>CM053769.1:58249334-58289226 GCA_028658325.1 Potorous gilbertii
GGGTCTCCTTTATCAAGGTATTGACCCATTTTTTATGCTTTTCTTGCATCTCTCTCATTTCTCTTCCCAGTTTTTCCTCCACCTGTCTAACTTGATTTTCAAAATCCTTTTTGAGCTCTTCCATGGCCTGAGCCCATTCGATATCTATTTCAGATGTTTGGGATACAGAGGCCTTGACTCCTATGTCTTTACCTGATGGTAAGCATTGTTCTTCCTCGTCAGAGAGGAAGGGATGAATCATCTGTTCACCAAGAAAGTAACGGTTTTATTTTTTTCCCCCTTTTCTGGGCATTTTCCCAGCCAGTTACTTGACTTCTGAGATTCCTTTCCACACCCACCTCGCCTGCAGATCCACCCAGGTAGTGCTTGGGGTCTGAGATTCAAATGTTGCTCCCCAGCTTCAGGGCTTTCAATGGCAGGCCTGGTTGCTATTCAATGTGAGCTTAAGTTCTGGTGCTCAGGTGGGGGCAGGGTCACCTCCCAGGCTCAGTTCCCTCAAGGGGTTTATGCAGAGACCTTCTGTAATGGAGCTCCTGCCGAGCTCCTCCCTGCTCCGGGAGCCTCTGGCCGCCCCCTGCCTCTGCTGCTGCTTCCCGAGGGGGCCCAAGTCATGGAGACACCCCTGTCCCCTGTCAGCCCATCCAGACGTCTCTCTCACTGACCTGTGCATCTGTGGGTGGAAGGACTTTCGAGGCCACTGGAGATTCCGTCCCTGAAGCCTGCTCGGATCTGCTCACTCTTCTCAGTGCCGCATGGGCAGGGCAGGGCTGGGCTCTGCTCCTGTCTGGTGCACGACAGACCTTTGGGATCGGTTTTTCAGGGCTCTCTGGAACGGAAACCTCCTTCACCCTGTTGCTGCGTAGCTCCACTGTTCCAGAATTTGTTGGGAGTTCTTTTTGTAGATAATTATGGGCTGTGGGTTCAGAGCTACTATATGTGAGTCTTTCTACTCCACCATCTTGGCTCCTCCCCCTCCTCTTTTCATTTTCAATGAAATCATTTTTATTTTCAGAATTTATTCCTCAGAATTTACTTCCCCTATAGAAATCATAGAATTTTAGAAATGGAAGGGATCTTAAAAATCATTTAGTCCAATATTTCACTCAATGCAAGAATCCCATCTACAAAGCCCATTATAGACCATGTAGATTCTGTCTTACATTTCTTTCAGTAACTGGGATCTCATTACCTAACTAAACAACCAATTCCATTTTTTTTTGAAGCAGCTCTAATTGTTTTGGTTGATACTAAGCACAAGTCTTTCCCTGGTCCTGATGGTGCCCTTTGGAACTACATCAAAAACCTAAATCCCTCTCCTACATGATAGTCCTTTAACTATTGAGAAAATGAGATTTAGAACTGAGGAAAAACCTTACAGTTTTTCTATTCCAAAAGACTTAAATGAAGGTGAGAGGCAGGAAGGGATGGCAGAAGTGAAGATAACTAGTATATTCTTCCCTTGTTTGCTCCCTAATTTATCAGGCTAAAAGGGTATATTTGAATTAAATGTATGTGTGTGTGCGTGTATGTGTGTGTGTGTATATATATATATGCACACATAGCTCTACATAAATAGATAGATATCGATATCGATACACACTCACATATATACATGATAGAGAATAGTAGAGATAGAGATAGTAGAGCATAATGGAATAAGAACCGTCCTTGGAGCTAGGAAGACCTGAGTTCAAGTCTCACATCTGATACATACAGTATTGAATAGTATGCTCTGACCAAGTCTCAACTTCTAAGTAAATCTCTGTAAGACTATAAGTTCTGAGAAGATGCCAATCTGTAATGTTAAAACAAATTTTCTCTATATACCAAAGAAATCAGAGGTTTGGTCCTTATCCCTCTTAACCCCTATGTGATATCTAACAAAATTGGTGAACATCTAATATATCATTTTTCATGCCCCATGATAGGTAGGGAGAAGATTAGGTAAGGGACCATTTCTTCCTGGTCAAATCCAATGGTTTTTTTTTCTCAGTTTCTATGTTTCATGACCTCTCTGCTCCATGTGCCACTAGTCACCAATTACTCCTCTTCAAAACTTATGATGACCACTATTTTGTACACTAGGGTACTGAGCTATATTGCTTTTCTTAGGAACCTGATCGTTGACTCCTTTTAGCTCTTTGTCTTCTCCTAATTTCCTACTATTGGATGCTACCTAGCCTTTCTCTAAACCCTTTAAAATACTTTTTCCTAAAATCAAAGTACACATCCAACAATGATGGACTTTCTTCTCCTTTTGTAATGTTTTAAGTACAATCTCTTACCCCTAAATTTCCTAGCCATTTTTACTTCAGTGGCTTCTCCTTTGTTGGTCAGAACCAGGGTCAGGATGGTAGTTGTCCTTCTTGTTTCCTCTGCCTGATGAGGAATGAAATTATCATTAAGACAAGCCAAGAATGTATCAGCTTTTCTGCTTTTGGCAAAAAGAGAGAGTGCTTTAGCAAATCTATGGATAGTTGGAGTCCCCATCAATATTTTGCTAAGTTTGTGAACTTTCCTCCAAATCTTTCATCTAATTCTTCTTTCCAGATGGTCTGCACTGTTGTCCCATGACAGCATTGCTTCTATTTCCCCTTCCACTGATCCTCATCCAAATATTCTCCACACAACTCCCCCACCTCCAATTCTTTACATGAGTATGTGCTCTTAATATACAGTATTACTCTCTCTCTCTCTCTGTCTCTCTCTCTCTGTCTCTCTCTCTCTCTCACACACACACACACACACACACACACACACACACACTGACCCTTTTATCCAGTCTGTTTCCTTGGAATAAGGAATATCTTTCCAGAACCTAGTTTCAGTCATGAATCTTATTCCACCAAGTTTCAAAGATGCCTATTAAAATTAACTTCTTGGTTAAGATCTCTAATTCACCTGCTTATTGAGGAGGCAGTGCCTAGTGGAAAGAGAACTGTATCTGAAATCAAAGGACGTGGGTTCCAAGAAGACCAAACTTAGAGCCTGTTTGGCTTGGGGCAGGTCATATAAACCCTCAGGGCTGTCAAGTAATCCATCTGTAAATTGAATGGATTATCTCTAGATTACCTCTTGGGTTCCCTTCAAGCACAGCATCTATGATCTTTGCCATGCTTGGAGCCACTGGCTCTCTTCTTGAATATTGTCTCTTATGAAATACTGGCACTCTCTTCTGCTGTTTTTCTTCATATGTTATATCCTCTGTTCTCTATGCTCTCTGGCTTGGCAAAGAATCATGAGTAGTTTTTCCCTTCTCCTCCATTTTCAGGTTAAAAGTCTCATGATAAGATTTGTAAGATTGTAGGCAAGTGTACTTCCTTTTTACTAACCCTTTGTTACTGGCATTCCATCCCTAGCCAAGAGTCCACCATTTCTATATTTTAATATAGATCCAAAAACAAATATCCCATCCTTAACCTCTCATCCAGTTAATTTCTCATATTTTTCTTTCTCTTTTTGAGGCCCCTGTCTTTATTTGGCAGCCATGGAGGAAATACCCCTTTTGTCACTAAGGATTTCCAAGGTCTTCATAATTCTTATCAATAATCTTCTTTTAGAATTTGTCACAACCTGAGTCACTAGGAATGGGGAACAGTCATAAGTTTTGGCAAGAGATTTTCTGACATGTCCTGGATATAAAAGTGTCTCTAGTTTATTGGGTGGTCAATAAATAGCAATTTTGGTTCCCTCACAGTAGATAGCACCAATCACAACTATCCATTCTTTTTTCATACAACTTTAGGTTCCATGCTGTCTATGTATCCATATCATCCTGTCTTGGGGCACAAGAAACTGCTTCCTCCTGAGACACTCCAGCTACTCTGCCCTCCTATTAGAAGAGCCTTATACCACCTACTTTACTTTAAGTGTTCAGTGGCTCTTCTTTTCTTCCTTCTCTACATTGCATTCTTCCATCCACCAGATTGTTGATGGAGTTAAGATTGCCTTTCTGAATTTCTGGTTCTGGGAGCCAAGATGGCAGAGTGATCAGTCATTGCTATCTCCCTCCCCTTGTTGACCTTGACAAGCCCACAGAATATCTCCCCGGGAAAAACCTTAGAACGGTGGGAATAGCAGAAGGGGTAAACAGACTCAGCCCAGGAGGCTAGAAAGATTGCTAAGGAGGGTTCCTCTTGCTGTGGCTGAAGGTGACCAGTGCAGGATCAGAGCTGTCCCAGACAGCCCCACCTCAACAAACCAGGAGAAGATGCTGATCCCCAGGGGGGTGAAGCCATCAACTGCCAATATTAGGACCCCAGGCATGCCTCAGGACCCCAGTGGAATTGAGAAGACATTAGTGCAGACGGTTGAGCCTGGTATGCTATAGCTCAGCAGAGGATCCTCCTGTGACCAGGCCACCCCTCCCCCACACTTAACAAGCTAGCTCCAGGGTTAATCTGGAGTAACCCAAAGACACCTCACCTGGCCTCTGCTTTCCAACACCAACCAGCTTAGCACCAGGTAAGCTGCAGCATTTTAGCTTCTAGATGAAAGAACTAAAGGCCACAAAACACAAAGCCTCAAGTTTTAGGCACAAGAACTGTTGGACAGAGCTCCCTGTGCCTCAGATACAGAGATCTACTTTAAAAGCCAGGAAAAGGGTGATTATCATGAGTAAGAAGCACAGCACAAAAGAAAATTATGGGGACAAGGACTAAAACATAAATACCAAAGAGGTCAGTATTGAGACTGTAGTCCCATCTGAAACTTCAGAAGGGAACATGAACTGGTCTGAAGCACAAAGAGACTTCTTGGGAGAACTCCGGAAGGATTTTAAAACCCAAATTAGAAAAATAGAAGAAAAACTGGCCAATGATTTTAAAAATATGAAAAAAAGAATTCACAGAAGATGAGTTCCTTAAAAAGGAAAATTGGACAAATAGAAAAGGAAGTACAAAATCTAACTAGTGAAAATAACTCCTTAAAGGAAAAACTGGACAGAAGGAAAAGGAGATGCAAAAGTTAACTGAAGAAAACAATTTGATAAAAAATAGAATTGGGCAAGTAGAAGCTAATGAATCCATGAGACATCAAGAATCAGTCAGACACAATCTAAAGAATGAAAAGATAGAAGAAAATGTAAAATATCTAATTGGACAAACAACTTACCTGGAAAATAGATCCAGGACAGAAAAATCTAAGGATTATTGGTCTACCCAGAAACCATGATGAAAAATAGAGCCTGGACAATATTACCCAAGAAATCATCAAGGAAAATTGCTCAGAAATCCTAGACCCAGAAGGGAAAATAGTCATCAAAAGAATCCACTACTCACCTGCTGAAAGGGACCCCAAACTAAAAACACTAAGGAATATTGTTGCCAAATTCCAGAACTCCTTCACTTGATAGTGAAGGAGAAAATACTACAGGCAGGCAGAAAGAAATAATTCATATATCAAGGAGCTACTACAGTCAGGATTACACAGGACCTTGCAGCTTCTACATTGAAAGATTGAAGGAATTGGAATATGATATTCCATAAGGCAAAGGATCTGGGACTACAACCAAGGATTAATTACCCAACAAAGTTGAACATAATACTTCAGGCAAAGAGATGGACATTCAATGAAATAAAGAATTTCCAGACCTTCCTGATGGAAAGATCAGAACTGAATAGAAAATTTGATCTTCAAATGCAGCTCTCAAGAGAAGGATAAAAAATGTAAATGGGGGAAAAAATTTGTTAAACAATATGGGAAACCTGTTTACATCCCTATAAAGGAAGACGATACTTGTTAATCTTGAGAATTGTATATTTATTATGAAATGTAAAAGGGATATACATAGATAGAGGGAGTGGGTATAAATTAAATGATTTGATGATAACAAATGTGATTTAAGGGTGTGAAGGGATTGTAATGGGAGACGTGAAAAGGAGGAGGCAGAAAAAAATAAATTCCATCACAGGAAGAGGCACAAAAATATATTATAGTATAAGGAAAGAGAGGAGGGAGATGAGCATTGTTTGAGAGGTATTCTCATCTGATTGGATTCAAGGAGGGTATAACAAACTCAGTTAAGTATAGAAATACAATTAGCTCTATAGGCAGTAAGAGGGAAAGGGAGAAAGAAAAGGGAGAGGAGGCTACAAAGAAGGGAAGAAGTAGTAAGGGAAAAGGAGATTAAAAGGAATCGGGACTGAAAGAAGGGAGGAAAGACTGAGGGAGGCAGTGGTCAAAAATTAAAACTCTTGTGGAGGGGAAGGGAGAAAGGAAAACTAAAAGCATAAACAAGGGGAAAGGGAAAGGAGGGAAAGACACAGAGAAGAATCATAACTGTGAATGTGAATGAGATGAACTCTTCCATAAAACAGAGACTTATCAGCAGAATGGATTAAAAGCCATAATCCAACAGTATGTTGTTTAGAAGAAACACATTTGAAATGGGGAGATACACATAGGGTAAATGTGAAAGCTTAGAGTAGAATATATTGTGCTTTAGCTGATGTAAAAAAAGCATGGATAGCAATCCTAATCTCAAACAAAGAAAAATCAGAAATAGATCTAATCAAAAGAGACAAGAAGGAAACTACATCCTGCTAAAAGACACCACAGACAACAAAGCAATTTCGTTACTAAACATATATGCTCCAAGTGGTATAGCATCCATATAATTAGAGGAGAATTTAAGGGATTTACAGGAAGAGATAGAGAGCAAAACTATACTAGTGGAGGACAACAACCTCCCCCACTCTGAACTTGATAAATCTAACCTCAAAATAAACAAGAAAGAAGTGAAGGAGGTGAATAGAACTCTGGATAAGGTATATATGATAGATCTCTGGAGAAAACTGAATGGGGATAGAAAGGAATATTTTTTTCAGCAGTACATGACCCATATACAAAAACTGACGATGTACTAGACCATAAAAACCTCACAATCCAGTGCAGAAAGGCAGAGCTAGTCAATGCATCCTTCTCAGATCATAATGCAATAAAACTTATATGTAATCAAAGGCCATGGAAACATAAACCAAAAACTAACTGGAAACTAAACAATCTAATCCCAAAGAATGAGTGGGTTAAACAACAAATTATAAAAACAATCAACAACTTCATTCAAGAGAATGACAATAATGAGATGATATAATAAATTCTATGGGATACTGCAAAAGCAGTTCTTAGAGGAAGTTTTATATCTTTGAGTGTTTACATGAATAAAATAGAGAAAGAGGAGATCAATGAATTGGGCATGCAACTGAAAAAGCTTGAAAAAGAACAAATTGAAAATCCCCAAATAAATGCCAAATTAGAAGTATTGAAAACCAAAGGAGAGATTAATAAAACTGAAATTGAGAAAACTATTAACTAATAAATAAAACTAGGAGTTGGTTTTATGAAAAAAACAATAAAATTGACAAACCCACACAAATCTGCATTTCTATATATTACTAACAAAGCCCAACAACAAGAAATAGAAAGAGAACTCCTGATTAAAAGCCACAGTAGACACTATAAAATATTTGGGAATCTACCTGTCAAAAAAAACTCAGGGACTATATGAACACAATTACAAAACACTTTTTGCACAAATAAAGTCAGATCTATGTGAGTAGAAAAATATCAGTTGATCATGGGTGGGCTGAGGCAATATAATAAAAATGGCAATTCTACCTAAATTAATTTACTTATTCAGTGCCACACCAATCAAACTATCAAATAATTACTTTGTAGAGCTAGAAAAAAATAATATCAAAATTCATCTGGAAGAATAAAAGGTCCAGAATATCCAGGGAACTAATGAAAAGAAATGCTAGGGAAGGTGGCCTAGCTCTACCAGATCTCAAATTGTCAAAATAATCAAAATAAAGCAGCAGTTATCAAAACCACTTGGCACTGGCTAAGAAATAGAAGGGTAGACAATTGGAATAGGTTAAGTACCCAAGACATAGTATAGGTTAAGTACCCAAGACAATGAATATAGCAATCTACTGTTTAATAAACCCAAGGACCCCAGCTTCTGTGATAAGAACTCACTGTTTGACAAAAATTGCTGGGAAAACTGGGTAACAATGTGGTGGAAACTAGGCATAGACTAATGCCTGACATTGTACATAAGAATGAAGTCCACATGGGTATATGATCCAGGTATAAAGATTGATAGGATAAACAAATTAGTGGAGCAAGGAATAGTGTATTTATCAGATTTATGGAGAAGGAAAGAATTTTTGACTAAACAAGAGATAGAAAATGTTATGAAGTACAAAATGGATAATTTTGATTACATTAAATTGAAAAGTTTTTGTACAAACAAACTCAATGCAACCGAGATTAGGAGGGAAACAGAAAACTGGGAAAGAATTTTTGCAACTAATACCTGTGATAAAGGCCTCATTTCTAAAATTTATAGAGAACTGAGCCAAATGTACAAGAATACAAGTCATTCCCCAATTGATAAATGGTCAAAGCATATGAGCAGGCAGTTTTCAGAGGAAGAAATCAAAGCTGTATATAGTCAGTCATATGAAAAAATACTTTAAATCACTATTGATTAGAAAGATGCAAATCAAAACAGCTCTGAGATACCACATCACACCTATCAGATTGGCTAACATGACAAAACAGGATGATGATAAATGTTGGAGAAGATGTGGGAGAGTTGGGACACTAATTCATCGTTGGTGGAGCTGTGAGCTGATCCAGCCATTATGGAGAATAATTTGGAACTATGCCCAAAGGGCTACAAAAATGTGCATACCCTTTGATCTAGGACTGTATCCCCAAGAGATCACAAAATTGGGAATTTTTATGTTCACATATGTACAAACATATTTACAGCAGCACTCTTTGTGGTGGCCAAAAACTGGAAATCAAGGGGATGCTCATCAATTGGGGAATGGCTGAATAAATTGTGATATATGAATATAATGGAATATTATTTTGCTATAAGAAATGATGAACAGGAAGACTTCAGAGAGGCCTGGAAAGACTTATATGAACTGATGCTGAGTGAAAGGAGAAGAACCAGGAGAACTTTATACACAGTAACAACCACAGTGTGCAAGGATTTTTTCTGGTAGACTTAAAACTTCATTGCACTGCAAGGACTTAAAAAATTCTCAATGGTCTCTTAAGGCAAAATGCCTTCCACATCCAGAGAAAGAACTATGGAATTCAATCTCAGAATGGAGTAGATCATTTTCTTTTGTATTACATTTTGGTTTGTTTTATGATTTTTCCCATTCATTTTAATTCTTCTATGCAACATGACTAAGGTCAAAATATATTTAATAAGAATTTTTGTGTAGAATTTATATAAAATTGTATTCCATCTCAGAGAGGGAGGAGGGAGGGAGAGGGATAAAAAAAATCTAAGTTATATGGAAGTGATTGTAGAACACTGAAAACAAATAATGTAATGAAGATAAAAAAAGAATAACTTTCTGCCTCCTTAAGTTCTTTCTTCTTTGTTTTATTCCTAAGATACTATGAGTCTGTGTTTTTGCCACTAGACTGCTTCAAAACCATCTGTAAACATTAGCTTAAATGCTTGGTGCCCTAAATTTCATTACTCTCCAAACCACAGGGTAATTGAACGGCTCAAATGAGATAAAGAATGCAAAGTGTTGTGGAAACCTTAAGGCCCTACATAAACATCAGGTGCTATTGTCATTCATGTTATTGGCTTTATCATTATTAACATACTGGAGGAAATAAGGGCTCCTCAGTCTTGACTGTTTTAAAATGGGGCGTGAAGGAAGAATAAATTAATGAATTCATAAAAAAGCATTGATTAAGTTTTTACTATGTGTCAAGCATTCAGTTCAACACTGGTGACACAAAAATAAAACCAAAGATAATCCCTTTCCTCAAGGAATGGACATTCTAATGAGGGAAGACTCCCGATACATACAAGAGGGTGCTAGGTGGTGCCATAGTGGATAGAATGCTGGACCTAGAGTCAGGAAGACTTATCTTTCTGAGTTCAACCATGCCCTCAGACACTAACTAGCTGTGTGACCCTGGGCAAGTCACTTAACCCTGTTTTTTTCAGTTTCCCCACCTGTAAAATGAGTTGGAGAAAGAAATGGCAAACCATTCCAATATCTTCACTAAAAGAAATTCCAAATAGGGTCACAAAGTGTTAGAATGACTGAAACTGCAGCTATGAGGGTCAGGTAGCCTGGGGGGGAAGTTTTGGTTTAGAAAGTAACCTGAATGGTAAATGGAGCCATAGGAAAGTATATTGGCATACCCTTTTCAGAAGGAATGACAGAATTGATTGGGTTATATTTCCAGAACAGGAAATGGAGGAGGCGGGGGAGAAGATGACAGACAGTCAGAAGTCAGAATGACTGGTGAGGAGATGACTAAATTGAAGAATAATGAGAGTCACAGTTAAATGTAGCAGGCAATCAAGAAAGTGACCAGTCAGGATGATTGGACTCAAAGCTGAGAGTTCTGAGGATGAAAGGGTTAAGTTCTCCTAAGCTTGGTGTCTGGTCTGGGTAGCAAGGAAGTTGGTAAGGAGAGGGCTGGGGACAAAAGGAGGTGCAGCTAAATTGAAGGATGACTCACAAGTCCTCCTTAAAAAGCAAAAAACTTGGCAGTGCTGTTTATAAGCATCCAGAGGCAGCAGAAACCGATTACTACATGGGTCACATGACCACTCCATATTGTAACGCTCAGCATAAATATTTATAAATAGTATATGATGAAAATAATTCTAGCTCATGAGCCAACATCTGTTGTAGAGAATAAAGAAGCAAAAAAATACTACAAAGAATATGATAAAACTTGCCAAAACTCTGCTCCTGTGAATTTACCCTCCAAACTCAACTGCCTGTGAACATGTCTGGGAGGAGCCAGGCCAGTTGGTCTCCCTCAGACTGCAATCCTATCCCACTTCAGCCATTTTCTGCCCTGCTACTGTTGCTGCTCTAAAGAAGACCACCAGAAACCTTCTGTAGACTCCTCCATCACCCACCTTCCGTCTCTTATCCTGAGAACTGTAATCAAAATAACATAACCAATGCCTCTGGAGAGAACGTATCGATGGATCACTCTGATACTGCACTTGCTCTCTTCATGGCTTCCCAGACCATAACTCCCCTTCATGGTCATTACTCCTCTGTAAGTGTTGTCTTCCCCTCTTAGACTTTAAGCTCCTTGTGGGCAGGAACAATCTCATTTTTCTTTGTATTCCCAGCACTATGCAGAGTACTTTAGCACGTAAAAAATGTTTTTTGTTCATTCAAATATGACCAACATATTCTTTAGTATTTAGTGACTTTGATGAAAAAGTGCATACAGGAAAGAAAAGTAAAAATATGTTGGGAAAATATGACTTAGGAATAAGAAGTAATGCTACAGACCACTGCAAGGTCAACAGAGAGACGGATAGTTCAGAGTTGAAAGTAGATGTAGAATTGTATGGTCTAATATTTTAAAGGGGAAGCAAGCCTAAGAAGGTTCTGAAGATCTCAAAAATGAAATTTTGAGGTCAAGAAAAAATTATTCTGATGAGAATGAAAAGAGGAACTGTCTAATAAGACCAATGTGAACACATAAGGAAGTAATCAGCAAATGCCAATTTCAAAAAGACAAGTGTACAGAAAATGGAAGCATGGGCAAGTGACTGAGAATAAGTACCAGAAAGGAGTATTTTAAGGATTATATTTTTAAAAAAGGGATAAAATTGCTGCTCTGGAAGGCAATAATTGTGAGAAAAGGAAACTCTTTTTTTGCTTCTTTTTCTTCCAAAGGGCATGATGTTTGAACTAGGAGAAATAGGACAAAACTGATAAGCAATAGAACTCTAGATATGTGAAGAGATAGTCCTACCATACATATCTAACTGACCTCCTGGAGTTCAAGTCAACAGGCCTCGATGAGAGACATATTACCATACCTTGATTTATTTTTGCTGTTCCGTTGGATCCAACGCTTCATGAACCCATTTGGGGTTTTCTTGTCAAAGACATTGGAGTGGTTGGCCATCTCCTTTTCCAGTTCAAGATCTGATAAAAGAGATTAATGAGCTGTTATCAGTGACCTTTGAAAGATCTTAGAGAATAAAGATAGCCTATAACTGGAAGACAAATGTACTAATTTTATTAAAAGGGGAAGAATCCAGAGTCTACAAATAATAGTACATTTTGTTCAAAGAATTCTCTTGAGTTTTTCTTACCGTTCTGTAGCTCTAAATTCACATTAGCTATACCTGGAATGCATCTACCTCATCTTCATTGCCTGACTTCTCTGGCTTCCCTCAAAAGTCTCAGCTAAAATTTTGTCTTCTGGGGCAGTGAGGTGACCACAGTGGATAGAGCACCAGCCCTGGAGTCAGGAGGATCTGAGTTCAAATCTGACCTCAGACGCTTGACACTTAATAACTGTATGACCCAGGACAAGTCACTTAACCGCAATTGCCTAATAAAACAAAACACACACACACACACACACACACACACACACACACACACACACAAAACCCAAGTTCTATCTTCTAAATGAAGCCTTTTCAAATCCCCCTTAATCTTTGTGCCTTCCTCCTGAGACTACCACCAATTCATCCTGTATATATCTTATAGAGATAGCTACGGGGCTCAATGGAAAGAGCACTAGGTTTGGAATCTGGAAGACCTGAGTTCAAATGTGACCTCAAGACACTTACTATTGTGTGACCCTGGGCAAGTCACTTAACCCTGTTTGCCTTAGGTTCCTCATCTGTAATATGGAGATAATACTATCTCCTGCCTTGTAGGGTTGTTGTAAGCATCAAATGAGATGATAATTGGGAAGTACTTAGCATAGTACCTGGAACATAGTGATAGAGAAATGTTATCTATTGTTGTTACTGTTACTCGCCTATCATCTTCCCCCATTAGACTGTGAATTTCTTGACAGTACCTTACTTTTTATCCCTACACCTAGCACAGGACTTGACACACAGTAGGTGCATAATAAATGTTAGTTGACCATGGCTATGACCATGGCTACAACCCATGACTATGACTATTAGTGTTGAAAGAAAATTCTTCATTAGAGCTTCACCCTAAAGAAACTGGATTGTCTCAGGAAAGATATATAAAAGGAGTTTAATTATTACAACTAAGGCATATGCATTGCACAGGCCTATCATCAAACTCATGTCATGTTTGACCTTTTAAAGACAACCTCTCAGAGAAAAAGAAATTAATTCCAATAGGTTAAAATGGAAAAGGGGATGAGTTAGTATTACATCATGGTGAGTTTACAATCCAGGCAGGTCATTAATTACTAAGGTAGATCAAGGTGTATGTATCTATCACCTTCAGCCTGGAATGAAGGAAAGCTTCCCTACAACGGGGGATGTCATGTTTACCTGTGCAGCCTTTGGCACATACCCAACCAGAGGGATGAAAGGGTTATCACATTTGCCTCTGCAACCCCATCACCTAAATCTCTAAAGACAATGAAAATTATGAGTACACTCAGATTTATGTGGTGGTAGTAGAAGAATTCTTCAATAATAATCTTCATGAGTTACTACTGCCAAAACCAATCATGGCCTGGTGGTCAGCCCTCTCATGATAAACCTACCCATTCTTGCTAAGACTGGTGCTTAATTAAATTAATCAATCAGCAGCATTTATTATATGCCTACAATATATCCAGCACCATACTAGATGCTAAGGATACAAAAACAAAATAAAGTAGTTCTTGCCTTCAAGGTCACATTCTAGACTGGGGGTTCTTAAGATGGAACTCGTGAGCTTTATTGTATTTCACCATAATTGGTTTCCTTTGCAATCTGATGCATTTTATTTTATGCATTTAAAAGCATCATTCTGAATAAGAGTTCACAGATTTCACCAGAATGGGTATGAAAGGAGTCCAGGAAATACCATCAGGTTCATCGGTAGGACTTTTGCAGCTTAATAGACTTGCCCTCCATTGGCATTGCATTTAAAGATTCTGTCCAAGGAAAGCATCAAAGGAGGTCTTCTTTGGAGGCCATTACTGTAAAGTCCTGTACAAATATAAGTTACTGTTATGATCGCTAGTAGATCAGCTGCCCACCAAAGACTCTAATCTGGAGAAAATATATGCCTTATATTTACATGTTGTCTCCCCCATTGGAGCATGAGCTTCCTGATCGTAGGGTCTATTTTTGCCTTTCTTTGTGCCAATAAGACCCCCACCACCCCAATCTTTGGACAGTGAGTTCCTATTTTCCATTTAGAAAACCTGGTTATCCTACATAGCTCTACTTTGGACTGCAGGAAAAAATGAGATGAAAATTATACTAAATACTCTGAACAAATGGTTATACATATATGAGACTGACCTGCTCAGACTATAAATTCCAAGTGAAGTCTACAAAATTCCCAGGAATGTGCTGACTTTGGCCAGAGAAGTCCCCAGGGTACTTCAGATCAGGGTCACTGACAAAGACCTGAGTTTTGGAAGGTTATGAATCGCTTCAGTTAATGGCAGCTGACCAGTGACCCAAGCAAGAAGCTGCAAAGGAGAGAAGATTAAAGGACATGCATGTGTGTATATATATTCAGAGAGACGGTAAGAGACACATCCATAATCAACCTGAAAAGAAACCTCCATGAACCACCAAAGAATGTTGTTCCTCATCCTCTCTCTCTCTTTCTCTCTCTCTCTCTCTCTCTCTCTCTCTCTCTCTCTCACACACACACACACACACACACACACACACACAGCATATCAGCATATTTTATAACATCCTCTCCTCTTAATGGTCCCTATAACTAAATTTCACTGGAATATGAAAATTGTGATTCATCTCGTCCCAAACAGTAACCAGGGAGGGTCTTGGTCAGAGGCATCTTTACCACCAAGTTCTCGACTTTTCCACCCAATTTTACTAAAACATTTACAAAATGCTTTCTTCCCCAAAACCATGTGTGATATTTACAGATGATCAAACTGATGTTCAGAGAGGCTAAAGAATTTAATCATGAGGCATAGTTATAAGCATCACAGTTGGGACTGAAACCTAGGTCTCCTGAATTTAAATCCAGTATTCTTTCCACCACACCCCACTGCTTCTATAAGAAATAAAGTAAACCCCTTGAAGACAGGACTATTTTATTTTTGACAAGAACCTAGCACGGTGCCTTACACAGCATAACTACAGAAAAAAAGCTTATTGAATATGAAAAATGAGGCCATATAGAAAAGTTAGACAGATATGACTTCAAACTCTGTCTCTGACACTTTAAAAAATTATTTTACATGCATTTATAGTGCATTCCCTCCCATCTCTGTTGAACAAAAACTAAACAAATAATGAAACTCTTACAAGCACTCGAAATCCAACCAAACAAATTCTGATGTTGGCTACCCCAGAAAAGATGTATTTCTGTATTGTTAGATCATTACCTCGAGCGGGACCTTACTTTAAATGACCTCAGGCAATTCACTTAATCTCTCTGTGCCTCTGTTTCCCCATCTGTAAAATGAGGAGTCCAACTTGATGACCTCCTCAGCTCCCTTCCAACTCCAAATCCATGCTCCTTGCCCCAACCCCCATCACAACTATCTATCAGATGGGAAAAGGTAGAGAAACCTAGCTCCAAGTGGAAGAAGTTAGGGAGTTATTAAAATATTTCTTAAATTATTAGTATTATCATATTTATCAGGCAGGGAAATGAAAATTTGATACAGAACAGCCTGACATGTAAAGAAAAAGCTGTTGTTCCTGGGAGCATTTTGTGTGGGAGTGTCATTGGCTGCCTCCTATCCCAGGAAAATAAAACTCAGCAATATTGGGTTGGTGCCCATGGGAACTTAACTTCCCTCTCCAAAAGCAAGTCTTCAGCCCCTCATTTTTCAAATAGGAAAAGTTTTTGTGAACATCTGCCTAATAAACAGCCCTAGCCTTCTAAACCCACTCCAAAACTCACGATGATTACTCATTAGTTAAAGCCAGCACATTTGGGGGCCACCGCCAATGATCTAAAAAAACAAAGAATGCTGTTTGTTGCAGTGAAGTGAGGACTTGTCAGCTGTGACCTAACTGCTGGGATCCACATCTTTACCCAAGAAATCTGGATGTCATTAGAAGAGATTTAGACAGATGTTGCTATTTACAATTTCCTGTAGAAATTAAGTGAGATCAAGATGGATCTTATTTAGGGGAAGGGAACGTAGGAGAAGACTTAAGTAAAAAGGATATATATATATATATATAGATAGATAGATATGTAGATATAGATATCTATATATAGATAGATATCTATATCTATACGTAGATATAGATATATACCGGTAAAGATAGAGTTATTATATTAGGGTATATTTATTTCTCACTTGAATTTATAAGCAAAGCAAAGTTAACCTCTTAAGAAGCACTTACCTCAAGATGGTCTTGGCTTGCAGTATCTTGCCTGTCATTTGGCAAAAAAAAAAGCCTTGCCTGCTTCTTAAACCCTAAATAATAATTCACTTTTATGGATATTTCACATTCTCCTTTGATCTCCACACTAAACCTGCTAGGAAGATAGCACAAATATTGTTATTTCCATTTGGCTGATAAGAAAACTGAACTCTGTAGATCATTTAAAACTTGAAAAGACCTTAGAGACTCTAGGGCAAAGATTCTTTTTTAATTTTTTTTCAGCTGACAAAAATTCACCTTTTCCCCCCTCCCATCTCACCTCCATTACACCTTTACCCTCCCACTCCCAATAAAAAAGAATGAAATCAGAACCTTTGTAATAAATATGCATAAACAAGCAAAAGAAATGTTTGCAATGTCCACGTCCAAAAAAGACATTTTTCATCTGTCCTCTGACTTCATTACTTCTCTGTCAGGAGCTGGGTAACATTGCATCATATGTCTCAAGGCATCATGTTTGGACATTGATGGATGCTAGTTCTTATCTTTCAAATTGTCTTTATAATGATGTTTTGTATGAATGGTTCTACTCACTTCATTCTGCATCAGTTCATACAAATCTTCCAAGATTTCTATGAAACCATTCCCATTGCCATTTCTTAAACCATGACATTTGTATACCATCATTCCCCAACTGATGGGCACTGCCTTAGTTTCTAGTTTTTTGAATGGTGGGGGGTTCTTTACCATTTTTTTGTCATGGACTCCTTTGGCAGTTTGGTTAATAAATGAATAATAATTAGTAATAAAATACAAAATATAAAATGAAATACAATAAAATAAATATAATTATAAATAATAAAACAACAATAATAAAAGTACCTCCTGATGTTTTATTTTGTTTTTCCAAACTCATAATTTAAGGAAATGTTAAATTTTAACTACATGTTACCAGAAACAAAGATATAATTTTTTTCCCAATCTATTCTTAGACTCACACTCCAGGTTAAGAATCCTGAATTTTGTATAAACCACATCCCCCTGTCAACCACTCCCCTCATACATACATACATATATACATACACACACACACACACACACACACACACACGCACAATCTCTCTCTCCTTCCCTCCCTCCCATTTATTTTACAAATGAATCAAAGGATCATAGATATATAAAGCTAGAAGGAACTTCAGGGGTCTAGTCCAATCATTTTCCATTCGACAAAAGTGAGACCCAAGGACACTATGTGATGTGCTCAAGATCACGCAGGTGGTAAGCACCACAGTCAGGATCTGAACCTAGGTCCTCTGACTCCTAGAGTTCAATACTCTTTTCACCACCCTGCTCTGCTCTCACATAATTCAAAAGTTAACTTCTGTGAATCTGTTTCATCTTCTACAAAACTAGGGTTTCTAATAGACATTTTTCCGAGTCCCACAGGTATCATTCCAATTCAATAATTACAGAATGGGTAAATTGAGAAAAAAATTTTACATGTGATTGTTGGGTTAAACTTTTGATCTGTTGACCTGTGACTGAGAATAAGAGAAGCAACTTCAAAGAAACAGAGGGTCTCTGGTGGGGAATGAGGATCACAACCTAACTCACTTGTATTGGAGTCAGAATAACATGCCCCCAAATGGAATGAGCACAAGCCACCCTCTGATGGCATCTCCATATGAAACAAACCAGCAGGAGTCCATGAGGCTGAAAACATGTGAATTACCTCACTCCACAGCTGTCCCAACACTGGAAATGGCTCCAATCTCCTCAGATTTTAAAATTCTTGTCCTTGGATGGACTTTCACGTATAGCCAGTATCCTAGCTGTACTAGCAGCCAGCTCTTATTTTCTTATCCCCTCCAGATGGAAGACATTAGGTTTTTCTATATTGGATTTCCTCTTGAAAAATCCACCTTACTGCTCTTCAGCTATCTGGGGATAAGGTGGGGTTAGGGGATTCAGACTCACAGAGTAAGCACCCAACCACTTGCCAGATGGGGTCTTCTAGGTTTAAAAGGCTCTGCCTTTTTCAATCAAGTCACTCTCTAGACCCTGAACCCATTGTTTTTGGATATCACACAGAAACAAAGATGTTAATTGACTCAGGACTTTCCAAACTCATTCTCTGGGGATTCATGATCACCCAGCCTTCAATTATTTCTTCACTATGCTCCCAAACCCAGATCTGTCCTTTATTCCACTGGTGTCCAACTCAAGTAAAGACAGATCCCTGTAGACACATAATAATTGCAGAAACCTTAAATTAACACAATGTTCTTTCTTTTTATTTATTTCATTAAAATTTGCCAATTAACATTTTAATCTGGTTAGGATTGTTTTGCCTGAGGTTGCAAGCAAGCCGCATGGGTCAGGAGTTCCACACCTCTCCTCTAGGCCCCTTGTCCACCTGCTCCTGTGACTAAACTGAAACCTATTTTACTAGCAAGTCTGCTGCGGGTTAATGTACTGGGAAAAACACATAGATATGACCTTATGAAGGAAGCTTCTTGGAGAGATTGAAAAACATAGTACATCTTTCCTAAATCCAAGTAGCTTACATAGGTTGAATCTTAGCTATATTCAAGGAAGCCAGCATAGACCTTAGAGGTTATTTGCAGTAGAGTGGAAGGAGTGAGCTTTAACCAGCAAGCAAGAGTTTAGGTTAAATTTTTATTAACATCTATCTATATCTCCAAAATCAGCAATTGTTTTGATTTATGATTTTGTTGATTGTCTAGACTTAACTGAATCACTTCCATCTGAACTGTCTTAGGAAGATTCTGAGGATCACCTGGCAGGATGAGGTACCAGACACTGAAGTCCTTGCTCGAGCTGAACTGCCAAGTATTCAAACTATGCTTCAGAGAGAGCACAACTTCAATGGGCTGGCCACGTTGTTCGAATGCAAAATGTATGCTTGCCAAAAAGACTTTTATGGAGAACTTGCATGGGGCAGGCAATCACATGGTGGTCAGAAGAAATGATAAAAGGACACTTTCAAGGTCCTTTTATTCAATCTCAGTTGGTCTTAGTTTCCTTATTTTAATTTTTTTAAATTCATTTTAAAGTTAATACAAAATAAGGGGAAAAAAGTTCCATGTACAGAACACAAAGAGAGGATTCAATATAAAACCATAAATTTCCATTTCTGACTTGTCAAGGTCTCTCTCAAGAACTTTGGACTCTTCTGGACCCCATTTGGGGTTTTCTTGGCAGAGATACTGGAGTAGATTGTCATTTTCTTCTCCAGTTAATTTTACAGAAGAGGAAACTGAGGCAAACAGGGTTAAGTGACTTGCCCAGGGTCACACAGTTAGTAAGTGTCTGAGGTCAGATTTGAACTCATGAAGATGAGTTTTCTTGACTCCAGGACCAGCATTCTATCCACTGCACCACCTAGTGCCCCTCAGAACCTGATCACACCCCTGGCCATATGACCTCTTTGAAACATACTACCAATCTCTTTGAGATATTAAGCCATTTTCATACTTTATCCTACCTTTGCAATCAAGAGTTATAATAACTGACTCCCTTAGGTATTAGGCTTGATTGGTTAGGTGTTAATGATTGTCTCCATGGCATTTGATATTTATTGGGTCTTTCCTTGATGATATAAGTTAACGTATTTGTGCTAACCCAGTAGCGGCAGCTAGTATTTCTATAGCACTTTGAGATTAGCAAAGGGTTTTACATGGATTACCTAAAAACTTTGTGAGAGAGCTGCTATCACACAAGGCAGCTGCTCTAATTATACCCATTTTACCAATAGGTAAACTGAGGCTGGACAAGGTTAAGTGACTTACCCAGGGTCACTCAGCTCCTAAATGTCGGAGGCAGGATGTGAAGTCAGATCTTCCTGCTCACTATCCACTTTGGACCTTAGCTGTTTCTGACCAATAGCCCACAGCTTAATCAGAGATTTCAAGTTGGAGGGGCCCTTAAAGGTCATTAAGTTTAACTTCATTTTAAAAATAAGGAGTGCACAGTAGAGAATAAAAGAAAACTTAGAAGGACTCAAACACCAGCCCTGGAGTCAGAAGGATCTGAGATTAAATCTGACTTCAGACACTTGAGACTACCTAGCTGTGTGATCCTGGGGAAGTCACTTACCCCCAATTGCAAAGAAGATGAAGGAGAAGGAGGAGAAGAGAGTGTAGAAAAGCTGGATAGCTTTGAAAACAATGTGTAGTAATTGTTACATAGTTTGAAAAAAAGTGAAAAGTCAGAAATGGAAATTTATGGTTTTATATTGAATCCTCTCTTTATGTTCTGTACATGGAAATGTTTTCACCTTATTTTGTATTTAACCTTAAAATGAATATAAAAATTTAAAAAAATAAAAATAAGGAACCTAAGACCAATTGAGATTGAATAAGATGCCCAAAATCATGAAGACTAAAAGTGGCATTGGCAAGATTTGATCTTATGGACTTTCACCTTCAGATTGTCCCAGTCAAGGGCTCTCTGTCCTGAATGGCAGCTAGACATTTTCAAGTTGATTGAATCTATTCTGGGTACTTGAAGGAAGTGAGGTGGCATGGTGGATAGAGCACTAGAGCTGGAATCAGAAAGAACTGAGTTTAAAACTAGCCCCAGACTCTTACTGTGTGACCCCAGGCTTAACTTCTTAACCACAACAATTTAACCTCTTTCTGCTTCAGTTTTCTCAGTTATAAAGTGGGCCTAATAACAGCACCTACCTCCCAGAATTAGTGTGAAAATCAAATGAGATGATACTTGTAAAGTACTTAGCATGATGGCTGCACATAGTAGGCATTTAATAAATGCTTGTTTTATTTTCTATCTTCCATGACACTGTGTATCTTAAAGTCTTGCGTGGTAATGCGACATGGTCCCATATGTATCTTTTACCCAATAAAACAACAAAATTGATCTATTGTCAAGTGTAGGTGAGCCACAGATACTTTGGCTCAGTCCAATCGTTGAAAACACACTAATCACATTGAGACAATATGATCCACAAATATTCCAGTTGGCTGAAGAACAGCACAGTTTGTGACCACTTTAATTGTCAGAAAAATCAGAGAATTTCATAGTTAAAAGGGACCTCAAAAACTGTCTTTTCCAACTTGTACCTCAATCAGCCAAAAGGCATCTATTAAGCACCTACTATTTTCCACACACTATATATTAAGTGCTGAGGACAAAGCCAAAATAAAACAAGGAAGTCACATTCTATAGGAAAGATAAGCATTTATTCTATTGATACAAAGACTAAAATGAAATAATTTCTTCCCCCAAAACCAGAAATTCCCTCTCAAACATTCTTAACAAATGGTCTGCCAGTCTTTCCTTGACTACCTAGAAATGAGAGAATCTGCTCTCTCCCAAGAGAGAATATTTCATCTTGGCATAACTTTAATAGTTAAGATTTTTCTTACTTTAAGCCAAAATCTACCCACTGTACCTAATTCTGTCCTCTGAGGTCAAGTAAAACAATTCTATCCTTTTCCCCAAGTCTTGGGGAATCCTTTTTATTTTGTATATGTATTTATGTATGTAAGCATGTGTGCATGCATGTATATGTATGTATATACATGTATATATGCATATGTGGATCTGTGTTCGTGTATATGTATAGGATATATTTACATACACACACACACACACACACACACACACACACACACACACACACACATATATATATATATATATATATATATATATATATATATAATACATATATAAAATAATCCTTTTATTAAGGGGATTTGTTCCTTGAAGTTTAGATTCAAAGGGTCACACTTGAGGACCTAGAGGGCCACATGTAAACTGGAGAATACAGGTTCCCCACCTCTGCCCAAGACTATCTTTCAAATACAGGAGTGGGGGCAGAGTCAAGATAATAGAGTGAAAGCAGGGACTCGCCTGAGCTCTCCCCCAAATCCTTCAAATACATCTAAAAAGTGAATCTAGAAAAATTTTAGAGTGGCAGCATCCACAAAGAGGAAGAACGTGGCAGATTTCCAGCCCAAGATGACCTGGAAGTTGACAGGAAGGTTCTGTTGCATGGGACTGGGAGAAGAATGCAGTCTAGCAGGCAGGCTGCACCAGTGCAGATTCAACCATAGCAAAACCAGAGCAGACCCCAGGGAACTGATAACTGGCAACAGTGGCAATTCCCAGACCTCTCAGTACAGAAGGGTGATCTGTCAGAACTGGGTGAGAGAGAAGCACAGTCCTGCATAGGACAGCGACAACTGCAACAACCTCCCCTGGAGCTATCAGTCTACAGACTGAATGTTTGAAATGCACCTATTAAACTTCTGGGAACCAAGATGATGGAGTAATCAGTAAGTTGCTCTCATAGACTTTGAAAAACCCAGAGAATGTTGCTGCAGGAAAAACCCTGGAATAGTGGAGCCAGCAGAAAGACAGGGTACAGCAGTCTTTTGGCTCAGGAAGCTAGAGGGATTAATGGGAAAGTTCCCTCTTGCTGTGACTGAAGGGGACCAGTACAGGAGTGGAGGCTACCTAGCAAGTCAGCAGCAAACCCCACCTCAGTATCTTGGGGGAGATCCTGAGCCCCAGGGTGGAGAAGCAGGCAAACACCAACACTAGGTACACATCAGCCATCACTACCAGTTCCAGCTCAGCACCAGGTAAACTTCCAGACCACTACAAAATCCAGCTACCAGCATCTGAAGCCCCAGCACAGAAAAGTAGTAACCAGGCCCTTAGCCCCAGCATAAAAAGTCTGGGACTGTGGCCCCCAGAAGCAGAGATCAAATTTAAGAGTCAGAAAAAGGCAAAAAATGTAAGCAAGAAGAATCAAAGGAAGATAATGACCATAGAGAAACATCCTGGTGACAGGGAAGATCAAAACACAAATTTAGAAGAGGACAACATGGTCCATATGCCCACATACAAAACCTCAAGAGGGAATATGAACTGGTCTCACCAAAAAGCCTTCTTGGAAGAGCTCAAGAAGCATTTTAAAAGTCAAATAAGAGAGGCAGAAGAAAAATTGGACAGTTCCTTTAAAAATACCATGGACAAAATGGAAGGAAACAACTCCTTAAAAAGTAGAATTGGTCAGAAAAAGGAGGTGCAAAAGCTAACTGAAGAAAACCACTTGTTAAAAATCATATAAAGGAAGGGGAAACTACAGTGAATATAACCCTATTATTGAAGCAAGTTCAGGCTACTACACTTTCCCCATGGGCAACATTTACCCCATGTCACTCTTGAACTGCTTGAACTGGTGGCCCAAAACTGCCAGTTGCTGTCAACATTGCTTGCTTTTCTGAAGTATGGTGCTGACAGAAGTCATCCACAGCCAGCTTCACTGCTTTCCCTAACCATGGTGCTGACATAATTTTTGAAATGACCCAGCATAACAGCTCTGCTCTGGATTCCATGTCTCTTGTACTTGGCAAGAAGGTTTTGTTTGATGGTTAAGATGGTTTCTGGGCTCTTTTGGCTTCCTTGTTGTGGTTGCTGTTTTGTAACTGTCAAACATTTTTAGGAAAGGTGGATAGCCAGTGTCATTACTTTTTTCATTTTCTAATTATTTCTGGAGACAAAAGCTTGCTTAAACAGGTTGGGTTGATACTGTTGTAATTGCATGCAGTGTCATCTCCTCATCTTTATCCTATTAATTTGGTGTTTAATTTAACTCTTGCATACACCACCTAATGATCTGACTGCACACAGTAAGCTGATTCTGGAATATTTGCTAAGTCAGTAACGTAGTCTCCGGACCACTTAAAACAAACAATTTTGCCTTTTTTTTTTATGGATGACATTTGGCATTTGCCATATCCAGGGTCATCCATTTCTCACTGGCAGAAAATACTCATGCTGTGTAGGGATGAGGCTTCTGAGTAGTTTGTAAGTCTTTTACTTCTTTATTTCCAAGCTATATTTTTCAATATAGCTTCTTCTGTTTTACCCCTGTGCCCATGTCTGCATTAAATCCAATAATTTAAGTAAAATAAAATATAGCTTATTTTGGAGGATATTAATAATAAGTTCTTTGCAGAATCTCCCTACTTATCTTTTTTTTTATTTTTAATTTATGGAATAAAACAAGCATGTCTATAACATAGTACAATAAAAAGATGATTGTACATGAAACTGTAAACCTACTATGAACAATTTATTATTATTCCTTTCAAATATACAACAAAATGATCATGAAATTTTTTTCTTTTTTTCTTCTCCCCCCCACCCTATAGATGGCTATTATTATACACAAATGGGTGTGTGTGTGTGTGTATGTGCATACACACATACATATACATATATATTTGGGGGGATATGTGTGTAAAATCATTCTATGTAGACTTTTATTTATCAGTCATTTCTCGATGCAGATATCTTTCTTCATATGTCCTTTATAATTAATTTGGGTATTTATAATACACAAAACAATTTACGTACTCTAAGTCATTCCTAAAACACTATTGCCATCACTATATACAATGTTGTCTTGGCTCTGCTTATTTTGCTTTTCATTATTTCGTGCAAGTCTTTCCATATTTTTCTAATATCATTGAGCTCATCATTTCTTCTAGCACAATAGTATGCCATCACAATCATATACAGCTTGTTCAGTCATTCCCCAATTGATTGCTGTTAACACTGCTATTACTTCTTTCAGCATTGTTTGCTTAATTCATTATAAGCATGGCAAGGTAAGATAATCACTTACCATGTTTCTTGTTCTTTGTGGTATGTAAAAATGAAATTTTTGCTTCCAGAGAAAGTTTGTGATTCTTATTGTCATGAGCAGTAAGGATAAAGTGTCTTCTCTGGACAAGAAAATTTTCACCTTTAGCAAGTTGCCAAGAAAGGTATTCTCAGTTAGAGGAGAGAGCCTACGGCATACCATAAATCTCCTGACAAGGAGAATGCTCCAGATGTCACCTCCAGGAATTTAGGTCATTTGGTGACTTCCAATTTAAATTCATGAAAACTAGGTGTGAAAGTCAGTTTCTTTACCTTTAGCATCCAAGAAGTCTGAGTAGAGATGAGGGGGGAGGGTGATAACAAAGAAATGATTTGGAGAAAGGGACTGGAAGAAGACTTAAGGCCAATTCTTCCAAAACTTCATGAGATCTATCAGATAAGAGCTGGAAGAGATTTTAGGGATCAGTCATCTAGCCCAATTGCTTCATTTTACAGTGGAAGAACTGGATCCACAGAGAAAAGTAAGTTACTTGCCCAAGGCTGCCAAGCAAAGCTCAATTCCACTTTTGATGAAATTGAGGTTGGTGGCAAATATGACAAAACAGGATGATGATAAATGTTGAAGAAGATGTGGGAGAGTTGGAACACTAATTCATTGTTGATGGAGCTGTGAGTGGATCCAACCATTCTAGAGAGCAATTTGGAACTATGCCCAAAGAGCTACAAAAATGTGCATACCCTTTGATCCAGCAATATTGCTTCTAGGATTGTATCCCCAAGAGATCATAGAAGTGGGAAAGGGTCCCACATGTACAAAAATATTTATAGCAGTACTCTTTGTAGTGGCCAAAAACTGGAAATCAAGAGGATGCCCATCAACTGGGGAATGGCTGAACAAGTTGTGCTATATGAAATGATGAATAGGAAGACTTCAAAGAGACCCAGAAAGACTTATATGAACTGATGCTGAGTGAATGGAGAAAAACTAGGGGAACTTTATACACAACCACAGTGTGCGAGGATTTTTTCTGGCAGACTTAGTACTTCATTGCAATGCAAGGACTTAAAAAAAATTCCCAATGGTCTCTTAAGGCAAAATGCCTTCAACATCCAAAGAAAGAATTATGGAATTCAATCACAGAATGTAGCAGATCATTTTCTTTTGTATTACTTTTTGGTTTGTTTTATGATTTCTCCCATTCATTTTAATTCTTCTATACAACATGACTAGGATGAAAATGTATTTAATAGGAATGTATGTGTAGCACCTATATAAAATTGCATGCCATCTCAGGAAAGGTGGGGGGGAGGAAGGGGGGAAGGAGGAGGAAGAAGGGGAGAAAATATCTAAGTTATATGGAGGTGATTGTAGAACACTAAAAACAAAAGAATTTTGAAAAGAATTTAAAAAAAGAAATTGAGGTGGTCTGGGTAGGGGGATACATTTGTGGGGAGAGTCAAATGGCAGTTCAATCTCATAGACTCACAAACTGTTAGAATAAGAAGGAATCTGAGAGATGATTTGCCTACCTTCTCATTTTACAGAGGAGGAATGGAGACCTAGAGTTAATGTCAAGAAGGAACTAGAACCCAGATCTCCTACTTTCTAGTCCATCATTGGACAAAGATGCTGACAATAGATTGGGCCATGGCAGCAAGTTGGCACCATGAGTAGAGTACTGGACCTGGAGTGAAGGAGACCTGAGTTTAGATGTGAGGTATCTGATTCTGAGCAAGTTGTTTATCTGCCTGAGTTTCCTCATCTGTAAAATGGGGTTAACAATAGCGCCTACCCCTAGGCTTGTTTTGAAGATAAAATGAGATCATATTTGTAAATTGCTTTGCAAACTTTAGAGTACTATTCCAGGACTAGGCTTCTCTCCCCACCCCTAGAATGGACTAGAGCTTGGGTCCCACTGGTATTGGCCCCTGTTCAAGGAACCCTATGAGACAACCAATCTGCTTCCACTGTGGGAGTCTGCTGTGGATACATTCTCACCATCCTATTACTAATTCCACCTGACTGTAGCTCTAGCCTACCTTATTACCATGTTCTCAGTCAGACTCACAACCAGGCTCCATCTATGCAATTTTCCTTGTAAGAATACAACAATTGTAAACTAAAGCTTGGGGTATCTAGGTGGTGTAGTAGATAGAGTGCCAAGCCTGTAGTCAGGAAGATGCAAGTTCAAATCCAGCCTCAGACACTTCCTGGCTGTGTGACCCTGGGCAAGTCATTTTACCCTATTTGCCTCGGTTTCTTCATCTGTAAAATGAGCAGTAAGAGAAGGAAATGGCCAACTGCCCCAGTCTCTTTGCCAAGTAAATCCCCAAAAGGGGTCATGAAGAGTCAGACATGACTAAAAAACTAAACTTTTGAATTTCTGAGCCTTGAACAATTTTCTACCGTAAGCAATTTACCACCCTTGGACAAAGCTCCTGCCTCCTCATCCAATAATGACTGGAGGAATTTGGAAGATGCAATATGTTAACTTTAAACTTTTCTGAGTTAACTTAAACTTCCTCATCTAAAAGGGTACCTTGCCTTCTTCTAAGGCTGGACTATGAGGAATTAATTAAATTATGTATCTAAAAGGACTTTATAAGTAACAAATCAATATGTAAATTAAATTATTAGTGATGCAATAGTCAAGTCAAAACAAATATATAAATCTCAGTAATAAATTGTGATATTTCTTCAAGTTATTCCATACTTAAAAATTGAGTAAAAGAATAACTCAACACCTTTCATTATTTCTGAGTTTTAGAGATGAAAAGGGCATTAGGGGTCATCATGTCCGACCAACTTCATACTAGAAATGAGGAAATCAGGGACACAGAAGTTAAGGGACTTACCTAATACATCATAGAGTCAGATCCAGGATTTCCTCTGTGACAGATTACTTTAAACATTATTGATTGGCATTATTTCTATTAGAATAATGATGATGATGATGATAGAATTTCACACTCTTAGGACTGCTTCCCCCTTTTTCTTATCGCAATAGGGAAAAAAAGAGTTATATTTTATCAAACTCCATACAGAAAACATCCATAAACACAAATGATAAATTGTACGACACCCAAGCCAGGCCACACTCAATGCTTCGAAAACCAAAATGACATTTACGTATTGGTAAAACAAAAATAATTTCCCCACATTTGGATATAAGAACCTACCTGTGAGAAAATGGCAATGTAGTTTTTCTGAGATAGCAGTGCCACCTGCTGGTGATAGTCAGGTACTGGCCTCTCTGATCACTTTTTTTTTTTCCTGGTTGGTAAACAGGATCATAGAAATATAGATCCAGGTCTGAAAGAGACTTCAGAAGTCAGAGGAGGAGTGGGGGATGAGGGGGAGAAGAGAAGGAGGAGGAAGGGGATGGGGAGGAGGAGGAGGATCCAATAATTTACATTTATATAGAGGTTTAAGATTCACAAAGTGGTTAGTTAACAAATATTGCTTCATTTGATATTCACTATGGGAGGTAGGTATTATTCCAATTTTACACATGAGGAAATTGAGGCAGAGTTTAAATGACCTACCCAGGGTCACAAAGCTAATAAGTGTCTGAGACTGGATTTGAACTCAGATCTTCTTGACTTCTGGTCCAGCATTCTATTCACTGCATCACATAGTTTCCTCTTTATAGTCCAACCCTCTCATTTTTCAGATTAGGCAACTGAGGCTCACAGAGGAGAAGTGGCTTAACAAAGGACACAGTATTTATGTTTTCTAAAAATTCTACTTATTACCAGAGATTGAGAGATAACATGGTACAGTTGACAGAGAAATGGCCTTAGAATTAGACACCTGGATAAAAGCTTCACATCTGACATCTACTGGATATATGATCTTGGACAAGAAACTTAACTTTTCAGTGCCCTCAAAACAACTGGAATAAGTGCAGATCTGCATTTGTAGAATAAACTCCTAACTGGAAACTCCTTATAATTATGATTTGATTGGTTCAGTAAAAAGCTATAAATTAAAGTTTAAAAGACTCTCAACCTAGCAAAAAAAATACAAATACAAAACTTTAATGAATACCATCCATCTAAAAATGTTTTTGTTGAGTAATTTTTTCATCACATCCAACTCTTTATGATCCCTTTTAGGGGTTTTCTTCTCAAAGATCCTAGAGTGGTTTGCCATTTCCTTCTCTAGTTCATTTAACAGATGAGGGAACTGAGACAAACAGGGTTAAATGCCTTGCCCAGGATCACACAGCTAGGAAGTGTCTGAGACCAGTTAAAACTCAGGAAGATGAGTTTTCCTGATTTCAGGACCAGAGTTCTATCCACAATATTATTAAGGAGATAAAGACTTATTTTGCTGTAGGTTGTCATCAGAGGTGTTTAGGGACTATTCTTTCACTGATACATTTTGCTTTGAAATAAGACACACTGACACTCCCCACCCCACCACACACACAACAAAACCCCACACAAACCAATCCCTCTGCAATGTACAATTCTGCAAAACTCACACAGCCTTGCAGTATGATTCTGATTAATACCTGTCACTTTCCTCTTCCATCACTTACTGATTATTACCAGAAAGGAAAGATATGTGCTCTAACTTGGAGAGAACAGCATCTACTTTGGCCATTTTGTTGGACCCAAATTTTGTCACCTCTTTGTAGCTTTTGTTAACATTATTATACCATTCTCTTGTTCCTGCCTTCTTCACTCTGAATCACTTCATAGAAGTCTTTATATGATTCTCTGTGTTCTTCATAGTCTTTCATTATATCATGGTAGTTTTAGGCTGCATTCACATGTCATAGACTCTTCAGTCATTTTCCAGCCTTTTGTAATCACAAATAATGCTGCTATGACTATTTTAAGATATAAAGGATTTTTTTCTTGCTATCAATAATCTCTTTGGGGTATAATTCTGGCAGTGAGATCTCTGGGTTAAAGGCTAACAATTTAGTAACCTGATATAATGCCAAACTGTTTTCCAGAACAGTTGAACCACTTCACAGCTCTACCACCATCAAATTAGGGTGGTCATCCCACAGAACCTCCAATGGATTTTTTCATTTTTTTCCTATCTTTACTAAGTTGATGGGTAGAGAGTCAATCTGACAATAGATTTATTTTTATATAAATACTATGACTTTGGACAAGTCATTTCCTTTAATGGGGTCACATGTCAGTTTATTTTACTGTCTCAATGTTGTTTTAAATTATATTTTTTATACTTAGTGATTTGTACAATTTTTCAGAAAGCTGTCAATTTTCTTCTTTGAAAACCTGTCCAGAGGAAGAAGCATGGTACGGTGGAAATATATTGGATTTGGTGTTTGCGACTTTGGCTTCAAATTCTAACTCTGGGTGACCTTGGACTTTGGACAAATCAGCTTCTTAGAAATTCGGTTTTCTTATTTATGCAATGAGGGAGTTGGTCAGACACGGTGGCCTGCTTTTTCATACCTGCTATTGGTTGGGGCAGCTAAGTGGTGCAGTGGATAGAGCACCAGTGCAGGAGTCAGGAGGACTTGAGTTCAAATCTCACCTCAGACACTTGACACTCACTAGTTGTGTGACCTTGGGCAAGTCACTTAACACCAATTGCCTCATCCTGGGTCATCTCCAGTCATCCTGATGAATATCTGGTCACTGGATTCAGATGGCTCTGGAGAAGAAGTGAGGCCGGTGACCTGAACAGCCCTCCCTCACTCAAAACAAAGTCAAGTGCAAGTCACGTCATTATTTCTCTGATGGCACGGTCTTCTTTGGCAATGAAGGACGAACACACGCCTGCTATTAGTGAGTCTAAAATTGGAGTATCTCTTGAGTCCCAGAGTTCTATGCTGTAATGGCTCAGAAGTGGCTAAGCCAATTGAGTATCAAAATTAAATTTAGCATTAATATGTTGAGTTCCCAGAAGAGAGAGGGGGAGTCACCAGATTGTCTAAGGCAAGATAAAATGGTTTAGGAAAAGAAAGCAAGGAAGGGAGGGAGGGAGGGAGGGAGGAAGGAAGACCAGAATACAAACTCCCATGTGGATCAGAGTGGAACCACAGTGCTAAGGAGCCTCTGCATTTTCAGCATAAGTAAAACAGAGACTAATTGGTAAGAATGAGAATGGTGGTGATGATGATGATGGCAGTTGGCCTAGGTGACTTCTAAGATTTCCCTTCTACTTCTTTGTCTCTCAGTCTCTATTCTTGGACCACTTTATTTAGAAATAATTCTAAGAACACCAAACTTGACTCCAAGTACAGGACTCTTTTCATTACAACATGTTGCCTCTCTGATTCTGATGAAAATTGTAGATATGTCATACTCATGCTTGAACAGAATACACCAAGGCCAAGAGTTGCATTTTTCATAGCATTATTTAAATAACATTAACATGTGCTTATTCTACTTATGTCCTACAAATCTTGGCAGATCCTAAGCTATGAAAAGTTTCAATGCCTACCCAGTAACAAACTGTCTATCTCCTGTTTGAGAGCCAACCAAGCTAAATTCGGAAAGGCTCATCACCAGAAGGTTGGCCACCAAGTGATGATTTTTTCTGGCCTCAAAAACTCATTGGGACCATCCAACTAAAGCATGGGAGGGTTCTCTGATATGTGTTGATAGAGGGAATACCCATATGGATTAAATCAAGGATCTTTAAAAGTACTAGGTTACTATATTTTCCAGGATAAAAAGAAAAAATTGGCAAATTTATAAATATCTTCTGCTGTACTTTAAACAATTAGATTGTTTGGTCTGCCCCCTTGGATAAGAGAATGAGCATTTCCATTTCACACATATGAACTTATATAAAAATCAACAAAACTCATCATCTTTCCCCTCAAGTCTGTTTTTTTCTGAAATTTTTTCTAAATCTGTCAAAGGCACCACCATTCTTCTTATCTACCAGGTGTGTAACCTTGGCTTTCTCTTCTATTTCTCACTGTTTTGAACAGGTTAGTCTCTGTAGGAAAGGGCCCAATCTAATCAGTCTGCATCATCTCTATTTTAAGCTGTGGCCCAGAAATCCTGTTCTCAGACATCATCTTAAATCAGGTTTCCAATTCTGCCTTGCTCTTTGGTAGTCCTTTCCTTTGATAGGAAGCTGTGATAAAAATGCCATCTGGGCATCAGGTCTTAAGAACTCTTATGATTTCTTCCCCTGGGTTTCATTCTCCTTAGCAATGTTTTCTGAATTCCTTCTGACAGGGTTTGCTTGTTTGTTTCATCCTAATGTGGGTTACTGAAAATAAATAACACAAATGGACATAGTGCATATCCATGGTCCTTGCTTCTGGAGAAACTGAGGTTGATCTCTTGAGCCCAGGAGTATTGAGCTAACATGGGCTAGGCTTGTTTGGTATCTCCACTGGGTTCAACATTGATAAAGTGATCCCAGGGGAGACAGAGAGGCCAGCCATCATGAGTAGAAAAGAGGTCAGAGATTCAGTGCCAATCAGAGTGAAATCAGTCATGATTGACCTCTGTACTCCCAACTTGGGCAAGAAAAGGAGACCAGTCTCAAAAAAAAAAAAAAGATTGTGAATAGGTTTATTATTGCCACGCTTCTTGGATATATGCCATGTGAACACAATAGATCTCTCTTAGGTCAACAAACAGTTTACATCACTACCCTCTCCCCAACAGGGCATCACCAACCACCACGACTTGCTTCTTATTCCTCTTACTGGATAATGTCTCTTTATAGTTCTTGTGGTTATATCTCATAATTCCTTAAAACACATGCTGCTTCTTCTTCCTCAGAAATCTAGCTCTACTCTCGAAAGGAAGACCCTCCGTCTATTTCTTGACTCTATGTGCTCAATGATCTTTCACTCTCTTCTCTATCACATTCTTCCACCTTCAAAATGCCTGCCAGTCCAGCATTTTTCTCTGCCAAGTGCTTTTTTTCTCCTTAATCTTCAAGTTCCCCTTCCATCTTAAAAAAATATTTCCTTCTCCACATTAGAAAGGAATTCAAGACTTTCCATTTAAGCAAAGATAACAGCCTTCTATTTGAGCATAGAGAGCAGTCATTTGGTTATCAGAAAAACAAACATTACACACACAATTCTAGTCACTGTAGAATTCTCCCTCTTCTCATAACTTGATGAATCAAAGCTCCCTAGTCCCTTTTTTCTTGAGAAATGATTGATTTTGTGGCCAGTTCTTAAATTGCTGCGGCCAACATCCAGCAACCTTAGATTCCATTCATCATTTCTCCATCGGAAATCTTTGCCTATACATCCTTATTCACTTTTCCTTATATGGTCAGTATGTGTATTCCATTTTTCTGGGGTTTAAAAAAATTATACTAAAGGTCTTTCAAGACCTTCCCAAACCACCAAATTCCTCTCTTGCTCTTGGGAAAGCTGGGCAGTCACTCTTCTATCCAGCCCACCACTACTTCCCCTGCTCTCCTAGCCTAGGCCTCCTAGCTGTCCCCCATCCTTCAAAAAAGCAGCAGAAGCTGAGACATTCTCTGCTGCCCTGCTGCTGCGGGGATTCTCCAATTCCATACTTTATAACTACCATCAGATCCAGTCTCATTCCTGAACCTGACTAGAGTTCAACCTAGATCACTCTGCTGAAGCAATAAGTCCAGTTCTCATCCAAATTAAATCTAAGAGAATTATTGTAGCTATCATTCTAATCCTAGAATAAGCAAGAAAAATTTTATGAAAGAAATTCTGCAATATTAAAGTGTGAAGAGATGAAATTCCCCAGAGGTTCAAATTGGAATGTCAGTGAATAGACTGAATAAAGTGCCAAAGGGTGAATTAAATGGAATCATAAATAATTAAAGGAGTTAGTGGATTCCATTTCAGTTTTTAAAATTTTAAAAAATTGATGGTGTAACTAGGGAAGTGATATCAAAGTATCAGTGGAAATTGGCAAAAAGGAGAGTAAATGAAATAAAAAAATGAACAATTGAAAAAATAAAAATGAAGAACCTATGCAAAGTATAGCAGAACTGGGCAAACAACTAATAAATTTACAGGACAAGAAGTGAGGGAGGGAAGGGGAAATGAAAAGGTGGGGGGAGAATGAGCATTAATAGCGATCTACTATGTGCCAGGCACAGTGCTAAGTGCTTTCCAAATATCTCACTTATCTTCACAATAGCCCTGTGAGGTAGGTGCTACTGAGGCAGATAGAGGTTAAATAAATTGCCCAGTCACACAGTCAGTAACAAGTAACTAAAGACATGTTTGAACTCAGGTCTTCCTGACTCCAAGCCTAGTGCTTATCTACTGTACCACTTAACAGCCCAGACAGAGTGTATGTAATGTCCTCTCAGGCAAAAGAAAAAAACAGTCAGGGAAGAAAAAACAGTGTTTGAAATACAAAGAATTTTTAATAAATTTGGTATCAACGTCACCATCTTACATCTGATTGAATGAAAAATAACAATCAGAAATTGCTTTGAAAGATTTTTCAATATTCAAAATAGTACACTTCCCATATTTACATATTTCATTTTTGTGTCTTGAGCAAAACCATACAAGGATATCTAGAAATCATATGAAAATCAAAACCAGCTACAGAAACAAAGATGTTTAGAAAATAATTTCAGTTTTCAAAGTACCAAATTTAGTGTTCAAATTTAAATGATAAATTGTGTATTGAAATTTTATTTTTTAAACTAATGTTTACCAAAAATTTTTATTATATGTACATTTTTAAAAGTCACAGTAGTAATTGGTAGCAGTAATGACGGTTAAACCACAAGAAAGTATTATTAAAAGTTTGTCTTCTATGAAAGTGTATAGTAAAGTTATCCTTCCAAATGTCAGTTTTAGGCAACATTAATAGAAGCACAGTGTCTGGAGAGAGTAATTGACAGCCCTGTTATCCTAATCTCTGGTCAAACCACATTTAGAGTACTTACTGTCTTCGGTTTTGGGTGCAACAGTAACAAACTAGAGTAACAAGGATTGTTTCAGGGACTCAAATCTGTATTACATAAGGAATGGTTCATACATATTAGGGTGATTAGTCTAAAGACGAAAAGACTTAAGGGGGATAACATAACAGATGATAGCTGTTTTTAAATATTTAAAGATGTATTATGGCTCCAGAGGCTATGGCTAGGGCCAAATGGGATTAACATGGAAGCAGGCTTCAGCTCAATAGAGGAAAGAATATCTTAGCAACATGGCTGTTTGAAAATGGAATGAATTTGCCTTATGAGGTAGTGAATTCTCTGTGACTTTAAGCAGAGGATGAATGGCCATATATTGGGAATGTTACAGAGGGATTTTGGCTATCCAGCAAGGGTTTGGATAGATTAAGTCCCTTAAAACACTATATGATTCTAGGTATCATTGGCAAAAAACTCTCTGGCTGATGCCGACAGCTCTGTAACAGTATTATTTCAAATGAGCTTTGAGTATCCCAATAATCTGAAGGGGCTGTCATCCCTTTCCACATATGCAGCTTTTCTACAATTTCATGCACTGAGAAAATTCTGGCCAAAATATTAATCTGTACAATCTACAGTACATTTTTTTGTGTTTTAAATCTGTGCAAATAGCTTAATATTATGGAAAATATCAAGATTCACCCTTTACCTTATTTCTGAAGAAAAGGCACTATCATAGAATATAGGCAATACTAAAAAAAAGTATTTGGTAGATAATTGCTTCAAAGTCACTGAATAGAAAGAGTTATGTGCTTCTCTCTATGAAAATAGGCCATCTTGAAACAATAGTAAAGCTTTTAAAATAAATAGTGCAAAGCTTAAACTCTTCTACTAATTCTTCAAAAAAAATCCACACCTTGTAAAATAATTTCCCTATGAAAATATTACTGTCAAGTTTTGCATCGTATCCTCACATTGCATTGAACTAAGTAGCTATTGGCTACAAAGTTCTCCTGAGCACAAGCACTGTCATTTCCTTCGTTTGCTGTTACATTTGTAGAATGTCTTATAGTCAGTTAAAAAGTCTTTCATGTATTTCCTTTGACCCCCACAACAACCCTGGGAGGTAGGCTGGGCAAATATTCTTAAACTGGAATTCAGACATGAAGGGACTTGAATAAGGTTACATAACTGGTAAATGGTGAAACTGGAACTAGAATGCGGAACTCCTGAACCCTGGTCATCATCTGGTTGGCTGGCACAGTTATCATATTAACTACGTTCTCTGAAGAACCATTTTTGGTATTCTGAATTTGTACATGTTCTTAACAGTGGGGCCGGATTGCCGTTGGAAGCATTTGCCTCAGCTTGTATGCATTTCTGAGACTGTACATGAAATATGGATCCATCCTAAAAAGGATTGAAAAGAAATTAGTTTTCAATAGTATTATCAATGCTTTATAAGAAGATTACCGTTTTTCCTTTAAATTACAATTGCTAATGTATGATTTTAAATTAAATTCTCAAAATATTCGTAACAACATTATTTGAAAAAAAAAAGGTGGAGAAAAAGACCAACGATAAGGGGATGACCAAATAAATTGTTATAAATAAATGGAATGACTGCTGTTGCATGGTAGGGAATAATAAATATGAAGAATTCAGAAAAATGTGGAAAGATATGTTTTTTAAAAGTATAATAAACAAAGAAGAACCAAAAGAACAATTTACATAATGTGAATTAGATCAACATGGGGAGACAATGAACCTTTGGTCAATTACTATGGCTGATGTGAACACCATACTGTTAAAATCCCTTATTTCCATTAACAACATGCCTGGAACATACTTTCAAAGGAAGTTTGGGCATTTTTTTGAAAGTGTCTTTTGAGACAAAACATAATCCATCAGCACATATTTTAAAGCATGCATTAAAGAAAAGTTTTCCTAAAATACTTTTCCAAAAGAAAGTTTTTGTGATAAAGTATATTGGTTCAAATATAGGACATCTTAAACATAGACCAGACTCATATCAAGAAATCTTTTGAAAGGAATAATATATAGTTACACAGAAAACCACATAAAATAGTAAAACTGCAAATATATATTTACTACACAAGGTTTTGGTTGTTTCTTATATTTTATCCTTTCAAATAAATGGTATATATATATATATATATATGTATTTTTTTTTAATTTCATTTTTATCAATATGACTCTTTTAAGCTCCACCACCTTCCCTGGCCTCTTGACTTCCTGATTTTCCTACAATTTTAGGTTTTATATAAACTAGAGATTAAAGATGGGGTCCAGGTTTGTATAAAAATGGTGGTTTTTTTTATTGTAAGTTAATGAGGGAATAGGATATGTGTTCCTGTGTACTTGTATATAAATCCTAAATGTCTAAATTAAATTTTTAGGACTATATAAATTTAGGAACACTTGTATGTAGTGGGTAAAGCCATCAGATACAAGAATAAGGTAATCCTGAAGGTCCTCTCTTTCCCTGTGACTTAAAATCCTTTTAAAGGAAGGGCTCTTTCTGAATGACTCAAAGCTTACGATTGTTGACAGATAAGGATCGATGGAACAACTGACAAAGACAATAGTTGTGCTGCCTACCTAACTAGAATACCCATCAGCAATTATTTATTGATGATACTTGAGGCTACTATGGCTGACAAAGGATATACCCCCCTTCATTCTGGAATTTCACTTCAGTATGAGGAAGGGAAACATAAAATTAAAGAAAGTATGAAGGCCAATCTGCACTCCAGGGGAGGTTCCAAACCAAGGCACTGCCTGGTAGATGAAGTATGGCTATAAAGCGAATAGGCTTGACTCTCCACTGCATAATGTTAAATTTGTTCTCCTTAGTTTCAGGACTAGGACCCAGTAGGTAGAAGTTAACAGGGAAGTACAGTCCCACTCAGTAGAAGAAAGAATTTCCTAACAACAATGGTTGTCTGAAAAGTGGAATGAACTGCATTGGGATAGTACAATCCTCATCAATGGATGTATTCATGCAGAGAGGCCACAGATGCTGCTGGAGGAAAAGTCTCAGGAAGGGGATTACTCAGACTTTGTGGAAGGGGGAAATAACTTTGTATTGACAAAATATAAGATTGCCTAGTTCCAGCTGGATTTGTCCCTAAGGGGGTGCGTACAGTGCAACTGAAAACCCTTGATGAAATGTAACAGGATGAATGTAGGAAAGCACAGAGAAAGGCAAATAAGAGTAATTTCAATTTAACCCAATTCCACAATGTACCTATTGAGTGCTTACAATGTGCTAAGCATTGTGCTCAGCACTAGAGACACAAAAGTGAGAGCTGAAAGGGACCTCAGCAGCCATCCAGTCTATGCTATACATGGAAGGGATGTCCACCACAATATATCTGCCAATTTTCCTGAAAATTCCTGAGAAAGGGGAACCCACCATCCATTCCACTGTTGGACAGCTCATATTTCTGGGAAGTATTTTTTATGTCAAGTCTAAATTTGCCTCATTTTGATGGATTACTTCTACTACTAATTTTGCCCTCCAGGGTCAAGCAGACCAAGTCTAACCACTCTTCCACATGAAAGCCTTTTAAATAATTGAAGTTAGCTATCATAACCCCCTCCCCCCCAACCTCGGAGCCTCCTCTTCTTCATGCCAAACGTGTCCAATTTCTTCAACACATCCTCATAGATCACAGACTTACGGACAATAGTCCTTTAGTATTCTGCTTGCCCTTCTTGGGACACTCTACAGATTATCAATGTCCTTCTTCAACTCTGGCACCCAGAGCAGTCCCTACACCCAGTAAGCTTACATTCTACCAAAGGGAAACACCATGTACCAAGAGAAGTATATTCAGAGTCAATACAAAGTAGTATAGGGTGGACAGAACACCTCAAGTATATTATTCAAGAAATCAGATAATCCTCCTCTAAGAGGTAGTAGTTCCTGGGTTCAGCTTTGAAGGAAGTTAGGGATTCTACTAGGAAGAGATAAGGAGAGTAGTTCATGGCATCTGTGAAAAACTAAAGATGCAGGAAATGGAGCAAGATATAAGCCAGTTTGGTTTAAATGTAGAGTATGTTAAACGAGAGTAAGATGTGGTCAGCTTGGAAGGATATGCTAGATCCAGATTTGTGAAAGGCCAATGCCCAAAAGAAGAATATTTTATCCTAGAGATAACAGGAGTCACTGATATTTCTTGAGTGACCTGGTCAGATATGAGACTTCAGGCAGGCAGAAAATACAAGATAAAAAAAACAGAAGAGACAAAAGGAGAGACATAATGGAAACAGAGTCAACACTTCTATAGGAAAACACAGAGAAGGAGAAATGCTCATAAAAAATAATATGTTCTATTTGGATTCAATAATACCAGCACTAGATCTATACCTAAAGAAGAGTGAAGGGGGCGGAGCCAAGATGGCGGAGTAGAAAGACTCACATTTGCTAGCTCCGAATCCACAGCCCATAGATTTCCTGTAAAAAGAACTCCTGACAAATTCTGGAACAGTGGAAGCCACACAGCAACACAGTGAAGGAGATTTCTGCTGCAGAGAGCCCTGAAAAACCGACCGCAAAGGTACCCCAGAAGGGAGTGGAGCCCTGTCCTGCGGAGCGCTCCCCTTCCCCGTCCCTGGCCGCGGAGCTCTGCCCTGCCACGAGGCACTGAGAGGAGCCAGCAGACCCAAGCAGGCTTCAGAGACCTGGATCTCCGGGTGGCCACGAAGGTCCCTCCACCCACAGACGCACAGGTCAGTGAGAGAGACGGGCTGAGAGGGGAGCGGGGTATCTCCGGGACTCAGACCCCGTCGGGAGGCTGCTGTCACTTGGCCAGAGGCCCGCAGAGCAGGCAGGAGCTCCACCCCAGCTCCATTACAAAAGGTCTCTGCATAAACCCCCTGAGGGAACTGAGCCTGAGAGGCGGCCCTGCCCCCACCTGAGAACCAGCAGATACGCTCCCATTGAAGAGCAGTCAGGCCTGCCGCCAAAAGCCCTGAGGCTGGGGAGCAGCATTTGAACCCCAGACCCCAAGCACTTGCTGGGCAGATCTAGGCCAGGGGGTGGAGAGGACTCTCAG
>CM053769.1:58289726-58333850 GCA_028658325.1 Potorous gilbertii
ACAAATGGGGAGAAAATTTTGGAACCCAAAATCTTGTGAAAATGAATGTAAAAAGTTAAATAAATTTATTTTTAAAAAAAAAGAATGCAAAAAAAAAAGTGTGAAGAGGAAAATTATGGATATGCCCCCAAATTTTTACATTATCTCTTTTCACAATAGTAACGAATTGGAAACTACTGAGGCTTCCATCAACTAAGGAATGGATAGACAAATTAAGGTACATGAGTTTAACAGAATCCATTATGCCAAAGGAAATACTGAGAGGGAAGGCTTCAATAAAACCTAGGAAAACTTGTATGAATTAATACAGGGTGAAATGAGAAAAACATAGATGACAATTTATACAATAACAAAATGTAAAAATAAATAACTTGGAAAGTTGTAAGAACTCTGATAAATATAATGACCAACCATGACTCCAGAGGATGTTAATGAAATACCCCACCTACTTCCTGACAAAGAAATGACAGACTTAAGGTGCAGTAAAAGATACATATACGTGAACATATTTTGGATGTGGCCAAGGTAGGGATTTGTTGTGGGCTATATATTTATTACAAAGGTTTTGTTTTTATTTCTTTTTTGCCACAGGGAGAGGGTTGTGGGAAAGAAAGAAAATGGATTTTTTTAATTGAAAAAAAATTACACTTTTTTAAAAAAGGAAAAAAAATGTGTTCTAAATTAAGGATTGGCCAAATTTTAACCTGAAATTTTACAGAATATTCCAATTACAATTTGTCCAGTCCATATCATAGGACACAAAATTTTTGATAATCATTCCTCTTTCCTAGGTATGGTGTCCTAAAAGGAGCATGTGATAGTCTTGCTGTAATTTGCTCTGGTCAGATTACATTTGGAATATTGTACCATATTTCAGGCAAGACAATGAATGACAAGCTGAAGAGCACCTGGATGGAGGAGACCAGGATAGGGAGAGGCCTTCAAAGTCATACCACAAAGATGGATATTAATTTGGATCATAGGAGACTTGGAAGGAGGAAGGTCCATAAGAAATGCTTTTAAATATCTGAAAGGTTTCAATGTGAAAATGGAATTAAATTTAGTTTTGGTTGGCAAAAATGTGAACAATGAGGAGAAGTTGCAGAGAGGCAATACAGGTTTTTTGATAAGGAAAAAATTGCTAACAATCCGATAGTGGATCATCAAGTACAGTTTGGCCAACATCCTGTCAGGGATATGGTAAAGGAACTGTTCAGAAAGTGGTTAGATTAGATCATCCTTGAGTAACCTTCTAACAACTCCAGAATTTTGGAATGTTACTAACTCTCATTGATATTTTTTGTAATCAAAAGCATAAATTACATTTTATGTTACTACAACCACTTGGACCCAACGGTCCTGGAAGAGATTAGGACATTAAACAATACACCTACCTCTTTAAAAATAAATTTCTGATTTTCTGGGGCATTTTTATAACAGAGATGCATGGTCAGATGGTCAGTGCCTACATCAACAGCTACACAGGCTTCCGGTTGGCGAGTGTTATAACGTATTTCGTTATGTGAAGTATATTCAAAAAACTATAAGAATGAAACAGGGAATAAATAATTAAACTCTACAGACACAAAATGTGAAATAAAAACTTCTACACAATTTAAAAACATTACTTTTTAAAGTATCAGTATATTCTATGTTCCTAATACATAGTAGGCACTTAGCAAAAGTTTGTTGACCTCAGACACTTATTAGTTGTGCCTAATCTGGCTCATGAGGAGAGGGATGCTTCTAGGAAGGAACTATCTCCCCCTAAGAAGCTGGGCTGTATTCTAAGAGTTGGAACTGAGCATCAGAATTGCCATGCAAAAAGTATTTCAGTCATACAGCTTTCAAATAATAGTCAACAAGCATTTACTAAATGTCTACTATGGGCACAGAAGATACAAAGACAAAATGAAACATGGATGACGTTGTGTATTGTAAAAGGTCAATATATTCAACTCCTCATCTATAGTTGCTGTCTCCCCATTTCCAGTGCTTCTAGCTTACCTAGTTCATACCACAAAAACAAACGAAGGTTCCATATTTCACAACAGGACAATCTTCTTTACCTGACATTCAAGATCTTTATAATCTGGCCCCATTTTGTCTCCCTAACTCCTCAACATAAGCCCTCTAATTTTACATTCTGAGCCACACATAAATCAAGATTATCTACCTATCCATCTCCATTTTAAGCAAGCTGGTTACCCCAGCGTGTCAGGGATGGCCAAATCAAGAAGAATCATGATGAGGTCTTCCTGTGACCAGATGGATAAGCAAGTTACCACATTAAAAAGACTAGAGCTTTGGAGAATCAGGTTGAGTGAGACTATGGATCCCTAACTTAGTAACCAGCGGCAGCTAGGTACACAGTGGACAGGAAGACTCATCTTCCTAAGTTCAAATCTGACCTCAGACACTTATTAGTTGGGTAACTCAGGGCAACTTGCTTAGCCCTATTTGCCTCAACTTTCTTATCTGTAAAATGAACTGGAGAAAGAAATGGCAAATCATTCGAGTATCTTTGCCAAGCAAACCCCAAACGGGGCCACAGAGAGTCAGACGACTGAAATAACTGAATGACAAAACCGTTAGTCTAGACCTATACCAAAAACAACAACAACAAAAGATTTTTGAATTGTTGTAGCTCCTTTCCTAGCTCAAATCTTCTGTCCTCTGTGTCCAAGGAGGATTTGACACTTTCCTAACCATTGGCACCCATGTGGGGAGGAGAATAACCATCCTGTCAAATCTATAGACATGGCGATTTCTCCAGCTGTAATGTCAGAGCTCCTTGCCATACTAGAAGGTCTTCCAGCAGGGGGCACCAAGGTATGAGTTGCTGCTAGACATGAATGTCAAGGGTGGAACGGAGCACTGAACTCCAGCCTGTCCAGCAAAACTCAGGAGGAAAAAATTTCTGAATCCAAAGAACTAGATCTTCCATTAGAGGACTTCAATACTGAACAGGATCTTTGACCTATAAACCAACCATAACACAGAATTCCCTCTCTACTTATTCTCTGGGTGGCTTTGGGCAATCAGTCCATTAACAGAGAGGTGGGTCATTAAGCATCTACTATGTAACCGGCACATGCTGGGAGCTCTGGATACAAACCCAACAAAAGAAACAATCTCTACTTGCAAGAAGCTTACACAGTAACAGGGGAGGGGGCAAATGTGTACACACATGTACACACACAAAAAATTAATACCAAAAATAACAAATGTAAATAAATACAAAGTAGTGTAATACAAGTTTGTGTTGAAAGGAGGGCGTTAGCAGCTGAAAGGATCAGAAAGTCTTCATGCAGAAGATTGTGCTGCAGCCGAGTCATTAAGGGAGTTCAGCGTCCTATAAGGAAAGGAGTGCATTCCAAGGGTGGAGATAAGAGATATGCACAATAAGGCTGGAACCAGTTTCTTTATTTATTTAAAAAAAAGAGTAACTAAATGAAACTCAAAGGAAAGACTGTCAGTCAGTCCTATGTTAGTTTTTTCAACTGGAATCAGCTACAGACCTTAATTATAACTTGGAATCATTGAGTTAAAGTTGGAAAGGACTTTATTTGCAGATGAGGACACCAATATTTGTGACTTGTACTAGAGAGTGGAAGTGGGAATGTGGGGGTTGAACCCAGGTCTCCAGATTCAGCGCTCTTTCTACTGTTTCAAAAATTAAAGAACCATTATTGATAGCTCTAAGACCAAATAAGGAGCAAAATGAATCCTGGCCAAGACTGGTCCATCATCTCTCCTACTAACTGAAATGAGAACTAAGGTTACTACTGGTTGCCAATGGTCACTCCATCCTCCAGGAACAGTTCAGATTGCAGAGAAAAATTTAAAATGGAGAACGAGGAGTAAAGACAGGGACCTATAGAATGCATAACTTGAACTATGTCCTAGGCAATGAGAATAAAATTTGGTCCAACAGATCTCAAAGATGAGGTGAAAAATTACACAGAGGTTTCAGAAGCCCAGTTCTGCCACTAGCTGTGTGAGCCTGAACTACTTACTGAGTGTCTCTGGGCCCCAGTTTCATCCTCTATAAAATAAGGACCACTTCCCTCAGGGTAATGTTGTCGTGAGAATTAAATAAGGTAACATAAATATGTAAAAAGCATTTTGAAGACCAGGAAGTATTATGCAAATGGAATAGGTGGTATAATTGTTACAAAGATGTCCAACCGCAGTACTGTGGCCCCTCTACAAACAATTCGAGAGGTTTTAATTCAACTGAAGAAACAGAATCAGTGTTCCAATATTGCCCCCCCCCACCCCGAATACAATGCTGATGGAAAATTCTCACCTGGTTCTGTCCCATTCCATGGCAGAGATAAAGAATGACTTGGCTCCCTGTTACCTCATTTTCACTAGGAGGGTTATAGTCGAAACAGTAATCTGCCATTCCTCTGTTTATCAACTAAATGAAAGAACACACCAGAATGTCATTTTAGACATAGGTATATCAGTCCGTACACATACACATGTAGTCAGCCAATCATCTCTAACACGCCTGAAGTGTTATCACCATTACAATTACTTGTAATAGAAAAGAAGGATCTAGGTCAGAGGTGGGGAACCTGCAGCCTTGAGGCCACATGTGGCCTTCCATGTCCCTGGGTACAGCCCTTTGATGGAATCCAAACATCACAGAACAAATCCCCTCAATAAAAGGATTTGTTCTATAAAACTTAGACCCAGGCGAAAGGCTGCACCCCTGATCTAGGCAATAGGAGACATTCCAACACAACAACAAAGTCTTCTGCTTACCATTCCAAAATGGCCAGGTCTGTCCTCAGGAATGTGAAGCTCCGGGTACACATTCTCTAGGAACCATTTAAAATCCTTACATTTAAGTTTGGCACGAAGTTCTCGCCTTTCTGTTATATCTCCATAGGGTTCCTCAAGGAAAACCAATCAATCAATCAATTTTAGAATTTAGCCCTCCATATGAGCTTCATCAGACCATAACTCTATATAGATCCACACCCTCAAATAGACCTATCCCAACCTTAACTCTCATGCAAAGTCCAGGTTAAGTCCCACTTCTTCTATGAAGCCCACCTTGAATGCTTCAGCCAATCTCTCCTTTTTCTGAACTCATAGCACTTTGGGGCTAGAACAAACTTTTGGCACTTAGCTCACTGGACTCAATCATATGCAATCCTATGACAACTCTTGTGCTATCATATGACTGTAATCTGTAGCACATTTCATTACAGTGTGAATCCAAAGAATTTTTTTAAAGGAAACACTGAATACTCAATTGTTTTTAGTCAACACATCGAAGGAATTAAAACTAAACTAGATTTTATACAAAAACCCCAAATTTTTTAAAATGAGACACAGTATCGAAAACATTTTTAGAGATATTAGGATGTGTCTAAGCATACGGAGCATGGCCCATACACAGGCCTAGTTGTATTGCCTTGTTATTTAGACCTTATACTAGTTAAACAGCTATGTGTCTGAGGCAGATTTGGACTCAGGTCTCCCTGACTCCAGACCTGGCATTCTAACCACCCACTGCACCACCTAGCTGCCCTGTCAAGAGGAGGAAGAAACCCTAATTCAGCCTCATGATGAAGCAAACTAGCTTGAAGACAGCTGAGGTAATGAGCCGCAAAAAGGGAGGAAAGGATGAGGGGCAAGACATCATTCTTAAGCAGCATCAATGGAGGAAAAGTCAAGATGAAACTGATTCTTATGGGGTTGGCTGCACAGGAATTTAAGTTACAAACTCACCTTACGTGCGTGCATATTTCGATGATAATAAATTTCTTTATATTCATCCATCCAGACTTCAGCAGCACGGACGCTGTTAGCCAAAGCCTTGCTCCGTGAGTAAGGAGCTTGTTTAGGGAAGACATGACCTACGTGAGAACAAGGGTGGATCTCAAGAATTCCTCCACACTGCCAGATCTAAACATACAACATTGGTGGTGAATCACAGGTCAGCATGTACCAGAAGATCACTATACACGGTAACACGTAAGCACCCTGCTTTTACCTTCCCATGAATGTTCTAATATACACACACAGGGGCGTAATTACTATTTTCCCAAATCTGCTTACTTGACTCTGCAACAGTTCATTCCTTAAAATGCAATTTAATTTTAAAACATTTTGTTGCTATCTTTTGTTTTAAACATCACCTTTGATTCCAAATCCATCCCTCTTCTTTGTACCTAGTGAGCTAATAAACTGTAGAGAAAGTATCACTTGGCTGTCTATAAATACTGTTGTCAGATATAGGGTCAGATTTTGGCAAAGGAAGCTTTCACATCTGGGAGTTCTCTCTCTTCTCCACTGAAATCACAGGTCTGGTCTCTATCACCTTTCCCCAATAATGTGAAAACTTGGAGGTCCTGTGATGGCACCAGCATGAAAGACTCCCAATGTGAGAATGCCGTTCACCAATGTAGACCGCATTTCATGGTGTTGACTAGGATCCAAGGGGGTCACATGACTTGCCACAGGTTACAAAGCTAGTGTCAGGGGTGGGATCTGAATACAAGTCTTCCTTGGGGATGTAAGGAGGAAATACCTGACAAATGAAACAGGCTTTTCAGAAGGGCCAGCCAAACAGCATTAAGGTGACAGAAAGAACCAAGGAGTGGGATGCTTCATGTAGTAGTAGTAGAACTAGCAGTAGCAGTAGTAGTAGAACTAGCAGTAGTAGTAGAACTAGCAGTAGCAGTAGTAGTAGAACTAGTAGTAGTAGTAAAACTAGTAGTAGTACTAGCAGTAGTAGAACTAGTAGTAGTAGTAGCAGCAGCAGTAGTAGTAGAACTAGTAGTAGTACTAGCAGTAGTAGTAGAACTAGTAATAGTAGTAGTAGTAGCAGTAGTAAAACTAGTAGTAGTAGTAGAACTAGTAGTAGTAGTGGAACTAGTAATAGTAGTAGTACTAGCAGTAGTAGTAGTAGTAGCACTAGTACCAGTACTAGTACTAGTAGGAGGAGGAATGATACGATTCATGTTAGGTAACACTTACACAGCACTTCCTACATTCCAGGCTCTGGGATAAGCACTTAAATGTATCATTTGACCCTCACAACCATCTTGGAAAGTTGGTACTGTGACTATCCTCATTTTACCAATGAGGAAACTGAGGCAGAGGATAAATGACTTACCAAAGGTCACTCAGTGAGTAGATCTTTGAGTGTGGATTTGAACTCAGGTCATCCTGACTCTAGGCCCAGTGCTTTATCTAACATGGAAAACAAGACCCCACCCACTTAGCACAAATGAATGTAATCACTAAACAGTCTTTGTTTCTCTTTTACCTAGGAACACTGAGGGTCTTCTCCTCCCAGTTTGATTTTTTTTTTTAAAGGGACCATCCCTTGAGTAACGACTTAAAGAAGCCTATTCACTGACTGGGTGTATCTCACTCAAAGTGAGAATGTGGTAAGACCTTAGCCTGAAAAGCCATGATCTCCCATTGCATCCTGGGTCATCTCCCATCATCCTGATGAATATCAGGCCACTGGACCCAGATGGCTCATTCAAATCCAAGTCAACTGCAAGTCATGTCATCATCTTTGAGAATGAAGGACAAACACAACCGCCTAGCTACCTATACATACTTAAACTAATCAGATATATGGTTAGTTTAGGTTTTTTTTAGTTAAGTATGAATCAGAAGCCTTTATTCTTCAAACTTGTCCATGTCTCTGCTTTTATGGTTTGTCTTGTTTTTCTTAGTAAACTTAGCAAAGTTTCTTTTAAAAACTTGAAGCATATAATTCAGCTGACCTAAAAAAAGGGGGGGGGGGTTTCCTATACTTAGGTTAATACAGAAAATAGGGAAAAGCATACAGACTGGTTGTGATGGTGACAATATTCAAAACAGATCCAGAGCCAGTCAAGATCCTTTAGAATCACACCTCTAGAATGAGTTAGGATGAGCTATTACAGCCTCTCCTGGCCTGGCTGATGCACTATATTACATACTGAGTTGTAGTAGACCTAACATTTTCATGATTCAGAGTTAGTCATCATGAGCATCAATTACTGTCCCATGCTATAATACAATGTTGTCCAGGTTAGATAAAGCACTGGGCCCAGAGTCAGGATGACTTGAATTGTATTGTATTGTATCTGGGTTAATTTACAACCTTTGTTTACTGTATTCCATCAGCTTTTTATACTTTTTAAATGGTTTTTTCTATCTCCTCTTTTGAAAACTAGCCTCCAAAATACTAGAAAGCCACAGTTAGAGTCTTGCCAAAATTTTGCTGTTTTAACTGTCCCAGAATCTATCTCTACAAAGATCCCGAATAATAAAAAGGAAGAAGGGAGAATAGAGAAACACACTTACACGTACACCTATGTGTACAGAGAGAGAGGAGACAGAAGAAAAGGAAGGAAGAAAGTAGGATAACAAAAATGTAAGTTAGGGTAAAGGAGAAAAATGAGCATTAAATTTCTATATCAAATAGTATTTGAATTTCTAGCTTAAATAAGGAAGATGTAACAGAAAATAGAAATGAAATTTGAAATAATGTAGTTTCATTTTGCACCTGGCAAATCAGCAAAAAAAAAAAAGACATGGAATATTCAGTGTTGAATAGGATGGAGTGAGACAGAAACCCTAATAAACTGTTGGGGAAGCTGCGAATTAGTAGAATCATTTTGGAAAACAATGTGGAATTAATTATGCTTTTTAAAAAAAATTGCTAAAATATCCACATCTTCTGAAAAGGAGATTCCTTTGCTGGGCATACACCCTATGGATCAGAGGAGGTCAAAGACATAAAAGACCCATATATTGCGAAAGATTTACTGCAACATTTGGTGGGGGGAGGGCAAAGCAAAGAACTGGAAATAAAGGAGGTACTTGCTGATCACAGAATGTCTAACAAGTCATCATACATGAACACAACAGACTATGACTATAGGAAAGTAAAGAAGGACCACAGAGAAGTCACAGAAACGTGGGAAGATGTGTGTCTGTGTATGTATGTATGTGAAGTGATGTAAAGAAGCAGGAAAACAATATACACCATGACAATAACAAATAAGTAGAGAGAAAAAAAACTGAATCCCAGAGAAGTATTGAGAAAAAGCATTTCTTGCCATTGTCTCTGCCCCCCTTTTTCTGAAGACAGGAGGGCTATAAGTATGGAATACTGCATTTACTGTCAGACAAAGTTAATATATAGTTCATATATATATATATATATATATATTATATATATATATATATATATATATATACATACATGTTTTTGCTTAATGTTTTTCTTCTTTCTTTTTACATTTTTATTACAAGGAAAAGTTCACCAGGTGCAAAGAGGAGAAGGTATACTCAGAAATGAAGAGGATGTTAGAACAGAAGACAGCAATAAAACTTTTAAAAATTAAATTACATTAAAAAAACTAAACTTATGCAGGATAGAGTAAGTGGAACCTGGAAACCAATATATGAATACTGACTATAACATTGCAAAGGAAAACAACTTTTAAACACTGGCAGAACTATTATAGTCAATGCCATGATCACAGGTAACCTCTTGGCAGAGAAGTGAAGGAGAATGGAACACATATTTCCTGGTGAGGCCAATGGGTTGATTTGTTTTTCTTGGATTATACTCATTTGTTATGATAGAAGAACTGGTGGGGGAAGACTTTTAGGAGGCAGCAGGGTAAGAATGATGCCAAAATGAAGAAGAAATGAAAGAAAGACTGTCAATCAAACATTTTAAAAATATAGAGAAGACAGCAGAAGAAAGTTCAGAGAGTGACACGGAAACTAGGACAGTGTTTGCATAGCTGTGTTAAATTTATGATATACTATTTTATGAAAGTTACATATGATAAAGATTGAGAGGTTTCACAGGCAACTTTTTTCTGTTCCTATTTGTATATAAAAATAGCAGCTAAGTGGATAGAGTGTTGGACTTGAGTCAGAAAGTGTAGGGTTCAAATTTAGCCTTAGACACTGCCTAGCTGTGGGACCCTACACAAATCATTTAGTCTCAGTTTGCCTCAGTTTCTTCATCTGTAAAAGGGGGGTAATGATAGCACTTACCTCTCAGGGTTGTTATGGAAATCAAATGAGGTAATCATCATAAAGCACTTAGCACAGTAACTTCCATGAAAGATGACTAGCAAATTATACAAGAGCTCATGGCTGCTGTTTGATGTTTATCAGTGCAAAATAATGAAAGGAATTTCTATTTAAAAGGAAATGTTGCTCCTTTCCCTTCATTGTAAAGCAGAAGATTGTGGATATGGAATATAGCACAAACATGATCAGTATTTTTGGATTTGATGAACTGTTTGGTTTGGGAGTGTTTTGGCCATTTTTTATCTGTTACAAGGAAAAGCTCACTGATTAGGGGAAGGGGAGGGAGAGATTCCAAAGCAAATGCTATGTAACAACAAATGGAATCAATAAAAATAATTTGTTTTTAAAAGCAGGTAGGAAACCTGCTTTCAAAAAAGGTTTAAAAAAGAAATCTTTTAAAGAAATTCCTTTGATGTGACATTGTTTCAAGGTTTGCAAAAGGATAAAGAATCTTGGCTCCTTAAAACAAAGTAAACAAAACTAGTTGTATCACTTTTTTATAGAGTCAAGGAAGTGGTAATAAATAGCAGTCAAAGACAGATACTTTTTTGACCTTTAAAAGGTACTTCGGGGCCATTAAAGATGAAGAGTTCAAACTCCTTACCCATCCCTACCAAGAAATGTGGTACCATTCTCCCTTCCACGTAAGTGAATTTACTAGATAATTGAATACATAGTTTGTCTTGTAACAAATGAACTTTCCAGACAACCAGATAGGCTAGTTAGATTTTCTATAACTTTTATATTTATATACATATATATGTGTGTGTTTGTGTATATGTACGTGTGTATATGTATATATGTATATACACTGTACATACATATATACGTGTGTGTATATATACACACATACATACATGTTTGCATGTGTATATATGTATATATATTTACATTCTCTGTATACAAAATAGTGAAGTCCTTACTAATGAAAACCCCTTATTTATCATCAACTGATCCTTATTTTGTAAACAAAGACCAAAATAAAGCTTAAGGTAAATATTTCCTGTATATCTCATATTACCTATATAAATAATCTTATTGGTATGCAGCTTTTTTCATGTTATCTGCCCCATTAAACTATGAGTTCCTTGAGAGAATGGACTGTCTTTGCTTTTCTTTATATCCCCAGTGCCCCACGCTTATAAATGTTTATAAATGGCACTTACAAATGTTTACTGACTGACTGTTCAGTGTTAAAGGGTTTGGACATTTTAATGCTTTAAAAAAAATTAAAAGTATATTGGCAATTTACAGTTCTATGTGAACTGATTATCCACAAATAGACTGGCTGTAAGAAATCTTGCTTTTAAATTCTTGACATATTTATCTTAAGTGAAGATTACTTCTTATTAAGTATTTTAATGATATCTGTTTACTTAAGTTCTTGATGATATTATCTGTTTGGCATGACTTACTGGACAGGCTGTACAGACAGAAGAGCTGAACATCCTAACATTTGATTTCATTTCTCATGTCCCATAGAAGGCATGATTCAGAAAGACAGCTGAACAAAAGGCAACCTCAACTTCAGCTGGCATACACTCCCCTTAGCCTGAATGAACCAACTGTAGCACAGAGTGAAAAGCCAGGAGTGAGACAGGATGTGGGAAGTGGTTAGCTTGTTACTTCCTGTTGAGCCACAGCATTATAATGCAGCTTCATCATTTCGCCTGAAGTATTACAAATTCTCCAGATGTGGTTTTGTTTATAGACGTCTGCTGGCTTAAGAACCTATGTTACGATTAATGATATCTGACCCCCTAACTGCCTACTTTCTGGCATTTCACTGCTATGGACAATAGGGAAAGAAAATGTAAATAAGTTGAATTATTCTACTCATTAGTATCCTTGGCAAAAGTTTGAAAGGGAAAAAAGAGATTGAGATCCCTTATATTAAGAATGAAGAGAAAGGAAGAAAAGAAGAAAGGAGGGAGGGAGGGAGGGAAGGAAGGAAGGAAGGAAGGAAGGAAGGAAGGAAGGAAAGGAAAGGAAAGGAAGGAAGGAAGGAAGGAAGGAAGGAAGAAAGAAAGAAAGAAAGAAAGAAAGAAAGAAAGAAAGAAAGAAAGGAAGGAAGGAAGGAAGAAAGAAAAGAAAGAAAGAAGAAAGAAGAGATGTTTTTCTTGCTTCTAATATTTTGAAAATTTTATTTGAGAGTCTAAAGTTCACCAGTCTTTCTAACCAATAAGATCAGAGGGTCTCCTAAAGACTTCTCCAGGAGGTATTCATCCTGGGGAAAAAAAACAAAACTTGATAAGTAAGAATCAAATTCATTACCTGTGGGGATGGGAGGAATTTGATGGACTGCTTTGAGTAATAAATTTAAGAAGTAAGAATTGGTCAGAGAGAACTTGATGGACTCCTTTACCCAGAAAATATAGAAAGTGGAAGTAAAACACTATACATCATGAATGGTTAGACCTTGAGGTCATATAATTCAATGAAAAAAGTTCTTAAGGACGTTAGAGATAATGCAGCCCAAACCACTGTAAGACTACATACTACTCTGTGTAAGCCTTTCTGGCTGCTGGTATGTGGATTATCACTAAAACTGAGATTTACTAAGGGAAGAGACACCCAGTCTGTCCTTTCTACGCCACATAAGGTTTAGGAAGAAAGTCTCAAAATCTGAATAAGAACATGACTCTCAATCATATACCAAAGTAAGCATAGGATGGTCCCTAGATGTGGAAGAGGAGAGAGGGGAGGGATGCAGGACATCCATACTCGTCACTTGCAGAACTAGACTGGTGAAACATATTCTCAGATTGCTTTCTCTATGGACAACCTCAAGCTGGGATGAAGATAACATCTCGCATTCATATAACTGCTCCAAGGTTTGCAAAGTGTTTTACATGATCTTATTTGATTCTCACAACAACCAAAAGTTAGATACTATTACTGTCTACATTTTATAAACAAGGAAACTGAGGAAGATAGAGGTTACGGGACTTCCCTATCATCACACAGCTCGTAAGTACAGGAGTTAGGAAGACCTGGATTTGATCTTACCTCATATGAAGACCCCAGTTCAAATCCAGGCTCAGATACTTAAAAGCTATGTGACCCTGGGCAAGTCACTTAACCTCTGCTTGCCTTACAGGCAGAGCGGTCCATATATCACGGATCACCTAAAAGACTATGTTAAGTATCCCGTTTCTGGAAGATGCCATCTTTGAGATTAGAAATCACACACACAGGTAGGCAACTAAGTAGCTGAGGAAGTCTGCTGCCCTACCATCTCCCGATGTTAAATTCCATGCTGTAATCCAGGAACTATTGCTTAGTACCGTTGTTAGATTTATTCTAACACTAAGCTTGGTACATCCTTTGTTTTTCAAAGAAGACCAATGATATCACAAGGTGATATCTTGATGTACATGTGAATTGGATTTAAGTGAGGCCCAGTTAGGCAAAGTCATCAATCAGCCTTACTCTTCCAGTTTCATCAAAGTCTAGTGGATGACCTCGGTATCTTCAGTGTCTGATCACTCCATTGTACCAGCTTCAGCTGCCTTCATGGCCCATTGGAACAAATTATTCTGCCAGAGGAAGTCTTCACATACTTGAGGGAGACAATCCCCTAACTTTACACTGACAGTTCTGAAGTTTGTTGGTTACTCTCAACCTAGCTGAGCCTGTCTGCCAGGGCAGTTGACCAGGATGTGGTCACTGGGCATGCTACAGCTACTTGGAGCCACAAGACTTGGAGAGTCCAGTGAAAGGTGGGCACCAAAGGTGGACAAGCAGCCCTGAAAAGGACTCCATAAGTCCTTACATCAGAGGTGCTAATCTTCCCTAAACACTCCACACACTCCCTGGCACATAGTTGGCATTTAATAAATACTTGATGGGTGATTGATTCTAGTCACTAATTAGCATAAATATAAACAACAGGATTTTTCTGATCCAAACTAACTGTGATTTTATTACTGTAGGGCAAAGATCAGCAAACTATAGCCCCCTGGCCAACTCTGGCAGAGACTTGTTTTTGTATGGCCTATGGCTATAGAAACAGGGATGATCTTTCTTTAACCACAACCGGATGTGGTAACACTAGTTTGCCTACCCCTGGCAGGGAATTCCTAGTAAGGGAACTTCCTGTAATAATGCAGATGAAAAACCACTCTACAAAACTGCTCTACAGTCTCAGACAATTGCCTGGTGTACAAAGGGATTAAGTAATCTGCCGCTGGTCATAACATCAGTGTCAGAAGCAACACTCAGGTCTTCCTAACTCTGGAATGGGTTTCAGTCACAGTGACCTCCATAGCTTTTCTTCAGTCTTTTCAGGCTCTGGAGTTTTCTTGGCAAAGGTACTAGAACAGTGTGCCATTTCCTTCTCCAGTTCATTTACAGATGGGGAAATCAAGGCAAAAAGCATTAAGTGATTTGTCCCACAAAGTTACTAACTTGTTTAAGGCCAGATTTGAACTCCAGAAGATGATTCTTCCCTGACTCCAGGTCCAGCACTCTATCCACTGTACCACCTAGCTACTAATGCATTTCTATACTCAATATGGAACTGACTGTTTTACTTTAAACTACTGATGGAGTTACTAGTTTGTAAAACTAGAGAATGTCTATACTTGGTAGAATGGGGCAACCTGAGTTAAGCTCTCACACAAGTAAAAGCTACAGCATAAAGCTAGTAAAGATTGTGTGCTTAGTGTATTCATTAATGTGGATGACTACTGTTATAGAGAGAGCATTCCCACTTCTTTACAAACAGTCCATAATCTTTACATCCAATAGAGGTCAGCCAAATATTTTGCGGAAGTTTAATTTAAATAATTAATTATAACACTTACCCTAAATGAGAACTCAAGGTTTTCTCCACCCCATACTTCCATTCCTGTATCATAGGATCCAAGATACTCAAAATATCTCTTATTCACAGCAAACAGTCCACCAGCCATGGTTGGGGACCTAGAAAATATGTCCATATTGATTCTAATATAGGCAGAAAAAAAGCTATTGACAACTTTAAAAGGTCAATCATGGATAGGTCTTCAATCCTGTTAGCATAACAGGCTCAGGTTTAGATTAGAAGCAAAAGGGAGCTATTTCCATTTATTTGAGCTTCTCATTGTCTTATATACAAGAGTTATCGCTCTCTAGAACAGTCAAGTTTAACAGCTTCTGACTCTTCTTAAAACTATCCATTAGCTTCTGTTATGACTGGGTTTATTTTTTTCTACCACATTTTAATCCAAATATAGGCTGTCCTGGATATAGGCAAATTAGATCTCTTTGAAATGGAAAAAAATTATGTATAGGTATTTAATCCCTCAGGGACTTAAAATATTGTTAGCATGAGTACACCTTGTACTGGCATAGACTGCAATCCTTCTGTGACTTAGGAGGGAATCTCTGAAAATCACTGTAGCTAAAAAAAATCCATCACCCTACAGCCAGCCTGGGGATAGGTTTCTCCAACCTTGGTTAGGCTAAGTCTTCAGATTAACAGACATAGTTTTGCCACTGAGCCCTTCTGGCCCAATATCACCTGTTAACAACTGTACTCCATTGGCAAAGTCAATGAAAACCAGAGTGAGCCCTGCAGTAGTATTTAAGAAGCCTAGAACTTACGTGGAACTAAACATGAGAAAACAATATCAATTACCAGCTATAATCAGATTATACAAGTCAGATTTTGAGAAGAAAATGGCCTTTATTCGGCCCAATTTGGGGTTCTGGATGTAAATGAACAATTGTACCCCAAAAGTTTGATTAATGCACTGATGTCACTTGGAAGGGGCAGATCATCCGGAGGTGCTTGGATCCCTGTCCTGTTTTGTATGTCTATCAGTGACTTGGGCAAATTGAATGTGGAAACCTTACCAAGCTTGCAGTTGACCCAAAGCTGGAAGGGAGAGCTAATGAGATAAATGATAGGATCAAGATTGAAAAATCACCAAACAGGCCAGAATGATGTCTGAACTGTCACGGTCACCAAATTTAAGAGGGATAAATTTTGTCTTGTACTTAATTTTAAAAAGAACTGTCAATAGTCATCAAATTTAAGAGGAATAAATTTAGTCATACTTAATTTTAAAAAATAATTTGTATAAGTATAGGCTAAAAGAGATTCAGTTTTTCAGTTGATTAAAAAAAAGCCCTGGGAGATATCATTTACCAAAATCTTAATATAAATAAGCAGTGAACAATGTGACACATAACTGCTTTTAAAAAATATGGCTAATGTCATCTTGGGCTCCATTAATAGACTGTGGTGTTCAGATTAATAGAAATATAACAGTCTATATTGGTCAGCCCACATCTGAAATACTGGGTTCAGTTCAGAGAGTCATATTTTAGAAGGATGTTAGCAAACCAGATTTTGTCCCCAAGAGGACAAGGATAATAGTTAAAGTTTTAGGAATCATGTCATAAGGAAAAGCTAAAGTAACTGGGGATCCCTAATAAGGAATCTTGGGGGAAAGAGGATAGCAATAATCAATCGCTTTAGCAGGTTAAGGAGTTGTTAGTACCAGCTTACCAAAAAGAACCAAGTGTTCTTTTGGCATGACTCTTAAATCCCCAGAACTCCTGCACTCTAGCTTCCCCCTGATTTATGGCTGCTTCAGTCACCCACTACATCAAGGGTTCATTGTCCATGCCTACAAGACCAGAAACCAAGCTCTAGTTGACTTAACCCTTTTATCTCCAGAATTCATGCCTTAAGAATTTCCATAGTCCTTATATGTGACTGTCTTATTCATCTATTACAACTCGGCCCACATTCAACTAAGTCTTAACTCACTCTATAGTCATCTCAAACACTGAGAACAACTTTCCCATCCCTATCTACTTTCCAGTCCTAGAACCATAATCTAACTAACTTCATCACTGCTATTATAAAGGGTATGCCAATCTACTTCTCCTATGGCTTTATGCACCTTCCTTGTAACTTTCCAAATCTAAATATCCCCCTTCAGCCATCACTCTTTTATATGTAGGTTCCCCCATTAGAAAATAACCTCATAGAGGGTAAGAACTATATATAGTTTCAGAGTTACATCCCCAGCACTTAGCACAGTACTTGGCAAACAGTAACTGCTTAATAAATGAATTTTCATTTATTGGTGATCACCATTTTCTTTCGAAGTAAACTTCTGCATAGCAAGCTCACATTTATACTTCTGTTAAGGTCCAACATTAAACTTATAATCAATTTCTGAAATCATTTTTTTCTCCCTTTCTGAAAACTGAGGCACGACTTTGCTGTCCCCAGGCTTCTGGCACCCCTTATTCTCCCTCATTCCTCAAAGATTACTAATAGGGCTGCTAAGATCACTTTGACAAGTCTTTTCCCATTACTCTGGAAGACCATTTATCTTGAACTAATTTAAAGGTGCTCCCTTTCTATTATAGTTAGAGCATCTAACATTTATAAACACTTTAAAGTTTTCAAGTTCATTTATATATTTTATCTCATCGAATCTCACAATTGTGAGATAGGTGCTATTACTATGCCTATTTTACAAATAAGGAAACTGTGGCCTAGAGAAATTAAATGCTTTGCCAATGATCACATAGCTTATAAAGGTCAGGAAGAGATTTAAATCTAAATGCCTCCAGACTCTGAATCTAATACTTTTTCCATCATACCAGGATGCCTGTAGGCTTTAATCCGCTCCTCCCCTTTATGATGCTTATTCTAACCTTTCACGTTTGAAGAATACTTTATTTTCTGGGGAAAAAAATGAACCCTACAGAGTCAACAAAAGTCCTAATTAGGGGAGGATCACTTCCCAGACTACTGTTTACTCCAGTATTAACTTGTCACTTTACAAACTGGAGTTTACATAATTTATCAACTTGCCAGAACAAAGACTTTTGTGGCCCTAGCCCATGGAATACAGGGCCAATGAGAACCTAAGTGGCCCTAAAGCAAACTCAAAAGAATACATAGATTTTTTGACCATTATTAATTGTTCCTCTATACCTATCCACAAGCTTATCCAACTGAACAGGGTTAAAAAGTTGTTAATTATAATTTAATTGGGGTTTTGTAGGATTACAGGATTATAGATTCATAACTAAAAGGGATCATACTAGAATTTATCCATCTCAGAAACTAACAGTCCTACCCAAAAGATGTAATGCATCTGATTATTCAACAAACACATGTACACACATATAGCTAAACAACAGGTAGCTTAAGAACTTCCAACAATAATTTTTTCTTGAGGAGGTCAACGGGAAATGGTAGTCCAGAAAGGGCTGACAGAAAGATGGCAACCAACTGAAGATTTCTCATGAAGTTTCCTGGGCATCCAAGTATCCAAGTCTAGGGGTTTAATACTCCAGGTCAAGAAGAAAGACACAGGTTCATGATAAGAGCCATAGTTACAACTAATTTATAAAATTATGAGCATGAAAAATAATATAAAACAGAGATAAATGATTCCTGACCTGATGACATCAATCTGGGAACGCCTTCGTTTTTGCTCCTTCTCTGGCACTACATGCCAAGTGAACACCAGTCTCCAGTCAAAACCTCCGATCTGTGGCTCCCCTGAATTTCCCAAATACTCAAATGTATTCCAATCAATGACATCAATCACAGGACATACAACTGCTGATTCTTCTTCATTAATCCTGAAAATAGTAGTTAGATGTTTGCCCCTTAGTAAATCTGAAAATTAAAGCTCTGTTTGCACTTCTATTTTGAAAGACAACTGTCCATAATTACCCATAATTGGGTTAGAGTTGTCATACCACCCTGATGGAAAATGGAACTGGCTACCCTCCAAGGTAATGAATTCCCCATTCCTCTTGGAGTTAGTGTTGAAGTTTGTTGACAGTGTTGTGGATGTTGGAGATAGGATTCCTGCACTATATTTGGATTAAATGAACCCCAAAGTCCCCTTTAAGGCTAAAATCCTCTGAGAACATTGGTCCCTCCTGTAGAACATAAGAAAGCTAAATATATTTATTCATAGTCAGTATTTAATTAAATAATACATGATTACATATGAAAATAACATTGTAAACAGAACATAGCCTATGCTTTGTCTTTAGCTATTCAATTAGTTATTCACAAGGCATTTATGAAGCACCTACTGTTTGCCCCACAAATGTGCTAAAACTATGAAAGACACAAAAGAAGTAAAAGATATTCCTGTTTTTGAGCCTCTTATGGCTAGACTGGGGAGTCAGTCAACACACAAAACCACTGAAGAAAAATCCGGTCACTCTATGTCCAAGTATGAATTCAAGTTATAAAAACATAATTGCCATAAGACCATAGGGGCCAACAATAAGCAGTCTGGAAATAAGTTCACGGAGAAAGTCATTCTTGAGCTGGGTCCTAAAGGAAGCACAGAATTCAATTCAACCAATATTTGAGTCCCTATTTTGTACAAAGTACTATGAAAGCTACAAAAGGAAGTGAGGCAGAGTCTCTGCCTTAAAGAACTTAAAAATCTAAAAGGGGGAGGGGGAATAAGACAAATATGAAAATAACTAACACAGGGCATAATGTGATAAATGCCTTAGCAAAAGAACACCATGTTCTTGTGGTTTCCGAAGAGGAAAAGCTGACATTTAGTTGGAAGATACAGAAGTTTCATAAAGGTGGAACTTGAGATAAACCTTGAGAAACAAATAGGAGTTTGGCAGGCTAGGATGGGGCAAAGAGAAAGCATGAGTAAATCATGCCCTGGATGACGCAAGAAAACGCCAAATGGGGTCATGAAGAGTCAGACACGTCTGAAAACAACTAACCGACAACAACAAATACCTCTAACTAGTAGAATGGGATATGGACGATGACTTGGCAAAGAAGACTGAGAAGGAGCTGTCAGAGAGGTTAAGTGAAAAACCCACAAAGAGCCGTATCACCAAAACTCAGACTGGGGGAAGTGTACAGAAGGGGATGGGGACCAACTGTGTCAAAGGTCGCAGAGAGATCAAGAGAGTTGAGGACTGAGAAGAGGTCATCAATTTGGGCAATTTAAAAAAATCACTGGGAACTTTGGAGAAAGTAGCTTCATTTGAGAGATCAGGTCAGAAATCAGATGTGTAAAGCAAGTATAATAGTGCCTTGCTTGGACTTTCTAATGTTTTTATCATCTTGAGCTTATTATTAATATTCTCATGAAGCCCATCTATCTATTTTTATTGATCATACTCTCACCTGGTACAGTAACAAAATAAAAACTTATTGATCATTTTTCAAGGAACCATAACTGGGAACTTCCTAAGAGAGTATCAGAATATTAAGCTCAGAGGCTTCCCTGGATCCTGTTTAAAACCTGTTATGCAGACTGCATTCTATATTTCTGTTGCTGATTGATGATAAGTAAATATATGATTTAATACAAATAAAAAGTACAAAACTTCCTTTTGTATAGTTCTGGAATCTAATCAAAGTCCATTTCTGTTGTTGATAGATGTATATATTTCATGGCCATCATCCAGGTCTTCATCACGTCAAGCTCAAATTGATGTAATGACCTCTTAACCAGTCTCCTGGGCTCTATTTTCTTCTTCTACAAAATGCTGCCCCCAAATACTACTTTCATTGTGTCTGTTTAAGAATTTATAATTGCTCTACTAATGCTTATGTATAGGATCATATCCAAACCCATTCATCTGACGTTCAAGGACCAGTGTCTTCCTCTGTTAAATAAGGATAATCATGTCTACTACAAATGGTTGACAAGAAGATCAAATGTATATGAAAGAACTTGGACAGAAGTACAGAACTTTATGATTTACAAATATATGTCACGGTGCTAGACACTTTAATACAAGGAAATGTAAAGCATGACTCTTCAATCTATTTCTAACTGAGAAATAACATGATATATATGCATATATATGAGCTGTAAAATAATAAAAGAGCTAAACAACAATAATCACATCCTACCTATGGTCTGTAGAATTAAAACTGAAACTAGAAAATGGGGGCATGGCTAAGACACCAACAGATTCCAGTATTTAGAAGGTCCTTTTTACTGTATCTTCTATTTCGCACTACGTTTTAGATAACAATGAATTCTAAAGAATAAAAACTAGTAGAATATAATAAGATAAACTTGACACATATAAGTGAGGTGGTGTGGCATAATGGCTAAGAGTTCTGGATGCAGTTTCAAGAAGAGTTGGGTTTAAATCCTACCTAAGGCAAGTGCTACCTCTGTGACCCTGGGCAAGTCATTTGACTTCTCTTAACTTCAGTTTCCTCATCTGTAAAATGAAAAAAATAACACCTTGGTGCATGACAAACTTGAGAGCATTAATTAAGTGTTCACTATGACAACCGTAGCCATGAGAGTTCTAATTCTGGTCAAACCTAATTGCTCATATCTAGGACACTGTGGCCTAGAGTTATTGCCACATTAAGCAGATGTTAGGGAAACCAATTCAATTCCAAAGATATCCATGAGGCTTAGATTAATATTCTACAGACTTCAAGTACAGATAACAATACAGAACCCCATGGACCACTGCAAAATCTCCATGGAACCTTCTAAATTGATCGGTTCTCTATAAATTGGCTGGTTCTCAATAGAGAAAGTCTGCTTCAAGACTTCCCTTGAGCTTGATCTAGTAGGGCCTGACTCAGATCCAAATCCTGGCTCATTTAGTTCCCTCAAAAACAGAACATCCTTAACCTGCTAGATACTCCTAAACTATTAACACATCTGGTAGATTAATAGCAAATAGCTTTCCTTTGGATAGTCTGAATTGGATTCTAGAGTCAATAGTAGAGTGATTTAGCTCTGAGAACTTTCCAACCAGGGTCAAGGTTACTCTCAACCTGGTGGCACTGTCTGTCCAAAGTAGAGCTGTCCTTGGTACCTATTACTTCCCCAGTCCCCACAAGGTCTTGGGTAACTTCTAGGTCTTCTTCTCTGGCAAAGAATATTTTACTCATATCATATTCCTACATTTATTATTGCTCTTCTTCAGTAGTTTCAGTCATGTCCAATTCTTGGTGACCTCATTTGGGGTTTTCTTGGCAAAGAGACTAGAGTGATTTGCCATTTCCTTCTCCAGCTCATTTTACAGATGAGGAAGCTAAGGCAAACAGGATAAGTGACTTGTTCATGGTCACACAACTAGTAAATATATGAGGCTAGATTTGAACTCAGGTCATTCTGACTCCAGATCCAGAGCTCTATCTACTGTGCCCCATAGCTACTCATATCCCTACATCATAGGCAGCTATTTTCTTCCATTTGGAAGTAGAAAACCAAGATATGGGATTAAAATACCTCGTTAAGATTACACAGTAATGTGAGGTCTTAGGACACTGACTGATATGACATTAAAAAGCAATAAGAGTTACTGCTGATAAGAAATGTAATCCCAACAGAAGTAGAGCTAAGATGGCAGAGTAAAGGCAGGAACTTACCTGAGCTTTCTCCCAACCCTCCAAACAACGCTAAAAAATTACTCTAAACAAATTCTAGAGCAACAGAACCCACAAACAACAGAGTAAAACGAATTTCCAGTCCAAGACAACTCGGATGGTTGGTAGGAAAGGTTTGTTGTACCACGGTGAGAAAGGATCATAGTATAGCATAGGAGACTGGGCCCCAGCAAACCAGGAGTAGGCCTTGGGGCAACTGATTTACTGGCAGTCATGGCAGTTTCCAAGCCTCTCAGCCCACAGACACCAAATCCAATTTGGAAGGTCAGCAGGAAGGGTGTGTTGTACCTGGATGAGAGTGGAGTGCAGTCCAGCACAGGCTGTGCCAGCAAACCAGGAGCAGGTCTTGGAAGGGACTAAATCAGTAGTGACAGCAGCTACTTCCAGAATTCTGAGCCCACAGATGCTAAGGGGGTCAAACAACTGGCCAAAAGGAGATGACAAGGATCTTTTTGATAGCACTGAGGCAGGACTCTGTTGCTTTGCCCATATTTAGATCCAGGTCTCAGTTCTGGGTAGTAGTTCCAGGGTAAGAAGGAGCACTAGCACAGCAGAGTTTGTGGCCACAGTGGAACAGGGACCCTCTTCACAGTTCCAAGGCAGAAAAGAGTGACTGTGATCACTCACAGACTAGAGCACAGGACAGGAGAGGAGCAAACACCTTTCCTTAGATCATATCACCTTGGAAGAACTGAGAATCTTTGAATCCTAGGGTAGTATACTCTCCACTTGTCAAAGGACTCAAAAGTCAAGAAACTGACTGATAAAATGCCCCAAAAAGGGGAAAAATAAGACTATAGAAGGTTACTTTCTTGGTGAAAAGTTATTTTCTTCCATCCTTTTGGATGAGGAAGAGCAAAGCAAACCATCAGAGGAAGACATCAAAGTCAAGGCTTCTGCACCCAAAACCTCCAAGAAAAATATAAATTGGTCTCAGGCCATGGAAGAGCTCAAAAAGGATTTTGAAAATCAAGTAAGAGAGGTGGAAGAAAAATTGGGAAGAGAAATGAGAGAGGCCAGCGACCCAAGAAAAGAGAGTCAATAAAAAGAGAGTCAACAACTTGCTAAAGGAGACCCCCTCCCCAAAAAAATGCTGAAGAAAATGACACCTTTAAAAATAGACTAATCCAAATGACAAAGAGTTTCAAAAAGTCAATGAGAAGAAGAATGATTTAAAAAGCAGAACTGGTCAAATAGAAAAGGAAGTTCAAAAAGTCACAGAAGAAAATAGTTCTTTAAAAATTAGAATGGAACAGATGGAAGCTAATGACTTCATGAGAAACCAAGAAATTATAAAACAAATCAAAAGAATGAAAAAATAGAAGACAATGAGAAATGTCTTGTTGGAAAAACAACTGACCTAGAAAAATAGATCCAGGAGAGATAATTTAAAAATTATTGGTCTACCTGAAAACCTTGATCAAAAAAAGCGCCTAGACATAATCTTCCAAGAAATTATCAAGGAAACTGCCCTGATATGCTAGAACCAGAGGGTAAATAGAAATGGAAAGACTTCATCAATTACCTCCTGAAAGAGATCCCAAAAGGAAAACTCCTAGGAATATTTTCACCAAATTCCAGAGTTACCAGGTCAAGGAAAAAATATTACAAGCAGTCAGAAAGAAACAGTTCAAGTATTGTGGAAATACAATCAGGATAACACAGGATTTAGTACCTTCACATACACATAGCGGGCATAGGCTGACCTGAATATGAAGGGAGAATAGCTAAAAAAAAAATAAATTTATTCTTGAGTGGAATGTACTAGGAGTAAGAGAAAGGGAGAGGTAGAATGTAGCAAATCATCTCATATAAAAGAGGGAAAAAAGAGCTTTTACAATGGAGGGGAAGAGGGGGAAGATGAAAGGAAATAAGTGAGCCTTACTGTCCTGGGATTTGACTTAAGGAGGGAATAACACACACTCAATTGGATATGGAAATCTATTTTACTCTGCAGGAAGGCAAGGGGGAAGGGGATAGGAAAGGGAAAATAATAGAAGAGATAGCAAATTTGAGGAAAGGGAAAATAGAAGGAAACATTATTGTGGGAGGACAGGTCAAGGGAGAGAATGGAATAAATGGAGGGCAGGACAGGACAGAGGGAAATGTGATTAGTTTTTTGCAGCTTAACTATTATGGAAGTGTTCTGCATTGTTACACATGCATGTGGGTAGGGAAGGAGGGAGAGAATATGGCACTCAAAGCTTTAATAATGAATGTTAAAAACTGTTTTAGCAAGCAACTGGGAAACAAGATATATAGGTGATGGGGTATATAAATCTATTTTGCCCCACAAGAAAATAGAGGGTAGGGAGATGGAAAAAGGTGAGAGGTAATAGAAAGGAGGACAGATTTGAGCAAGGGATGGATGGGATGCATGCTGTCCTAGGGTAGGGGGTGGGGAGAGATGGGGAGAAAAGTTTGAATTCAAATTCTTGTGAAAGTGAATGTTGAAAACTGAAAATAAATAAATTATATAATTTATTTGAATTAAAAAAATAAAAGGCAAAATTCTCAAATGGAAAGGGAGGTCCAAGGAATTATTGAAGAAAATAATTCCTTAAAAATTAGAAGGGAACAAATGGAAGCTAATGACTTTATGAGAAATTTTAAAAAATAAACAAAACCAAGAGAATGAAAAATGGAAGACAATGTGAACTATCTCATTGGAAAAACAACTGACCTGGAAAACAGATCCAGGAGAGATTATTTTAAAATTATTGGACTACCTGAAAGCCATGATAAAAAAAAAACCTTAAATATCATCTTCCAAGAAATTATTAAGGAAAACTGCCCCAACATTTTAGAACCAGAGGGTAAAAGAGAAGCTGAAAAAAAAAATCCATCAATAATCTCCTAAAAGAGATCCCAAAATGAAAATATTCCCAGGAATATTGTAGCCAAATTCCAGAGGTCTGAGGTCAAGAAAATATTGCAAGCAGCCAGAAAAAAACAATTCAAGTATGGTGGAGCCACATTCTGGATAACACAAAATTTATGACCATCTATATTAAAGGGTGAAAGGGCTTAGAATATTATGCTCTAGAAGGCAAAGGAGATAGGATTACAACCAAGAATCACCTACCCAGCAAAACTGAGTCTAATTCTTCAGTGACATTCAATGAGGTAGAAGACTTTCAAGCATTCTTGATGAAACGACCAGAGCCAAATAGAAAATCTGACTTTCAAAAACAAGAATGAGAAGAAGCATGAAAAAGTAAATAGAAAGGGAACTCATGAAGATGATATTTGTAACTCTTAAGACCCTTATTATTATTAGGGTCATTAGAAGGAGTGTCTATATCTCTATCTATCTATAGAAATATATATATCTTTACAGATATATATATTTCTATAGATAGAGAGAGACAAAAGGTACACAGTGTGAGTTGAATATGAAAGGATGATATCTAAAAAAGTAAAATTAAAGAGTGAGAGAGGAATGTACTAGGAGAAAGAGAAAGGGACAGTCTATGAGGTAAATTAATTCACATAAAAGAGACAAAAAAAATCTTTTACAACGGAGGAGAAGAGGGAAGAGGTAAGGGGTAATGAGTGAATCTTTCATCAGAATTGGCTAAAAGAGGGAATAACATACATACTCAGTTGGGAACATAAATCAAGCTTACTCTACAGGAAAATAAGAGGGAAAGGGGATAAAAAAAGGAGGGGGAGGTCATAGAAGGAAGGGCAAATTAAGGGAGGGGATAGTCAGAAATAAAACACTTTTGAGGAGGGACAAGGTGAAAGAAGAGAGAGAAAATAGAATAAAAAGGGGAAGAGGGAATAGGATGGAGGGAAGGAGTTAGCGAAAGTAACTGTGAAAAAAATTTGAAACATGTTTCTTTGATAAAGGCTTCATTTCTCAAACATAGAGTACTGAGTTAAATTTATAAAAATAAGAGCCATTCCCCAATCGATAAATGATCAAAAGATACAATCAGTTTTCAGATGAAGTAATTGCCATATGAAAATTAAAACATGCAAATTAAAACAATTCTGAGGTACTACCTCATACTATTAGATTGGCTAATAAGGTAGAAAAGGTAAATGACAATGTTGGAAGTGATGGGGGTAAAATGAGACATTAATGCACTGTTGGAGTTGTGAACTTATTCAACCATTTTGGAAAGCAATTTGGAACTATACCCAAAAGGCTATAAAACTATACATACCCTTTGACCTAGCAATACCACTACTAGGTCTGTATTCCCAAAGAGATTTAAAAAAACAAAAAGGAAAAGGACCTATATGTACAAAAACATTTATAGCAGCACATTTCTGGGGTCAAAGAATTAGAAAGTGATAATAAGCTATGTTATGTGATCATGAGAGGCTACTATTGTATTATAAGAAATGAGGAGGAGGCTGCTCTTGGAAAAATTTGCAAAAACTTGCCTGGGCTGCTGGAAAGTGAAATGTGCTGTGTACAATATAACAACAATATTGTAAGATGATCAGCTATGAATGACTTGCCCATTCTCAGCAATACAACTGAAGGACTTATGATGAAAAATGCTATCCATCCCCAGAGAAAGAACTGATGATGTCAGACTACAGATTGAAGCATATTTTTCAAACTTTATTTTTCCTGATTTTTTTATCTATGTTTTCTTTCACAACATGACTTATGGTTATGTTTTCTATGACTGCACATGTATAACCTATATCAAACTGCTTGCCTTCTCAATGGGGGAGTGGAGGTGCAGAAGCAAGGAAGGAAGAGAATTTGGAATTCAAGGTTTAATATTCAAAATTGTTTTTACATATAACTGGGGAAAAATCAAACTCAAAAAAAGAGGAAAAAAGTGTAATCCCAATATAGGGGTCAGAACTAGGTAGGAGTGCTATTGTCCTCAGTGCCTAGGGCACACAGGAACAACCAGAGATCCAGATCACCATAGTCTTTCCTCATACCTCTTGCCAGTGGCAGAGAACTGGTAGCATCCTTTCCCTAGCCCTGGTACTTTTCAGAATTTTCTTAGGTAAAAGAAAACAGAAAGAGAATTAGACACATCTATCTCATTCCAAGATGCCACTACTTATTTTAATGTTTTCTCCTATGGAAAAAGTGGATCTTTTTTTTTCAAATGGAACATAACTCAACTCTATTTTGTTTCTTCTAGTGTAAGTGTGTTTATATAGCGTTTTTAAGAACTGGCTAAATTTTCCCAGAAATTGCAAAGCTCCTTTAATAACTACAAGCTTCCCACAGACACAAAGGTTCACCTGTCTAATACCAACATCCTACCAGTGCTGCTGTATTGCAGGGAAACATGGAATACAACAATTTTCCAAGAATTAAAAATAAATACCACACAGAAAGTAATGGAGGGTATGAATAAACAGAATATATAACCAATGAGCAACTTCCAAGACAAACAGCAGTAAGAGATGTCACCAAGGAAACCTGGGATAGGGACAGAAGAGGGAAGTCAATCTATCAGTAACTCAACAAGCATTTGGGAAGCACTTGCTATTTGGTAAGAGAACAAAGGTATTGTCACATAGCAAGTTCAGGGGATAAGGGGGCACAATTATTAACCTTGCAGAAGAAAACAAGAAAGGCCTTCAGTATTCTGGATGAACCCTCTATTGTAAACTACTAAAGTCCTACATAATGAGCAGGCATGAAATACCCAAAGTGATGAGATTTCACATCTGTTGGTGTTATTTCAGTGTTAAAAGTCCTTTCCAATCATTTGATCCTCCCAATAATCCTATGGGTTAAACCTATCCCCATTTTACAAGTAAGGAAACTGAGGCTAAGCAGGGCAAAGTGAACTAACCCAAGGTCACACAACTATTAAGTAGTAGAACCAAGAACTGAATCCAGGGTTGTCTAACCCAAAAAAAATGCACAGAAGGCAATCCAGGACTGTAGGCTTAACAACTAATCAACCAAAAAGCATTTTTAAGAGCTTACAATAGCCAGATACTATTTTACGCTCTGAGGATACAAGTAAAGGCATAAAAGAATCCTGTTCTCAAGGAGTTCATATTCTAATAGGAAGGATAACATGTAAATAACTGGGAATATACAGAGTGCATGGGAGGGGACCTCAGAGAGGAGTAGCCGGAGAAGCTTTGAAAATCTTCCTTCTGACAGTAGAATTTAAGCAGAAACTTAAAGAAAGCCAGGGAATCCAGCAGGAATAGGAAATAAGGGGGAACATTTCAGGCACAAGGGGCAGTCAGGGAAAAAGGCACCAAATCAAGAGATGACTTGTGTATAAAGGACACAATCCAAGTTGACCATTATATAGCTGGATCATACAATGTGTCTAGAGGATGAGAGTGGAAGAAGACTGGAATGATTGGGAAAGGCCACGTTATGAGGAACACAGAAAATTTTTAACCCTGGAAGTAATAGGAAGCCACTGGAATGTACTGAGTATCAAGGCTGACATGGTCAGAGTTATGTTTTTAAGAAAATCAATTTGGCAGCTGAGGAGAAGGTAAATTGGAGTGAGAAGAGAAGAGGGGCAGGGAGAGAGGGAGAGTGAGAGGATGGAGGAGAACAGAAAAAAGAGAGAAAAAGAAGGAGATGATGATGATGATGATGATGAAGAGATAACCAAGGAGAAAGTTACTTTAATAGTCTTGACAAAAAGAGACTGAGGGCCTCCACTAGTGGGGTAGAAATGTTAACATAAAGACGCCAACAAATCTCCTGATAGCAAGGAATTCAACTACTCTCAAATGTGGATTTAAAAACCAACTAAGCCCTTGTGGGTAGTGGTGAGTGAAAGTTGCTGATATGAGCACTTTGAATAAGTAGCATTAAAGAAAGAATGAGAGTTTCTTAAAAATTATCCTTTCTTCACATCATTTCAAATCATGTGACTAAAACAGATTCTCCTACCTTTCCAGCAGAGGCTCCAACCAGCCATCATGACATTCACAGTGACAATCGAGGAAGGTCAGGATCTCCCCAGTTGCTATAGAAGCTCCCAGAAGTCGAGCTCGAACTAGTCCTTCCCTTTTATTTGCTCGGATTAAACGCACTTTAGGCAGGCGGGACAAATGGTTTTCCAAAGGCTCCTTTAAATGTTCTAATAAGAACAGGGGCAATTATGACAAGATGAGCAAACTGCCTAACGTTAATATAAATGGTTTCACATTTTAGAAAGATAAAGTTTTCTAAATGCTTTTATTTTTTTCTTAATTATTATATATCACTTCCTTCCAACAGAAATTTGCAAAATAAAGTGAAAAATAGCCTTAGCAGTTATACTATTTCCATATACCCTGTCAAAATAAAATATCTTAGGAAAACAAAGGCTCAGAGGGTGACAGATTTTTAAGGTTGGAAGACACCTTGAAGATCATCCAGTTCAGCCTCCTTTGTGTTATAGATGAGAATCCTCAGATCCAAAGAGGTTGTTGATTTAATCCAAGTCACATGGGCTAAAGTAAGTAGAGCCAGAATTTGAATCTGGATTCTTGGACTTCCAATCTATGGCCCTTTCCACTGTATCACATTGCCTCCTCCAGATCCAGCTATTTCCTGTCCTCTGAATATAGCAAACCACATATGCTATTCTTGTCAGGTGTTTTCAGTGATTTGAATTGTCTATTTCCTCCAACATAGAATGGTTAAGATGAGTGCTAGATCTGGGTTCAGAACACCTGAGTTCAAAATGACCTGTGTGACCATAAGCAATCTCTTAACCTCTCTGAGCCCCAAGCAACTCAGAGATTTATCTACTAAGTTATAAGTTGGTTTCAATCTGAATTGGTGAAATATGTTGACTTCTTCCTCCAATAAAATCAGATTCTTTGATGGTCATCCAGTTGACCTGTGATATACTGTCCTCCATGCCAATTTAAAGTTAATAGTACATCACATAGATATAAGAAAAAAGCAATTTATCAACAACATTCAAAATAAATATATATTAATTTTCCTCACAATCTTAAGTACCAATTTAGTCTCAATTTCCTCCAAAAATAATAGGAATAATGCCTCAAGATGATAAGAATTAAATGAAAACCACTTCTCCTTGCACATAGTGGGCACTCAATAAATATTTGTTACCTGATCTTTTATAAGCTGTTAATAGCAATTAGGTGTGGTATAGCTAACTGTAAAAGTTTGTAAAAGATTGTAAAACAAATTACCCATAGTATACACTCACACTGTGCATTTACAGTACACTTCAGTAAACACTTTTTCAGCTCCTACTGTGTGTCAGACATTGAGTTAAGTATTGGGGACACAAATAAGAAAAAAAAATGACAATCCTTACCTTCAAGGAGCTTACAATATAATGGGGGAAGATAATACAAAAAGAAGCTAAAAGCAGATCAGGGAAATGCCAGAGGTACCAGGCACAGGGGCATAATGAAGATGACAATGTACTTGAGAGAAAGCAGAGCAGCTGGTGACAACAAAGGATCTAATTATAAATATTATAATCTTTATATGGATTACTGTTGATGTCATATTGCAGTTTACATACGAAGATATTGAAATTCGGGAATAGTGATCGAAGTGTATACATATGTACACAGTGTGTATACGTATGTACACAGTATGTATACACATGTTTACAGTGAATTAAATCACTCTACACAAGTTTCAATATTTTCATATGTACATATATATGTGTGTGTTCATGTAATAGTTGAACTGCATTATAATGTTATAATTATGCATACTGATAAATTATTTATCAGCCTGGTCAAAAGACCGAAGATTTTAAAGATGCGTACCCCCCAAAAGAAAGCCATTAGCCCTCAGTACCACTTCTAGCAATGTCTTCTCAACGCTTTGATTATATCCTGGAAAGGACGCCCTTTCCTATTCACACCAAAAGCTCCTATTCTCTTCTCCAGAATTGGATGATTTTCTTCACCCTGAGATATTCGGAGCTGTTTCTGTACCTGTAACACCAAAACTACCCTTTCTTATTCTTTCTATAATCCCTTGACCTCTCCTCTTTCTTGGGAGATTCTGAAACTTGAATCATGATACCTGACTAGAAAACGCTGGTTTTGATTTGTGGTCTCTCTCCTTACCTCTTTAATTGTGGATTCCAAGTAATTTATCAGCCAGGACTCTATACCTGTATCTTAGTCATCAGATAAACACTCAAGTAAATCTCTATTTCACTGACATTCTTACTAATAGAAATATTTTGTAATGATGCCATCCTTGATCATCATTCATGTAGGATATGGAAGAGCTAATGAAGCTGACCTTATTTCTGCTGACTGGTGTAGCATAGGCACATCCATCTCAGGGCAATGGCCAGTCCCAAGTTTTTCATTTGACCTACGCTATACGGTTCTTTCTGCTAAGACCCTAAGCCACCTCCTGCCTAAGCTATTGATTTCTTTCTCTCCATTGAGGATACTCAGATAAAAATCAACAAACATTTGCTGGTAATTAATGTGACTAACATTATGCTGGATTCTATGGGAGATATAAAAGCTCCATAAGAAATTTATTCATTAAGTGCTCACTATGGACTCATTCCCTACCACTGCCATCAGTAAATTTTATACAATCTAATTCACTTTATGGACGTGTATGTTTTATTGAAGACATCCTTACATAAAATCACAGGGTTCCAACTCTACAGCTAGGATCTAAGATAGGATTTGAAACCACATCCTCTAAGGGCAGAAGCTCTTTCCACTATCTAACACGCTGTATCTTCAAAATACAGATCTTCTTTCTTTCAAAATAAAATCTTCTTTCTTTGTCCTCTTTTGAGAAGATACCAGAAAGAAAATGGGGAAATAAATCTTGCCTTGAAGACATAGCAAGTCTGCCATGCTATTGTTAGGTTACAAAAATGTGATCCAGAAGTATTTTTGTCTTAGAATTCCCAGTATCTTCATAGTACTTGGAATATAGTAGATGCTAAATATATAATTACTGATATTTAATTTAATTTTGGATCATAGATTTAGAGCTGCAAAAGACCTTAAAGGTCACATAATCCAATCCTCTCATTTTACAGATGAGTGAACTGAGTTCCTGAGAAGTTAAGTGACTTGCCCAGGTCCATAGATCAAGTAAGTAACTGAGGCAGGATTCAAACCAAGGTTTCCTGACTCCTGACTAGCATTTTATCTACTTTACCATGCTGACTGTTATCCAAGAGGCTTCATCCACAGCTAAAAATTTCAACTCAATTCAATAAACATTCATTAAGTGCCTAAAATATGTCAGGCATGGTATTTAACCACTGGGGATACAAAGAGGCAAAAGTTAATATCTGCACTCAAGAAGTTTATAATCTAATGGGGAACATGTAAACAAATAAATACAAAGCAAGCTGTATACAGCAAAGAAAAGCTTCTACAAGGAGAAAAAGAGAGTTCAGGAGGACCCTCGAAAACGTTGTTTATTTGTTTGTCTTTCCTTGCAAAGGGAAAAGAATCAAAAGGTGAATCTGGGAAAGGTTCTGTGTATCTGTCATGGTTCTGTTATCATTTATCAGTACTTCAATATCGCCGGGAAGCAATGAAAGGGTGGCATGATACAGGAATGTTCCAAATGACACAGCCCTTACAGAAGTGATTCTGCAGTAAAGCTCATTGGAGAAAAGGGTGAAAATTACTTTGGTGACTAGCAGAGCACAGCTGCCATGCCTACCTTCCCAGTTCAGGGTTTCTTGGCATGGCCAACTAACTCTGATCAATTCTGTTTCTAAGGAATTTATTCCTCCTGTAACATTGTTTTCACCTTCCATTATATTCCCTTGGAGTCAGTTAATGACATCAGGGAAGTACATGCAAAACCGGTATTCTGCCAACCTGTCTTTATCTCCTTTCTTAAGGACTGTCATCAGGACATGCCGGAGGCTAGATGGCATTCTGCCATGCACCAGATCCACAAGATAAAAAGCTAAGACAACATGCTCTGTCTTCCTCCTCACCTGAGGTTTCTGGCAGGGCCTTCTGATGGTAATGGAAAGTTTGTCTTATTTTAGTGCTCCTTTACATACTTTCCCTCGAGGGTCAGAGGAATTCTGAGCTCATCTCATGTACAGGTGGCATGATAGAACAAAGTCTGGCCTTGGAGTCAACTTCAACATACATTAACTGGGTGATCACAGGCAAGTTATTTAACCTCTCAGAGACTCAGTTTCTCAATCTATGTAATAAAGATAGTAATATTTATAACTACCTTCCTTATAAGAGTTATTGGGAGGGGGAAAAAAACCTATAAATCCTGAAGCATTAAATATTATTTTTTATTTTTCTCTTCCTTCTTTCCCTTTTACTTCTCTCTCTTTCTCCCTCCCTTCCTCCTTTCTTTCCTTTCTTCTTCTCTTCCTCCCTTCCTTCATTGTTTGAGACTAGACCCTCTATCTTATCCAAGCTGGAAATCCAGTCACTAGTTACAGACACAATTCCCTTGTTGATGAGCAAGGAAACTTTGGCCTGACAGCTCCTGACCTAAGCCAGTTCGCCCCCTCCTTGAAGCAGTACAGTGGACACCTCCTCCCACTCACCCCTCACTATATTATTGCTGGACTTAATATGGACAGCAGATCAGCTTTAGTCCTATTTCAGTAGAGAATTCCCAAACTCTGGCAATACACCAGCTTTAGTCTCTTCAGTAGCAGGGATGACAAGGGTGTGCCAGCACGCCAAGACACTATAAATCTGAGTTATCATAATCATGACTATCTCTAATTGTAGGCTGCGGAATATGAACACTCTCTGAAAACAGTCTCCATTGAGGTCTTTTGAATAATCCTTCTAACATACACCGAAAGGTTTACTCTGAGCAGATGCCAATTCTCCTTGGATTCCCAAGAGGATTGGTCTCAGAGTTCACACCACAAAATGTTTTGTTCTGCCACCATAAAAACCTATATACCCAAGTGTGCTATTTGCTTTGTTTTCCAGCTATTCTGTGGAATAATCCTTCTGTGACTTACTGATGTTCCATTTTGTTTCTATGGTTGACATTTTGCTAAGTGCTTAAAAATTAATTTTACATTTATGTAACACCATATTCTTTATCATTCTCTCCAAATGTATCTTGATGTAGCTATTCAAATACTTCAGGATTGTTCTTACTCTTGAGGAAAAATATCAAGAAAAGGAATAAAATATGTTAACTTTTCGCATGTATAAGGATGGTGGACTTCAACTCCCACTATGTAAATTGCTCCATTGTATCTGGAGATTGACACATGGTGAAAAAGGTCTTATTTCAATGAATTCTTGTCAGCAACCACAGCTGGGAATTTCAAGTTTGGCCATTTATGAACGGACTTGACGAGGTCATGCTTCCATAGCTAGGTGGAGCAGTGGATAGATCATTGAGACTGGAGTCAGGAAGACCTGAGTTCAACGTTGGTCTCAGATAAGTACTAGCTGTGTGATCCCAGGCAAGTCCCATAACCTCTGTTTGCCTCAGTTTCCTCAACTCTGAAATGGAGATAACAAAAGCACCTACCTCCCAGGGATGTTGTAAGGAAATATTAGTAAAGCATAGGTACACAGTAGGTGCTTAAAAAATGCTTGTTTCCTTCCTTTCTTTCCTTCACAGTATCTAGTAACTAGTCTACATCCCACAAAATGTGAGATGTATGTATCTTGCAGGTCAGAGCTGTCAACACTAGCATGGGACAGGCATATCTTTTCAACCATAAGCGTGGCTGTATTATGCCTAGGTATTATATTTCTATAAATCTTCCCTCTAATAGCATGTTCAGTCCTATCCAATTCTTTGTCACCCTATTTGGGCTTTTATTGTCAAAGATACTGATGGTCTACCTTTTCCTTCTCCAGCTCATTTTACAGATGAGGAAATGGAGGCAAACACTGCACAAGGCCATACAGCTAGAAAATATCTGTGGCCAGATATGAACTCAGGAACATGAGTCTTTCTGCCTTCAGGTCTAGCATTCTAACCACTGTACTACCTAGCTGCCCTCAAACGCTTATCTTCTAATAAAGAGATAACCATCAAGATTAGTAAGTGAAAGTAATATATAACCCTTGGGAAAACTTCAATCACTTGAGGACAGAAATCCTAACTCTCTCCTCTTCATAATACTCATTTCTCTTTCCAACATCTCCTTTATAATGAATAGATCACTTACATTGTTGGACATCTTTATGAAAACAGTCCCAGAAATCTTCACAACTTTCACCCAAAAATCTAAGGCCAGTTTTCAAAAAAGTTATCTCTGTATATTTCCAAGCATAGTTTTAATAAGACAGAAATTTTTAGCTGCCATTACAATGAAGTTTCCTCATAAATTTTGAAAAATATTGTGAGTCATATCATATGCATTTGATAAAGTAGAGGATGGCTTCCTCATTGGCTTTTACCAACAATCCTAACCCAAAGATTCATATCTCTTCCAACTTTCTGGTTTAAGTCCTTCAGAATGACAGAACATTCTTGGGGCAAAGTGACATAGAATTTCTTCTTGCTCTAATCAATGACAAAAGTCAGACCATATATTCTATGCAATACACACAAACACACACATGCATATATCACTGCAGAGATGCAGCTACTGCTGAAAAAGTACTACTCTATCTTTTACAGTACTTTTTTGCCATTTCTGTGCCAAGAAAAGCTACATCTTCAAACAAAATTCATTCTACAAAGTTGCTCACCTCTGTCACTATAATCATCCACAAGGATGATTTCCTTAAGCAGAATATCTGGAGATGTCTCAAGAACACTATAAACTGTTCGCAGAAGAGTTGACCATGCTTCATTGTAAAAAGCAATTATAACAGATGTTTTTGGCAAATTATCATAATCATATTTCTTCTCTCTGCACCTGCAAATTAAAAAAAACTCATTAATTCAGACTCCACTAATTTGTAAGTCACAAATAGAGCTAGACTGAAAGTAATTTAGAGCTGGTAATAGTTCATACTATACAGCATTATGGGTTATGAATGTTTTCCTCAAAACAACTCTGGTGAGATAGACACTGAAAATTTTATTACCTCCATTTAACAGATGAGGAAACCTAGGTATAGGAAATGCAGATACTTACGGGGTACAGGCAACCCTCATTTTACTGCACTTCTCTTTATTGTGCTCAGCAGATACTGAAACTGAAATTTTGTGGCAACCTTGTGTCAAGTAAGTCTATGGGTGCCATTTTCCAAAGACTACGTACTTACATTGTCTCTCTATCGCATTTTGGTAATTCTCACAATGTTTCAAACTTTTTCATTACTTTTATATCTGTTAGGGTAATCTGTGATTTATGATCAGTGATCTTTGATTTTATTTTTATAATTGCTTTGGCATACCATGAATTACACCCATAGAAGACGGAAAACTTAGTCGATAAATGTTGTTCGGACTGCTCCACCAATTGGCCATTCCCCCTCTCTCTCCCTTTCCTCTGATCTCCCTATTTCTTGAGATGCAATAATATTTAAATTAGGCCAATTAATAACCCTACCATGGCCTCTAAGTGAAAGGAAGAATCAAACTATGAAGGGCAAACTTCATTGTCTTATTTCAAGAAATTGCCTCAGCCACCCCAACCTTTAGCAATCACCACCCTGGTCAGTCAGCAGCCATCAACACTGAGGTAAGACCCTCCACCAGCAAAAACAATGCAATTTGCTGAAGGCTCAGATAAGGTATGTACCTTTTTTTAAGACATAATATTATGGGCAACTAGGTGGCACAGATGATAGAGTGCCAGGTCTTAAGTCAGAAGACTCACCTTCTTGGGTTCAAGTCTAACCTCAGACACTTGCTTACTAGCTGCGTGACTCCACATACCACTAAATCCCATTTACTTCAGTTTTATCATCTGTAAAATAAGCTGGAGAAGGAAATAGCAAACCATTCTTATATTTTTTATAAGAAAACACTAAATGAGGTCACAAGGACTCAGACACGACTCAATAACTATTGCATATTTAATAGACTATAATAGGCTTATAGTATAAATATAACTTTTATAGGTATTGGGAAACCAAAAAATTTGTGACTGTTTTTATTGTGATACTGACTTTTTATTTTATTTATTTTATTGTAATAATCTGGAACCAAACTTATAATATCTCTGGAGTATGCCTGTATTTGGCAACACTGTTCATCAAGTTACATTATATATCTGAAGGTAACATAATGCCATATTTTAAACATATTCTATATGTCAGATATATCTCAAAAATTAAAATTGGTCTGGATAGCACGAGCATAAAGAGTTTCCAATCGTAGGTTCTCAAACTTATTTGGCCTGCTGCCCCCTTTTTCAAAAAAAAAAAATTACTCAGTGCCCCTCTGGGGATAGCTTAGGTTAACCATTATTTTTATTCAATGAACACCCCCAAAAGTGCACCCAAGTCTACTACCACCTCCTCCATCTTCCAGTATCCCCAATGGAGCTGTATCATCCACATTAGGAACCCATGGTAGATAGATGCCAGAGATAAAGTCCTGAGTACTTGGGAATTAAAGGCCTAAGAACCACACAGATTTTAACAACATTGGATAGAAGATTACATTAAAAGGTAAATTAAATTCTACTATATATACACATATAAATGTATATTATATATGTACATATATACTCTATATATACAGACTTCCGCTAACCATCATTATGTGCACATACACATTAAAATGGTTAGCAGCAGAGTCTATATATGAATTGGGTGGTATAGATATAGATATACACAATATGCATATATACATATAATCTTATGCTGGTCAATCTACCAATCTAAACTTGTCCTATCATATACATGTATGAATGCATATACACACACATATACAAATATATACACATGTATATATTTGTGTGTGTGTGTGTACCTTTTGATAAACTATGTCTTAAAAATCTAAGTGCTTTGGGGGAAATGGAGCAAATAAAAGGTATGTTATAAGATTTTTGTGGTTTTCTCTGGCCACAGAAGAAATCATAGGATCATATATCTAGTCCAAACCACTCATTTTACAGATGAGGAAACCAAATCCAGGGAGATTAATTGATCTGCCCATAGCCACTGAGGTGGCAGGTGTCCAGGGGCTGGCTAGAAAAGATGACTCCCCCTCTGTATGGAATGACTGACTGATGATAAGAGATAGCAGAAAGTTGTCTAGCAAAGGATTAGAAGAGGTGGTTCACTTGGATCAAATATTCCCAAAGATGGTAGGATTAAATGGCTAGGCTATCTGGTTCTTATTCCTAATATCTGACACAGCTTGCAGGAAGAGTAAATAGACGCTAGGTATATCCAAGGCAATTGGACAAGAATCAGAACTGAGTTAAATTAAGTTTGAAAAGGTACAGTCTTTTCAGAATGTATTGGGGATTATGAAATCTTGGGATTTGGAGTCAGAAGGAGCTTTGGAGATCTCTAATCAAACTTCATTTAGAAATCTTTTAATTAACTTAGTTGAACCTTCAACAGAAAAACCAGTATGTTTTCATTTTATCTCTGAGACTAGCTTATGAGTCCTGTTTATTGCAAAATATACTCACCTGAGCTTAGCAATTACAGTTTTTAGAGAACGAAGACTGAAGACATATGTCATAACCAGGGCTCAGGCAGCATAGGACAAACTAGGATGGGCCAGAACTGGGAATTCGAAAAGTAAGAATCTGCACCCAATTAAAGGGCTTAGCTGAGCCCTATATTCTAAACATGAGAGCAAGGCTGAGGGTTTATTATTCTAGGGCATGTGGAGACATGATTACAAAAAACAGATTATTAGATTAAAGGAGAACTAGGTAGGATGGACCTAATACTTTGATCCAAAGTCTAAAGAGAGTCCAGGACCCAAGGTGCCTATGCAAGTAAAGAGAAGGAAAGCAAGGAATTAAAGGGTGACTAGCTGGGAATTCAATCAGGCCAGTCCATTCACCAAGTAATCTCCAGAAACCCAAGAGGGCAGAACATGAGTGGTAAAGAGTTCTGGCTACAGGTATGAAGCACCCAGACCCTGGGAAACTAGTGTTCAGGAAACATTTTACTCCCCTATATACTCTCCAATCCAGGGATATTGGCCTCCTGACTTTCTACTAATAGGACACTCCATCTCTCAGCTCTGAACATTTTCTCATGCCTGAAATACTCCCTGCTCCTTCTCTATAACTACTGACCTCCCTGGCTCCTTTAAGTAAACTAAATCTAAACTAAAATCCTACCTTCTACAGAAAGCCTTCCTCAATCCCTCTTAATTCCAGTCCTTTCCCTCTGTTAATTATTTCCTATTTATCTTGTATATAGTATTTTGTATATATTGTATATATCCATATATTTATACATATTACATTTATATATTATGTTTTATATATTATATATTTTATATTTTTTATATATTGCATATATTTTCCTATTTATCTTATATACAGAATATTTGTTTGCTTGTTATCTATTGTAAGCTTTTTGAGGGCTGGGGCTGTCTTTTGCAACTTTTTGTATCCTCAGAGTTTAGTACAATGCCTAGCATACAGCAGGGAGTTAATAAATGTTTATTGATTGAATGGGTTCAAAAGAAGGAAACCAATCCTTAAGGAGTAGTTTATCAAAATATCTGGTCAATTTAAATCTGCATCTCCTTCAGTGGATTTCTTTTTTCCTTTTTAAATCTTTTATTGATCCTTTTTTTCTTTTTTTCATTTTTCACTTCCCAATGATTTCTCCCTCCTCCCCCTCAAAAAGAACCCTCCCTTCTAAGCAAAAGAAATTAACACAACAGCCATGTCTGAAAACATATGCCTCCTTCAAAACCTATTGCTGCTCTCTCTTTCTGAAATGAAGAAAGCAGATTTTGTATTTGGTCAGAACAAGTTTTTCAGACTTCATATTCTTAAGTTATTTTGCTATTTTCTCTGTGGTGAATCACAATTCCATCTATGATGTGTAATCTATGGGACCATAAATAAGCACATCCATTAGCTTTCTCATGTGTAAAAGAAGGGAACTGGATCTCTGAGGTCCTTTTCAAGTTTGTACCTATAAGTTGGGGACATATAATATGAAAAAAAGAGACAGGAGTAGATGTGATAGTTGTCTTCAATCAAATGAAGGGCTGTTACGTGGAAGGCATTAGATAGTTCTGCTTAGTCTCAGGACCAAACTTGGGTCAATGAGTAGATGATAATCGATAAAACAGATGTAGGCTTGTTATAGCAGAACCATCCCAAGTAGATTCGACAGCCTCAACAAGGACTGTGTTCCCTTTCATAGGAAGTCTTCAAACAGAGGTTGAACAATCACTAGATGGAGATGGCTATAGAACAAATTCTTGGTCCAGGACATGTTGAATTTGATACTTTCTGAGGTTTCTTGTAATTCTCAGATTCTGTATCATTTTTGATATTTCATCTCATAAGTTCCTATAGCTAGAGCTGGAAGGGACCATAGAAGTTATCTAATCCAAACCTTTTTCTTTATAGTGTAATATTAATGCAAGGTTAATGGTGGGTGGGGGGAAGAGTTAAAGATCTTCCCCTCCCATTAATACGCCTCAATATCTTTTATTAATTTCTATTGAGGTACTGAGTCAGAAGGTCATACCCTCTGGTTCTGAAAAGTGTATATAAATACTTGGAGGTGAGGTTTTATTTTGGGGCCTCCTCATTGGAAGTCTTTGTTTGGCCAGATGAGACTCTGGGTAGCCACTAAGGAGAACCCCGGTTTTGAAAACCCAGATGTTGGTACTTCTCTCTCATAACTATGTATATACGATCAGACAGTTGGATCTGTCTGTTGATCTGTGATGTATAGATTGCTTATGGTCACACAGCTGAAAACCCTGTCTGTTGATCTTTATTTCTCTGTTTGTATTTTCTCTGAATTTTGGGGTACTGACTTTTTCCCATGAACTAAGTTAATGACATATGTGCTTGATTAAAGCAGATTGCTGACCCCTCAAAAGCTGATTTCCTTTAAAGAGAAGCAGATCTAAGAACCTGTACTGCAGGCCCTCCTGTGTATGCCAGGGTGTCCTTGCTGTTACACACAGAGGAGAAAACTGGGGTCCAGGGAGCTCTAGGAACTTGTCCAAGGTCATACAGCTAGTTAGCACCAAATGCAGAATTTGAACTCAGATCCTCTGAATCCAGTCCTTCCTTACTCAAAGTTTATAGTGTGCTATTTGCTCCATAAAGTTGTCTCTCAGTGATAAGAGAGATTCTAAGAGCTACCATCTGCATTCCCAGAATTAAAATCACTAAGTTCAGCCAAGCTACTTTCCATAGTAATAAAAGAACTAGCAGATATTATTGCTCAGTGGTCAACGATCTTTGAAAAATAATGGCAAACAGGAGAGGTGTTGCGTTGCATCCCATTTCTCAAACTATGGCTGATGAGCCCAACTTCAATTCCTAGTAAAATTTTAAAACATATTATTATAAGGATGATTTGTGAGTGTTTAGAAACGAAAGCACTGATTATTAAGAGTTAGTATGACTTCATCAAGAACAGGCCATTCCAGACTAACTTCATTTCCTCTTTTCACAGGATTATTAGATCAAGGAAATGCTGTAGCTAGAATATAATGTGATTTCAGCAAAGCACTTGACAAAGTCCTTCACGTTATTCTTGTGTACAAAGAAGTCAAGATATGAGCTAAGTCAATTCACTGGCTTCACAACTGGTTGAATCACCAGACCCAAAAACTAGTCATTAATTTATTGATTAATCAATGTCACCTTTGAGGAAGGAGGAGTAAGTGTTCCCAGAGATCCATCCTTTTCCCTGTGATGCTTCATATTTTTGTCAGTGACTTGGAGGAAGACATAGATGATGCTAATCAAATCCACAAATGATAAAAAGCTAGACAGAAAGAGAGAGAGAGAGAGAGAAAGAGAGACAGAGAGAGAGACAAAGAGAGAGAGAGAGAGAGACAGAGAGAGAGAGAGAGAGAGAGAGAGAGAGAGAGAGAGAATGCTAATATTTAGAAGGAAAGTCAGGATGCAAAAAGATCTTTACAGGTTAGAATGATCACCAAATCCTAGTAAGATGAAATCTAATAGGGTTAACTATGAAGTCACATAATAGGGTTCATAAAATCAATTGTATAAGTATATAAGTACAGGGTAGGGTAATTGTTGCTGTCTGACATTTAATGACTTATTTGAGGTTACTGGAGTGATTTGCCATTTCCTTTTCCAGCTCATTTACAGATGAGGAAACTGGGGCAAACAAGGTTAAGTAACTTGCCCAGGGTCACACAGCTAGCTAAGGCCAGATTCAAACTTAGGTCCTCCTGACTCCAGGCCCAGAGTTCAAAACTTAGCAGCTTTGATAAAGTTCAATAGGAATCAATCATGTCAGATGATAGCCAAAAAAACTTAGGCAAGACATAGTGATCACAAGAGAGATATGCTGCCCTAATCAGATCAGTCTGCAATATACCTTCTAGGGATAGAAAATAAACTGAAATACAACCAGAGAAGAGTAACCTGGCTAGTAAGAAATAGTCATAGAAAAGTCCAGGAAATGGGGATAATCAGTCTAGAAAAGAAAGCCAGAAAAGTTATCTTCAAATATATGACAAGACTACTGGGCAAAAGAATATCTCTTTTTTTTTTTTTTACTCTGCTGGGCCCCAAACAGCAGTACCAGGCCTACCAAGTGGATGTCATAAAGATCTAAGGGAAATCTTTCACCTCAATTTCCTCATCTCTAAAATGGAAATAAGTAATATTTACAATACTTATCTCTCCAGTAACTCTGGAAGCAGGAAACCCCTAAGGCTCAGGTACACTCTTGAAGGCTTATCTCATTCAGTAAACTTAAGTTTTTACTTCGTGCTACTGCTTATTATATTTTTTTTTTTTTTTGAGCAAACACCTTAGCTAATAACGATGGCTGCCTTTTCCAGCTTGGTTTTTTTCCTGAGCAAGGTGACGAACCTCATTCTGAGGTTGATCTGTACAGTCCTGGAGTATAGAAGTCTTGTCAGTATAGAAGACTTGGATCCCGTAAAGTTAAAGTTGACTGAGATTCCGGGGAGGATCCCTAACAATTATTCCAAATCTCTTGGAAAAGCCAACTATCAACAAGTTTGGCTCCAGTCTAGATGTTTTGCTTGCAGACGTGTACGGAGCTGTTTGAGTAGTGCAGAGCTAAAGCACAATGTAGTGCCTGATTGGAAATCCCATAAAATGTATTATGGTCTAAAGAGGTTCAAGTATCAGCTTCCCAGAAGCTCATTATCAGTGATCATAGGTTAAGTTACTGAATCCAGTTTTAAGTTTGTTTTTGTTCAAAAGTGCCCTCGCGTTTAGCATTCCTTGTGTGTATTAGAGTAAAATACAGTCCTCTCTCTGACTGTTCAGGAAAACCCTAGATGTGAGGCTAAACCTAAGCTTTAAATAACGTCACCCAGTGCTGAGTCTTAGCAGACAGATCAGCGTGAAAAAGAGCCCTACCCCGTCAGAGGAATCTACAGATTGATACAATGTTAGCGCTCGAAGGGAGGGATTGGCTGGTCCAACTCCCCCTCCCCTCAGTTTTATGTCAAAGCGGATATGGCTCATTTCTTGCACTATTATAGGCACGTCTTGATTGACTGACTCTCCCCCCACCCCTCCCACTACTAACAGCTAACTTCAATCCACGTTTGTAGGGAAGCGGGGCAGGTTTTGATTGACTGACCCCCCCCAACACACACACACACACACACACACACACACACACACACACACACACACACACACACACACACA
>CM053769.1:58334350-58388921 GCA_028658325.1 Potorous gilbertii
GGCAGGCGCCGGTGCAGCGAGATGCGGTCGCTGAGGTAGATGTTGATCTGGTGCCGCTGGATGCTCTCCTCCTGCAGCTTCTTGCCGGCTTCGTCCAGCTCCAGGCTCACGGCGCGGCCCAGCTCCCCCAGCGCGCCGGGCTCGGGCGGCGGCCGCGGGTAGACGGGGCGGCGCAGCCGCCGCAACCGCTCCTCCGCGCTCTCGCCGGGCTGCGGGGCGCCGGCCCCGGCGGGCTCAGGCTGCGGGGCGTCCCGGGGCTCGCGCGCCTCGGGACCCGGGGCGGAGCTGCCCCGCAGCGCCGAGGCCAAGGCCAAGGCGGCGGCCACCGCGGCCAGCAGCGCCAGCCACAGCAGCGAGCAGGGGCCGCGCCGGGGGCCCCGCCACCAGCGCCGCCGCGGCTTCCACCCCATGGCCCGGGCAGCGCTCGGCCTCGCAGCCCCGGGCGGCCGCCGCGCCAGAGGAGGAGGCGGCTACTACCCGGATCCCGGAACCCCGCTCGGCCGCGGGCTCCGGCGGCTCCCCGCCCCCACCCAGCCCGGGGCACCCCGCCCCACCTGCCCTCCTCCGAGCTCGCCCATCGGCGCTCGGCCCTGCCGCGGAGCCCCGCGCGTGCCCTGCCCTCCCTCGTGCCCACGCTCCGGGCGCTCTCGTCCCGCTTCCTTTCCCCTGCCCTGGCCCTCGCGGGCAGCCCGGCGGATGGAGGCGAAAACGGGGAAGTTCTGGGAGAAGTTAGAAACGTGCGGGCGGGGCTCCTCTGCCCAGAGAAGGGCGGAAAGGAGGGGAGAGGGGGCGCCCCCAAGGTGTGCAGAAGTGACTCCCCCACGGGGACTTGTTGATTGAAACTGAAGTGGACTTTTTGAGTTCGCAACTTAACTTTTATTTATACCGAGGCGAATCGTGCTGCCGTGCGGCTCACTGAAGTGGAGAATCAGTGCGATGTGTTACTTTGTAACGCACGTTTAAAAAAATCAGCGACTTTCTTTTCTTTGTTGTTAAGATGAAGATACATTTTCTTGTTCTATTTTGTTTCCTAAAAGATGGCTGTATTTTTAATTTTAACAATGTCCACAGTTCTGGGTCTGCCTTTTCTACAGGAAATGAAATCCTATTAATTTACTTTGAAAGGTGTGGAAGCACCCTGCCCATGGTTATATTTGTGTTAAAGTACACACCCAGGTCTGCCAGCAGATGAATTTTAGATTTTGTACCTCCTCTACGCCACTGCCCGAGTTTTAATTTCTAGAAATTACTCCTGGAATTTTTGTCAGTGACTAATTCTTTATACCTCTTTACATAGAATATGAAGGATAACAAGAACATACTCGTTCTACAAGCATATAGAACTCCTACTCTGTAACAAAACTTCTACTCAAAAACAACTATATCCGGCGCCCACTCTATGGCAACCATATAAAACTTCTACTCAATGACAACCATGTGCAACTCCCACTCCATGGACCAGAATAACGACTCCTACTTAACTGAAAGCTTTGAGAGGCCACATGGTACAAAGAAACAAAGATATAGTCAGCAGCAAAAGCCTTTGGAGCCCCTATTTCTATGAGTCTTGCTATCAAGGCACCAGAGTGTATTTTGTCCTTTTATAAGGAGGGCCCCTTCAGAAGTACTAGTCTAGTAACTCATAGTGTTGCAGAATGACCTGGCCTCTTAACAGTAAGGGTCAAGTTCTGTCAGGTCTTCCTAAGCCAGAAGGACTTTGAGTAGAGTCCTAGCAATAGAATATTTCTGCTGTCCAGGACCAGCTTAACTAATGTCAAGGAAAAAAATGTTAATACTGTACTCTGCATTTCAGACATGTTTGCCAGAAACAATTTTATTTAACATTAATCTAATGCCTAAGCCTTCATTAGCTTAGAGAGATACACAAACTGGTATTTTCTCTGTGACCTCTGACATGACTCTGCCCTCCAAAATGAAGTAACATTTATAAGAATTTTGGACAAAAATTACAATATGCAAAAAATGCAACTTGGGGTTTATATTCCAGAGTACATAAGTACCCAAAGTCACCATCCCATTCTTTCCTGGACCATCAACTTCAAAGTTTCAAACTCTTCCCTATGATAAATATCAAGGATCTCTTTTTGTATAAGAGAAGTCAATGTTTCGCTTTGAATGGAATAGAGGGCACTAATCATGGGTGGATAGGCCACTACTGGTCAAACTTCAGTTTCTATCCTTAATCCATTTCCTTAAAAAAAAAAAAAAGCCCTTTTTGTCCTTGACAGATCACCTACTTTTCCAATGGAAACAAGTTTGGAAAGAGTTTTTAGACTGGAGAACATATTATTTCTTATTATTTTTCAGTCAAACTAAAAAAAGAGGTTTTTAATATGATTCTACACTAAGAATGTAGAACTTAGCCTAACACTAGAATGTTGGCCTCAACTGATTAATTTTTTTGGACATAAAACAAGTGAAAATAGAAAATAACCCCCAGTTCTTTACAATCCCCTGCTGCTACCACAGTAATGGCAACAGTCCCAGATAATGGAGGAAGGTGCTAAGATAAATACAGCTAATAAGCTCATAGACCTAGAATTGGAAGGGGACTTAAAGACCATCTAGTCCAATTCCCTCTTCTTACAGGTGAGGAAACTGAGGCTCTTAGGTGATTTGTCCAAGGTCACATAGGAATCTTGTGGAAACCTGAATCTTGCCCTTTAGATACTCAGTCATGTGGACTTGTGCAGTTTTAGAGCAAGGGGAAAGTTGATCCTAAGAACCCCAAATAACACAGGACAATACTATATGGAAGTCAGAAGAATGGTACAGGTCTCTGTGGAAAATAGGAGCATTTTCTTGACTGTGTATTCATTAAGGATCATGGATTTTGGAGTTGGAAGGAATCTTATAGGCCATTCAGTTAAACTCCATTTTATTGATGAGGAAACCGAGGCACAGAGAGGTTAACTGACTTGCCAGTCACACAGCTAATAAGGGTCTGAGGCAGGATTCAAACCCAGGTTTTCCTGATTCCAAGTCCAGTCTCCTATCCATTTTACCATTCTACCTCTTGTATGAATATTAGTTCTATCTTCTTGTTGTAGAAATTCAACCTTTTCTATTTTTAATAACTTGTTAGCCTGAATGCCTACACAAGGGAACCAAAGATTGTTTTAGGGGGAATGAGCCATTCCTGAAGTTTCTGGGGCTTCCCTGGATAGAGGTCAAGGCTAAAGAGACATTTTTCTGAGAGGTAACCTCCAAGTTATAACTGGTTCCTCATTTAGGAGATGCTATTTAGGATATAATCCTGATGTCTGAGCGTGCCGTCTGATATAAATACCCAGATATGATTTTTAAGGAGCCTCTTGCAAATCTCTAATAGCCCTTCATGGTTCAGCTATTATTTCGGCATCCCCATCTGTTGTCACCATTCCTGCAGGAATGTGATTGTTCTTCAGTGCAGGCTTCTCTCCAAATCCCCATAGGACTCCAGCTCTTTGCCTTGTACCCGCTTCTTCCCTGTGGATCCAAAGACTGTTCTTGAGGTTAATGTATGTTTCAGAGTCTCCACCTCCTCTAGCCTACTGGTGCAGGTCCATCATGTATGTGCTTATCTGGGGCTTCCCTGCCACACCCAATATACTGCTAAGTTCCTTGTAAATTCTCTTCTAAGGGGTACTTACCCCACACCTCTTTACAAAAGCCCTGCATTCGTACTTGGTGACTTCAATGCAAAGGTGAACAAACGAGAAGATGGGGAAAAAATATGTTGGAAAACTTGGTTTGGTTCAAGAAATAAGAGACCAAACCCTTTTGGATGATTCTACAAGAACTTATACCTGTGTTCTGAATATTTTTTCAAAAAGAAAGTCCAATACAACTCTAAAGACTAAAGTCCTCTGATCAAGGCAACAGCCAGTCTCAATTCCAGAAGATGCCTCACGATTCATGTTGCCCATCTCCTGAAAGAGAAGTGATAGACTCAAGATACAAAGAGTCATAATTTCTTTTTTATTTTTGTGTTCGTCAGTTGCCAAAAAAGACCAGGCCATAAGAGAAATGATGACATGACTTGTACTTGACTTTGTTTTGAGTGAGGGAGGACTGTTCAGGTCACCAGCCTCACTACTCCTCCAGAGCCATCTGAATCCAGTGCCCAGATATTCATCAGGGTGACTGGAGATGACCCAGAGTGCGCTGGGAGACCTTGGCCCCTTTAGGCCAAGGTCTATTTAGGTACTCACTTAGGGTGAGGTAATGTTCATTTCATTGAATAAGTCTGTTTAAGATGTAGCCAGGAGATGGCCCCTTTAATGAAGCAAAGAAAAAGAAAGACATCAGACTGGGAGGAAAACAGCAACAGTTACTATTGATAATCAAGCTTAAGTCAAGAGGGTCCAGAAGAGAGCCCAATTTCTTATCTGGACAAAGAGGGAATTCATTTTACTTAACCATACATATTTTTTTTACAAGGGTTTCGTTTTTTCTTTTTTTTTTTTCAATGGAGGAAGGGAGATGGGGAGGAAAGAAAATAAATGTTTGTTTAAATGACCTCTGAATTGAAAAAAATTAAAAAGGAAGAGTTAGAAACACCGTACATCACTCAAAAAATGAAATTGATTATATTGTTGCTGCAAGAAATGACTGGTTACTCACATGGTCATTTCAGAATCGTCCGAGTATATCAATGAGAACCCTACCAAAGACAATCTAACAGGTGCCCTTGATCTCATTCCCTCCTGTTTTCTCCAGACTGAAACCTCAATCAACAACCCCCCTCCATCTCCCCAATCTTTATCCTTTTCCTTTCTACTGATTCCTTCCATGCTACCTTCAAACATGCTCATCTTCTCCATCCAGAAACAAACAAAAACCTTTTTACTGTACCCTACCATCCTCTCAACCTACCATCTTGTATCTCTCTTCCATTTCTTAGCCAAATAGACGCTTTCTTCATTCTCTTTCTCCTCTCATTTTCTACTTCACTGCAACCTGGTTTCTCACCTAATTATTCAACTGAAAGTTCTCTCTCCAAAGTTCCCAATAAACTCTTTTAAAAAATGATTTTGTCAGTGAACAAAAGTCTGTTTTCTCTCTTTCCCACTTTTCCCCAACATCTCACTGGAAAAAGAAAAAAGAACAACAAAACCCTTCTAACAACTGTGTGTAATCAAGGAAAACAAATTCCTGCATTATGGCAATGTCCAAAAAAAATATGCTTTGATCCAAACCCTGTGCCTATCACCTCTCTGTAAGGAGGTGGGTAACATGCTTCATTGTGGGTCCTCTTAAATGGTGGTTGGTCATTTCATTGATGAAACAATGATCATGTTTCAAAATCATCATGACAACATTGTTTTTGTATATTCTGTTCTCCTGATTACGCTCACTTCTTTCTGGGTCAGTTCATGCAAATTTTCCCAGGTTTCTACCAATGATCTCTTAATTGTCAAATCCATTGTCCTAATTGATCCCTTAATTGACTTCCCTGTCTCTAATCTCTCCCCATTCCAGTACATTCTCCACACTGATGCCAAAGTGATTTTCCTTAGGTGCAGATCTGACAATATCACTTCCCTAGTCTATTAACAAGCTCCAGTCACTTTCTATTAGGCAATGAGGTGGCACAGTGGATAGAGTGCCAGAGCTGAAGTAAGGAAGACTCATCTTCCTGAGTTCAAATACAGCCCGGGACACTTATTAGCTGTGTGACCCTGGGCAAGTCATTTAACTCTCCCTCAGTTTCCTCATCTGTAAAATGAGCTGAAGAATACTTCAGTATCTTTGCCAAGACAACCCCAAATGGAATCATGAAGAATCAGACACAACTGAACATCAACATTGCATATTGAAATTCCTCAGTTCAGTTTTTAAGTTTTTCACAACCTGGCCCCAAACTATCTTTTCATCCTCACTGAACGTCCTATACTTTTTTATCCAACCACCCATCCCCTCATAGTTAATATTGAATAACAGAACAAAAGGAGAGACTCACAGGTCATTTAACACTTAACATAAAAAGGTTTATTTAGCCAAAGCAGGAGGATATTTAACAAAGATAGGCATTGAGGACACTTTAATTTGATTCAGCTGAATGAAGTTGCTTTGTCTGAGTTACCCCTTGTGATCCACCAGCCAAGCATCAGAGCACCCCAGAGGTCCTTATGACTGTTTTTGTACTTAGAAAATGAAGAAGAGACTTCAACAGTCTGAGCGTTTAGTCCCCTGAGCTGAGCAAGTCTCAAGGAAGGTTTCACTACCTTTTAAGTAAAATCTAGTCTAACTTGCATAGGGGAAAGGGGTTAGGATGTTTCTCCTGCTAGACTCATACACAACACTCTATCTCTCATATCTGTGGCCATCCTCCAAACCTAGAATTTACCTCCTCATCACCTTCATCTCATAGAATCCTTCTTTTTTTTTTTAAGACACAGCTGAGGCACTAACTTCTACAAGGAGCCTTTTCTGATCTCCTGAACTTAGCGTCCTCCCAGACTACCCTGTATTTAATCTGCATTTATTTTAAATTTATTCTCTTCATGCATATTTCATAAGTACATACTTACATATGTACATTACAAATGTGCTTAGATACCTATGTACTTGTCTCCTCTGTTAGGACATAAGCTCCTTGGAGATATGGTAGATAAAGTCAGAATATACTTTTAGACATAAGTCTATGGACCAAGGTGAAGTCAACTTTTATCAATAGGTTCCAACCCTTTGGCAATTGACAAGCTCAGGACCTGCATCTAAAAAAAAGGAAAAACTGAGGATTCATCTAATATTACAACTATAACTCCAATCCAAAATATTTAAGACAACTATCAACTCCAAAAAACTAAAAATTAGCAATTTTGCTATGTCTAACAAACTATGTGACAATTCTTGTGTCCTTACAAATGTTGTTAGAAGAGATTCCAGATGTGACACTGGGGTGCAGCCCTAGATTTCCCATTTTTTCAAAAATATTTTTGAGCTTCATGAAAACACAGGGTTTTGTTCTCCTCAAGATCAAGGAATCTTTCTTTTTAGCATTTACGTTTCCAACATCTAGTATGTAATTTGATCAACATGTTGAGCTTTAGAAGCTGCCTGGACAGCTCTTTTATTTGAAAGTTTTAAAATGGCTATATTCAAGTGATTTGAGACACCAGTCCAAAATGTCCAATCAGCATTTTGTGATGTAGGAACAGAACTCAGAAGAAAGATTAGGACAGAATATAGAGTTTTGCAAGTTATCTGTGTAGAGATTATGATTGAACCTATATAAACCAGTAAGAGAGAATAGAGGATAGGAGAGGGCCCAGGACAAAGTCTTGAGGTATACCACAGTTAGTGTGTATGACATTTGTGAGGTGCTGTTTCTTTTTAAAGTACTTTCCTTTTCATTTCATGAACAAGGAAAAGAACAGAGAAAGTATTACATTCTAGGTTCCAATTCTATGACTTTCAGTGGCTGAACTCCATTTCTGGAATGTTCTCTTCCCTTGTCTCTGCCTCCTAGTTTCCCTGGTTTACTCCAAGGCTCAAAATCCTACCTCCCCTCACCCACTCCACCCACAAGGCCATCAGTGTTGAGCAACTTACCCAGGGCCGCACAGCTTGTAAGTATCAAGTGTTGTTAGGAGGATAATTTGATATATATTTATGGAGAGCTTTGCAAATTTAAAATGCTATATAGATACTAGATATTATTAATAGTACTATTATTAATAATAACAATGTATCTGACACTCCATTTCTTCATCTTTAAAAATGGGGACCAAATATTTGCAATAACTATGTCACACAACCATTATACGGCTGAAAGAAGATAACAAAGCATCTTGCAAACTTTAAATTGTTTTATGAATTATGTTGTTGTTATATGAAATGTCCAGCAACCACACTTTCAGATTTTCTCAGATCCCATCCTTACCTTCTGCCACCATCTCTACAGATCTGTGTTATTTAATATGACCTCTGACAAAATCTTATTGTAGTGAAATTAGGTTTTCCTACATGGGAGCTAACATCTTAATCAATCTGTGGTGGATCTAGAGATGTGAGAAAACAAAACAAGAATATGAAGAAATATTATGGGTCAAGTGACATCCAAAGGGAAAATCTATAAGAAAGAGAGTACCCCACACTTACAAGCAAAGGTTTAGAGAAAAATTCTGCATGGGTACAAAGATTACAAAAAGAAAAACCATGGAATATATGAATCAACAGATTTAAAAATGAAATGATGAGTGAAATAAGAGCTCTGGAGAAAAGAATGGAGAAAAAAAGGATATAGAACAGAAGGTGGAACGATTTACTGAAGTCATGGATTTCTTGAAAATTAGAGTTAATTACACAGAATTCAGTAACTCTCTGAGACAAAAAGAAATATTAGAAGGAAGTTTTAAAATTATTAGAAAACAATAAAAAAAAATGCCAAGTATTTATTATAAGAAAAACAACTGACCTGAAAAATAGGTAAAGGAAAGATAGTTTAAGAACCATCAAAGTTCCTGAAAACCATGAACAATAAACAATATATGTATATTATATTTCAAGCAATTATAAGTAAAAAATGCCCAGTTCTATTAGAACTAAAAGACAAAGTAGAAATTGAAAGAATCCTTCTATCATATCCTTAAAGAAATCCCAAAATTGAGGTGGTAGAGCCAAGATGGCAGAGTAACATCATGGACTTGCTAGGGCTCTCCCCCCAAACCCAGCCAAATACCTGTAAAAATGACTCTAAACAAATTCTGGAGCTGTATAACCTACACAATGACAGAGTGAAGCAAATCTCCAGCCCAAGACAGCCTAGAAGGTCACCAGGAAGTGTCTATCATGCAGTGCTGGAAGCAGAGTGCAGTCCAGTAAGGGCCATGCTGGCACAGACAGGACCTGAGTAGGCCTTGGGGAGACTAAATCGTGGACACCTGTGGCACTTTTCAGACTTCACAACCCCAAAACATGGGAACAAATCTGAAGGTCAAAAAACAAAAACCTGTGGGATCTGTGTGAGAGAGGAGAGTAGTCGACCTGGCTCCAGACCCAGGGGGTTGGAGGGGGTGGAGGAGCCCACAGCAACAGCAACAGGAGCAGGACCAGTGGTGACTGTTTCTGGAGATCTAGGCCCACAGATTGTGAAGGGGATTGAGTGACTGATAGTACACCCCTACCCCTACTGGAAGCAGAGAGTTACCTTGTCAATGAACTCAAAAGTCAAGTAAATAACTGAGAAAATAAGCAAAAACTGGACAAAAGAATCAGACCATAGAATCTTATTTTGGTGACAAGGAAGCCCAAAATATACAAACAGAAGACAACAAAGTAAAAGTTCCTATACCTGAAGCCTCCAAGAAAAATATGAATTTGTCTCAGGCCATGGAAAAGCTCAAAAAGGATTTTGAAAATCAAGTAAGAGAAGTAGAGCAAAAATTGGGAAGAGAAATGAGAGTAATGCAAGAAAACCACGAAAAACAAGTCAACTACTTGCTAAAGAGGACTCCAAATATGCTTAAGAAAATAACACCTTAAAAAATAGACTAATCCAAATGACAAAAGATATCCAAAAAGCCAATGAGGAGAAGAATGCCCTAAAAAGCAGAATTGGCCAGATGGAAAAGGAGGTCCAAAAGCTCACTGAAGAAAATAATTCCTTAAAGATTAGGATGGAGCAGATGGAAGCTTTTGACTTTATGAAAAATCAAGAAATTATAAAACAAAGTCAAAGGAATGAAAAAGTAGCAATGTGAAATATCTCATTGGAAAAACAACTGACTTGGAAAATCGATCCAGGAGAAAATTTAAAAATTATGGGACTACCTGAAAGTCATGATCAAAAAAAGAGCCTAGACATCATCTTTCAAGATATTATCAAAGAAAATTGTTCTGATATTGTAGAACCAGAGGGTAAAATAAATATGGAAAGAATCCACCAATCACCTCCTGAAAGAGATCCCAAAAGGAAAACTCCTAGGAATATTGCAGCCAAATTCCAGAGCTCCCAAGTCAATGAGGAAATATTGTAAGCAAGCAGAAAGAAACAATTTGAGTATTGTAGAAATACAATCAGGATAACACAAGATCTGGCAGCTTCTACGTTAAGGGTTCACAGGGCTTGGAATATGATATTTCAGAAGTCAAAGGAGCTAAAATTAAAACCAAAAATCACCTCCCCAACAAAAGTGAGTATAATACTTTAGGGCAAAAAAATAGCCATTCAATGAAATAGAGGACTTTCAAACATCCTTGATGAAATGACCAGAGATAAACAGAAAATTTGACTTTCACACACAAGAATCAAGAGAAGTATGACAAGGTAAACAAGAAAGAGAAATCATAAGGGACCTACGGAAGTTGAACTGTTTACATTCCTACATGGAAACATCATATTTATAACTCTTGAGACTTTTCTCAATCTTAGGGTAGTTGAAGGAATTATATACATAAGGCAAGAGGGAACAGGGTAAGTTGAATAGGAAGGGATGATATCTAAAAAAATAAAATTAAGGTTGATAGAGGAATTTATTGAGAGAAGAAATGGGGAAATAGAATAGGGCAAATTATCTCACATAAAAGAGGCAAGGAAAAGTTTTTTCAGTAGAGGGAAAGAGTGAGTCTTACTCTCAACACACTTGGTTTAAGGAGGGAATAACATGCACACTCAATTTGGAATGAAAATCTATCTACCACTACAGAAAAATAGGAGGGAAGTAATCAGGAGGTGGGGGGAAGATAGAAGGGAGGGTAAATGGGAGGAGGGGATAACTAGAAGTAAAAACTTTTGAGGAGGGATAAGATCAAAAGAGAGAATAGAATAAATGGAGAACAGAATAGGATGGAGGGCAATATAGTCAGTCTTTCACAATATGACTGTTATAGAAGTGTTTTGCATAATTACACATGTATAACTTATGTTGAATTGCTTGCCTTCTCAGTGGGGATGGGTAAGGAGGGAGGACGGGAGAGAAGATGGAACTCAAAGTTTTAAAAACAAATGTTGAAAGTTGGTTTTACATGCAGCTGAAAAATAAGATATACAGGCAATGGAGTATAGAAATCTATCTTGCCCTACAAGAAAATAGAGGGGATGGGAATAAGAGAAGGGAGGGGTATGATAGAAGGGAGGGCAGATTGGGGGAAGTGACAATCAGAATGCATGTTGTCTTGGAGTGGGTGGAGAAGAGAGATGGGGAGAAAATTTTGAACTCAAAATCTTGTGGAAGTGTCTTTTCAAAACTAAAGATAAATTAATTTTTAAAAATCTCAAAATTAAAACTCTCAAGAATATTTTAAACAAAATACAGAGCTTCTAGGTCAAGAAAAATGATTTAGTTGCCCAGAGGAGAATATTCAAGTGCTAAGAAATCAGTTGACAGCAACTACATTCAAGGAGAGAAAATCTTGGAATATGATACTTTAAAATATATAAGCTAACGACTCATGACTAAAAATAATCTACCAAGCAGGTCTGCATATAACCAGAATTGTGGCAATATGGTGGTATATTAGAATGCAGAAGAGCCTCGATGCCCCTTAAACATAAATAATAAAATTCTAAAAATACATTATTCTAAAAATTAGAATAATGATAAACACAAAGAAAATCAGTTATAAACTTCTCCATCCAGACCAGAACTGCACAAATTGCTAGAATACAGTGGAAGAGTGGAGTAGAGAGAAATGATACGGAAGGCAATATAACCAGTCCTATAGCAAGAAACTGGATCATACTATCAGTCACCATGGGGTGACTCAAAGACTTTATATGTGGCCACAGACAAGCCAGATCAGCATACAGATCCTTAAAAAAAAAACACCTATAATTCTATATCTTGTTATCTTGAATATACTATATGTCAGCTTCTCCCTCTGCTACTAGATATGGTAGATAAAGTCAGAATATACTTTTAGACATAAATCTATGGACCAAGGTGAAGTCAACTTTTATCAGTAGATTCCAACCCTTTGCCAATTGACAAGCTCAGTACCTGCATCTAAATCCCTCTAATTTCACACAAATGCTCAAATGAAAGCAGAGCTTATCTCTTTTCTCTACTCAAACAAAAAGTACCAATTCCCTTCTGTCCCCTAAATCCAAGATCTTGCCTTATGAAGCAATAGAGAGATTTATAACACAGAGAAAAATGAGAGCTACAAGGTGGTGTTATTGTACATTCAAATTGTACATTACCAAGGGGTTCTTAACCACTTTTTTGGGTCATAGACTCCTTTGGGAAATCTAGATCCCATCTCTAAATAATGTTTTTAAATGCATAAAATAAAACACAAAGGTTTAAAAAAGTATACTATCCCACCCTCCCCCCACACACGCACACTTTCCTCAACACTGGATCTAATTTTCTCTAAAAGGCAACAAAGCTGTCCTGGGAGCTGATTGGCCCCTTGTGTTCTTTTACAAAAGCCCTTGGTCAATTAAAAGAACTAAAAGTGCAATCCACATGAAGTCACGGTCCATTCACCTTGGTGAATGTCTGAAGACCATGCAAATAAGCATACCTTGTCCTACTGAAGAGGTTTATTTCTATATTTCGAGTAATGGAGGTTGAGAGTGGAGGCTGAGGGGAGAGCACATCTACAGAAGCCAAGTACTTTCCTTTAAGATACCTTGTTATATATCCTTGCCTTGTTAAAGTTAAGTAGACCTCCCTTTGTTAACTTTTCATTCATTTGTACTGGTGCCTCATCTCATCCCCAAATAACATTTGAACAAACAACATGCTGGTGTCAAGTCTATCCCAAACAAAAAGAAACTAATTATGTTGAGATACAATTATCAAACAATTCATGGAGCTCAGGTTAAGAAGCCTTCACTTCATTTGTCAGAGATGCAATGGGCAGCACAGGGTAGAAAGTGACCACCATTTAAGTTTTTATCATTATTGTAGCACTGGAATTCTTGCCTTTCTTAAAGCATAGCAGCTGGTATGGAGTGAATTCTAGAATAAACCTGCCTCTACTCAATACATTGGTTCGGGACTGAGATTGAAAGGAAACAAGACGCTCATAGAAGATCTAACATTTAACAAAAGGAACTTGACCTAATAATAGCATGGAAAGTTTAATCAGCAAGGATACCAAACTGATTCAATTAGATGCAGCTCCCTTGCCTCTGAATTTACCATGGTGACTCAGAAGCTGGTCAGAAGCATGTATTAAGCCTGAGATGCTCTAACTCCTTATGCATTGGGTTTTTGTACTTAAATGACCAGGAAACAATGTCAGTGTCCCAAGCTTTTACTCCATTGGACAAAGTAAGTTTTATTACTTTCAGGGAAAAACTAGTCCAGACTGCAAGGGGGTAGATGCTGTTTCCACCACAGAGGGGGAACCCTGGATAGAGAGTCAGTATTTATGCAAGAAAGGAAATACAAAATATATACAACATATCAAAGTAAAGGATAAATTAAGGCATAACACAGATTCTACTCTGTGTTTCAATCCAGGTACCAGTAGATAGATATAAATTCCTCAGGTATAACCTTCCTGGAGAAGATACTTCATTGTTTCTTCACAAGCAGAGCTTGTGAGGCAAGAGACCTTGATTCTTGTGGGGTTACTGGATTTAAATGTAGAAACGTGGAATGTGAAGCTGTCTTCTAAGATGTGTTATGAATGATGTACAGAGAGGTCAGAAGGTACCCACCCTTAGTGCTCTGGACTGAGTCTAGAGGGTAGACAATTAACTCATGATAACTATGACCTTCAGCCATTCCTAGAGCTTTTCTTTTTAGGACCTTATCACAACTCAAGGAATCTAGAGGGGTTATTAACTCTGTGTGCATGTATGTGTGTGTGATGGATTCCTTTGGCACTTTAGTGAAACCCACAGACCCTTTTGAGAATGTTTTTAAATGCATAAAATAAATTTAGAGGATTAAAAGGAAACCAATTGTACTGAAATACATTTATCATACTTTAAAAAAAACAGGCCCCCAGGTTAAGAACCCTTGTGTCAGAGGCTAGGTCCTGTGGTAGTAGCAACCATTCTCAATTGATTGGGGTGATTTCAGTATGCTGTATCTTAGGATAAATATTGAAAAGCCAACTCAAGTCCAAAAGAAGACCAGGGTAGTGAATGGATTTAAAACTTAGGGAAATATGAGGGAAAAATTGACAGAACAAGGGCATAGTTAACCTAAAAAAAAATCAGGATAGAGAAGAATGATAGATGTCTTCATGTATTTCAAAGGTTGTCATGTAGAAGAATAAGACTATATATATAGAGTTCTAATTCAAAAAGCTAGGACCAGTGGAGAGGATTTGCATGGAAGCAGTTTTCAGCTGAATATAAAACAACTTTTTAAAAAATTTTTAAAAATTGATATATTTTTAATATCAAACGTTATCTCCTTGCATCTTGCCCCCCTATAGAGAGCTGTTCTTTATGCCAAGAGATTTCTTAAAAATAAGAAAAATAAAAAGAGGAAAAAACCCAGCAAAACAAATTTCTCTCTCTCCCTCTCTCTCTCTCTCTCTGTATGTGTATATATGTATATGTATTTACACATGTATATACATAAATACATATGTGTATTATATGCATGAATATATGCATTTGTGTATACGTATATATATGTATATACATACATGTATGTGTATGTGTGTGTGTATATATGTGTGTGTGTGTGTGTGTGTGAGCAAATGTTCCCTACCTATGGACATCCTACCTCTTCAAATGAGTAGGGTTAGAAGGAATATTTTTTCATATCTTTTCTTTGGGCCCAAGCTTGTTCTTTGTAACTTTTTAACCTTCTTTGTAACCTCCATTTTTTTTTTTATGGTTTTCATTTACATGACTGTAATCATTGTATACGTTATTTCTTGGCTCTGCTTCTGAAGAACTTTGCAATTATTGGAGTTGTCCAACAATTAAATGCCCTGCCTTGTGAGATGGTAAACTCCTTGACACTGGCAGTTGTTAGCTAGATCACCACCTGTTATGGTTATTGTGGAGATAATTTCCACATTTGAGACCAGGATGGGGGTGAGGGTGGGGAGTATATGATATCATATACTTAGGAAGACAATATACACATGTAAAAAGATAAATCTCAACAAAAGATGATTTCATAAGTATCGAATGAGTTGTTTGAAGAAGAGGGAAAAACTATGGATAGTAAATTATAATCTCTCAGAGAAGATATGGTTGAGGTAGGCTATAAATTATATGTAAAGAGTGGGAAGGCTTTTTAAATACAGAAGTATGAAGGTGGAAAAGGGCAAGATCTTTCCAGGGAAGGAGTCAATAGATTAGTCTGGCTAAATAATAATAGCTCACATTTATATAGCACTTACATAGTGCCAGGCACTATGCCAAGTAGTTGTTTGTTCCTTGCAACAACTCTGAGCGGTGGGTACTATTATTATGCCCATGTTACAGATGAGGAAACTGAGGCAAAGAGAGGTTAAGTGATTTTCTCAAGGTAGTAGGATGGATTTGAACTCAAGTGTTCCTGACTCTAGGCCAAATACTGTATTTATTGTACCACCTAGCTGCCTCCAAAGAGCAAGAAGGTTTATAAAGGCTAGTAGGAGGAAGTATGTAATGAGTGTTTGGCACCATGGAGGATATAGATAAGACATAGTCTGCACTCATGAGAGAGTTCCAGTGTAGCATTGGGTTAGGTTACTACTTGGGCCCAGGATGGTCAGCCGCGAGGTGGTCATGGGGCCTCAGTGAAAGGTGTCATCATCCTTTGGAGCCTATCTTAGGTTTTTCATTTGGAAGTTTCTGGCTTGGGTTCCTTTGTTTCATTATAAAGTGAGGGTGGTGCTAACAATAGCAAGACTGCCTATGTTGGTTATGTGTATGTCCACATGAGTTTGTCAAATGTTGCTCACAAGGAGATGTGAATGGATAGCTCTAGCATCTCACCCATCCTTCTCCAAAAGAGGTTTCTGCCAAGAGAGGAGTATAAGAAGAAGTCGTGATGCTGGCTATTCTGCTATACTCAGGGAGGGGATACTGGACCTGAATCATACTGATCAGCACCTCTCGCCCTAAATATAGCGAGTCTAGAGGAAATGAATTTTGGTTCAAGCTGCTCTCTCTGGTCACTGTCCCTTAATGGGGAAGGGGTGCTCCAAGATGTCTGAAGGTTTGACTTCCTTCCAACGAAATGCCATTTAGACAAAAACCATCACAATAGTGAATAATGAATACTCCTGTTGAACCAGGAAGAGAGTGAACAGAAATAAGAGAAGTTATATAGATTAGATTATACTAGGCAACACCAAGGATCCATGAGCTGTCCCACTGAGATGGGGGATTCAACAGCTCTCACTCAAGGCAAAATTCTTTAAAGTTTCCTGTGTGGCAAATTAGAAATAAGGGCAAGAGCCAGGTACTGAGTCCTCTAAATGTCTGTTTCTTCCCAAGTCTTCCTCTTTCTCCAAAGGCCTCTCCCTGAAGAGAACCTGACCCTTTGTGTGTGTGTCCTCTCTTGAAACCAAAAACCAAAAGAACTCCCTCTCCCAAGCTTTCACCAACTGGGCCCATCCTTTTTTGCAAGGATCATGGAGGAATCCATTCTCTCCACCAAGGAAGAGCAACTTATGTGAATGACTTTACTTAATTAAGCATTGATTACACTAGCACTTATATAGACCTGGGCCATCTTCAGTCTTCCTGACCTATGTCTTGCCACTGGACTCCCATGACTCTGGAGGAGAGAGTGAGGCTGGTGACTTTGCACAGCTCAGTTTCACTTAAATGCAATTCCCTTGCAAGTCATAACATCACCCTCTTGATGTCATTGATCCTCTTTGGAAACAAAGAACAAACAACAATTTATGTAGACTTTAAGGTTTGCAAAATGCCCTTCATGTTATCTTACTTAATACTCATAGAAACTCTGTAAGGTAAGTGTTGTCATTGTTCCCATTTTACAGATGATAAAACTGAGGCTGAGAAGTTTAAGTGACTTCCTCAAGGTCAAATGGCTAGTATGTAAGACAAGACTTGAATTAGAGTCTTCCTGATTTCAAACCTAACATGCTAACCACTGTGCCTCCTAGCTGCCTCACAAATCTAGGCAACAGTATGTGATGATTTGAATAAAAAAGGTTTTAAAAAAAGGTTTTTTGGCAATGATGCCTAAAGCCCACCAATTAAGGCCCTCTTTTTTTGCCTGGAGGCATTCAGTTCTCATTTTCATACAGAGTGATTTTTATAACTTATTGCTACATACTTGTTAAAAAAAAAATCAAGAAGCATTTATTAGGCACCAGCTTTAACATTAGATCCTGAGCGAGAGACTGGATCTGTTCAACCCACTTCACATAGGCAGTGTGTTTGAATGTGGAAAATTACACTTGCTACTTTTGAACAAAATCTATTTCCTTGTGCTTCAAAATTTGAAAAGTAATTTAAGAGAAAATGAAGCTAAAGACAAGTTTGCAGATCAGGAAAATGATGTTTGTTGTTCAACAGGCAACAAAGTTGAGTTATTGCTCTATTTAAGACCTGTAGAAGTAGTAAGATCCTGCTTTTTCCTATGTTTCTATTTGTAATAATAATATATATGTTCATGTATATGTATATATTATTGTATATATATATTATATATATAATCACTTCAAGGTTTGCAGAGCACATTACAAATACTATTTCATTTGATCCTCATAACAACCTTGGGAAGTAGATGTTATATTATTTCCATTTTACAGTTAAGAAAACTGAGGCTGAGAGGGGCTAAGTGATTTGCCCCAGGGTCACACAGCAGCTTAGGGTCTGAGGCAGAATGTGAACTCAAATTCAGCACTAACCACTGCACCACCTAACCGCCTCTATTTATATTTGTGTGTTATAACTGCTTTCTTTCTATAACTAATGCAAATATGAATGTCCTTCCCTAAATTTGCGGGGAAATTTCTTCAGCATGATAAATTAACATAATATAAACCTGAGTTCCAATGCAAATTTCTGGGAAGAAATTTAAGTTTCTATGTAGAAACATCACAACTGAGGTTTACTGGGCGCTTTTCTGCACAAAAAACCGGTTAGGTAGATAAATACGTATAATAATAAGGTAGATAATACAGCGCAATTACAATGGAAACTGAAGTGTAGACGTCAGAGGAACTACGCCCGATCATGGGGTAGCGGAATAACTTTCTTTGCATCTATTTTATATGTTGCCAACCTGGAATTTCTTTTTCTTGACTATGAATGTTTCCTTCCTTCCTTCCTTCCTTCCTTCCTTCCTTCCTTCCTTCCTTCCTTCCTTCCTTCCTTCTTTCCTTCCTTCCTTCTTTCCTTCCTTCCTTTTTCTTCCTCTCTCTCTCTCTTGTTCTTAATCCCCCAGTGGAGAGGACTGGCAGGGAGCGTAAATGCTTGTTAGTTGAAAAAAGATTTTTATTTAAAAGGATAACTCTCACTACACAGGGAGAGGACCGCAGAAAATCTTTTTTGGGTGTGTCACAACTTCCACTCCTGAAACTCGCCCAGCCCACGGCAGGTCCGGAGGAGGGTGGGAAGGACGGAGGAGGGGACACAGGAGAATCCGGGGAGAGACTGTGGGCTGGGAGTGCAGGAGGCTGGGCCAGGACCCGGAGGCAGCGCCGCTGAGGAGAGGAGGAGAAGAGGGAGGAGGAGGAGAGGGAGGAGGAGGAGAGGGAGGAGGAGGGGGTGGAGGAGCAGGAGGGAGAGGAGGAGGAGGAGGGGAGGAAGGGCGGGTCCTGCTCGGTATCCGGGGGGCGGAGCTCCCGGAGCCAGGGGGCGCAGGGGGAGCGGGGGCCCGGGCCCTCCCGAGGCCGGCGGTCCCGATGGGCGAGGGCGGGATCCCCCCAGCCTTCCAGCTGCTGCTGCGCGCCTGCGATCAGGGCGACACGGAGACGGCGAGGCGGCTGCTGGAGCCCGGGGCGGCGGCGGCGGAGCCGGCCGAGCGCGGGGTCCCGGACGAGGAAGGGGGCGCCGGGCCGGCGGCGGCGCTGCTGGGGCCGGTGCCCGTGGACTGCACGGACGAAGCCGGCAACACGGCGCTGCAGTTCGCCGCGGCCGGGGGCCACGAGCCGCTGGTGAGGTTCCTGCTGCGGAAGGGGGCCTCGGTCAACAGCCGCAACCACTACGGCTGGAGCCCTCTCATGCAGGCGGCCAGGTGAGCCAGTCCGGACCCCCGGGACCCCCGCGCCCAGGCGCCGGAGCGCAGCAGCGCAGCCCGGCCGCTGTCCGCTGTTCCTGAAGGATGCTAGGGGCCCGCTGGTTCTGTGTTGTAGCTAAGGGGGCCTGAGCTATGCCGGGTGTGTGCAGTAGTCACGTGTGTGTGTGTGTGTGAGTGCGAGTGTGTGTGCGAGTGTATGTGTGCGTGTGTGAGTGTGCGTGTGTGTATGCGTGTGAGTGTGTGTGCGTGTGTGTGTGTGCGTGAGTGTGTGTGTGTGTGTGTGTGTGTGCGTGTGTGAGTGTGAGTGTGCGTGAGTGTGTGTGCGTGTGTGAGTGTGAGTGAGTGTGTGTGAGTGTGTGTGCGCGTGTGTGAGTGCGAGTGCGTGTGTGAGAGTGTGTGTGTGTGTGTGCGAGTGTGAGTGTGTCTGCGTGAGTGTGTATGTGCGTGTGTGTGCGTGTGTGAGAGTGTGTGTGAGTGTGTGTGTGCGCGTGCGCGCGCTCACCTGTCTGTCTTTCTAAGTGTCTGGGTTTATGTGTCTATATGTTTGTGGGTCTGTGTATCTGTGTATGTATCTGTCCATCTGTGTGGGTCTTTATGTGTGTTTCTGTCGGTCTGTGTCTGTGTGTGTGACTGTATCTGTGTCAATGTCTGTCAATATATCTGTGTGTGTGAGTCTGTTACGGTCTTTCCCTGTGTCCATATATCTATGTTTCTGTATGTGAGTGCATGTGCATTTGTATGTCTTTATATCTTTCCGTGTATCTAACTTTCAACATTTTTGGGAGACATTTTTGGGGGGGAGGGAGTTCCACAATAGCAAAGCGGGTTACAGAAGTGGTCAAAGATCATAGTTGTCATGGGCACCTCCTGGTCAGTCCCCTGGTGGGGAATTTGATTGGAAGACATTTCACTTCTTTCCTGTTTGCTTGAGTGACGTTTAGTGGTATATTCATTCACCCAGAAAATATAAAGCAGGATAGAAACGTGCCCCCATAGGTTCATAGGGACATATATAGATTCAGTGCCGATATCTGGTCTCATCCTCTACTTTACAGATGCAGAAATTGAGGCCCAGAGATGCAGTGACATTTGAATAGGATGTAAGATCATGTGTGGCAGAGGCTGTTTTATTTTTGACCATGTACCATCCCCAGCGTGCTGGCCTTGGAAGCAGAGGACCTGGGTTCACATACTGTGTCTGATAACTTTTTTTTTTTTTTTTACCTTAGACAAGCCACTTACCCTACCTTGAGTCTCAAGTTTTCTCATTTGTGTTAGATGGTCTCTAGTCCCTCACAGCTTTAGATCTAGGCAACTATGATGCATGGTAGGCGCTTAAATGCTAGTTGAACTGCATTGCCCAAGATTACCCAGATAGTCAATAGCAAACGTGAAGCTTTAACTCAGGTATTTTGACTCCCATCCAGGGTACTTTCCATTTCATAGCATTTCAACTGAAAAAATTGAATCCTAGAGAGGCTGACCTGTTCAAGGTTATGCCTAACTGACATAAGCAGCAGATTTAAGAATGACTTTCTGACCTCTAACTTCAAATCCAGTACTGTACATCCCATTATATGGGGGCTGCTAGGACAAGATAATTAGCAGTATGGTACATTGGAAAGAGTATCAGATTTGGAGCCAGAGGATTGGGATTTGAGCCCAGCCTCTACTCCCTTGGTAACCTTAAATGGATCACTTCATTTCTTAGGGCCTCAGTTTCCTCATCTGTAAAATAAAGGGATTGGACTAGATGATCAACCCCTAAAGTCTTTTCCATCTCTTTGATCCTTGGATCCTCTGCTAAAGGCTTTTCTGATATGTCATGTGAGAACAGAGGGAACTCTGGCGGGTTCTCAAAGGCTAGATCTCAGAGCAGAGTTTAGTGACTGATAGGGCCTTCCAACCTGAAAAGGCTTCCAGGATGGGTCAGGTGATAGACTCATATGCCTGTTATCTGAGGGGCAACTTAGCTGAATTTGGAGAGGGTCATCATCAGGTTTTCTACGGTGTAAAGAATTTTTTGGCCATTGAAACTCTGTTTACCGACCAGGTCTTACTTTGGTAGAGGGAGTATCTATACAACCACCAAAACCATGGACTGTTGACATACTGAGGTAAGGACAAGATTAATATGAATCAAACCTGTTGGAGTTGGGAGGGACCAGAAAGGTTATCTGAACTTATTTTCTATATGAGAACCAAAACCAGAGACCTAGGAAATACGTTATCCAAGATAGTCTGTGCTCCTCACTTATAAGCATTCACAACGTTAGTTGCCAGTTGGCTTTTAATAATAGATTCTCCAACAGGGGTGTCCTTACCTACAATAGTTTCCTTGGCATTTGAGTGGCACACACTTATAATCTCAGCATCCATGGAGTCTGAGGCTGGTGGATGTCTTAAATTTGGGAGTTCTGCATTTAAAAGTGGGTCAAGTTGAGTGTCCACAACAAGCTCATGGGGGCCTCCAGGCTTCCTAAGGAAGAGCAAGTCTGCCCATGTCAGAAACTGAGCAGGTCAGAGCTCCTGTGTCAATCAGTCGTGAAATCTGGCTTGTGAATAGCCCTTTCACTTCCAGCCTGGAAGAAATAGGGAGACTCAGCCTTTAAAAGAAAAAGCCTACTTGGAAACTCTCATACAGCTTATTATTAGCAGAACGGGGAAATTAGAGCTGAGGTCCTCCAATGTTCTTTACGGGAGGCTACCTGTCTTAGATACACCTGAAAGAGAATGCGAGTTTGAAAAATGGACTTAGCCCCTCTTAAACTGGGTCGTAAAAAATTTGGCAACAATAAAAGTTTTCTGAACATGCAGTACCAAAAATTAATTCAAAATCAAGTTCAGAATAAATGTAAGGTGTTTCTGGCAACTTCTCTGAAACTTTGGTTCTGAATACAAAGTATGTGCACTGTGCACTTCTCACTGGCATGCCCTCAGGCCATTAAACACAACCAACTGCTGCTAAAATTCAAAAAAGGGTCAGGAGTGGAAAGAGTTTAAGAAGCCCTGAACTACATGGTAGTGTTTCTGATGGAATCTCTCATTCGCCTTGTCTTGCGTTTCACATTGAAGCAGTGCTTGGGTTATCAGATGTAGCAGCCAGACTTGTCGTTTCAATTTTAGCTGGGAAAAATGTACCATCATACTTTTCATCCATAGATGGGCCGCTCGGTAATGAACTTTTGTTCAAATCTTGACTCAGTTATGCAATAGCTGTGGGACCCTAACAAATCATTTAACCTCTCCATGCCTCAGTTTCCTCATCTGTAAGATGTAAGAGTTGGGCTTAATGATGTGTAAATTCCCTTCTAGATCTAATCTATGATCCTTAGGTGTGTGCCATATCAGAGTTAGTTAATTTAATTGGAATCTGTCCTTTGTCCCTCTGTACCAACTGGAGCCTATTGTGGACAAAGTGTTTGAGCTTTTCAAGTATGGTGTTTCTATCTGCTTGTGCTATTTTGGCTATAAAAATTTGTGCTTATATAGTTTGGCACATTTTTAGGTGTATCTTAGACTCCTGGTTGTATCAGAAACTTTTGTTTAAGGCGAACCAACTTATTTCTCTTAACCTTAGTAGAAAGGATAAGAGAAGTCTATCAACCTGCTCATTACTAATTGTCCTAGACAAAGAATTAGAATTCATTCATTTATTCAACCAACAATGTTTTTGTCCATATCTACTGTGTGCAAGGCAACATGTTAAGTATTGCCCTCACAACGCTTATGATCAAAGAGATACATACGTAGATAAATATGAGACAAATTAAAATGTATAAGTTTAAGGAGAGTACAAAGTGCTTTGAAATTAGATGATTGAAATCTTTTCAGTTGGAGGGGATCAGGAAAAACTTCATGGATCAGATGGCTTTTGAGCTGGGACTTAGAGGATAGGTAGATGTGTAGGATGTGAAGGGGAGAGTTTAAGGTATCAAGAACTGCATGAACCAAGGTTTGAAGGTGGGGAAATGTAGGTGTGGTGCCAACCTTATTTAATACTTCAAACACTCTTCTAATCCAAAATCATCCCTTTCTTTAACAGGCACAGTTCATCACATATATTGACTTCTTCCTACCTATCTCTCCCATTCTCCCTGATTCTGGTGTTAGTGGAGGAAAGTGTCTTTGAATGAGCTACCTAATGAGGTCCTTGTTCTTGCATACCCAGAAGAAACAACGTAGCTATTAAAATATTCAATTGGCCAAGGATCCCAAAGTCTTATAAGGACAATATGGGTCAAATGCTGGGATAGATCCTAAATCTATTCAGGGAAGTGGGGAAATCTACTTCAAGTACACAGCAACAGTCAGGGATAATATCTTTATAAAATCTACTCTATGCAAGGGTCTATGCCAGTGGTCAAGGATCTGCAGTTTCATTAATATAAAACTATCAACACAGATCACAGCCCTTCTGTAATTTAGCTGTCAGTGTAGGCACATGGTAAAAATTTTGTAAGGGAAGTAACTTGATGCAGAATATTATAGAAATTATTTAGAGGTGATGTGATGGAATGAATAAAGAACTGGCCTTTAGGGTGCGCTGGGTTCAAGTCCCTCTAAGATCAACTGTGATCCTGGGTAAAAGAAGTCACAACTTCTCAGTGATTTAGGCCAGAGGTGGCTAATATGCACATCCTTAACACTCCTCTACAGCCTGATCAGATTAAAACTAGTCAATATACAGCTTGGAGGGATTCTAATGTATAGATTAGCTGCCCCTATTTCTATTTGAATTTGACACTCTTGCTCTAGGCGACTCTGAAAGATTAGCGGTTGCCTATCTATATTGGTGGAAGGAATATCTTTACCTAGAGGTTCCCTATTCAAATGAATTCATAGGTCTGGTCAATATCCTTATGAAAAGGAGGTAGGAGAAAGATTATTGAAAGCCTTTGGGTGTGGAGACTAAAAAGATTGGGAACCTCTGGTCTAGAGCAAACATCTTTCTGTCCAGCAAGGAGAAGAGCCATTTTCTGGTCCTTGGAAGCCAGGTCACTCTCTCTCTCTTTTCCTATGCAAAGACCAAAGTTTTTGCTGGTAGCTAAAGGTAGCCTGTTAAGGTTGTTTTACTTTTCCCCATTTGTTCATTCCTTAGTGGATACAGCTACTCCAGTAGTTTCTGTGGTCAAGAATATAGGTCTACATGGCCACATGAAGGCTGGGGTAAAGAAGCTTATTCAGCTATCAGTGTTAGAGCTATTAGCCTAGGAAGTAAGCATGTGGGTGTAAAGGGAAATGTCAGCCATTAGCCTGGGATTAGCCACTTGCAAATAAAGCCCATGGGCAGGGATTTTTAGTAATTACATAAAAGGTGACAGCAGAATCTTACTGCCACTAGATGTTGTTAGGGAAACCCCATTATTTTACTGAGAATAATCTGAAGCATCACTGGGTTGCTTTTCAGGAATAAGCTATTGGGGCCAAGTCTAAGAAGGATTAAGTTGTACTCTTGCCTTCATAATGGAGCTCTGGTCCTGTCTCTTTTCGTTGCCTTTTGTGTGAGTTAAGTAGCAGCTGTCTGTGGATTCTGTTCCTTGGAACTGAACCATGAGGAATAATGTGTATGTGTGTCCTAGGAAAATGAGATTCTCTAGGAAGCTCTCACTAGTATTGACTATCTGTGTCTTGTGGAAGTAGATTAGGACCTAAATCAGTCACGATCACTATGGGAATTCTCCAGGGTAACAGCTGACCCTAGGCCTGGTTGGTTTGCATCTTCTTGAGAATGTTCTTGAAATATTTCTTTCTTTCACAGGTAGAGTATAGCCTTGGGAATGTATAGTAGGCAGCCTCAGTTGTCACCTCTGTGCCCCCACACATCCTTGGCCCTGATTTTGTTTAACCTGCCCTGTCATTCCATAATGCTGTCTACAGGCTGTCTGCCCTTGTATATGTCACTGTCGTTTTATGCTCAAGAGCTCAAAATATGAGCTCACCCCTTTCTCTACCCACTTGTTCTCCCAGTCCCCAATGCTTTCACCTCCCCAAAAGTAACGCTAGCTTCTAACTACTGGGTTTCTGGTGATGAAACTCCCTATCAGGATGTTGACTTGAAGAAGCCAGAGAGGATGTGGTCAGCATGCCCTGACTCTGGCAAAGCATTGTGTACTGGAAAAAATCTTATCGTTTGTTTTTTATGACAAACTTAAACTCTTTCATCTGAACACCCCTAGCCCACTCTTGGCTTTTTGTATCCTCTTGATACATGACATGATACTTGATTTTCCATCTTCTTGACCATCTGATCATTGAATGAATTGGATATTTCTACCTTTTCTGTTCTAGGTGTCTTTCTGGAATCCTAGGATTTAGAGTATAGTGGGCATCCAGGTGGCATAGTGGATATAGTGCTGGACCTGAAGTCAGGAAGACTTCATGAGTTCAAATCTAACCTCAGATACTTACTTTCACCCTGTTTGCCTCAGTTTTACCATCTCTAGAATGAGCTAGACAGGGAAATTGCAAACTAAGGAAATTCCAAATAGGATCACAAAGAGTCAAATATGACTGACTGTGGTAGAAGGAGCCATGAGGTTAGAGTCACGGTACCTTGAGTTTAAATCTGCCATTTACTTCCTTGTGTGACCTTGAACAAATGACTTAAATCCCTCTGAGCCTCAGTTTCCTTATCTGTAACCATGAGGTCAAGGAGTGTCTTTTGCCTCTTTTTGTATCCTTAACTCTTAGGATAGTGCATGGCACATAGGCACTTAATAAATATTTACTGATTAATTAAAATAAAGTGGTTGGATGGGTTATCTCCAAGGCACTTACCAGATACTGGAGTGATTTGCCATTTTCTTCTCCAGCTTATTTTACAGATGAGGAAACAGGCAAACAGGGTGAAGTGACTTGCCCAGGGTCACATAGCTTGTGTCTTGAGAGGCCAGATTTGAGCTCAGGAAGATGAGTCATCCTGACTCCAGGCCCAGCACTCCTGACTCCGGGCTCCACCTAACTGCCCTTCTCCCTGATGTATGCACCAACCATGCTGCCTTCTTGCAGTACTGAATCTATCTTGAGCTGACCTTTATTTTATCACCACTCAGAGTTCTACAATTCCAACTCCGACTTTTCTATTAGTAGCAGCTGTGTGCTGGGGAGATGCCCCTAGCCCTCCGCAAACTGGAATTAGTTGCAATTTAGCCATTCCCCAACTTCTGCATTCCCGAAGATGGAACATTACCATTCTTCCATAATAGCTGAAATTTATACAGTGCTTTACTACAATGCCAGGCACTGTGCTAAATGATATGTAATTTTTATCTCAACCCTAGGAGGCAGGTGCTACAATTATCTTCATTTTACAGATCAGGAAGCTGAGGCAAACAGAGGTTAAGTGACTTGTCCAGGATGACACAGCTTAATAATTAGGCTGGATTTGAGTCTAAGTTTTCCAGACTCTAGGCCCATTGCTGTGTCCTCTGCACTACCTGGTGGCCCCAGGCAAAATACCTCGGAGCCATTTTTGATTCTTCCCTACATTCTTTCTATGTAGCTGACACCTTTTTTTCTGGCTGATCTCACTGTCTCCAAGTTTTTCTTCTGTCTAAACCATCCTGCATAGCATCAGCAGATTCATCTTCCCTGTGACCTGACTTTCATCCTTGCTCACTGCTTGAAGTACAGACCTCTCTGACTTCTGAGGTTTCTCATGGTCTGGCCTTACCTTCAGCTATTCAACCTTATTTCTCACCATTCCCTCAAATGTAACCTCTCCCCTGGGCAGTGTTTCCTAAGCATTTCACGTTCTTTCCTGGGCCTTTTTTTTGTACTGGCCTGCCCCTCACACTGACGTTGAAGGTCCTTTCTTCTTCCATTCATTTATTTCAGTCTTCTCCTTTGAGGCTTCACAACTCAGTCCCACATTGATCTCTCTAGCACTTGGTACTATACAGGTTAGCATTTCAATTTTTTTGTACTTGTTTCATCTGTCTGACCTAAACTGATTTAACTATCTGAGGAAAATGGCAGAGATGTTTGTCTTTGGTATGGTCCAAGATAATCCATATGTTGTCATGGTGGTCTACAGTGGAAAGTGATGAGCAAAAGCTTGTGGTCCCCCAGTGCTGAGAGACAAACAACGGGCAGATTTTTCTGGCCTGCCTGTTTTGCTGATGAAGAGCTTAGCAGATAGGTGGGGACAGTGCCCATTTACTGTGAAGAGACATGAGTAGATCACATAGCAAGGATGTTGGACAATAGATGGACTGTCCAATTAAACACTGACCCTACCCAATGGTAGGATGAGCCACCATTGTTGGTTGTTTGGACCCAGATGGAAAGGATGAGCACAGAACCGCTCTAGTCCACTCAACCATCTAGTTGGCCCAAGGGATAGAGCACTGATTAAAAGCATTTTCCCCATAATGAGGGGTATACCTCCCACCACAGTACACAGTCCATTGGGTGAGTAGGACAGAGTGTGCACAGACTTAAAAGTATGATGGTAATGAGGTAGACAGGTAGGGAACACATGGCTAATGCAGTGGCAAAACTCCAGCTCCCTAGGGCTTTATGTCATCACTTTCTCTAGATTGGCTTGGTGTTAGTTGACTGATAAGTTGCTCAGCTGGCTCTGCTGATCAAAAGGGCTTTTTTCGTATGCAGTTGAACCTTTCTAGCCTCAGACCCTTCCTGGGTGTGAAATGCTTACCTCTCACTTTGTGCCTGCCACTGTGCTAAGCATTTTACATTTATTATCTCATTTGGTCCTCCCAGGAACCTGGGAAGAAGGTGCTTTTATCATCTCCATTTTACAGATAAGAAAACTGAGACTGAGTGACATGCTACAAAGTCACTTACTAAGAGTCTGAGGCTAGATTTGAACTCAGGTCTTCCTGACTTCAGGTTCAGTTCTCTCTCCGTTGTACACAAATATCCACTGTATTACAGTTGCCTCTGTAACCTTCCTCACCATCTTCAGTCGTTTTCAGTTGTGTCCTACTTTTCTTGACCTCATTGGGAATTTTCATGATAAAGATACTGAAGTGCCTTCTCTAGCTCATTTTAGAGAGGAGTAAACTGAGGCAAGCAGGGTTAAGTGATTTGCCCAGGGTCACACAGCTAGTAAGTGTTTGAGGCTGGATTTGAACTCAGGAAGATGAGTCTTCCAGACTCCAGTTCTGGTATTCTGTGCACTGTGCCACCTAGCTGTCCTACTGCCTTCTACTTTTGGTAAGGTCTGATTTGGGAGTTGGGAGAAGGCAGCACCTTATTATAATAGTCTCCTGAAGGCTTACGTAAGAGCCACTCAACACAGTAGAAAGAACATGCTGTGAGTCAGAGGGTCTGGGTTCTACCTCTGACGTTTACTTTCTGATTTTGGCTCTCAGTTTCCTTATCAGTAAAAAAAGAAAGGCTTGGCTTCTGAGGGCCCTGCCTACTCTAGAGCCTTGATTCTCAGGTCCATCATTTAGACTAAGGGAAGTTGAAAACACAAAGGGTTAATGTAACTGACTGGAATCCTGGGGCAAGGTTAGATGTTAACGTTGGTTTGCTTTGGAGACGACCTAGCATAGACTTCAGAAGGAAGTGCAAGTTCAAGGCTGAAGGCCGAGGGCAAAGTCTTTAACCCTCACCTTCTGGTTTGCACCTGACCTGCCCCTGGAAGTGGCCCCTGAAGATTAAAGGGAGAGGCAGCAACCTTCATTTAGTCAGGGGAAGTGTTCCAGTGGCAGCTTCATGAACACTACACAAAGACGGAAGGACAGACTGCACTCAGCCCGCTTTCCTTTGCTTTATTTTCCTTTTCTTTAAGGCAATTGATTAGTACACTCATTTCCAAGTGATTTGGGTAAATGATTTCCTGCCTGAACCTCTTCATTCTTGTTTCCCTACCGACATAAAGAAGGCTCCTTAGCTCATGCCACGCTTCATCTGTTGAGAGCTATGTTCATTCTGTCTGTGACCTCCAAAGGGGCTTGTCTAATCTCATGTCACGAGGGTGTTATTTTGCTGAGACTTCGTATCATAGACTAATGTAAGGGTGGGCTGGGTGCAGAAATGTTTCCAGAATGAAGAGCAGAGCTGTGTGCTTGTTTATTCATTCGTGAGCAAGAATCCCCAGAATGGGGCAGGCACTCATGGAGGGGTTGCAGCTGCATGTGCTCGTTTCCGAGATCACAGATCCACTTGAGTATTTGAGTGTCAGTGTAGTAACAAAGGTGACAGAATCAAGAAGCTTATCTTATTCAGTTTAAGAAGATAGATCTAGAGCCGAAAGGGACTTCAGAGGCCATCTAGTCTCCAGTCTTCTCAATTTACAGCTGGGGAAACTGAGCTCCAGGGAATGCAAGTGATTTTCCCAAGGTCTCACTACTTACAAAGTTACTTACAAAAATTTAAAATTCCAACTGCATTTACTCCCTTATTGCTTGGTATCCCCAAATCACACTGCTAGCCCTTCAGTTCTCTCTGCCATCCATCCCGAGCCTAGTTTTGGGGGTACTCCTGTTTCTCCAGCTCCTTTGCCTTAGCCCAAAGGTTCTTGACTTTTTCTGTATCATGGACTCCTTTGGCAGTCTGGTGAAGTCTAGGGTCCTCTTCTCAGAATTGTGTTTTTAAATGCAGTAAAAAAATCACATAGGTTTCTTTGGGGCAGGGAGAATATAATAATTTATTTGTAATAAAAGAATGGAATTATTTATACCGAAATAAACTTGAGGAGCCCAGCACTACTTCCTTAGGCAAAGGTAAAAACCCTTTTTTAATTCAAGTGAGAAATATAATAAGATTAACAACAGGAATTTATTTTGTGGATAATTAAGGAGAGGAGAAGTAACCAAGCAAAATAAAGTGCAAAGCTTACTGGGGTCAGATCACATAGATAGAGGGATAATCTTTTCACTTAACCCTCTCTGACCTGATCAAAGAACAAAGTCCTGTCTCCTAAGGAGTGCATTGTCCCAGGTATCCTCAAGCAAAACCAACCCAAGAGCCTCCTTCCTGGGCATGAGAACTAAACACAAGTTAATAATTACATGCACAGCTTCATAAACATCTCTGGCATTTCAGCAACAAAACCAGGAGTGAGGGATTAGGCAGACCAGTCCCTGAGGGGACTTGGAGGGGAGGCCTTGTTCAAGTCATCTAATGTTTACTGTGATTCTGCCTTTATGTAGAACAATTCAGGATAAAAATCACCCAGTTATTTAGTGCTTGGTTTACAGAGTTCTTTCTTTACAGTAGTGGTGAGCTTGGTAGCTCAAGTGTTATTATACCCATTTAACAGATGAGGAAACTGAGCCTAAGAAGTGAAGTGATCAGAATGGGTCACACAGCTCCTAAGTGTCAAGAAATCCACTCTTGAGAGCAGTGGTTTGTTTTTTTTGTCCCCTGTTCCACATCGACTTCTCCAAGAAAGCCCTTAGCAGTCTCAGTTCTCAACTAATTTAATTGCACCAGATGTTTAGCTAGCAGGTGGTGTAAACACTTAGGTTTGAGGATGAAAATTGACAAGTAGAAAACATCTTGCGATGCAAAGGAGCCTTGCAATTAGGCTCAATGACTTTAGGGAAGATGCCTGGTAGAGGTGCAAAGCAAATTCTCAACCAGAAGAGAAACTGTTTATAAAGTTAGAACTGGAAGGACCCTTTTAGATCATCTAGTTTCTCCCTTCCCCCATTTGATAGTGAAGTGAGCTAGCTTGTTCAGACGTCGTACAGGAACTGCTGGCAGCTTGGTGCAGTGGCAAGACTAGTGTTAGAGTCGAGACCTTGATTAAATCCCCGTTTCACTGTTTGTTACCTCTGTGACCCTCGGGCAAGTTGCTTCCCCTCACTGGGCCTCAGTTTCCTCATCCTGGATGATCTCTGAGGTCATCTAAATGACCAGCTCTAAATTTATGATCCCAAGCATTAAAGGCAGAATTTGAATCTGGGACCTAGGATTCCATATCCAGAGTTCTTTCCTCTGTGTGATGTCCAAGGGGTGAGACAAATTTGTGTGTCAAAAATCAGATGGGCCAATCTGGAGTTAAGAGCTGGGATAGTGAATTAGATGGAGACAGAAGCAAAAGTGGGAATAACAAACGGTAGTACCGGGTCAAAAATGGTCAGGAGGTAATCTGGCTGAGTGGTTGAGTAAAGTAAGATAGAGAAAACTGCTACACCTTCCCTTTCTGCCAAACAAGGTTTTGTTGAGTTAGCACTGGTGACGTGGACCTCCCACACCTTCTAATCACAGAAAACTGTTTACAGTTATATCCTTAGGAAATTCTTGGCACTTATTAAACCAGGTGACACAAGCTTTGCAATTCTTGGGCCATTTGCTCATGAGGTGATATGGTCCCCTATTAACTTTTGGATCAGATAAAAACTTCCGAGTTTGGCTCTGAAAACCCTTTACAACCGGACTCCAATCCACTTCTCAAGCCTTATTACATTTTACTTCCCCTTCATAAACTCTTCTGGATTAGCCAAGCTGGGCATCTTTACTGTTCCTAATACATGGACCCTCCCTCTCTTTTCTCTAATCTTTCAAAGGCATCATGTGCCTTAAAATATCCTCCCGCCCCACCTCCCTTTTTTAGAAGCTTTCATTTCCTTCCAGTCTCAACTGAAGGACTTCCTTCCACCTGAAGCCTTTTGTGATGTTTCCAATTGCTAGAGCCACCCTTCCCCTTTACCTTCTATCCATTTTAATCTATATATGTATTTCCTCCTCCCCATCTTTGGGCGTAAGGGGCATGGGGGGTCAGGAGGGGGAGAGGGAGATGGTATCCACACCAAGGCAGCATCATCTCAATCTCTTGAGGACTCAGCAGATCTATTCATGATAGATATCATTACTTAAACAGAATGCTATCTGTCTAGCACACTCAGAACTTATTTTCTTAGATCTAGGCTTTGTTAGTGTTTATGTCTCCATAGATAGAATGTTGTTAGCTCTTTGAGGGCAAAGATGCCTCCCCCACAGCAGATGCTTAATATATAGTAATTGACAGTCTGATTGCTTGAAAAGTCTTCTCAGCATCTCTGCATGTTCTCATTTGAATGAAAATATCTGAACTTAGCCACAGAACCAGAGAATAGTAGACATCACCTAGTAGTCATAGACAAAATGAGATAATATAGCTGAAACGCTTTGTAAACCTTTAGGCATTTTATAACTGCTAGCTAATATTGTTATTATAAATTATCAATTACTTTATTATTGATGTGTAACTATGCAGGAGGTCGAGGTCTAGTGAGGTAAATAATAGATGTAAATAACACTAATAAAAATTAAAATATAATGAATGGATAGGAGTGATGTAAACAAAGTATTAGGGAAACAGAAAGAAATTTCTGGCTGGCAAAAGATCAGGAATGCTTCATGTAGGAGGTGGCATATCCTAGCTGGACCTTGAAAGGATGGAAAGAATCTCAAGAGGCAGAGATTATGAGGCAGAAAGATTTTTCAGTTACGGAAAAAGTATACGAGGTGGGAAAAACCATGATTAGTTTGGGGAATAGGAAGGTTTGGTTTGGCCGGAATATATCCTGTGTGATTAGGGGCAATGTGAGATAATCCTGGGGAGGAAAACTGGTGTCTTAATTGTTTATAAGGACATTGAATACCAAGGTAAAGAATGTGGACTTTTACTTGGTATGCAATGGGGAGTCATCAAAGTACCCATTTGGGTGGCCATAATTAAGACTGTGTGTAGGGTATATTAGAATCTAGTGAAATCAGCACCTACATTTTCTAATCTAAGAAATACTCTATTTATAGTTATATCTACAGAAATTCATTTTCATTTAACAAAACTTAGAACATAAAATTTTCAATTCCTAGGATTTTTTTAATCATATATGAATTTCACTGTTTGGCTCTTAAAGCCAACTAGGGGCTGGAAGACCAGTTATTATTGTAGTCTAGGTGAGGGATAAAAGCTGCTTCAAGTAGGGTAATGGAAGGTAGGCGCAGAAAGGAAGAAAATGATTTAAGAGGAAAATGAAGGGTTTCTTGGAGATTAGTGTTTTCCTACCCATTAAGTATTATTTTCTTCCACAATTGGGGTTAAGTGACTTACCCGCAGTTACATTGTTATTACCAAGTGTCTGAGGCTGGATTTGAACTCAGGTCCTTCTGACTCCAGGGTCAATGCTCTATCCACTATCTAGCTGCCCTATATCATTGCTTTTGGGCTATTACAGGGTCCATCTCATTACATGACAATATAAGACGTAAACATACCTAATATAGATGAAAAAGATGATGTCCCATGTGTATAGATATATTTATATCTATATCTCTCCCTTCCCATCTCCTCTTCTCTCTCAACACACCTTCTTAAAAGCCCACCTTTGAAGTAGCTGATTTTTCGTATGTATTTCGCATTTGACCTTTGTTTTCCAGGGCAGTTGTAAATGTAACATGTTGTCTTACTGATGGAAGAGTGCCATCAAGTGACAACAAAGGGTAGCTGCAGTTTTTACTATGGCCCCACAGTATGGACCTAAAAACGCTGTTCCTGTGGCAGTTTTGGTTAGAATACTATTTTCCAAGAACACACATTATGACACAAAGGGAGTTAGCATGTCATAAGCCGTAAATCTAGTCCAACTGTCTATATGAAACATGAATTAATATTAGATATTTACACTGTGCTTTTCAAACCTCAGAGTGCTGTATATGCTAGATATTTTTGTTATAGCTTCATTTCTTTAGCCCTCAGTTTTCTCATCTGTCAAAGACTTGGACTAGATGACAGTGGTCCCTTTCAGCTCAAAATCCTGTCATTCCAAGTACTCTACCTACTTTATTTATTTTGTCCTTTATCAGGTGATATCTATAGTGCAAGAGAGTAGTAGAGCAGTAGAGCCCCACTGGAGCAGCGGATGACAAAACTTTATTACTACTCATAGGGGGAAAAGGAGAATAGATGCCAATGGGGAACATTTGGTGTGTGGTCCCCATTGTCCTTTGCCATTGTGGGAATCTTCCAAATGTGGAAGCTTGCAGATGGTGTTGCTGGGCCCTTCCAGATGTGCAGTGGCTTTCACACTGGTCAAAGACTCAAAGCCCTTTGGGACTAAAACTTTTTTTAAAATAGATTTTATTTTTTAATAATTTAATTTATATTAAGATTGATATTTAATTTTATAAATAAATAAAAATAAATATTATATATTTAATATTGATATAATATTAATAATTTAATTAATTCCTCCATTACATGTAAAAATTGTTTTAACATTCATTGCTAAGTTTTGATTTCTAAATTCTATCCTTCCCTCCTTCTTCATCCCCCTCCCTGAGACAGTAAGCAATCTGATAGAGATTATACGTGTGAAAGTCATTTTGTGGGTGGTGGGAATAGGAAGGAAGAAGAAGGAAAGGAAGGAAGGAAGGAAGGAGTGAAAAATAGTGTGTTTTTGTCTGTATTCAGACACTAGCAGTTCTTTTTCTGGAGTCAGATAGAATTTTTCATCATGAGTCCTTTGGTGTTATCTTGAATCATGGTACTGCCAAGAATACCTGTCATTTACAATTCTTTATTGTACCATATTGATGTTACTGTACAATGTATTCAGTATCAATTCATGTTAAGTCTTTCCAGGTTTTTCTTTTCTTTTTTTGACATATAGTAATAATAAATTTATTTAATTTTTAATTTATGGAATAAGACAAACATCTCCATAACAATATGGTAACTAAAAAGATGGTTGCATATAAAACTGCAAATCTGCTATACACAGTTTGCTCTTCCTTTCAAATGTACAACAAAATTACCAGGTAAATTTCTTTTTCTTCCCACTTGCCTCCCCCTATTCTAGTGATGGCTACCATTAAACACAAATAGGGGTGTGTGTGTGTGTGTGTGCAAAATTATTCCACACATACTTCTAATTATCATTACTTTCTCTGTATGCAAATAGCATCTTTCTTCATATCCTTCATAGTTAATTTGGGTATTTATTGTAGACAAAATAACTTAAGTCATCCTTAAAATGATATTACCATTACTGGATGCAGGGTTCTTTTTTCTACCCATTTTGCTCTTTATTTCATGCAAGTCTAGCTGTGTTTTTCTCAAATCATCATTTCTTATAGCATAATAGTATTCCATCACAATTGTTTGCTACAACTTGTTCAGTCATTCCCCAGCTGATGGGCATCCCCTTAACTTCCGATTCTTATCCACTGCAAAAAGAGCTGCTGTAAATATTTTTGTACAAATAGATTCCCGCCCCCCTTTAAATTATTTTTTAATCTCTTTGGGATACAACTCTAATAGTATTATATAATAGTGGTATTACTGGATCAGAGGGTATGCACAGTTTGATCGCCCTTTGGGCATAGTTCCAAATTGCTGTCTAGAGTGGTGGGTCTCAAAACTTTTATAGAGTTTAAACAAAACTTTGTCTAAACAAGGAGGCATCATGGCCCCAATAGGAGACTTCTCTGTCATCAATAGGGGAAGAGAAATAGTATACCTGGAACTAGTGAAATGAAACTGTTTTCTAAATTACATATTAAAGAATAAGGGGCAGAGATGTGAGAAATTTAACTCTAGCTGTGCCATCTGGTAAAAGACGAGGGGGACTAATACCAAGTCTCTGGGTTTATTAGCCGTGGCATAACTGCATCTTGTGGGCTGGGGCCATACCAGTCAGATGAGTTCGCCAGTTCTCAATATCACGGACTGATTGACCATTTGGCAGACAAGTGTAAGATTCAGGAGTGGGCAGGGCAGGGTTGGGGAGGACACTTTGAACCATGTAATTTTAGAGTTGTAAGAAATGTTAGGTACTGTATAATGGCTCTAACCCTTTAATTTTAAGGATGAGGAAATGAGGTGCAGGGTGGGCAAATGGCTTGTTTCAGGTCACACAGAGCTAAGTCCAGAACCCATGTCTCCTGGACTCCCAGTCCAGTGCATAGGAATCCAGAAGGAGGAGGCAATATGAAAAGCTGGAGAAATAGAGAACACCAAAGACAAATTTCACCCATCACTGTTTGCCTGGGGCTAACTAACCCAAACTGAGAATATCGAGGCAGCTTTAAAGTGGTTGGAAGGGAAGGGCCTTGTGAGCATTAGGTAAGTTTTTTTTTAAATGCCTTTTTTTTTTTGGTTGTGTTTGTGAATGCTCAAGGAACCAGCAGGCACGTACTATGGAATCAAACAGGAATCCAGAGATAGTCATTTCACTTTTGACCAGACGGGACCAAGGGAAGTAAGTGCTTCAAAGTGTCCTCCCCAGCCCTGCCCTGCCCATTCCTGAATCTTACACTTGTCTGCCACATGGTCACAGTCCATGAGATATTGAGAACTGGTGACCTCTTCTGATTGGTATGGCTCCAGTCCTCAAGATGCAATTATGAATACCACTAATGTGGGTAATATATTAAGGACCTAGATTAGCTATCAATGCCAGCCTTCCTTTGCCACCCATTTCCAGAGCTGTGGCAGGGGAGTTCCCATTGTATTAGAGCTCTTTGCTGTTATAATCGGTCCTGTTGCTAAATGGAGATTTGTACATCAGCCAACATTTCATGAACATTTAATCTGTGATTCATTTTGGGTGGAAGGAGAGGGCAGGGCGAGCCCCTGGCTCTTGGCTGCCTGGATTTGTGCGGGAGGACGTGATCGGCAACAAATTAATTTTACAACCTGACCACCATCATGAGCAAAGAAAGTGGATCCTGGAACATCTTGAATCTTTTATCAGGTGAAAGTTCAGAGGAAAATAGGAACAGGATCTAGGTGACACCTAAAGCTTGGGGAGTCGGAGTCAGAGTCAGTTTTCCCCAACCTACCATTGTCTACTTGGCATCCAAACTGCTGTGCCTCCCCATCCCCCAGCCAGTCAATGGAAGTTTCCCCTGAATATAGAAAAACCCAAAGTCACCACTTGACTTTATGTCATTATGAAGTCATTATGAAGGAGGAACGCAAACATATTATAAGACTCGCTAAATTCAGTGGAGTTAGGCTCAGATATTGGCAATCTACGTCCTGATGGGAGGGAAAGTGTTAATGAGTAGCTATAGCAGCCTAGGGCCAGGGATGGATTGAGGTTGGAAAAAAAGAGTGTTAAATGAGCCAGGACCTACAAGTTAGAAGGCCAGGGTGTGGTGGACAGAAGGCTGGTTTCCGAGGCTGGTGGAAAATCCCAGCACTGCCTTGTTTTAATGCTTCTAATAGCACTGACGTTTGTATAACGCTTTGAAGGCTTACAATGGCTTTATATTCGTTTTTCTTATTTAAGCTTTATAATAACCCTGTGAGGTAGGTACTTGCTATTAACCTTATTAAAACTGAGCGATCCATGCTTCACAGAGGTTTGTGATCTCTTCAGGGTTGTACAGCTACTGAGTGTCTAAAGCAGGACCCGGGACAGGTCCCTTAACCTGTATCTGACTCAGTTGCCTCATCTGTAAAATGGAGATGAGAATAGTATATACCTTCCAGGGCTGCTGTGAGGGAAAAATGAGATAATATTTGTAAAATGTTTTGTAAACCTTAAAGCACTATAATAAATATAATAAATTATTAGTATTTTACATCTATTACTTCTTTTCTTGGTTTTTCTTCTTTAGGCTCCACATACTTAGTACTTTCACCCGATTGGATTAGGTTATGGTTTCAACACCTGTTATCACCCAGGTTACCCTCTCCTGTACTCATTCTGGTTTGTTAATGTTCCTCTTAAATATGGCAGGCCCAGTGAAAACTGGGTCTGGGCAGGAGCAAGTTCAGTGAGCCTGTTTGCATGAGCAGTCCTTACAACCGAATGGTGTGATAGACCCTGAATTTTCCTTGACTTTAATGTGTGCCACAACTGGGGTTCTTTGTACCTCTAGACAAATACAGATATGAGTGGAAAAGCAGCAGACTAGAATGATACTGGTTTAATATGGTTTGAATCAGTTGACATGGTGGGCAGGATCTATTTTCTGAGTATTTGGTTTTGCTAATTAAGAAACAGGTGTGATATGTTTGAGTGTGGGGACCTTAAGATCTCTGATCCACTTGGTCAGAAGAGCTGCTAGTTATGGATTTCTACTAGGAGCCAGATTACCTGTGGAGACACTTTGTTATTCCCCAAACCAATCAATCTATTTGTTCCTTATAATTTTTGTTTTTGGTATGGACCTATGATTTCATTGATCTGGGGAACTTTTACCACCTATATGATCAACAGCTATTCTACAATTACAGTCTCAGTATTACATGGGGCACTATAAGATTAAGTGACTAACCTAAGGTCACTCTACCAGGATGTATCAGAGACTGAACATGAACCCATTCTTCTTGGCTGAGGCCATTGTTTATCTAATATACAACAACATCTTTCATCTATCTTGATCCTGTTCAAATGCTGCACTAGGGCCATCTGAATACTTTATATCTATTTATTACCCAAACACTGACTTTTAGGTTTGGCAGTAGGGCAGAGCAGAGTAATTTGGAGGGCCTTAAATGCCAGGTCGAGTAGTTTGTATTTAATCTTAGAGTCAATAGGAAACCACTGAAGAAGATTTTTGAGCAGGGGATTGACATTGCTAGACCAGTTATTGGGAAGATTATTTTGGTAGTTGTATGGATGATGGATTGGAGAGATGCATGGAAACCCAATTTGCCTGGAACTAGAGGTATGGCTTTGTGAATGGAGAAAAGAAGACAGATATGGAGGGAAAAAAAAGGTGTCTTGGAGATAAAATTGATGGGATTTGGCTACTTGTTGGCTATGGAAATAGATGAGATGGAGCCAAAGACTGGTGTGCTGAAAGTGGAGGCTTTGGAAGGTAAATCTGTTTGCAGACATACAGGGTACTTTTGAGAGGGGAAGAAATGATAGCAGAAAAATAGGGTCTGCAGACATTGAAGTTGAGACATGAACCTATCAGGGCCTAGCCAGGGGAAATGACAGTGGCAATGAAGGATGCGGGATTTCTCATATGTAATGTCATAATCCACTGGAGATGGAGGGAGGAGGGAGAGAGAAGGTCTGGAAGAAAACTCAAAAGGTTTTGAGCCTGAGTGCCTGGGACAATAGTGTCACCAAGGAGGAAATGAGGAGTGGGAAGGCGGTTCAATATCATTTCTGTTTGGATAAGCTGTTTCTCTGGAAGATGGAAGTGATTAGCACCAAATAACACATGCCAAATCTATCATTAAACTGGTTCTTTCATCAAAGCCCTGAATGGATTTCATTACTGGTCAATAATTTTGACTCAAGTTCAGCCTTCTTGTGGTCTCACCAATGGCCAATTTTGAGAAAGATTTCTAGACTTTTTCTTATTATAGTTAGAATATTAATTAACTCCCAATAGTATTTCAAACACAAGGCACAGTACCCATGTTTTACTTTTGTTTACTTTAAGATATATGCCTCTGAACACAACAGAGGCAAGATTAATATTTGACTTTCTGACAATTTCAGTAATCTTTTCTTTGTGTCAGGTTGTAACTTTATATTATTTTTTATCTGTACTTTTTTCTTTCTCCATAATTCTTATTTTCTCTTAAGAAAATCCTTTCCATCATTTTTGTTATTTGTTTTCCCAGGCAAAATTCTATTTTTTTCCATGAAATGTTCCCAAATTAACACTTTTTGTCTCTCTCTGTTTCATTTATCCCAGCTTCCTCTACCTTTTAAGTCTCTATAAAAACCATAATTAGTTTTACAACTACCTATAGGTTGTTGTGTGTATCTGGTTTGCCTATGTTTGTCTTGTGTTTTTTTTCACATTGTAAGTTCATTATAGGTAGCTGCCACATTTATCTCCCCTTTCTTTGTACCATGGCATGTACCATGGTACCTACTAGTACTCTGAATTCAGTGTATTTAATTTATCTACATAAACACGTGCAAATGGTGGAGGATGTTGGAATTAATAGAACATTGAAATCCAAGAAGGGTTAATCTGGAAAATTTTTTGGAGAAAGTGGAAGGTTGATTAGGAAAATAATGAAAAGGGATAGAAGGAATCGTGTGTTTATTCATATATATAAATATATGTGTATACCTATAGATATTAATATATATTGTACCTGTCACATATTCAGTATACATCAGAGGTGAGAATTGAAGCCAACTCTAATTAACTCTGAGGCCAGGGTTCTATCTAGTGTGGCGTAGTGCATAGAGTATTGGCCACAGAGACAGGAAAACCAAGGCTCAAGTCCCATTTCTGACATTTAGGGAGCAGTTCACTTAATGTCCCAATGCCCCAAGCAATCTTCTAAAACAAAAAATTCCAGAGCATTTGCCATCTGCATTGGTAGAGGGAGCTTTTTAACCAGGTCTTCCATATGCCAATAAAATCACAACAAAATGTTATATTTATAAATATTAAACCTATATGTATGTGTGTTTATGTATATAGAGATAGCTATATATAGGTGAGTAAAATTGCATAGGTATATAATTTGACTAATGGTCTGTTTCCTTGTCACTTATTACAGTATATTTAGTTGGATTCTCTAATGGTTTCCCTACTCTCCTTACAGATTTGGACACATCAATGTGCTTCACATTCTGTTGGAAAATGGGGCAGATGTTAATGCGCAGAACAGACTGGGGGCAAGTGTGCTCACAATGGCTTCCAGAGGTGGTCATCTCAGCGCAGTTAAGCTCTTATTGGAAACAGGGGCCTTCGTTGACAATTATGACCATTTTAACCACAGTGTGCTTGAGGAATGCAACAGTGGGGACCTGCCAGACATAACTGCCCTGATGATAGCTGCCCAGCATGGACATGAGGCAGTGGTCCATCTCTTAGTGGAGTGGGGAGCTGATGCCAATTACAGCGTTAAGACTATGGGTTGGAGTCCACTGATGTTGGCAGCTCTTAATGGGAGAGTGACTGTGGCTCAGCAGCTGGTGGACCAAGGAGCTAACCCTGACCATGTCAATGTGCTAGAGAAAACCTCTTTTGAAATTGCCCTTGATTTCAAACATAAGGAAATGATAGACTATTTGGATTCTGTTACAACTGTTAGACCCAAAACAGGTAAGGTCTTTATCCTCTTGATTTTGTTTGTTTCGCATTGCAAAGCTAAAAGAAATTGCCATTTACTTTTTGTTTCTTTGTTTAAGGGCAGTGCATGTGGGTCTAGTTGATAGCATAATGGAGTGGAAGAATCACAGGACTGGATTTGAAGATGTCATGTGGATGAGTAGTCAATTCAAATTATAGCAGTAACTAGGAGTTATTGTACCTAGGGAGCAACGAGGTGGCACAGTGGATAGAGCACTGGCCTTGGAATCAGGAAGACTCAATTTCATGAGTTTGAATCAGGTCTCAGACTCTTACTAGCTGTGTGACCCTGGGCAAGTCACTTAACCCTGTTTGTTTTAGTTTCCTCATTCATAAAACAAGCTGGAGAAGGAACTGGCAAACCACCCCAATACCTTTGCCAAGAAAACCCTAAAATGGAGTCACAAAGAGTTGGACATGCCTGAAATGACTGTACAACATCAAAATGTGCACCCAGGGCAAATACATGTGGGCGTGTGGGGAAGACATAAAACAATCCAAATATAGTTACAGTTGTTCTGGGAGGAGTAACCCATCCCCTTTGAGAGCCTGGCCCTTGACCCTGTGGGAATTAGAGGAAATGTGGACTCCAAGAAAGAGATACCATGGCAATGGTATACTGAGGTGGCAACTATTGCACCATGCAGAGGGCACAGGTCAGCAGAGGAACATGAAACTATGCATGGAGATCGTGGTTGCCATGGAGAGGAAAGAAGACCCATTCAACACCTCCCCCCTGCCCAGCTAATTATAGCTCTGGTTTTCTAGATTTCTCTTTGTAAGGCTAATACTTAAAGAGCTCTTTATTTAATTTCTAGCTGCAATACTTATATTTCAAGTAAGTTTCCACAAAATAGATGGTGGTGCCTCAACTCTAGTTATATATTTGAAATAATTTTATTTGCATAGGTACAAATAATTGTATCAAAAGCCTTTCATCTACTCACTATTAAAACCTCAAAACAATTACTCATTGTTATAGTAAAAGTCTGATATATAATTTAGAACAGGAGTTCAAGAAATGCAAACACTTAGGAATAGGTACATTTCTCCCCAGTCTTTAACTGTGCTTAAACAACAACATTCGGTTAACTCTTCTTATTCTTTAGTCAATTGTGGTTTTCTTCAGGTTTAAGTAGATCTAACTCACTGAATTTTTATTGCCCTGTCCACTAACCAGTTTTGGCAGATGTTAAAACTCTGAAGTCTTTCTTCTCTTGTTACACAGTCTTAATGAAAGGTCCTTGAAAAATTCATCTTTCCTGTGCCCTCTAAGTCTGAGCACTCAGGGTACCTGAATCTGCCTTCTTCATAGTTAAAAAGAAGCAGAATGGAAAAAAAAAAGATTTCTACATGAATATTGCTTCTCAAACAGGAGGAGATTTTCTGTCTGCCTTTTTTTTCTTTTCTCTTCATGAGACCTTACTGACTTTCAGTTCAGATCTCTATACTCACATGTATATAATTTTTTCTTTTTACAATTTACAGTGTTTTCCTCATAACACCCTTCTCACACAGATAATTTATGTATTATAATTGTCATTTTACAGATAATGTGACCTAATTTTGGAGAGATTCAATTACTCCCTTGAAGGTAGATGGCTAATTATGAGGAGGTATCAGGACTCCAGCCCAGATCTTGTGTTTCTGAGTTCATTGCCCTTTCCCCTATGGCCCATATTCATTCTAATTCCTAATTTTTCCTAAAAGTAATCCATGATATTTTTGTTTTTATATTCATCCAAATTAAAATTTGATGTTCAAAATTTTTAAATGTTCCTTGAGAAAGGAATCGATATACAGTTATGAATTGGAGTATTCTATGGTGAGGCTATTAAGAATATGACAGAAATCATCAGTACTAACATGATGTGAAAAGTATGGAAAGAAGAGGCTATTTTTTTAAAGTGTACATTGGAAAATATTGTTTCTTTTTTTAAAAAAATTCTGAACTTAAGAAATAAAACAAGCCTTTCCATAACATGGTAAAATAAGAAAAAAAAAAAGGTTACATATAAAACTGCAAATGTGTTTTTTTCTTTTAAATACATAATAAAGTTAGCATGTAATTTCTTTCCCTCCTGCCCCTTCCTGCTCTAGAGATGGCTACCATTAGAGTCAAATATATGTGTGAGTATACATACATACGTGTATGTGTTTCTATATCTATCTGTGGAACCATACTATACTTACTTCGATTTATTAGTTCTTTCTCTGGATGCAGATAGTATCATCCTTCATAGATCTTTGGGATTTAAGGTTTTTATAAATGATCAAAATGACCTGGTCACTCAAAATTGTGCTTAACAATATTGCTATTACGGCATACAACGTTCTGTAGGAGGAGGCTACTTTAATGATTCTTCTTAGCCTGGCATTTGAGACTTTCCAAAATCTGATTCAACAATAGACAACACCCCAACCTAGAATATTTTCTCTCTCTGCTTATCCAAATTCTGTCCATCCTTCCTAGTCCACTTCAAACTAAACAAATTCCTTGGAGTCTTCCTGTACCACATAATAGACTTTCAAATACCCTATGTTGTCCAATCTGTGCTGTATTCTGTCAAGATCTTTTCATCTGTCTCTGTAAGCCATTGTTTCGACTTTCCTTTCTAGAATCATCTGCAAATCTGAGATGCATGTATTCTCTGCCTTGATCTAAGTCATTCACAAACAATGCGCTAAACTGTGCATTGACCAAACCCAAGCCGTCTCTGTGGCGTTTCACTAAGATTTCCTTCCAGGTTGACATCTGACCATAAATGACTCCCCTGATGCGACTATCCATATGCAAAGATTAGGCATTTAACCAATGTTTATTGAGTTGAATTGAACCATTACCTTATCTTCTTTGATGTACTATTGTCTCTCCTCTCCATCTTTTCCATAAGAATAACATGAGAGACTACTGGATTCTCTGCTCAAATCTAGGTAAATGGTACTTAAGAGAATTTCACTGATCTGCCAGTTTAAATAAGTCTGCCAAAGAAGAAAAGGAGGTTAGTCTGGTACAACTGGTTTGAGTGAAGTCCTTGGTGATTACCACTTCATTATCTCGATATTCACTAACCACTTTTTAATAATATGTTTTAGAATTTTGCTGAGAATTAAAGTCAAGATCATCAGCCTATGGACTTCTTTAGTCTTGTGGCATTTTCCCATTATTCTACTCCATTCTATATCACTGAAAGTGGTTCAGCTTCAGGATTATTCCTACAACTTTGAGAGATAAAATAAGTAGTTGAGTACTCAGCCTGCTAGTGTAAGTTGGGACAGTGAGTGGTGAGCCTGACTGGTCTGTTTAGAGATCATAAGCAATCTAGCTTCAGAGAAGAAAATTGAACCATCTGTAAATTAACAACTGAAAGGTTGAGAGAGGAACTCTTTCACATGGATTTTCGGGAGAATACTACCAATCTTGTAAGGAATTATTACACATGAACACTTTTATATAAATTGAGCTGCTATGCCTACATATTTTTGAGGGTCACTGAAGCTAGAAACTCTACTTTCCCTTTTTTCTCCCAGTCTTTCAAATTTCCTTTTACTTTTTGTATGGGTAGTCTCACCTAGGATTTTACATACTAGATGGCCTTCGCTAGCATCAAGTAAACAAAGCTGCCCTTTAAGAAAGTAGGGGTTTTTTTCCTACCACAGGAAGAATGAGAGTCTTGGGGAGGCTTGAGGGGTGATTGGACCAGAAAATGCTTGGGAGAAATAACACCTGATTGTTAGCTGTGGAGGACTGCTGAGCTCTCCTTGCCTTGTCTGGACATTCTCAAGTGTTTCCTGACCACCTGATGATTATGGAATATCCTTTTAACTTTGAAGCTGCCTCTTTTTGATTGTTAATTAGTGAAGTTGTTTTTAATTGCTAAAAAGAGCCAGTGACTCGGTAAACCTGTTATTTTAGGGTCCTTGAATTCAGGTCATTTGAGCCTTGCGACTTGAGATTATCAAGGTGCTTATTTACTTTTTTCTGGTTTGGGATTTCAATAGCCCATCCATCATTTTTGTTTTTTCCATTCCAGTCCAAAGATTATTCTCTTTGGCAGAATTGAGGCTTATTATTGATATGATAAAGGACATCCTTAGCACGGTCCTTCACCAGTTTGTCCTATATCCATGCTGAACATTGGTCCTGTCCCTTATTTTGTGATCTTTTTGGCAATATCGCTAATATATTTTTTGTTGTCCAGTATCCACTTCAGAAATTGATTAGGAGGGTCCAAATGGAGCTAAAATTCAATAGGAGAAGGTAGCCCTCGAGGGAAGAGAGGCTATCAAGAATAAAACTCCGAAGATACAAGCAAAAGTGAATCCAATATTTAGGAAATAGGAGCTGCCAAAAGAGATTAGTGTCCATGCACAGGGAATTCATCAGTCAGCTTATATTTTAGAAAAACATACAAAAGGGGGTTGCTGCCCATCAGCTGTTGCTAATTAAACTTTTTAATCTCCTTTAAAAAAAGACAGAAAAGAATGAATATAAATGCATACCACAGTTCAGAAAAGAGCATTAGGGGTACTAAACCTCCAGATAAAATGAGGTTGTTGAATACTAAGGAAAACCAGAAGAGTATTTCAGGATTAAAAACAAACAAACAAACTTCTATTTGGCAAAAGAAAAGGATCAAAGATAAGTGGATAGGATGATGTTAAAGGATGACAAAGGATGACAAAGCATAAAAACCTTATACTTGGGTTCAGAAAACAAACTTTGCAAGTTTGGAGATGAGGTGGAGAAAGGCATGGTAAGATAGCAGCTTACCTAAAAAATGTGTTTTTTAAAATAGAGTGAAAATTCAGTATGACTTACCTACACAATGTGGCAGACCCAAAGGGTAATATAATTTTGAACATATATAAGGGAAAATATAATTTATAACATAATTTTGACCTGTGTAAAGAGAAATGATAGTCCTACTGACTCTGCTTTGGTCAAATTTCATCTAGAGTCCATTCTGAGCACTATATTTTAAGAAGGAAAGCAACCAAAGGCAGTGACCAAAATGGAGAAGAATTTCCCAGTCTTAGCATATGTGAATCAATTGAAGGGAGAGGCAACATGTTGTGAAGAACCAGCCCTGGAGCCTGGAAGACCCAGGGGTCAGGTCCCTATTCTCACATATATTGGCTGTTGGACCCTGGCAACCTCTAAATAATCCAGACAGTTCTCTAAAACTATCATTTACAGAACAAGTAGTGATCTGTAGTAATAGAAAGAGTTTCCTCACTAGGAATTTCCTAGGACATGAAATCACAGGTCCAGGCCAAAACCAAACAAACAAATGAAAAAAGAAAATAAAAACAAGCTAAAGTAATTGGGGGTGTTTAGCCCAGGGGAGAAGAGGGCACTTATAAGTCTTTAAATATTTGAAAGGCTATGATCTATTAGAGCAAAGGTTCTCAAAGTGTGGTCCATGGACTCCTGGGGGTCCCTGAGATGCTTTCAGGTGGTCCTCATAGAGGAACTACTTTTATAATAAACCAAGATATTATTTATCTATTAAAATACTCCTCCATTTCCCAGTTACTTATGTATAAGGCCACATTTTCTTTGTGTACTTCAACATTATGCAACAGATTGAATGCAAAATCACATATGAAAATCTAGCTGTCTTCTGTTGTCAGACATTAAAGAGATTTGCAAAAAAAATTCAAATGTCATTCTTTTTGCTAATTTTTATTATTTTGTTAATAGTTATTTTCCCTTTAAGATGTTATATTAATATGTCATGGATTTATTATTTTAAATGAATCAATAAATAAATATTTTAAGATTTTATCCATTTTAATTTAGAATACAGTAAATATCAACATCTTGGAGAAGATGGCAAATCACTCCAGTGTCTTTGCCAAGAAAACCCCAAATGGGGTCACAGAGAGTCAGACACAATTGAAATGACTGAACATCAACATTAACAATAAAATTTAGATATAAACCCACATAAACAAAAGCTCTTTGGGGTTCCTCAGTTTTCGAGAATGAAAATGGGTCCTGAGACCAAAAAGTTTGAGAACTACTGTGTAAGAGGCTTGAATTTAGGGGGTAGAACTAGATGTACAGAGTAGGGATTGCAGGGAGGCTTGAGGTAAGGAAAAGATATTTTTTTAAAAAATGCTAGTCCAAATTGAGTGGGATGCAGTGGTGGGTTCTTTCTCACTAGAGGACTATGAGTAAAGGCTGGATGACTACTTGTTGGGAATACTGCAGAGTTTCAGGTGTGGGTTGGTCTAGATATCATCTTCTAAATATGAACTTCTAGGAGATTCTGTAATCCGCATTCGTTTGTACTGCTATCTATGGGTAAGGACTGAACTGTCAGAATGATCTGAATCCCAAAGAAGGCCATCTAATCTAAAGCATGAATCCTATCTACAACGAATCAGACAAAGGGTTATCCATCTTGTTTGAAGACCGCCATTGACAGAGAACTCACTACCCATCCATGCATCCTTTCTACAATTGTTAGGAAAATATATTAAACCCAACTCCATCACCTTATATTGTCTTGCCATTCATCTTTGTTCCTGTTTCAGGAGCTAAATGGATTAAGACTAATCCATCTACCTTTTAAGAAGCTACAGGTTTGGATTTTCCATACTTGCCGTAATTATGTAAAAAGAAAGAATGTGACTGAAGAAGGCCCAGTGAATGGCCCTCTTTGTTGGTGGCCCTGGGCCCTTCAGATTGCAGACAGAATGATTCACTGGAAGTCTGCCCCAAAGAAGCACACCAGAACCCCCTCCCTACTCCCCTGGCAGGGAAAACCTCGAAATTCTTAGGGAGAGCCCCATGCTTCAGAAAAACATGAACCTCCCGATGAGGGAGGCACCCTTAGTCACTAGTTAGTGAAATAGGACTCTTCGGAAACAATAAAATCACCTTCAGGAATTTTATCTCCAGAATGGACAAAATCACTAATCATACTTTACATATGGCTAAGAAAAATGTTGCTTTCTAGAAAGAACTTATATGTAAAATTGTGCTGTATTATTTTGATTTTCCTATTATGTTAAATTGTTCCGATTTTAACTTGTCTAGTCTAAATGTTTTGTTTGCTCAGATGAAGAGAAAAGACGGCCTGATATTTTCCATGCTTTGAAAATGGGTAAGTGCTTTGGGAAGTACTTTTACAAGTATATCTGTGTAAATGTATGCATGCATGTATGCTTACATGCATGTGCACATGTATAAAATGCTGGGTTAGTTTTTAGTATTTAGTATTTCAGCTACCTTTTTTTTTTTGCCACCAGATGGCATAGACACTATTAAGGGACCTGTAATTGCTTTTCAGAAATGTGAACAGACTAAAAAAGTAGGTTGACTTTACAAGAAATGTATAGTAACATTCTTATTTCTTAGGATGATGGGTGGATGGGCAGACTAGACAAATAAATATGGGAAAATAAGGGATTGCTTGTGTGTATGCGGAGAATTAATAATAGCTAGAGCACTTTATAATTGTTTTCTCATTTCATCATCACAGCAGCTCTGGGAGATACGTAGGAGCTATTATGATGTGTATTTTTCAGATGGGAAAGTGAGGCAATCAGAGGTTAAGTGACTTGTCCAGGATCACATATCTAGAAAGTATCTAAGGCTAGAATTGAACTCAGATCTTCCTGATGTCAGGTTCAAAGCTTATTGATTCCTCCATATAGAATATAAACTGTAATGATAACTAGCATTTACATGGTGCATTCAGGTTTGCAAAGCAGTTTACAAATATCTCATTTTATCTTCAAAGGTAGCCCTAGAAAGTAGGTATTATTATGACTGTATATAAACTATGTGCTTATGTTTTTGCAGAGTATTCATTTCAAAGACATCTAACTTTCATATGCAATGTTATTCTATTTCCAGGAAACTTTCAGCTTGTTAAAGAGATTGTAGATGAAGATCCCAACCAAGTGAACATCACTAATGGGGATGGAGCCTCACCCCTGATGTTAGCAGCTGTCACTGGACAGTTATCTCTTGTGCAGTTGCTTGTTGAGAGAAATGCGGATGTTGACAAGCAGGATAATGTTCATGGATGGACAGCATTGATGCAGGCCACCTACCATGGGTAAACTGCTTTTGAGAAGAACTGCATCTCTGATTTTCTTTCTATGGAGCTAAATGCGATAAAATTGTTTCTTATATTGAATCAGATATATCTGGATTTGGGCATCTTCTTCAGAAATGTTGGGGCATTTATGATGTGGAGCCAGCATGCTATAGTGGAGGAAGCACTGGAGTTAGAATGAGAAGACCTGAGTTCCAATCCTGAATCTATTGGTCGTTCACTATATGATCTTGGGAAAGTCATTTAACCTCATCAAGTCTCAGTTTCTTGATCTGTAAAATGAAGGACTTGGATAAAGTCATGTCTCAGTTCCTTTTCTAATTAGAAATCTCCTAAGCATAAGTCTGGGGGAGAAATGAATGCAGTCATAAATTGTGTATGTGTGTGTGTGTTTCAAACTAGACTTACTATTACATTAACATAGAGAACTGCCTCTGGCATGGCAGATCAGTATCAGCTTTTCAACTTATAAAGCTTCCTGGGACCCTATGATCCAAACTGACTTACCCAGAGTCACCCAGTTAGCATGTATCAGAGGTTAGCATGTCTCTTGAGTCCAGATTTTCCAGACCTTTCTCTACTATGACCCACTGCCTCTTGTTATATTATTAAACCTTACTTCATCCTGAGGCATTTTTTTATACCCTACTTGATCTGTAGATTTCTGTCACTTTCACAGAATTTTATCCATATCCATAAGCAATCATTGAGTGGAGAATTTTTTTTTTGGTTGAAACTGTTATGTTACAAGGCAATTGTTCATAAATGGGTGATTTAATTGGATTTTTCACATTTAAAGTAGTAACATTCTTTGTGTTAAGGGACTCTGAGCACCGGTGGAATGATTTGGGTAGTAGTTAACCATCATCACTAATCTAGAAATGGATTAGTGAGCCCATTCAAGTCAGTCATTCAACAAGCATATGTTAAACATTTACTATGTACCAGGCACTGAGTTAAGCACAAGAGATAGGAAAAGAAACAATCCTTGCTCTCAAGGTGCTCAAAGTCTAATGCAGGGAGACAACATGCCAACAGCTGTATACAAACAAGATATAGATGGGAAAATCACAGAGGGTGGATGCTAGAATTAAGGTGGATGAGGAAAGACTTCCTGAAAAAGACAAGATTTTATCTAGCACTTGAAGGAAGCCAGGGGACAGATAAGGAAAGAAGAGAATTCCAGGCCTAGGGGACAGCCAGTGAAAATGCCCAGAGTCAGGAGATGGAGTGTCTGTGTGACAAACAGAAAAGAGGCTAATATCATGGGATCACAGAGTATATACCAAGGAAGTAAGTTGGAAGAAGACTGAAAAGTAGGAGGGGCCAGATTCTGAGGGGCTTTAAAGCTAACATATATTTAATCTGGAGTTTATTAAATGGGGAGGGAGGTGTGACATGTCAGACCTATGCTTTAGAAAGCTCAATTTTATAGCCAGGTAGAGGATTAGGATGGGATTTGAGGCAAGGAGACCAACTAGACTCATACCTCTGCATAAACACATCTTAGAATTGGAGGAAATTCCAAGGCCATGTGGTATCCTAGATTCCTAACTCAGAAGTTAAAAAGATCTGTCTTTTGTCACTCTTTGGGCAATGCCTTGGCCCTTTCCTTCTTTAGTATGGAAATTAAAGGCTATTATCAGAAGGATGTATGACTAGGAGAAAAGAAGGCCTGGTTAGTTACTGGGTGGGAGGGATAATTGATAGCTTTTGTGTTTCCCTGGTGTCCCTACAGTGTCAGGATAATTAAAGGAAAGCAATAGGTTGGGCCCCTCCTGTGGCAGATTTATAAAAGAATTTTCAGTAGTTAGGAGTAAATGGACTCAAATTTTGTACTGTTAGAGTATTTATTTCAATCAGGTCATAGGTTTATTAGAATATTGAAATAAATTAAAGCCACCAAATATTGTTAGATTTAAATAATATGAGATCTCCTATACAAGGGTAGTAAGCATTCACTTGCCCAATAATCACTTACTAAATACCTACTATATGCGATCCACTGTGTTCTGGTTATAAAGACAGACATGATGTTGTCTCTGTCCAAAGTGACACTTTGAAAATTTCCAATGAATTGTGCTAATTAGAAATAATATAGTGAATGGTCTTTCCAAACACTCCATGTATTGAGTTACAGTAAATGCTACTATATCTCTAGTAACTCAGGAAAGGATCAGTTTTTTACTCTTAACAAATGTGACTCTTGTTTTGAATAGGAATAAAGAAGTTGTTAAATATCTGTTAAATCAAGGAACTGATGTTACTCTTCGGGCAAAAAATGGATATACCGCTTTTGATCTAGTCATGCTGCTGAATGATCCTGGTATGTTATTATTGAAATGTCGTCCTTAATTAAATATACCTTTATTTAATTATTCCAAATTAATTTCTTCAATGTAATTAATCAGTAAATGTTTAAACATTGGGGATACAAAAGGAGGTAAAAGACAATCCTTGACCTCAACGAGCTTATGATCTAAGGTGTAAGCATGGTATATACAGGATAAATAGGAAATAATTAACAGAGCATTGGAATTTAGAGGGGTAGAGAAGGCCTCCTATAGAAAGTGGAATTTTAGTTGGGACTTAAGGAAGCCAGGGAGGTCAGGAGGTGGAGCAGAAGAAGGAGAGTATTCCAGGCATGGAGAGAAGCTAAAGAGAATGCCTACAAGCTGTCTTCTTGGAACAGTCAGGAGACCAGGGTCACTGAGTAGAAGCATATGTACTGGGGAGTAAGAGGTAAGAAGATTGGAAAGGCAGGAGAGGCAAGGGTAGAAAGGGTTTTGTATCTTGTATTTGATCCTGGAGGCAATAGGAAGGCTCTGGTGTTTACTGAGTGAGGTTCTGGGGGGAGTGAAGGGGGTGAGGGGTTGACATTATCAGACCTGTGCTGTAGGAAAACTACTTCAGTGGCTGAATAAAGGTAGATTGGAATGAGGAGAGACTTGGGGCAGGCACACCCACCATCAAGTTGTTGCAATAATCTAGGCATAAGGTGGTGAGGGCAGAGTTATATGCCTAAATTTTTAATTGATGAAGAAGAAGACCTTAAGAATTTTTATTTTCAACTCTATTTTAGTTATGCTTTTGCTCAAAGGTAGTTGTAATTTCATTGACCTAATTGACCTAAAGAGAGTCCTGGGCTAGGAGTCAGGAAGACCTGGGTTCCAGTCCTGCCTGTGACTTTAACTCACCTGACACAACCTTCTAGGATTTAGAAGGTAATATGGTAGAGTAAAAAGGATATTGGTTCTGAAATCAGAGGAGCTGGCTTCAAATACTACCTTTGATAGGACATCCCAAAAGGTCTTGGACTAGATAATATTTAGAGGTAAAATGTCTTCTTTTGCATTTATAGATACAGAACTTGTACGGTTGTTGGCATCAGTCTGCATGCAAGTCAATAAGGACAAAAGTAAATCCATCAGCCAGTCGTCTTTGCCCCATTCCAGGATTAGACAATCCTTGAGTGTCCCGGTGTTGCCAGATGACAAAGGCGGATTGAAGGTTAGCTTTCTTCCTTTCTTACTAGTGAGGAATATACCATGTGTAGGCAAATGGTGAAGCTATGATTAGCCATTACTTGGTTATCCAGTATGTATTGCCCAACAAAAGAGAAGAGAGTGTTTGTAACTGGTAGACTTGCGCTTCAGCTTGTTTTCTTGCATTAAGGATCATTTTAAGTGGCAGCGTTTCATAGAACAACCTTACTTCCATAGCAGGCAGTTGGATCTTTCTGGAGGAATTGAAAGCGCTGTGTCTACTATTTGATTATCTGTGGTCTCTGTTTCCCCATTTCTTTGCATTATAGTCAGGAGTAGACTGTAGTCACTAAAGAATCAGCACTTACATATTCTTCTGTGGGAGATCCCCTACAAAAATGTGAGCTATGTTCACTAAGACCTCACTTATCCAGAGCACATTTGAAGCACCTACTACGTGCCAGACTCCTAAGAGATAGGGATACAAACAAAGGCAAAAAAACCTCCAAAAAACCCTGTTCTCAAGAAGCTCACGTTTTAACAGGGGAGACAACATACAAACAACTTTGTATGTACAAGACATATCCAGGGCAAATTGGAGACAAGCTGAGGAATGGAAGGCACTAATACTAAGGGGGATCCAGAAAGACTTCTTGCAGAAGGTGTGAATTTTTGAAACAAGCCAGGAAATACAGGAGGCAAAGCCAAGAGAGGAGAGCATTCCAGGCCTTAGAGGCAGTCAATGAAAATGCCCAGAGTCAAGGGATGGAGCATCTTATTTGATGAACAGCAGGAAGGACACTGGATATGGAAGGGAATTAAGTGTTAGTAGATTGAAAAGGTAGGAAAGGTCCAAGTTATGAAGGTTTAAAAACCTAGGATTTTATATTTAATCCTGGAGGGATTAAAAACTACAACACATTTCAATTGTGCTTCATGATATGCAAAGAACTTTCCTTGCCACAAACCTAAGGAAATTGAGACTCTGAAAATGCAAAAGCACTGCTTCTGGTAAGGTAGCTGGTATCAGAGCCGGGCTTGAAACCAAGGTAAGGGATCACAGATTTGGAGATAGAACCTTAGAGATTAAACCTTCTTACAAAGGAAGAAACTGAGGCCTCCAGAGAGGTTAAGTGAAGCATCCAGGGTCACAAAGGAAGTGGCAGAACCCAGAAAGTTTTTATTCTAAGTCCAAGGCTTTTTTCTATTATATCACATGTATGTATATCCCCTTTGAAAAAGTAAAGTATATAAGGATATATTTCTAAAAGATTCTTTTTAAAAAAGAGTAAATAAAAAAAAAGTTTTGACACTTGAAAGGGCACCTCCATTTATCAGGTAAATACCCTATTGGAAGAACTTCCCATAAACATGCCAGGTGTCCGAGGGAAGTTCAGAAAGATTACCTGTGGATAATTCACATACACAAAGTCAGGAGTTAATTCTGCTAATATTGATGATCTAGATCACTATTGTCCGTTCTATTTTTTGGTGTTGTCTAGACTTGTGGTTTTTATCATTACAGGGAACCCCTGGTGAGGAGGACCCCTCACCAATGGAGAGGGTGACTGTCTTGTTATTTCTAGCCTTAGATCTCTTCCTGGGGCACTGAGAGATTAACTGACTTACCCAGGATCACACATGCTGTATGTGCCAAGGGATGGACTTGAACAAACCAAGCCATTAAGGCTTTGAGGTCAGGTCTACCTATTAACACCACACTGTCTCTATGCATCTGTTCTGTACCCCTGAGAATTCTGTGTAATTCATTTGTGGCATTCTTTTTAAAAATTTTTTAATTTTTTATTTAATTTTATTATTATTATTTTTTAATGTTCTACAATCACTTCCTTAAAATTAAGATTTTATCCCCCCCACACCTTCCCCCCACTACCCCCCTCCCTCCCCACGACAGCATACAATTCTGTATAGGTTCTACATA
>CM053769.1:58389421-58408891 GCA_028658325.1 Potorous gilbertii
ATATGATTATAGATACCTTTAATTTCTTCCCCTGAAAATTGCCTGTTCATATCCTTTGACCATTTATCAATTGGGGAATGACTTGTATGGTTATACATTTGAGTCAGTTCTCTATATATTCTAGAAATGAGGCCTTTATCCCCGAGCAAGGCTATAAAATTTTTTTCCCAATTTACTACATCCGTCCGAATTTTGGATGAATTTGTGGTATTCTTTACAGAGACCAAAAAAAATTCATGAAACAAAGTGTAAATGGGTCAAAAGATACCTAAGATTTTTCTGAACAGAAGAGATTGGGGACAGTAATTATTTATAGGAGGAAAAATAGGGAAGAGGATGAAAACCTGGTTAGATATAAGACTGAAGAAACACTGACTGTTAGACATTTAGAAAAAAGAAATCAAGTCAAAAAAATTGAAAGGTAGTCTTAAAATTTAGCCAAATGTCCCGAGAGGAGATTGTTAGGAAAAAAGAAACAAAATTGATAAACTAATTTCAATTCTAGAGACTCTTCTTATATACTGTGCCAGATTATTTGAAGCCTACACTCCAACTTGACTATCCAAACCTGCGGTCAATACATATCTGATAAATATGAGCATATCATTATGCCATGACTTGATAGATAACTTTTGTAAACTGAGTTTACTCGAAATTATAGTTTCATATTCCCAGGCAAATACTTTGAGTAAACATGAATCAACTCTTATAGCATTTTCCTCTAATTTGCCTTTGCTTCAAAAATTAAGATTATTCAGTTAATTTAATGAATATATAATAAATATCTTCGATGTTTCAGACACTGTAGTAAGGACTAGGAATATAAAAACAAAATATTATACTTGAAATATCTAACTCATACACAAACAAGGAAATAGGTTATCTGAGAAGGGGTTATCTTGACAATGATAGGAGGAAAAATGGGGCGGGGGAGAATGAGAATGAACCTGAATGGATAATATTAAGTTGAAATACTGACGGTGGACCACTTATCATAAAAACTGAAAAATGATCTTTGTCTAGTAGCTAAGGGAGTCAGAGAAGACATCTTGTAGAAGGTGGCACCAGAACTGTCCTTTATATGAAAATATAGTTTTCATTTGTCTGCTAATTTGGGCAGAGTCTATTCCAAATCTGAGAGACAGCCTCCATTAAGACTTGGAGAAGGGAGAAAGATTGCTGAGTTTGGACATTTATGTTATTAGATGGAAAAAGGAACGAAAAATAAGGACTCTCTTAAAATTAATGAAAGTGGTCCTTGCTAGCTATTATTGGAGATATCTCTCTTACCATCTGTTGTTGTAGAAAACTTACAGGATGTAATTTAAGTGGAAACAAGCTACCTCCAGCTTCCAGAATATCTACTACCTGATAGGGACTTTTTTCCCCATGAGTTTTGACTCCGGACTATGAGACTTATCTGTGCTGCAGCTAAGTTGGGTACTTTGGAGGAGGAAAATAGAAAAAAAAAATGTCCTATAAATCCCTCGCATTATCCACATGACCAGCCTAATCTTGGTTTTCTCTGTGGGGGAAGCCTATTGGGGGACCTTAAATTTCTTCTTGTAGGTTTTCTCTTTTAAAATTTTATATAGAAATACTAACCAATTCAGTTAGTGAATTATGAAGAAAGGCAGGACTTGGTACAGTCTGAATCACCTGTATTCATTATTTTAAACACCAGTTCACTGATTTCATTATTGTGTTTCTACTGGGTAGCCGACATAGGACCCAAAATATTACACCTCTACTAAACTGTAATCTCTTTGAGGCTACGGGCTACTTTTTATCTTTGTATTATATTCAGCTCTTAGCATAATGTTCTGCACACAATAGGCATCTAATAAATGCTTGTTACAATTGTTGATTTAAGATGGTAAGAACCCTTGGGGGGAAGAATAGAGACATTTCTTTAGATTTTTCAAAGAAAATACAATATTCTCATTCTAGTCCTGGCTCTCTCTTAGATTTAGGGTCAGAAGACACCTTAACATTCATCCAATCCAATCTCTCATTTTACAGATTGAAGATACTGAAGTTCAGTTTGGGGCATGCTAGGTGGATAGAGTGGTGGGCCTGGAGTCAGTAATGCACATATTGCTGAGCTCAAATCTGACCCCAGACACTTATTAGTTAGGCAAGTCACTTAACCCTGTTTGCCCCAGTTTCCTCATCTTTAAAATGATATGGAGAAGGAAATGGCAAACCACTCCAGTATCTCTGACAAAAAAACAAACAAACCCTAATGAGATCACGAAGAGTCAATCGGGATTGAAAACGACTACACAACAACAAAGTTCAAAGGAATTAATTGACTCATCACCTAGGCAGTGTGTAGTAGAGCAGGTATTCAGACTTGTTTTTGCTGCCTCTGATGCATTGTTTTTTAGTCTACATCATGAATGTCGTGGAATTTTTCTGGTCCTCCATTTCTGCATTCCTAAAATAAGTCTTACATCTTCTTTGCCTACTTCAGATACTTGCTGCATAGATCAGCGGAGCTAATATAGGTAAAGTGTATTATTTCAAATCTTTAAAATTCCTGTCTCTAATGTAGCAATAGCTCAAGGGAAAAATATGAATATATAGCTAATCTGATTGTAGCCTAACCAAGCTTTTATTCCTCAGTCGTGGTGGAATAGAATGTCCAACAGATTTCGAAAGCTCAAGTTGACCCAAACGTTACATCGGGGGCTTTCCAGTCACCATCCTGTGCCTTTCACCGATGAATCTGAACCATCCCTGGATTCCACAATGAAAGCAATTCCCCAGGATGAGACAAGAAATTCTGGAATTCCCGACATTGCTACCCAAAACAAGGACGCTGGTAAAGTAAAAACTGTGCAATTGAATAGCTTGTTTTCCCCGCACTGGTCTAAGACTGCGTGGCTATCATTATTGAAATTCAGAGGAAATGAAAAAAAATAAGTATGAGTCTTGTTCCTATAATTCAAAGAAGAGAAATATTCCTTAAGGAGCTGAACCAGAGAGAAGACTTGGAGGGAAATAAGATAGCTGTCATCCAAGTGTTTGAACAGGAATGATCAAGCTTGTCCTCCTTGATTGTAGAGGAAAGTTTAGGAACAGTAGCTGGAACTTCTAGAGACAGATTTAGGATTGATATAGGAAAATAAAATCATCCTAATAATTAGAGCTATTCAAAGTCTTGGGATTTGGAATGCCTCAGAGGAGAATATGGATTCCCTCTTTGATCTCTTCAGGCACAGGCTAATTGATCACTCGCTGAGAAAGTTGTAGAAAGGTTTTGGTCAAGTATAGATTAGACTAAATGGACTCCTGAGGTCTCTTCCAGTTCTTAGTTTGGTGATTCTGTGAAAATCTCTAGGTGTTTTTCCTATGGATTTTATGGTCATGACTGCCCCATGTTGTTCTTGCGGGGTTGGTTTTTTGAAACCAGTTATATATAAAGGGGATAGAGAAAAGAGAAAAAGAGAGATGGGAAAGAAAGGGACTGCAGAATAAGACCCACAAGTAGCTTCTCAGTCCATGTTGTAGTAGTAACAAGCTTTGAAGCTAAAGATAAAAAGACTGTGAGAAATGATAGGCAAGACAGACAGGACCTCACTGGTCTACCTAAGGTATACTTTGGTATATATCCCACTTTATATTTTTTACTGTTGATATCTATCGTATTTTTAGCCCATTATACCAACCTATCAAAATCTTTTGATATCTAATTCTGTTTTATTGTGTATTAAGTATCTATCCTGTCATCATTTACATACTTGATGAATGAACCGTGAGTGCCTTCAGTGAAGTGTTAGACAAAAATACTGAACAGAATAAGGCTGAAGAGGAAGCCATGGGGCTTACCACTAGAAATATATCTCCTGGTTTACCATATATCTATCAGACCACATGGTTTAGTCAGTCAGGTTCAAACACACCTGGATGATCATCTGGATGATCATCTGTCAGAGCCTCTTTGCAAAAGACTCTTGCCTTGTGCATGAAGTTGGACTAGGCCCCCTTTGCTAACCCTGAGGTACTATGTTCCTTGATGACCCTATTGCCATATATGTAATGTTGTATTTCCTAATTTACTTTTGGAAATCTCAAAAAGATTTTTTAAAATTTTAGATGCTTTTTTCAATTAAGAAATTGAATATTATTAAAGAGCTAAAAATCTAAAAGTGAGTTTTTCCAGAATTAAAAACCTGAGGCTTATACTTTCATTCATATTAAGTCCTAGGGATATTGATCATCAAGTTTCTGAATATATCTATTTTGCTTTTCAGGTACTACAAATACAAGGATAGAAAAAGAAGATACTTTATTGACAACAATGGTGAGTATTTGGAAATTATTATGTATTTCACATTAATTTTCTCCATTATGGAACTCAGCAGTGAAATGGGCTGATGCTTAAAGGGGCCTAGGATCAGTCAGCACCAGACCCCAGGAGAAGGTCTATCTTGCCTATCATTTCTCACAGTCTTTTTATCTTTAGCTTCAAAGCTTGTTATTACTACAACATGGACTGAGAAGCTACTTGTGGGTCTTATTCTGCAGTCCCTTTCTTTCCCATTTCTCTTTTTCTCTTTTCTCTATCCCCTTACTCTAAATACTTTCTCCACTAATCCCTCCCACTCTGCACCTGGGGCTTCCTCTCTGAAATATCCATCTGCCTAAAGGGCCTTCTCACCCTTGAAGATCCCTCTGCCATGACAGCTACTTTTTTTCCACTGGTGAGTTCCTCCTAGGGCCACCACTTTATGAGGGGTCCAGGCTGGCCAACCTTCATTTCCCTCCCAGCTGTGCTTCTGAGTCTTTGGACCCTCACAGGGTACCTTGAGCCTCTCACCCTTATCCCTTCCCCTTGCCCCAACCTGCACATTCCATCTCCCTGTTGTGTTACATTCCATTAAACATAACTTCCCAAAGTGGGTGATACTGGGTTTGGTAGTAGTCTCAGATGCAATTGGGGGGGATGTTGATAAAAATAAGGGGATGATGGAAGTATAAGGAAAGAAGAGAAGAGAAGATTTTGAAAAACCTTTTCTATCATCTGTTGTGGAACAGAATTAATAGTGATTACATTATTTTCCAAATAAACACAAACAAAATGCAAGTTATAACCAATCAGTGGTCAAGTCCACTGACAGGTCTTAACAAGTGTTGGCAGGTGAGTATACTAAGAATTATTGGGAAATCCAGTGTGCATTGGCAGGAATCTGTGCATGTAATGACTTGTTTATAATATGATACTCTATGGTTACATGAGGCAATATTGTGTCATCAAAATTTCAATGCAGGAAAAAACTTAAAAGTTTACTATAAATTATTAAATTGAGGCTATGTGATTTTTTAAAAAAGATTTTATATGTTTTTGAAATGATGCAAATTAAAAAAAAAACCGTTAAAGGATGTAGATTTCCAGAGGGGTGCTGAGTAATTTTTTTAAAAAGGGGATGATAAGCCAAGTAAGTTTGGGAGCTTCTACGTTAGAATGTTGTTATTTGTCCTTTCTTATCAAAGAGGGCCATGGCATCATTCCTTGAGAATGGGGATTATCTTTCTTTTTGCTTGTATTTGTATTCCTAGCACTTAACACATGCTTGGCACACAGTAAGCACTTTAAAAGTACCTGTTGTCTGCCCTCCCCCTGTCCTCTCCTCTTTCCATTCTTATAGTTATTGCTTGTTACATTTGCTGGTCACAGTTTCCTCCGTTTAAACTAGGGATGAGATGAATGTAATGAAAATGTAATGAATGAGATACAGATTTTTTTTTTTGCTATCCTTAAAAAAGTTAAAAATTAGATTATTGCTTTGAATCTGACTTACTGATCCTCCTGTACCTCCACCAATGGGTTATTGTATATTTTCTAAGTTCCTCTGTTTTGTGAATTATTCAGATTGTTAGATTTGGTGTTAGTAAAGGTTAGAATACTATTTTAATTTTCAATTCAATAAATTCCACATTTATTAAGCATATACTATATGTAAAAGGTAAGAGGCAGGGTGGAAAAGTGACTAGAGCTGGCTCACAATCAAAAAAACCTGGATTCAAGTTCCACTTTTGATACAAACTGTTGTTTGGTCCTAGGCAAGTCACTTAAACTCTCAATGATATAGGCAGCTCTAAGATTATAAGTGGCAGAGAAAGTACCAACCTGCTTTAGTGGAGGGAGCTTCCAGACCCAACAGTTCCCTTTATAAATGAAAACACAGGTCCAATCCCTATATGAATACAATATAGAAGATATGTGCCAGGCTCTGGGAATACAGAATAAAAGTCATAATTCCTTAAGGAGAATTCAGTCTTATGGGATGATGAGATACATACATAAGTACAGCATATGAGCAAATTTAAATGCAAAAATGATTGAAGTCATACTTTGGCAGTTAACTTTTATTTTTTAAAAAAAATTACTTTTAATATATGGAATAAAACAAGCATTTCCATAACATAAAGATGATTGCACACGAAACTATAAATCTACTATGCACAACTTTCTGTTCCTTTCAAATACACAACAAAATTATCATGTAAATTTATTTTCTTCTCTACTGCTGACTTATAGGTGGCTACTGTTAGACACAAATGGGTATATAGATGTGTAAAATCATCCTGTACATACTTCTGTTTACCGGTTGTTTCTCTGGATATGGATAGCATGTTTCTTCATATGTCCTTGATAGTTAGTTTGGGTATTTATAATAGTCAAAATAACTTATTCAATCAAAGTTGCTCTTAAAACAATATGCTATTACTATGTAAAATTAAATGCCAACTACTTGACAAGGTAATATACTAGGTGCTGGGTGTACAAAACAGTATGGTCATTCTTCTCAAGGTACTTAGAATCACAGTGTCAGACTCATAGATGGAGAGCTGGTAGGGATCATAAGAATCCAACTCCCTGTTTTAAAGATGAGAAAACTGAGGAGCAAAGAATATAGGTGAGTTGCCCAGGGACATAGCTAGTAAATGAAATAGGATTTTAACTCAGGTCTTCTTTACAGTTAATTTACATTTTATTTTATTTTCTCAATTATTGTGACAACTTGTTTTAATTTTGAGTTCCAAATTCTCTCCCTCCTTTACCTTCCCCTCTCTCTCATCCTTAACGCAATTTTATATATATTATATATGTGCAAAATATTTCTGTAATAACTCAGGTCTTCTCAATTTCACGTCTAGGGCTATATCCACTGTGTTATGCTGCCTTTGTAATTTAATAGGGGAAATACATATGTCCACACATTTTGGGAGTTTGTGAGTTTACTTGATGTCTTTCTACTTTATTTAAGTTTAATTGTTTAAATTAATTTTTTCACTGACTCTCTTGAAGTGTGTAAGTAAGTATTTCACTGAATCTCTTGTATTCTCTAAATATCTAAACTGCATACAGAATACTTTCAAAAGGTAAAATTGTAATAAGGGTAAAAGGAGATCATGGTGTGAAGTACTTTTATGATACTTTGATATTCCCAACCCCACCTTCCCTTACCATCAGCCTCTTCACATCCATTATCTTTCCACTCTAGAACCAATGAAACTATCATTAGTTTTTCTAAAATCAGGTTTGTTTTCTGTTTCAGTTAAGAAATGGTGCTCCTTTTACTAGACTTCCAAATGACAAACTGAAAGCAGTGATTCCTCCTTTCTTACCACCTTCAAATTTTGAGCTGTGGAACTCGGATCGGACTCGGATAAACAGAGATGGTTCAACAGATCCAATGAAGACTACATTGCCCCAAAGATCTGTCAAATATCATCCTGTTGGCAGTGGAAACTCTGACATTGTAAGTAATAGAGTCGTACAGTCCAGTCTTACTTGTGATTACATTGTGACATCACAGAAAAATAAACACTAGAATTTGAGTCAAAGAGCTGGGTTTGAGTCACAGCTCTACTATACAGTAGCTATGTGACCACAGGCTATGTTACTTGATTTATTTTTTTAACTAAATTTAACTTTTTTTAAATTAATAAGCATCTGCCGCCCCTCTCAAACAATAATTCAGATTCTATCATGACTCTTAAAATACTTGAAGGAAAAAGGTTTAATGCAAACTTCTTCCTTAAAAAATAAACTGAAGTAATGTTGCATTACATCTTGGTAAATATGTAATTCATTCCCCAAGCATTAATTAAGCACAGTGCTGATTTCTGGGGACAATTAAATAGTCCCTACCCTCAAGGATCTTACATTCCTTTGGTGGAAACAACATATTTACAGATAAGTAAATCTAAAACACATATAAAGCAATTTAGGGGCAGGGGCAGTAACTACTGGGGCAATCATGTGTAAGGTAGGAAGTGGCACTTGTACCTAATTCTGAAGGAAATGAAGAATTCTAATCAATCAGCAAGCATGTACTTACTATACGCCAGACATATTTTAAGAGGTAGAGGTGAAGAAAGGGAGTATTTTAAACACTGAGAGCAGCCTTTGCAAAAAGCACAGAAATGGAAGAAGAATTGTCACATATAAGGAACAAAAAGTAAGTCAGGCAATTTGGACGGAATATAAAGGGGAGTGAAGGTAGGCTTGGGAGCAGCTCATGAAATGCGTTAAATGACAAAAGAAGTTGGTATTTTACCCGAGAGTTTAATAGGGAATCATTGGAGATTTTTTTATTTTTTATCAAGGAAGTGATATGTTCAGACCACGACTTTCAGAAATAGCAATTTCTGGAAATTGATCAATTGGGGAATGACTGAACAAACTGTGGCATATTATTGTGACAGAAAACTGTTGTGTTATAAGAAATGACTAGCAGAATGGTTTCAGGAAAACCCAGGAAAATGTACACTAACTGATGCAAAGGGAGCAGAACCAGGAGAACATTGCACACAGTAACAGCAAAATTAGAGGATAGTCAACTGTGAATGACTTAGCTGTTCCCAGGAACACAATAGTCTAAGACAATTCCAAAGGACTCAAGATGAAAAATGCTATCTTCATCCAGAGAAATAACTGATGGATTCTGACTGCAGATTGAAAAATACTTTATTTTTCTTGGGCTTTTTCTGTTGTGGGTCAGTGTTTCTTTCGTAGCATGATTAATATGGAAATACGTTTTGAATGACTTCGCATGTATAACGTATATGCAATCGCTTACTTTCTCAATGGGAAGGGATAGGGAGGGAGAGAATTTGGAACTCAAAATTAAAAAAAAAACAAATGTTAAAAAAATGGTAAGATGACAAACATTTCTATAGGGCTTCGAGGTTTCAAAAGTACTTTACGTATTTTACTTCATTTGTTCCTGTGAGGTAGATGCTTTTACTATCCACATTTTATATGAGGAATTTGCGACTGAGAGAGGTTGAGTTCCCACTGCCAGTGAGTATCAGACACAGAATTTGAACGTAGGTCTTTCTGACTCCAAGCTCAGCATTCTATCTGTTGTACCATCCAAAAAGGAGCCAAATAAGTAGGAGAACAAAGAGAAGGCAACGTCAGGAAAAGCCAGCAGGAGAAGGGTGATCAACAAAGACAAATGTTGCTGAAAAGTCAAATAGGATAAAAATAGAGAAAAGGCCATCTGATTTGACAATTGGCCACTCTGGAGAGGACAGTCTCAAATTTAGCAATGAGGTCAGAAGCTTGATTGCAAGGGATTGAGGTATGACAGGAGAGGCCAGAGGTGTAGATTGCTTTTTCTAGAAGGTTGTTGGTAAAGTGGGGGGAGGGGGTGGAGAGAGAGAGAGAGAGAGAGAGAGAGAGAGAGAGAGAGATACACAATTGTTTGAAGAATTTCTAGGGCCAAATAAAAGTTAGAGTTGTTTTTTAAGGATGAGAGAGACTCAAGTATATTTATATGGAATGAACCAGTCGGTGGGGAGAGTTTGAAAATTAGAGAGATAGGAGATGATTATGGAGGCATGTTGCAGGAGAAGATTAAGGGGATGGGACCAAGAGAACATGGAAGTATTGACCTTAGTAAACAGAAGGGCTGCCTTTTTCTTTTTTTTTTTTTTATCAGAGATTGGAATAAAGGGAGGAATGGGGAATGTCAAAGACTTTGAGACGTAGAAGGGGGTAAAGAAGAAGCTCGTGAAAAACTGCTTCAGTTTTCTCAGTAAAATGTGAGGGGACAGGGAGGCTGGAGGAGAAAAGAGAAGCTTTGGAACAATTTGGGGAATATGATAGATAGAGATTTAGTAAAGAATAAAAGGAGTGCCTTGTGGCTGTGAGGGCACACTCAGCTGAGATTAATTAACATGAGTTTATAATGGTCCCAGTTAGAAAAGTGGTATGACTTCCAATTCTAATGATTATATATATAACTAGCTCTGTTTCTCCTGAGCTACTAGTATGGGATGTCTTCTTCTATGATCTGATCTAATTTCATATTCAGAATTTATTTCATATTGAGACCAGATAAATATAGATGGTCTGACTGGCTTTTAATTTGGTATAGAGTAAAATCAGACCCCTAACTGGATCATGTATCTCACCAAGTCCAGTCTTTACTTGAATGCCTTAGCTGCTTCCATTTTGGGTCAGCTCTTATTGTTAGGTCGCTTCCAGTCCTACTCTGATGCCTCCATGTGATACTAAGGTAACCTTGGGTTCTTGAAGGTATGCTAGCAGGGCACAAGCTCTGACAAGTTGTTCCATTCTAGGAAGGCTTCTAATACAGTTCTAGAAATGGACGATGGAAGGCCATTTTAATTAAGATTGTAAAGACTCATCGTAAATAGTCTGGCCACTTGGTATTGAACACTTTGGCCATGGCAACCCATGAAACAAATAAAAATATGAAATGCCCCTCAGTCCTTTGTAGCTCCATTCCAATTCTACAGGGACAGTGGTAAAAGTGAGGTATTGTTAGGAAAATGGAAGAAGGTTCTAAGAATCACATTGATAGAAAAGAAAGACACAGTAGATAGGTGGATGGATGGATAGATGAAGCATCTGTGTGTTAAGCACAGAGGACACAAATATATACACACAAGATAGTCCCTACCCACTAGGAATTTACAGTCTTATGATGAAAGATAACACATAAAGGGAAACTGGTAGGAGAGAAATATGAGAATGGTGACCAAACTAGAAGCAGCATGCTGTAAAAATGGTGGTCAAGAAATGACATGGAGGCCTGGTTCCCAGCAAGATAAGGTGAAAGCTCACATCCTTTTTAGACTGTCAAATGAATCATTGTTTTTCTAAATGTGAGATCTTTGTCCTCCAACTGATGAGTAGACATATTACTAGAGAAACTAAATCATATCAATCTTGATGTTCTTGCTATTAATGAAAGAAGAGAAAGCAAGGAAGATGCCACCAAATCCAAGGATGGCTAACCGGTTCTCAAAGAAACAAAGTAAGGAGTTAGTGGCGTTGGTCTTTTTCACATTTCTAAAGACAAACAAGAAACATTATCCATTGGACACTTAGTCATCTCATATCATACTGCTTATGGTAAGCATTTACAGAAAGACCATCATGATAATTTTGTTTATATGCCAACATTTAGTACATCAGAGGGAGTAGAAAAAGTCCATAAAGGACCTAAGTACTTCCCAATTAAATCAATATATACTTTGTTATTTGGGAACTTCTATGCAAAGATGAGAATATGGGATAATGGTAGATGATATGTTAGAAAACATGGGTCACAGTTGCAGAGGCTTTGTGCTTTGTGCCTCACTTACCTATCTATATATCGTGAATACTTTTTAAAAGAAGAAATTGGGGAAGCAGTAGACTTGCCAGCATCAAATAGCTTCACAAAAAATGAAACTATAATATGATAAACAGGAAATGGGGGAGGAGGCATCATTTCCAAATCAGCTTTTGGAGGCTATTTGTGTAATTTGCTACTTAAACTTAAACTGCTCATTTTCATGTTGTTGCATAATGACTTTAATGGAATTTTATAAATGAAAAAAATCTGTTCTTCATAAGTATTTATCCTCCATGTCATCAATGACAGATTTCCTTTTTTCCAGTGGAGTGGAGGGTACAGAGTGCTGGGTCTGGAATCATGAAGGACCAAGTTAAATTCCAGCCTCAGATACTTGCTTCCTGTGGGACTCCGAGCAAGTTACATAATCTCTGTTTGCCTGAGTTTTCTCAACTCTAAAATGGGGATAACAGTAGCACCTTCCTTCCAAGGTGGTTGTGTCAATCAAATGAGATAATATTTGTAAAGTGCTTAGTATAGCACCTAGCATGTAGCAGATGCTTAATAAATGTGGTTTCCCTTCCTTGTCTGAAAGTTTTATATCTATTTGTATAAGTGGGATGAGGGGTAGGAAGATATACACTATAAGTATAAATATACTGAATTACACATATTATTCTTTCAGACATCTGTCAGGCCTGTTAAATTTCCCTCTGTTACAAGAAGCCCCACTTCTCCTACAAATTCAGGAAATTTCAACCAATCACCCCACTCTTCTGGTGGGTCCAGTGGCATAGGTGGAATTAACAGACATGGTGGAGAACTACATAACAGATCAGGTATGTATTTATTTTTTTCAGATTCATATAAGAAATGAAAAAACACAAAAACTCAAACTTTATAGAAATAGAATCTTTAGATTTCTTTTTTATTTGTTCTGTTTGTTTTTATATCACATTCATTTTCAAATGTAACCCTCCTCTCTTCCCTATGCAAAGAGACATCCTCTTTTCACACAGAATTAGAAAATAAGTGGAAAACGAGCAGTTCAGCAAAACTGACTGGTACATCAACGGAGTCTGAAAATGTGAGCAATGCAAAATGTAGAGAGTTGAAGGATAATCTGCTCTTTTAGCTGATATAGGGATGAACTCTACATTCTATAATATCCCTTACAAGCGGTAATCCAGCTCTTGCTTGAACATTTCCAGTACTAGGGAACTCATTACTTCTTAAGGAAATGTATTCCATTTAAATATTGTAAGTTTTTTTTAATATTAAGGCAATATTTGAGTGTCTGTAACTTCTACCCATTGTTCCTAGCTCTCCCCTCTGAAGTCAACCACTTATCCTTCATTTATGAGGTTTGTAAACAGCACCCATGTTTTGCTCGTCTTCCCCTGTCATCACCACTAGTGTTCTTCTCTCCAAGCTAAATACCCCAGGGTTCTTCAGTTAATTTTCATTTGGCAGGTTTATTGTTTGGAGTCCCTTTACCATCTTCATTGCCTCATCTCTGGATTCATTCCAGTTTTCATTTTTTCTCCAAAAAAAAACAAGACACTTAGCCGTTGGATGAGCCCTTTTAGCTATAGCATGAGAAGTACTATATAGACTGCATATGCCAATGAATCACATCATAACTTTGTTTCCTCTGTATTTCCTAAAGATTTTGAAATAACCTAGAATCATAGTGTATGTGATAGATTATGTCTACTATGTTAAATAATTTATCTATGATTGTACAGCCAAGATGTAGTAAAGGCAGGACTTAAACCCAGGATTTCATCCCTCCAAGGCTGATCCTCTATCTTATATACACCATGCTACCTCTCTTTTGTTGTTAAGTATTGAAAGTGAACTATTTGGGCTTTACTTGGCAGAATTACTTTTAAAATCTCCCTTTAAAGCAAAATTTTTAAAAACAGGAAGCTTGAGGTCTCCTTTTTTTAGTCTTTGCTGCTGTCTCAAAAAATGAGACAACCTTGAGAGTATCAAAATTGTAGGGTAATTTATAATTATCTGGGTCTTTCTGCTACCTGTTATCTAGCTTGGTTAGTGGTTTTCTTTTGTCAAGACTCATATTTACTCCTTCAGCATTCACTTGATACCTGCTGTGGGATTCTAAAAAAGTTTTAGGGCAAAATTGGCACACAAAAATACTATATAAATGAAATCCTTTGAAATGATTCTCATTATTAGATATTAATTCCTTCACATTTGAATGCCAGTGTCTGACAAATACAAGCACTAATTTTTTGGTTGAGCAGAGAATTTTTTCCAATGACTCCAAATACCATTCTGCCTGTGGTTCATACTGAACTCTGCTGTTCTAGAGCTGACAGTTTTACTTTTTTTTAAGGGAGATTGGGGAGTGTCATTTAAGGAGAGGAACACATTTCTTTTTTTCTTAGATTTTTATTTATACCTTTTAGTTTTACATCATCTAGCCTTCACTTTGTATCCCATTTCTTCTCCTTTCCCAGATAACCATCCCTTATCATAAAGGAATTTTTCTTTAAAGAAAAAGGTGAAGAGAAAAAAAAATACCTCAGCAAAACCAATCAATATATCAAAGAGAATTTGATATCATATGCTATATTCCTCCCCCCATGCACCTTGCACTTATGCAAAGGAATAGATTGAGGCATTTTCTCATATTTCTCCTCTCAGGTCAAGTTACTTCTTTATAAATTTTGCAACATTCAGTTTTAATTGTTTTGTGGTGATTGTCCTTTTCATCTACATTGTTACAATCATTGTGTGTATTGTTTTCCAGGCTCTACCTACTTTGTTTTGCCTACATCAGTTCACATATGTCTTTTCATGCTTCTCTGTACTCATGTTCATTGTTTCTTACAGCACAGCACAATAATATTCCATGACCTGCCAAGGTTGATTTAACCATGTCCCAGTGGAAGGGCATGACTACTGAAGGCAACTGAACTGTTTCTAATTCTTAGCCATCACAAAAAGTGCTGCTGAGAGCATTGATAATGATAGCTATTGATAATATTTTGGTGTATATGGAGCCTTCTTGTCAGTGACTTCCTTATAGTATAAGCCTTGTAATATATACCCTTGGGTCGAAGGGTATAGACATTTTAGACACTTAACTGTATAATTCCAAGTTACTTTCCAGAAAATTACTATCAGTTCATAGCGGGGGAGAGCACATTTTGATAGGGTGGGGCCCCCTCTGTTGTACTATTTTTGTCATTTCCCAAGTACCACAGTAATCAGGTGAAATTAGAATTAGGATGGGGAGATTAAATGAAATGCTATTGCCACTGACATGTACCCATTTCATATATTTCTTTATAATTCCTTAGGTGGCAGCATAGATAGTGTTTTGTCCCAAATTGCAGCACAAAGGAAAAAAGCCGCAGGATTATCTGAACAGAAATCCAGTCAACAGTATAGTCCAGTCTGTACAGTTCCTGGGTCCACCCTGCCTGATGTCCAGGGTTCTCCAATTTCGGGCAACATTCATAGTGGAAAGGTGTTTGTTACCTTATGCCTTCCCCGTGTTAACATCAGCAGTACTAACCCAGGACCTGAATCTATGTTGAACCAGGGGAAGTAGAATATTTAATGCAAACAAGGCATTCCTCTGAACTTGAGTGAATACCTTTAGTATTAGTTGATACCTGGGGCAAGGTAATTTTATGAAATCACATCTTTGTCAGTGGAAGAGCCATTTACTCCCTCTGGTTCTGTATAGAATCAGGCCCAGCACAGATTGCATGCTCAAGTTGTAATGGAACATCAATGAGTGCATGTTGTTTACCCCTCTGTTTTTATGTAGTTGCTATCGCTGCTATGGAGCCCTCTTGATTGATTAGGAAGCTGACAAACCTTCTTGAATTATAGTAACATTCCTATTACTTCAGCACTAGAAACTCTTTTTCTCTCTTTGCCCTGTTATTTTTGCTGGGAGATATAATAGTATATATAAACTTCAGGGTCATAATGGAGGCTGCTGTATATTTACATATGATTAGATATTATATAGTGATTATTTATATTGTATAATTGTTTCACAGATATAACCTACTTTAAGGAAACTTAAATGCACCCAAATACAAATTTCAGAAAATTATTTCCTTAATATATAATAACTGATATCCCTGATCAAAAACATTACTGGAACCTTATTGGACTTAATAAAAAAAAAAAAAGGAGAGAAGGTGCTAAACTTCCTTTCAAGTACCAACATCTGTGATTGAAGATTCTTATTTTTAAAAGCATTTAAGGGAGATAAAATATCAATACCATGACATTTTAAATGCAAATACTTTACGTAAAGATGATTCCTCTTAGTCTGTTGAGAAGGGAATGTAGTGGAAAGACCCCTGGAGTAGAAAGGAGAGTTGACTTCTTGACATAGCTCTGCCATGTACTGTGGGACACTGAGCAAGCTACAAAAGTGCTCTTCAAATTATAAATATCTATACAAATGCATTTTCTTTGTATGTTTCTATGGGTAGCAAGTGAAAGACATCCCATTGGGTAAAACTCCTCATGTAGATCCAATTCTAAGAGAACAGTTTCAGAAGTTTGGTATGATGGCTACAGTTATACCTCTGATCCTTAGCAACTGTGTGACTCTGGGCAAGACCCCTAACTCCCCTAATCAATTTCCTCATCTAAAAGATGGGTTTAATATTGTCTGTAATATAAGCCTTGGTTAAGGTAGGACCCATGCACAGAGCTGAGGAGTAAGGCTACCCTTTTCTCTGAAATAAGGAGGAAGAAGTAATGCTGACAAACTTTTGGAGAATGAAGAAGGTTGAGGAAGTTCTTGTCAAATGGCCTCAACAGTTTCAGTGTGGTAGGAACCAAGTTATCCACTATAAGCCAGGGAGGGTGTGGAATCTGGAGTAGAAAAGAAAAGTTTGGAACTATCACCATGGGGGATAAGGAAGGGAAGTAGTATTCTCAAGAGACTGCCAAGCAGTTGAAGTAACCTATTGTAAATTTCACCAGTTTAATTTTGTGACTTACTCCAGCAATCCTAAGCAGCTTGAAGTAGAGCAATCAGTAGTGGCAGTTGAGCAGAGGTGTGCTGGTAAATGTTTAACAACCAGCTCTCTGCATTATTGACATTTTCTCAATTACTTTATTAAGTCTAACCAACCAAAAAACCCCCAATCAAGCCCTAATTTGTGACATTTGTCACATTTTTGAGTGTCAATTGACATTTTTGGAGTGTCAATAAATACTCCTATTGAAAATTAATCAATTGGCTCTTAAAGCCATCTGGGGGACAAGTGAGTGATCTTACAGTGATGGTGAACACACAAAATAGTACAGTTTTAAATAGTTACGTAGAAGTTTTTAGATACATTTTTCCTTAAAGTATAAAGTAAATGATGTGAAAATAAATTAAAGCATAAAGTGAATAATGTCATTTCATATTCAATTCAATTACAATTCAAAAACTTTTGAGTGCTCACTAGATGTTGGGTGGTAACAATAAATAAGACTGTCTCTGCCTCTCATGGTTTAATGGGGATAAATGACCTATGTTTTTAAAAAATCATAATAAGAATAGAGCAGGATAAATGCATACAAGAAATATAAGTTCTATATGAGTTTCAGGGGGCAAAAGATACGGTGTCTCAACAGCAAGGGAAGAGGAAATGAGAGGAAAATGAAGTTCTTAAAGTCACTAGCTTAAAATTTAGAAAACTATCATATTTTTTATACAAAAAACTTAAATAGTAAGGCATGTAAAAGTCTTATTTTTGAAATGGTTAAAAACTAGCATGGTCCAAATATTAGAAAACAGAAAGTGGTATTGGACTAGATAATGAAGCAACAAACCGTTATTAAGTGCTTACTGTGTGCCAGATGGGTTTGTAAGTGCTAGGAATTCAGAAAAATAATACAAAACTAGTTCCTGCCCTCAAAGACCTTACATCCTAAGGATGGGATGGCAAAGCCTATGTAAATGGGAACATAGAAGATGCATAGAAAATATGTAGAAGGTAAGTTTAGAGGGGTTTTGTAATTACTTCAAATGGACCTTAGATCATCATTTCTCTACCCTTCCATTTAACACAAAGGAAGAAAATTAAGCTATCGAGATAGCAAGTGACTTGCCCAAGGTCATGTGGCTAAATAGAGGCAAAGCAAAGTAGAACCCAAGGCTTTTTACTTAGCTAAAGTCCAGGGCTCTTTCCACTATACCACATTGCCTCCTTGTCTCAGTAAATGTATATATATTTTTTACCAGTAGTTTTATTAAGCAGTTACAACTCTTAATTTTAAATTTGATTAATAGTACTTTTCATATCCTTGTTTAGAAAATGCTTGTCAGATTCAGTACCTGATGGATATATCTCTGTATATTTCAGTGATCGCTAATTTCTTTCTTTGGCCTTTATTTTTGTCCAATTGTATTTTTACTTTTATTTTTGCATCAGAAATTAGAGACAAGCAAAAGACCTCTATCTGGGACCTCAACTACCTCCAAAAGCACCTCACCAACACTTACCCCATCCCCATCCCCAAAAGGGCACAATGCGGAATCCTCCATTTCCTCTTCCTCATCTCATAGGCAGTCTAAGGGGAGTGGTGGTTCTAGCAGTGGAACTATTACTGATGATGGTAAGTGACTGGTGAATACATCAGAATGCATGGGAGGGGGAATATATGTACGAGGTACCTAAGTGTAATAATCATTTCAAAGAAATTAGGAATTTTTAAAAATGTTATGTTCCATAAGTTCAGGGCCCAGGATCAATGGGAGCTCCATCACATCTACAAGGAATGATCACTTTGTCCTTGGTTCACCTCAATGATTTTTTAATAGTAGCGGAAAAAGAACAAATCTGAATTACAATGCTCAGGACAAGGTCCATTTCCTTCCACTCTCTGTTTCTTTCACCCTGCTTTTAGAGCAGGGGTTCTTAACCTGGGATCCTTGAGCTTGTTTTTAATATTTCAATAACTGTATTTCGATGTAATTGGTTTCCTTTGTAATCCTGTATTATATTGTATTGCATACATTATAAAATACAATTCTGAGAAGTGGTCCATAGGCTTCACCAGACTGCTAGAGGGGCCCATGACACAGGAAAGGTTAAGAACTTCTGCTTTAGAGGCTAATCCCTTAATCTTTTTTCCCTTCTGCACTTTTTTTAATGCATTCCTACAATATGTTTACCAATTCTTTCCTCCCATTCCCTAGCCTCCTAAAAGTCATCCTCAGGCATGTCCTCAAGCATGGTCAATTATACTATAGTTTGACTCTAAGGAATAGCCTTTTCATATGAATTCTTTCAGTAATGTCTCTGAATACAGTTTGTTCATGCTGAGGTCAGAATGTCTTCAGCATTTTCTTTAGCTCAGAGAAATCAGTGGTCAAGGCATAACAATTAAAATTTAATCTTAGAAGAGAAACAAGTTAGCCTAGTATTGAAAACTCTTAGAACTTTTTGCTTTTAGAGTTGGCATTTTAAAAATAATAGGTCAGGGGGGGCGGAGCCAAGATGGTGGAGTAGAAAGACTCACCTATACTAGGTCCGAACCCACAGCCCATAGATTCCCTGTAAAAAGAACTCCTGACAAATTCTGGAACAGTGGAAGCCGCGCAGCAACACAGTGAAGGAGATTTCCGTTGCAGAGAGCCCTGAAAAACCAACTGCAAAGGTACCTCAGACGGGAGCCAAGTCCTGTCCTGCCGAGCGCTCCCCTCGCCCGCCCCGGCCATGCAGCACTGAGAGGAGCGAGCAGAGCCAAGCAGGAGTCAGGGGCCTGAATCTCCGGGTGGCCGCGAAGGTCCCTCCACCCACAGACGCACAGGTCAGTGAGAGAGATGGGCTGAGAGGCGAGCAGGGGATCTCCAGGACTC
>CM053769.1:58409391-58444195 GCA_028658325.1 Potorous gilbertii
GAAAAAAATTTCTCTTCACTTTCTATGTATCCTCTATCATTTAATGATAGATCCACTTTAAAAAAATACCCTTCCTTACCACACAGCACCTGACAGTTACTTTTGTAATTCTAAATAGTCAAGCAAAACTTCTTCTCCCTCAATATTCCTCTCTTAAAATATATCATAACAGTAACTGTAGAGCAGTAGTGTTGATGGCAGATAGAAACAGATCCCAATGAGTTGTATACTGACTTCAAAAACCACTGTCTGTGTTGACTTGTATTTTTATTTATTTTTGTCAAACATTTTCTATTTATATTCTAATACGGTTCGGACCTTGCTCTGCATGAGCTCGACATCTCTCTTGTAAATCATAAGGAAGCCTAGTGAAATATTATAAGTTGTAGTAGATATATATATATATATATATATATTATAGTAATTAACTTCAGCAAGTTTATATTATCATAATTTTATATTAATGATTAGATCATCAGATGAAGTTGTCTCTGTTATATCTTTCAAGGAATTATGTATAATTTTAACAAGAATAAGATGTACCCTATGGGAGAAAAGTCTTTGAGGCAGAATTTTATCCTACTTAAATGCTATTTTTTAGTGAACAAGGGAAGTATTGTGTCTTATATTCTCTCCATCCTTTCGACAAATGTTTAACCGTAAAGATGTTGATAGAAGTGGCTAGATGGCACAGTAGATATGGTGCTGGGCCTGCAGTCAGGAAGACTTGAGTTCAAATCTAGCCTTGGACACTTACTAGTTGTGTGACCCTTACCAAATCACCTAGGCTCTGTTTGCCTCAGTTTCCCCAACTATAAAATTATATAATTATAGCACCTCCCTCTCAGGGTTGTTGTGAACACCAAATGAGATAATATTTATAAAATCATTTAGCACATACCTGGCACATAGTAAGTAGGTGCTACATAGATGTTAACTAGCCTTTATGTTGTTGTTTGTGGTATATCACTTTGCAAAATCCTGTCCATTCCTTTCTAATATTCTCATCAAGGACATCTTTAATGAATATGCAGATTGAATTATCAGTTGATATTATCTATTTGGAATAAAGATTTTTTTCCCATGATTTTTGTATCTTTCCCATCTTTCAAATATTTTGAAAACTGGTCCCTCACAATTATTTCATCTCCAACATGAATCACCTCTCTTCATACTTGATCTACTCTAAACTACTTTTCCCTCTAATTTCTTCAATTTCAGTTTGTGCTTCCTCTAGAAGTGCTTTAGAGATCACAGTAGTAGAGTCTAAATATAGTAGTTTCAGTGACAATTAAAATAGCATTTTATAAAAATCTTCACACTTTTAATGACTTTGATCTATTTGTACTTCTAGTTTTCAAATTCCCTCAAGATAATATAAATTATGGAACCGTGGTTCTGCAGTGTGGCAGTCTCTTCTATTGCCCACCCCATCCCCCAAACCCTATTACTAGACCTGTTGCCTAGATGGATTTCCCACTATAAATATTCTCTTTTCTACTCTGGGAATTTGTGAGAAAGGAATCTCCCATTTTCTTTTACCATTTATTAAATTCAAGTCACCAGCCAGAGGGAATATTGCTACAAAACATCACAATTTTAGATTTATCTCCTCTCTCTTCTCTGGAGATGCTCCCCTCTCAATTACCTCCTCCTAATTGTATTTCCAGTGAGTTGTCCCAGGCAAGCAAAAGTATACATTTCTTATAGAGACAAATTAAATGTTTTAAAACAAAGAAAGCCAAAAGAACTTTCCCTGTGATCCAAATGGAAGTCTTCAGGCTTCCATGAAGGAGCCCAATAGGAGAAAAAAGATGCACAGTTACCACTTTGGGATGACTTCCTCTTCTCTTGCTTCTCTCAGTTCCTTCTGTGAATCTTATCGTCTCACCAGGAGCTACGTTCCTCTTCAAGTCTGAGTCTTAGTTGTGTAACATGAATGACTGCCGTTATACGTGGGAGCTATTTTCTCCCGCTACAAGACTCAGCATCCCTGGCTGATTTACTGATGTATTTTTGTTTGTTTTAGAAAGAAAGTGATCTTATTTCACTGGTATACTGGGGAGAGAGAAAAATTAAAGAAGGGATAAGACAGCATTGTATTATGGATAAAACATTGGACTTGGAGTTGAATGAAAGAGATTCAAACTCTGCCCCAGATTCTTACTAGCTGTATGACCCTAGGCAAGTCATATAACCTCTATCTCAGCCTCCTCATCTGTAAGCATCTTAACATTCATTACTAGCTTGAACTTAGAATTCTGAGCTTGAGTTTTCCTGACACTATTTGTATTGAACTATATTGATTTTCCATTTTATAGTCTTGCTTTGTCTTCTGTACATATCTTTCAAAAATCTAAATTAGGCAATGAACCCATATTGGTCTCTTTAAACACCTCCCCCTTTTCATCCTCATAGTAATTATTTCATTTTGTGCCTTCAGTATTTTATTCTGGATGATTTCCCATCCCTCTTGGGCCAACATTCCTGATAATATTTTAGGCCATTGGAGACCAGCTATATTTTCTCTGAAATCTACTCATCCCACTCTAAATTAGGATGTTCATCAAACTCTTCAGACAGTGACTAATTTTCCCTTCCATCTCACAAGAATCCCATAATTTCCACCAACAGTAACTAGTTCCTCTTTGTTGGAGAGATTCAAGGACAGAAAAAGTAGTTCCCCTTATTATTTAAGGGCAGTTAAGTAGCACAATTGATAGTGATCCGGGCCTAGACTCAGGAAGATTAGTCAGGAAGATTCATCTTCCTAAGTTCAAATCTGACCTCAGCTGCTTGCTAGCTGTGTGATGCTGGGCAAATGATGAAACACTGTTTGCCTCAGTTTCCTCATCTGCAAAATGAGCTGGAGAAGGAAATAGCAAACCACTGCAGTATCTTTGCTAAGAAAATTCTAAATAGGGTCACAAAGAGTCAGACACAAATTATTATTTAAGTTTCTTATACATTTTAAGAGATGAAGTTATTATTAAAGCAAAGCAAGAAAATATTAGCTATTCTGGGGGAAGAAGAGAGAGGGAGAAAATTTTAGCAGATAATTGTCCCAATAATTGAAGTCCCCCATTTTAATATATCATACTATCATACCAGGTTTATAATATATTTCCCATACTCCTCATGTATTTCCTCTTTTCATCCAGATGGTAAATTGAATACCCCAAGAACAAAATTGTTTCTATATCTGTATCCATCATTCTTTATTCAATTGGAACATTCAATATCAGCCCATTCCACTTCTTCCTGTTCCTAGATTTCTTCACATGAGTATCCTCAATATGCAATGTACAGTCCTGCCCCTCCTTTTTTTTTTTACCTATCCCATTCCTATTAAATAATTATATCCTTCCAGAACCATATTCCAGTCCCACCCACCAAGGCACAGTAAATTTTATGTGGTTACCTTGTTCTCCTCATGTTAAAACCTCTAGTTCATCGGTTTCTTTGAAGGAGTCATCATTTGGTTTATTACGCACATTTTATCCATTTATAGATAAACACCTGAGGCCATAAATTTTATTGTCAACTCTCCTCTTGGACATTTGTCTCCTGTGAATCGCCGGTGAACTCTGTGCTACTTTCTTCCTCTCTTTAATTGACTGGAGTATCTGGGTTTTTCTTCCAACTTGCTGCTGTCTGTGATATGTATTTTAGCATATGTGTGTATGTGTGTACACAGATATAGATACATGTAAGTTTCTACCTCTCACTCCATTTTCAGCTTAAAGTTCCCATAATATGATTGACAAGACAATGGGCAACTAAATTCTTACCAGCCTTTTGTTGTGTACTCTTTATCTATGGTCCAGAGTCTTTGATTTGTCTATATTTTAAGGAGTAGTGTAGAATAGTGGCTAGTTAAATTGGAGTCAGGAGGAAATGAGTTCAAATATTGCCTCTAGCTCTTACTAGCTAGTCAAGTAACTTCTCTAGGCCTCAGTTTCCTCACCTATAAAATGGGGTTTTTGATACCTGTAGAGTTTTCATCATAGACTTATTACCCTCAAATGAAATAATATATATACACACAAATATATAATAATTATATAAATGTGTGTGTGTGTGTGTGTGTGTGTGTGTAGTGTCTTGCAAACTTTAAAGTACCTTTAAATGCCTACTCTTATTTAAAATGTGCTCCAGAATTCCAAATCCTGGTGGCCTCTTTTCAGCCCGTTGCTACACTCTTCAGGCTCAGATCTTGTTCACATAAGTAATACCTAACGAGGACAATATTTGCTACGCATTTAGCACAGAGCCTGGAACAGAGTAGGCATTTAATAAATGTTTATTCCCTTCTCTTATTCTCCAGTAGAGAACTGAGGTGGACTGAATTTCAACAGATATGACTTTCCTCAAGAGAGGTAAAGGTTATCTAACAGGGATACCAGCAAGCTATGGACTTTTATGGAAATTTTCATTTGTGAATAAATATGTAAATCTACCAAAAATTATTTGTGCAAATTGAAGGCACAATTGAAAAGAATACCCCTAAAGTTATTGACACATAAGGATTCCTGTGAAGATGAAATTAGAACAAATTTGAACTTTCTCTTTCCTTAAACCAAGAGTTGGCTGTCATAAATCATGTTTTTTCATATTTCTAAGAATCAAAGCTGACTCTGAGTTCCAGTATCCTAAAATACGAGTATTTCTCTCTCCCTCCATCCCTCCATTGATTGTTCAAATTGTTAAAATTTTGAAAAAGTTTATGTTCAAAAGCATTTTTAAACTAATTTTTTTTGACCTTGATTTCTTACTTTTTCACTGCTTCCTGATAGATGGGAATAAAAGGTGTTAAGAGGAGCTTTGTTTGAGTACAGTCTCTTTGCTGATGTGTACATGTCACATAGGGCCCAGATCTACAATGAATTAAAAGCTAGAGCTGTTCTTTCCTGAGGCTGATTTTTAAAAGTCCAATACTGCCATCTATTGAGAACTGGTTGGGAAAATAGCAATATATACTTTTTCTTTCTTACCGATTTAAGTTTAAGAAGTTGTATGATTATAAACTGAGAACTAGAAAGGAACAGTTTATGGCACATAACCCCTTAATAAATGCTTGTTAGCTTGATCTTAGAAGTCATGAGTTAATTACCCTTCTGAGCTGAGACCTGCAAACTTCAAGTACAATTTATTATTTTCCAGAAGTCCCAGAACTCTCTCTCTGAATACATCAGAATCTTGAATCAGTTAAATTCAGCACACAATTATTAAAGGTTTACCATGGTATAATGCACTGGTCTGGGTCCTAGAAATGGAAAGATGAAAAATAAGGGTCTATGATGTGCAGGCCAGGGGCAACACCAAAGCCAAGGGGTAAGGAGGGATTGTGGAAAGGACTCTACCACACTAAAAGAATGCTACCTTGAGAGGGAAATTGCATGAGGAAAAAAATATCATTTAACTTATCACTTCGTAGTATATACTCTCTGCATCTGTGCTGAATGCCATAGCTTTAGACCAGGGTCAAAAACTCCATTCCCACTTCCCATTTGGAGAACTTTCGCTTGCCCTGGTACCTGGTATCTCTTAGTTACCTTTTTTAATACCCTCTAGAACCCCATTCTCTCTCCTCAAGACAGTTCATTTTTCAAACCTGTTACTTGCCCTTAATCACCAACAGACAGCAGACCTATTCCTTCCTAGCAGGTTAATAAAAATGGCCTCTAGGTGAAAAAAACCCTGCCCTCTAGGAGTTTATAATCAGAAAAGACATATGGATTGATTAACTATAATACAAATTAGAATGTGATAGTATTGGAGAGATCAGAGACAAATGAAAGATTGTAGAAAAAAGGATAACCTCTAGCTAGGAGCAATAAAGAAGACTTCATCAAGAGGATGGCAACTGAACTAGGCCATTGAAAATAAGGATTTCAGCAGACAGAAATATGAGAAAAATGTTTCAAGCACAAGGACTACATGGGAGAGAGGATTCTCCTGTACAAACAACGGTGAAGGACAAGATCTGGTAACAATTAACAGTCTGCTTTGACTAGTATGTAGAGTGTATGAAAGGGAGTGTGAAAAAATTCTGAAAAAGTCGGTTGGAGCCAGATGTCTGCTGGGGGTGACCAATTGTTCTGATTCATGTTGGATTCATGTTCTGATTCATTGTCTTTCTCAACCCTCTTACTCCCAAAAGAAAACTCCTTTGGTTAGCAGGACAAAGTGGAGTGACAACTTTAGACTATCTGCCAAGCCTGAAGGGATCTAACTCCAAGTTGGGTAAGATTTTTGTGCCTTTAAGTGACTCAGAAGCCATTTGGTTACATCCAGAGGATACCAGGAAGCAGTTAGTGAAGTAGATGCAGCGTGAGCTTAAGATCCTCCTCTGATTCAGACTTGATTTGGACAATTAGGATTGGGGATCCAAGGGACATCACTCATCACAATGGCCTACCTTCAGCAAGCATTTACTCAAAACCTACTATGTGTGAGGCTGTATGGTGCTGAGGATATGAAGACAGAATAGTCCCTGACCTCAAGAAAATTACATTCTCCTGGGGTAACTAATATGTACACAGGTTAAGTATTAAAAATAATAATAGCTAGCATTTATAGAATGCCTTAAATTTTACGAAGTACTATCAAATAACTCATTGTATCTTCCCAACAATTCTGGAAAGTAGATGTTATAATCTTAATTTTGTAGATGATGAAATAGATTGACAAAAGGTAAGTGACTTGCCCAGGGACATACACACAGGTAGCAAATAAACACATACAAAATAGAGACATAGTCATGTAGGAGGGTTGGGGGGTTGACGGGAATGGGAGCTGAGAGCACTAACAATTAAGGTTGTTCAGGAGGACTTTATGAGGAGGCAGAACCTCAACCGAAACTTGACTGGAGGTGTAGGGAGGGTCTAAGAAGTAGAGATGAAAAGGGAAAGGAATCCTTTTGTAAAGGATGAGAAATATAATGTCATGTATAAGAAGCAAGTTTGGTTAAAACATGAATGAAGAGCACAGGAAAAGTAATACAGAAATAGTCTGGAAAGATAGGTTGGAACCAGATATTAGAAGTCAAACAAAGGAGTTCCTATTGTCCCAGGGACAATAAAGAGCACTAGAGCTTTTTAGCTAAACATGATCAGCTCATTTGTTTTACATAGAGGCAGCTTCTCAGCCTAGCACTAGGAGCGAGACCAGGAAGAGAATGTAAGAATTGAGTTTGGAGGCTAGACAAAGCAATGAATCAGATAGTACCGAGAACAGAAGACAACTATTTCTGTGTCTCAAGTGATGGCTGCCTTCAGCAGCACCACCAATCCCCACTACTACAAGGAAAAGTAGGGAGGTAATATTCAGACCTCAATGTCCTCCCCCATCCCCTGCTTTGAATCAGTAAGGGCTTGGTCTTTTGGGTCACTGAAAGGAAGAACATGGAGTTTCTGGAGTAATAAGTTTCTTGAACCAGTCCCAAACCCATAAATGTTTCAGAGGTCTCCAAGTCCATTGGAGCTGGAACAAACAATATCTAGGGTTCTGGCAGTTGTCTCAAAGTTCTGAACGATGAGGGTGAGGTTTTTCCAAGAATGAAAGGAAGTGACAGTGGTGCCAAGCAGGCTAGTAATCCTTGAGTAGTAGCTTGCCTCCACTTCTGAGTAGTGGAACTCTACCATCAGAAGGCAAAGGTGATCTGCGCATTCATAGTAGGAAGACAAATAATCATGAAAAGAGCTGGTGTCTTTTACATACCCTGCAAGAGCTGTCATTTATACAGTGCTTAAAGGTTTGCAAAGCACTCTACATCTATTATCTCATTTAATCTCCCCAACTCTGTGATGTAGGTGCTCTTATTATAACTGGTTTACAAACAAGGAAGCTGAGGCAGACAGAGGTTTAAATGACTTAATCAAGATTACACCACTTGTTAAGCATCTGAGGAAGAAGAGGAAGTCTTCCTTATCACATAACTTCTGTGTTGGCTACATCAGCAAAGCTTCTACCCTTACCTCATCCCCTGTGTCACCCTCCCCCACCCCCCATCAGCTAACAGCCCTCAGTAGGCAAGCAGGAATGTGCTGGAGAGTCTGGTACAAGGGTGACCATGAAGAAAAGTGGAACTCCATGCATACAAATTGCCAAATAAGTGCAGACAGGTCAATAGTCATGTCTGCCAAGGCTCATTTATCCTGAATGGGCAAGGCTATACTCTCTAAAAACTAATCTACCATAGCAAGGGTATTCCATGCCAAGTCATGACTCTGAGCCCAGAAACAGCTGGTATTTCTTATCCTTGCTGGAATCTAGTGGATCTACTTGTTATTCAGATTGGCTCTTGGAACTTTCTTGGAGGAATCCCTCCACACTGATCACTAAGGGGCCATTATCTAGGAAGGAGGGAGGAAGCCATTAGGCAACCTAACCCAAAAGGAAGGATACCAGAAGGTCCATATTTCCTTGGTCTGGGTCAGGTTGTGTTTGTCCTTCATTCAAAAAGGACCATGACATCAAGATGATGATATGACTTGAAGTTGACTTTGAGTGGAGAGCTGTGCAAAGACCACCAGCCTCACTTTCTCCTCCAGAGTCATCTGGGTCCAGGGACGAGATGTTCGTTAGGATGAATGGAGATGGCCCAGGTTGCAATGTGAGACCCTGGCCATTTTAGGCCAAGATCTTATCAGATTCTCACTGAGTGTTATACATCCATTCAATGAATAGGTTAGTTAAGTGGGATGGTCCCTTTGTTTAAAAAGAAAATCAAACTGGCCGGGGAAGACCCTCAGTGTTCCCAAGTAAAAAATACTATTTAGTATTAGTGAATATTTAGTAAATACTAATAAATAAATTAAATCTGGATGGAGAAAAGGAGAAGGAATCCCCTTGGAAAGAAAGGCATTAACAACTTTCATTGGGTCAAGAGAGTGTAAGAGAGGTCTTCCATTTGCTTGGCAAAAAAAGAAAAGTCTGAGGGATTCTAGATTTCCTCACCTTCATGTTCTTGAAGAAGTGTGGACTAGGGATATGGTTAGGTTTTCCTGAAATGCCCTTTCCCATTTTTTATTCCCTGTAACGAGATAGTTGATGATGGAGGGAAGAGGATACATTTGGAAATGAAGGACATGTAAAGTAATAATTGGTAAAAATGTTAAAAATAAACTTGCATTGCTCTTTTATTTTTATATCACTCGCATTTTAATTTCTCCTTTGTGTTCTAGAGAGTAATCCCCATAATAAAAAATTTTAAAGAGACCTGTTCATCAAAAAAATTGAAATGAAAAACTGAATTGTCTAACTGAAAAAGCCAAATAATATATGAAGTGTATATAGTCATAGTCTGCTCCCCCCACTCCCACCTCTATATGGAAATGGGGGAGGTGTTTTTTCATGTATCTTCTTTGGGATCAAGCTTAGCCATTAAAACTTCACAGTTGTCAGGGTTTATTTTTTTGTTCTTATTTTCCATGTATACCACTAGTACATAATTTTCCTGGTTTTGCTTGTTTGATTCAACTGATATCTTCCTATTTTTTCTGCTTTAGTCACATTCATTATGTCTCATACACAGTATTTCATCACATTCAGATGCCAAAAATTGTTTAATCATTCCCTAGTAGATGCGGATCTATTTGTAATTCTTTGCTGTCTTAAAAAAAAAAAAGTCCTGCTAAAAACATTTTGATGTATATGGGACTTTTTTTTTTAATCATTCACTTCATTAAGGTTTAAGTCCAACACTGGAATTCCTGGGTTAAATGGAAATTTTATGCATAGGAAATCTTTTTTTTTTTTTTTTTTAATAATTCCAGTTGTTTTCCAGAATGATTTCACCAACAGGGTGGTAGCTTGCTTCTCTTTCCATAGCCTACCCAACACTATTTGTTTTGTTGTCTTTGTCAATTTGCTTAGATATGAGGTGGAACCTGAGTTTTGACTTAATAGAAAATCTTTCACGTGGTTGTCACTAGTTTTTAATTATTTTGAGAGCTGCTTGTTTATATTAATTGACCACTTATTTACTGAAATGCACTGGCTCTGCTTTAAATGACATGACACCATTATCCAGTCCCCAGAGTCCAGGAACTCCTCAATTCCTATATATTTTAGATTTTCCTTTATTTCTGTAAAGTTTTATTTTTGTAGTCCTACTTATATCATCCTTATGAGAATCTTGGAGTCACAAAAAGTTAATTCAAACATTTCATGCGCTTCAGCTTTTCAATAGCGTCTCTGTCTCATCTCGTCTCTTCTCCTTCTAAATTGTTAGAAATCTAAAAACATTCAAATTTTTGTGGATTGTCTCTTGCTACTTTCCTCAAGCAATCATCTTAATTTGATGCTGATTTGTTTGGGGACTTTGTCTACAAATTGAGATAATTTTGCCTCCTCATAGTTTCAATTTCATTGTATTCTTGTAGCTAGCCTTTTTACTAATATACCTAGTAAAAGGGGAGACAGTAGACACCCTTTACCACTGGTCCCACTGGGAAAGGTTCCAGGACTTCTCTATCACAAATATACTAGGCCTTTGTTTTAGATAAATGCTTTTGATTGTGCTGAGGGAAAGGACTTCCATTTGTTTTGGGTCACTTTCCATGTGTTGTCTATTAAAAGGCTTTTTTCTGCATTTATTGATGTACTCCTGTGCTTTCCACGGTTGTCATTAAAATGATTAACTAGGCTGTATTTTCCTTAAATTGAGTAATTTTTGCATTCTTGATTTGAATTCATAGTAATAATGAAGTTTTTCTGGGGGGGTGGATGTCACTGTATCGTCTGCTTATCTATACATAATCAATTTCTATTACTGATATAGTCCTAAAGACTTTTCCTTTTTTATCTTTCCCAGGTTAAGGCTCATATTTACCTAAAAGGAAGCTTGGTAAAGGCTTTTTCCCCTCCTCAACTTTTGAGAATACCTCATATATTGTAGGAATTTTTTCTTTAAATGTTCCACTGAATTCACTCACATCCATTTAGTCTTTCATCCATGTAGCTTGCTAATTTCTTTCTGAGTTGGGTTAATCCTTTTCTTGTATAAATCAGTGTTTGTATTTTATAGTCATCAATTTCTACTTTCACTGACAGCATATATTTGATGAGGTAGCTTATGATTTTTTCATTTAATGAGTGATTGATTTCATTTAGCCCTAGGAATCTTAGAATTCATCTAGTCCAACCTCTTATTTTTACGAGGAAACTGAGGCAGAGATTAACTGACTAGACTAAGGTCACATGTATTAAGTGGCAGTTGGGATTTGAATGTAGGTCCTCTGACTCCCAATCCAGTCATTTTTTTTTTTTACATTGTACTTTCCTTACCCATTCAAACTCTCTCTCCTCCCTGCCTTTCTCCTTTTGAACTTGGTTCAAAACTGGTTTTGGTTTTCTCCAGTCTTCATCACATTAGCTAATAGCTGTTTAGTCCTTAAAAGATTATTTTATCAGTCGAATAGGCATAGTTTTAAATCTATTTGGCCCTCCTTTTTGATTTTCAAAATTACTTTGTCCTTGTTTAGGGATTAATAATTGAATTTGTAGCAGAAAGGTTAAGAAAAAATCTTGTGTAATTAATAAACAATTAATGTGATTGATGCACAGAACATTAACTAGAACTGGAATAAAACCTGGGTTTTATTATAGGAGGGGCTTTTCCTGTTTCTGACCTATTTTATTATTAAAGGTGCCAAGTTATCCCCTCCTCCCACCCCCCACCGCCCTGCATAAACTGCCTCATTTTGTTTAACATGATTGTTTGAATGAGTTGTTCTTTCAATCTACTCAGCATTCAGTAAGTCATTTAGGTCCCTATCTTTTGTTCATATTGCCTTTAATAGCTACAATTTTATTGAATTATAGGCTATAATCTCAGTATGTGTGTCAAAGGTAATGCTCATCTCTTCATTTTCTTAGGAAGGATGTTGAACATCAATCTTTTCTTGAGCACACTTGAAGCTTTATGGATTGTACTTCCAGTATCAGTCAATTTCTCTTGGATTATACTGGAGCCTTTTATTTCTTGTCATCAACGGATAATACCTCTGAATAATTTGAACTAGTGTTCAGTAAGTAAAATGGCCTTCTCTTGTTTTTGATATTAAAAGCATGGATCTTGGTGATTATATTTGAGTTAAACTTAAGGTTTATTTATGGCAGGAGCCTGTGAATTGTTACCTCCACTGTAATATTTTTACGATTTTCTGAAATATGGCCATCAGGCCCTTCCACCATAGTTTTCTGGGAGTCTGGTGTCAGAGCATCTTCCTACGCGAGGTCTATAAGATCTATGATTGTATTTGGTTTGTAAGGACTTCAAATGTCTTCCCTTGCTAACTTACAAATAGGCACTTCCTGCTGTTCCATCTCTGCCATTTTTACTGTACATTGCTTTAAGATTTAACGCTTTGTTCTAAATCATCAATTCTAAGCCTTTTATTAATCATAGGTCAGTATTTCCTCTTTGTATTGTCTCCCCCAATCATTCTGGAGTTTCTCAAGGTTGTTCCAGGTTCATTTCAGGGGAAGTGGGGTCTAGTTTTTATTGTGGGAGCATTCCTTTCTCTGGTCTCTACTGTTTTCATGAAGTTTTCCTTGGGGATTCCACCCCCCACCCCCTGCAATTTATATGCTGCTTTTCTGGCTCTCATGAGGTGATAAAGGAAAACTGGGCTTAAACATGACAACTACTCAACCATCTTGCCCAAAAATCCTTCCCCCATTTTATAAATCTGTTTCTTAATAGTGAAGGCCCATTTCTGCTTGAGATTACAGTGTATAGTACAATTAACACACTTTAAACTTATAATAATAGTGCTTGGAAAAAGTAGTTTATTTGCATTGCTTTAATCGTTCTATTGTAGTGTTAAATGCTAACAAAAGCATTACTCTTCTACTTCCTACTTACAAATCCATTTTGGGTATGTACTACAAATACAATACATAATTTCCAAAATTTTATGGGGAAATGTGGTTTGTGGGGTTTTTGTTTTGTCACCTGTGTAAGCTTTGAAAATTTAATCACCTAAAATGTAAATTTTATACAGGGCAAAATTTGTACATCTCTAGAAGGGCATATGCTATATTGAAAGCCACAACAATTTGCAAAAATACAATAAAATACAGAAAATAGAAAGTATAGATGGTGTCACATGGGGCACAATTATAAACAACAGTACCATTGGAGTTGTAAATTTAGCGATATAATACCCATAGCTTATAGAAACAACTGCAAATCAAGAGAATGTTCTGACAAATATTAAAACATTATATACACGATGAGGTAAATGTACCTTGGTCTTTCAAGAGGTAATTCAGGTTTAAAGCAAATGATATATTGAAGCATTTTCTTTACATGTAAATTAACACCAAATACCTCTATAATCATTTTTGATGGCACGATGTGAAAAAGGATATAAAAAAAGGTTCATGACTTATTTTTACAAATTCTGTTTAGAAAAATTAATAAAAGCTTATGCTTTACAAAGAATCAAATGTCATTAGCCACATTTTCAAAGGTATAACACAAAAAATTTAGCCTTGTAGTGAAAAGTGCCAATGTTGTACTTTAATCTCTGAAACATCCAAGAAATCCAGCATACAGAAGTATTCCAGCATTCGAAACGGTCCCTCGAAGTATCAGTTGTAGTTCAACCCAGAACTACTCTTAAAAGACTGAAACCATCCGAAAACTGTCATTTTCTTTTCAATTACACTAGAAATCTATTAAATTGGAAAAAGAATCTCCTTTCCCATTTGCCAAACAAAAGAAATATCTTGAACATTCCACTTTAAATTACTGGTTCAATATAAGGACACGAATGAAACATTGATGAAACATAGCAAAAAGTAGTAAGATTTTGTTTTACTTTTTTACTCACCCTTTTAATCTGCATAGCATACCGTTTTTTCAATAAGAATTAGGATATTGGTTTATATGATGAAAAATGACAGCTAATTAACCCTTCTAAATTTAGTTTAAGGGAAGGGGAATTTAGTACTTATTACAGAAATGTCCATTCTGGCTTAGTGTAGGCACTTTTTGATCGTACGACGAACCTGGCTGAGAGGCAAAGGCATAGCTCCCACACTACTCCTGGATCTAGAGAGTCTTCCCATGTGCTTCATGATTTCCAGGTCAATCAGTATGGCCATAACTGGCAACCTGTCATCTCATCAAATCCCATACAAGTCTGTAGGAGTTTCAGGTTGGAGAGGTCCATCCAGAAGGTTATGATCTGTGGAAAATTGGTTGTCATTATCACGCCTCCCTCTCAGAGAATTAAGGGATGTTGTTAAACAGTGGACAACTTCAGTCAACAACCATAAAACTCCAGGGAAATCCAAAGAAATTCATTAGGAAAAAATTGAAGACTCTAAATTATAGAGTTGGCAAAGCATAACATTGTAGGTCTGGTGCTGCTTGTGGACACAACATATGCTCTGTTTTGTAGCTTCCTTTCCAGGGTGGCGAATGGGGTTTTTGGATAGATGACATTTTAACTCATGTTATCTATTTTTAGGATTAAATATATGAAATGTAAACGGCATGCAAGAAGGCAACTGTTTCCATATTACCAAACTGACACCATCAAGCTACTTTCACTTACAGTTTATTGCCTCACAAATGCTCATTTTTACTTTTAAGTCATCTTTCCCAATATTAGATAATTGGGGTAATTTAAACCATCACTGGCCCAAACAATAGGAGTTATATTCATAAATAAAACTCTATCAGAATCTAATAAAGAAATTAACTAACTGAAATCCCTGATTTAACCAAAGTGTGTCTATGCCTAGGCAGCCAGGAGTGGTCTAATGTTAATTCAACCTCTCTTCTAGGGATATTAAATACATTCTTTGTTGAAATTTTACCTTTCACAAATCATGGAATCATGCACTATTAATTTTTTTTAATTAGACAAGAAATTTTGGTATATTCTTAAAATGATATAAAGTCTATTAAATGATAAAATGTATTGGTCCCCTGAATTTAATAAAAGTAAATGAATTGAGTTTACAAATCTTAATTTTTTAAAAGTGTTCACAAAGCTAGAGGTACCTATTTCCTGTTTTAAATATAACAATTACAAAAATGAATCTCCCAAACAAGCTTTTTTTTGGGATAACTATAGGGGGAAAAAAAGCTCAAATTTATGCAAATTAAATACCATGCTGTATGTATTAGTGGCTACTAAATCATGGTTTCATTCATGACATCTAAGTGAAATAAATGCTAAATTCTTAAATTATATGTCACTTAATTCTAATATTACTTTGGTTTGGGACTAACTGTCTCTCAAATTTATTCTTTCAGATTTTAAGAGACAAGGTATTGTAATGCAACTTCTAATCAACTGCATGGCTATCATCTTTAAAATAAAAATACTATAAAGTTATTCCAATTATTTATTTTAAAAATGGATAACATGAAATCAAAGACAACTAACTTATTATAGCTATCTTGAGGGATGTTTCTTAGAACTGGACAGGTTGCAGTGATTAGGTTTGAAAACTGAGAAAACACTGAGAAGATTTTATAGCACTGGAAGAAAAGGACAGCTATAAACTCAACTCATTAATTTGAAGTCTATGACAAATTTACTTTATATACTTAATTCAAAAAACATTTATGAATGTTGAAATTCAGTCAACTTTCAGATTTTTCTGTCTCAAACACCAAGTGATACATTAAATTCAAATATATATTAAGCATATTGTAATATTCTGCTCATATTACAAAGAGGAAAAGTTGAATTAAAAGCTTTATCACCTTCCAGGTTTTAATGATACTTCATAAAAGCACTCTAGCTTCAACTTAATTACAAAAATATCAACAGAAGCCACAGGACAAATTTACTTTTACTTAACTGATGCACTTATATCTTGTACAACCATTATCTTTCAATCTATAAATGCTTTCACTTTTCTAAGGAAAACAAATCTACTGAACTTTTAACAGAGTGGCAATTACATTGGTTTTTTTTTAAAAAAGACTGTTTTTGATTAGATAAAAGAAAAAAAGGTTTATAGAGCCACACACAAACACCTTTTTACAAGCAGCTAAATATAGCACTTTCCCTTTTTTAAAAAATTAGTCTTTATGCTCATTTTAAATGATTAAAGTACTACAAGCATCTAAAGAGTGCCACTTGATTTTTAAAAATTCTATAGATATCACAATTAAAACTCAATAGCATATTGTTAAAATGTGACCATAACTAAATTAGCTAACCTTAATACTACCTAATTTCCATAGCGGTTTAAAAGCATATTTTGGTAAGATTTTTAAGAATGATGTAATTATATGCCAAAAATACTATGTTTTTTCAATCAGCTAAATTAACCTTTTCAATTTATCCTCCGTAGATCTGATTATGCAAGTAGAACTTCTACAATTTTATTCATTTGAATTAGAAAGACACAGAAGTGGCACTTACTGGTATAGTACAATTCATTTTGAAGGCTTGTGATTCTGAATAAGCGAAATAATAGTATACAAAATATAACTGCATAAATTAAGTTCTCAATTGGATGAGATCATTTTAAAATTCAAGGTAAGAATTTATAAGGGTAGTTTAGTTTTAAAAGATTCTGAAAATTAAACTGCAGTACATTCAAAGTCTGAATCAAGGATAATTTTAGTGGTTCAGAATACTTTGAGATTGTACTAACCAGGATTAAATCACTTACATTAATAATAATGTCCTGTACAATTCAGCTCCCCTTTTTAAAAAGATAAAACTTTAGCAGTGTTAACTAAAGTTAAGACTGGCAATCAACTTTTAAAAAACAACTTTCATGTTAATAAAAATAAAGAGACTACACAACATTTTTTTGTAACTGTCCCGGGAAAGATGTGTTCATAGTGCACAGAAGAACCCACACAGCTTCTTCTTGGGGCCACAGTAATCCTGGGGTTAGTAATCCACTGTTACTTCCACGTTTCAAAAGGAGGCAATATCCTTTTGTTCCCTCTCAGTGAGGTAGAACAACTGACCTTCCAAACATGAAAACCCAGGAGTAGATATGGATCTAGAATGTTGTTCAGCTGAAATGTTGAATTACATTTTTATGCCCTCCTGTTGACTGAGCTGTGATAATGTTTTCTTAATACGTAAAGCTGTAAGCCTAGCTGCTCCATTGGCATACCAACATTCTCGCATAATTTTGGCCATCACTCGCAAGGCCTGCAGGAATAGGAAACAAAATCCGTATTTTTACAGGTGATCCAGACAATAATCTTAACATCTGTGTTTATGATACAAACTGTGATAAGAGGCATAAATATGTAATTTTATAAAGAAGGCAAGAATACATACTGTATGCATTTTGTAGAAGAGGAAATGTAGGCACAGAGAACTAAAATGACCAGTCCAAAATCATGTACTTTATATCCCACAAAATTTTAAATGCTTCAGTTTTTTAAACTTTTAAAATAGAATCAATATAACAGAATTGTAAAGGTGAGCTGAATTTTTTAATGCAATATTGCAAAACCTGCAGTTATGTTAATTTTGAAGATTTTGGTCTAAATTCTACTTTCAAAGAATTTTATATGCTCCAGTCATCACTGCCCATTAACAAACTGCTAATTAATCTCTTCAAAGAAGTTCATGATGTACCTGACTGTGATAAAAGTAGTTAGATAACCAACAGAAGGACTCAAGTTCTATACTGAATGGGAAATACACTGGCATACCAGGCTCTATATCTTACATTGGGTGTATTTGTGAGAAGAAATAAACAGACAGTAGTAGGACAAATGCATGCTTACATTGTCTTTATCTAAGCATCCTATTCAAAATGTTCAAGTACCTGTACTAGAGATCTGCAGTGGAATTAAGAGTTGAGATGCTAGGTGGGCAAAGAGGGCAAAATTAAGTTAATGATCAAAATACTGGCTGTAGGAAGGCTTAAGTAGGTGTGTCTTCAAGCAGTATGGCTTGTTTTGAATACTGTTCTTCACAAACTGGTGTCCAAACAAAATGTCAATGACCATTTTATCACCATGTGTTTAAATTAGTTCATATGAAAGTGAGTCATTGTATTATAATGCTTGTCTTCAATGCAAAAAATGAAACTTTCCCTAAATATTACAAGTTAAAAATGATACAGTAATTGTATATAACACTTACTTCACAACTCTGCCATCGATTTGGAATATTTGGCCGTAACTTCTGCTCACAAACAACTTTCCGCATTTCATCTACTGATGGATCAGAAGGTACGAGATCATAATAAGGCAGCTGGTAGTCTTCATGAATTCCTGTTGTTTAAAAAATATGTGCAACGTGAGAAGTGAGCCCTGTAAAGTAAGTACTATAAGCTGGAGTTAATTAGGGATAACTGCTGTCAGCTTTAACAATTTCTTCAGATCAGAAAAGCATGCTTTATCTTTTACAATAAAGGACATATCAGTATCTTTTTTTTAAATAAATTTATTTAACTTTTTACATTCATTTTCACAAAATTTTGGGTTCCAAATTTTCTCCCCATTTGTCCCCTCCCCCCACCCCAATACACTGAGCATTGTAATTACCCCTATCACCAATCTGCCCTCTCTTCTATCATGACATGTCAGTATCTCCATGAAGGTAAATATCTGCACTCAAGGTATCTGTTTAGAGTAGCCTACAGCAAGTGACTAAACAAAATTAATATACTATTTCTTCATTTTTGCCTTCCTTGGTATGGGAAACTTCTTCCATAAAGTAAACCAAAGCAAAAGGTTTTTGGGGTTTTTTGGGGTTTTTTTTAGGGCTATAGTGAAGTACAGGGTTTGCGCAGGGTCACACAACTAGGATATTTCAGAAGCTGGTCCTGAACCCAGCTTCTTCTAAGTTTAAAGCCAATCCTCTATTGATGATGTCATGTTGTCTCACATTCAAATTATCACATGAAAATACAATTAATGGCCTGTGACATATCTGTATGTAACATATACATATATGTAGCATAATTTATATACTAATATAATGCATGTTGCCTATAAGTAGACACACATGAAATAAACACAAACTTCTTTATTAATATGCAACACATACAGACCTAATTTCAATGATAAACAAAAGAAGCAAAGATAACATCTATTCAAATACCTCAATAATCACTTGGTACATTGTGTGTATTTGATATACAGTGATATATATGTGCTGTCAAATTAATAAACTATATATACATGTTTACATATCTATTTGTATATATAATTTTATATGTATCTCTGGTACTGTGGCGTACATTAGATGCAGATACACTTCTTTAAGAGTCCATCTTACACTACACATTGCTATATAAAAACTGCCATATAAGTACATATTGTCATATATAGGTGCAATATTTATAGACATTTATATCATACACAAAAATAAATAGACCTCTTTATTAATTAGTGTGTGTCTTCTCTACCCAGAAGTTAAAGGTTTTTAATTCAGCTTCTGTTCTGTTTGTCTCAGCAATCTGCTCTTTCACAACATGGAGAAATCTTCTATATGGATTCCCTTCCCTCTTGTTTACTTTATTTTTAGATATTACAACCTGATTTCATGCTTTTTAAAAAGGGCATAATTCTTCCTCCCCACCCCTTTTCCCTTCATTCAATGCATTAAAATTATCAAACAGAAGATACTTTATAAAAATTTATACATTTGTTTTTTTTACACATCCATCCAATCCAGGTGGTGACTAGGAACCAACAGTCACAAAACACCTAAGTCACAATATATTTAATAAAGACTGATCTCCCCATAAGCTGATAGTTATAGAACCCAGAAGACTGGAAGAATGATTTAGTTCTTGGAGCTGCCTCAGCTATTTCAATGGGATGTGAAGGGCATATGAGTAGACCGAATAAATGTATATAATACTAGTGATTTGGGAGCAAGGAGGAGAGGTCATCAGCACAATCTTCTGTTTGGTATGAAGTTCTAGAATGGAGGTAACTGCTTCAATCTATCCTGTCTCCAGACCCTACTAGCAAATGCATGACTACTTCATTTCTAAAAGAAAATTTCTTTGATGTGTTACTGTTTTAAAATGGGTACATGGAATACATATATCAATGCTGGTTGTTAAACAATGAGTGAGAACAAAAAGAACACTGAGTGTAATGATGCTCTCTGTGTGTGTGGGTGCATATATATCATAAAAGAAATGAGAAATGGAATAAGGGTAGGAATTGATGTTTAAGTGCGAAAATTTTTTTAGAATGAGCTTATTCGTTGGAACAAATACTTGATGAAATTCTTGCCAGTTCAAGGAATGATTCACATACAAAAAAGCAGATTCTTAAGTGACAACTGTTCTATGGATAATTTCCATTATAATATGAATTTAATTTATCCATAATAATCCAGTGTCTTCCAAACATTAGACCAGGAAAAGGTAAATGGAGACATAGATGCATAAAGACAAGTATTTGGAAGCAGGTTATTTCCTTTTCCTTAATCAAAAATTCCTCCCTTTTCTTTCCACTTTTAATTAGAATTAAGTGATTATCCAGGTAAGATGGCGTAAGTCTTTATTTTATGTATATTAATTTATGCATGATATATTTTTTAAAAATAGCTTATTTATGTAATCCTTTGCAGTTTTTATTAAATACATTTCTTTGCAACACCTTGATGTAGTGAGATGACATTCACATAATTGTTTAAAACTGCAACTTACCACCAATTGAACATCTCCGAGCTATTTCCCAGAAAACCAATCCCATTGCATAGATGTCAGCGCGTTTGAATGATTCAAAGTGTTTCATATTTATGGAATCATCTAGAACTTCAGGGGCCATGTACCTATTCAAAAAAAATCAATCAATAAACCATTAAGAGTTCTTAAGAGCTGGGGATACAAAAAGAGGCAAAAGACAGTTTTTGCCTCCCAAGAGCTGACAATAAAATGAGGGGAGAAAACACGAAAAGAAATACATATAAATCCAGGTATATACAAAAATGAGGAAACAAATAACAGAGGAGAGGCACTGGACTTAAGAGGGGATGAAGGAAGGCTTCCAGTAGAAAGTGAGATTTTATTTGGGACTTAAAAGAAGACAGGGAAGTCTGTGATCATAGCAGAGAATGGAAGAGTATTTGAAAGCACCTGAATGACCTTTTTTCCTTATTTAAAAACACTTCATAATCTTATATAAAATAAAATTCTGAAGAATTCCTCCATCTCTACACTGAAAATTCCCTGTGAAAAACCATCAAATATTCTTAAAAGTAAATAAGCCAATTACGGGTTACCTGTGTCAATATACAATGGTGGTTGTCCTGCGTCCAGGACCAAAATGACATCACCACTGTAAAGTGAAATTTCAGTATATCCATAAGAGTTCGAAATGCTCTACCACAGACTGGGCACAGACAATCCATGTGAATATTGGGGGAGATATCTCAAATTTGTGCATCCTGCATTTACTTTGTGCTGCCTCAATTCTGCTTTGCTCAAATAGCACAGCATCTTTTCTGATGTAGGCATGCCATGCCTCGCAGTCCTGTGCCAGTGTCTCCCATGTTGCACAGGCAAATCCAAAGCTCTTGGGAAAGATCTTGAGAGTGTCCTTGTATCGTTTCTTCTGGTCCCCATGTGATAGCCTGCCCCGTGCAAGCTCTCATAAAAGTCTTTTTAGCAAGCATACATTTTGTATTTGAACAACGTGGCCAGCCCATCAGAGTTGCGCTCTCTGAAGCATAGTTTGAATACTTGGAGGTTCAGCTCAAGAAGGGACTTCAGTGCCTGGTACCTTATCCTGCCAGGTGATCCTCAGAATCTTCCTAAGACAGTTCAAGTGGAAGCGATTCAATTTCCTGGCATTGCACTGGTAGACTGTCCATGTTTCACAGGCACACAACAATGAGATCAGCACAATAGATCTATAAACCTTCAGTCAGGTAATCAGTCTAATAACTCTTCTCTCCCAAACTTTTCTTTGGAGATTCCCAAACACTGAGCTAGCTCCGGCAAAGTGCATCAACCTCCTTGTCAATGTGTACATCCCTGAAAAGTACACTACCAAGGTAAGTGAACTTATCCACAGCATTCAAAATTTCTCTATTTGTTGTAACCGATGGTTCTACATATGGATGCTGTGGTGGTGGCTGATGGAGCACCTGTATTTTTTGGTGTTAATTATTAAGTCAAAATTTGCACAGGCAGCAGAGAATTGATCTATACTTTGTTGCAGCTCAGCTTCAGAGGCTGCATTGAGTGCACAATCATCTGCAAACAGAAATTCATGCACCAACAGTGCCTCCACTTCGGTCTTGGCTTGCAATCTTTCCAAACTGAAGAACTTACCCTCACTATAGTAGTTGACCTTGATGCCATATTCATTCTCACTGAAAACATTTGTCAACATGGCTGAAAACATCATCCTAAAAAGCATGGGAGCAACCACACAACCCTGTTTCACTCCACTAGAGACTGGGAAGGCACAAGAGCATTGTTCATCATCCAGAACCTGGGTAAACATGCCATCATGAAATTGATGCACGATACTGATGAACTTCTCCGGGCAACCAAATTTTGACATAATCTTCCATAAGCCCTCACAACTTACAGTGTCAAAGGCCTTGGTCAGATCCACAAACATTGTGTACAGACCTCTGTTCTGCTCCTAGCCTTTGTCCTGGAGTTGTCAGGCAGCAAATATCATATCAACGGTTCCTTGGCCCTTTCTGAAACCACACTGGCTCTCAGGTATATGCCCATCTTCCAGGTGAAGGATCAGCCTATTAATGAGGATTCTAGCAAGAACTTTGCCAGCAATGACTAAGAGAGAGACCCCTCTATGACTGTCACAGGACAATCTATTCTCTTTACCTTTACAGAGATGGACAATGGAGGCATCCTTGAACTTCTGGGGGACGACCTCCTCTTGCCATATAACCTGGAAAATTTCACTCAGCTTTTGTATGCGCAATGGTCTCCCTACCTTGTAAATCTCAGCTGGAATAGAATCATCACCAGGTACTTTGCCACATGAAAGGAGCCTAATGAACCTCAAAATCTCTTCTTCGGTTGGAAGTTCAACCAAGGCGGGTTTGACTTCAACCTGTGGTAAACGGTCAGTGGCCTCAGCACAGATTGAAGATTGTCTGTTGAGAACAGTATGGAAGTGTTCAGCCCATCTTTCTAGGATCATGTCCTTATCACTAATCAATGTGACTCCATTGGCACTGAGTAGTTGTGATGCACCATAGGTTTTTGGTCCATAAATAGCTTTCAGGAAATCACAGAAGTGCTTTGAATTGTTACTATCAGCATAAAACTGAATTTCATCTGCCTTCTTGATGAGCCAGGAATCCTGCATCTCCCTAAGCTATTCTTGTGCTTTGCTTTTGAAGGAATTAAATGCTGCCTTCTTAAGAGGTGGATGAATTTTCCTGCTGGTAAATCCTGTGGAGTTCTTGTTGTTCATTTAGCAGCTTCTGAATTTCCCCATCATTTTCATCAGACCAGTCTTGGTATTTGTGAATGTTCTGACCCAGATGAGCAAATGCAGTGCTGTATACCAAATCTCTGAGAGCTGCCCACTCCTTTTCTGCGCCACTGCTGTCAACTATGTGTTGGCTCAACTTTCCCTCCAAGTTAGCAACAAACTGTTTACAGTGAGAGAAGAGCTCTAATTTGTTGACATTAATTCTTCTGGTAGCCATTTTACCTTGGGGTTGGCACTTTCGATGAATGCGAATATTTAGCTTGTAAAGGGTAAGTCTATGATCACTCTGCACCACACATTGCCTTTGTCACTCTCACATCTTGTCTGTCTCTTCTCCTTGCTGTGAGGGTGCATCCATGATGTTTTATTGTGTTTAGGTAAACAGAAAACAGTATTGGCGATGAGAAGGTCATGCAATGCACAAGTCTTCAGCAGTAAATGACCGTTGCTGTTTCCAACTCCATTCCTCCCTATGACTCCCTGCCAAGTCTGGTAATCTGAGCCTACTCTAGTATTAAAGTTACCCATTAATGATAACAGTCTCTAGGTCTTCATAAAATTTTTCTTTGACCTCATCAGGGTTTGTCATGGTGGCAGCATAGGCACTGATGATGGTGGCATGGTGTTTTCCTGCAAGTGGCAATCACATTGTCATGAGCCTGTCATTCACTCCTTTTGGCAGGCATGCCAGCTTGCTGACTAGATCAGTTTTGATTGCAAAACCCATGCCAGCTTCATGGTGCTCCTTTTCACTGAGGCTACTCCAGAAAAATGCTTATCCAGCTTCAACTTCAGTAAGCTGGCCTTCATTTGCAACTTTGTTTCACTCAGGGCTGCTATTTGGATGCAATACCTGTTGGAGTTCTCTTGCAACAAGAGCAGTTCTTCTTTCAGGTCTACTGGATTTTGTGTCGTCTATTAGTGTGAACACGTTCCATGTGCTGATGGTGAGCGAAATCATCTTTGCAGATGTTTTCATACATTTTTTTTGTGTGTTTCAACCACATGGTGGGACTCCCTGCCTGCCATGGTAATCAGGCCAGGGTTGGGTAAGCAGGAAATATTTAGGGCACCTTTTCTAGCCCCTTTCCTCACACCAGGAGGTGAGCAGTGTGATCCTTAGAAGGCTGCTCAGACACCCAGGGGGCTGCCGAGTCCCACTGCTGCTTCCAGTGAGAAACGACCCTATGGCCTGGGCCACCTGTGTGCAAGGTTGTGACTACAGTTCCCAGTGTATCCACACCTGCTGCTTCATCACCTGCCTGCCACCACAGGACTTTGAGGCATAACTGTGAAAAGGTATGGGTGATATCTTTTGACTCGTGTGTAAACCGGATTGAAGTGAGGCAGAATTGCAACACGATGTCAGCCTCACTCTCTCCTCCTGAGTCATCATAGTCCCGTGGCAGGACAAAGTCAAGACGGCTGGATGCAGTGGAAGACTTTGGTGTCTTCGGTGTCTAGCCAAAGTCTAAGCGCTCCTCATTGCCTATTCATCTGCCTTCATGGCTGTTTAAACAAATCGTTCTCATCCACCCATTCCATCAGATGAAGTCTTCATTCTTGTATAAAGGTACTTGATTATTAAACAAAATGTCATATTGTCTATTCTTATTATAAAGGCATTATTCTCAGTGCCTAGCAGGAAAATTACAAATACACTGACTATGCTGAATTATTTACTCATGGAAGGAAGATAAATACGTGCTTGAAAATGATGGAACAAAAACATCAATCTCTTGATCCTTTCCCATATTCAAACTTGATATATGGCTGAAATGGTAACATCCTTAACTCAACTGCTAACTTATGTAATCTTAACTGCTTCATCATAAATACTGTTAACATTTTAGCTTTTATTTACTTTTAATATTGTCCTACCTCTGATGCATACTGGCTATGAGAATATTTAAGCTCTTACTGGACCCAGGCAACTCTGTAAGTATATACAGCTGCAAAACAGAATCATCTGTGTTGGCAGAGAAAATTTCTTCACAGAGTTTCTAACACTAATGAAATTATGGGTTCAGACCAAAAAAATTTTTTTAAATTATACCATTCTAATTTAATGTATTATATCATTCTATCAGTGACAGAACAATTCATGTATTATACAACATTGTTCTTTCGATAAAGGGAAACTGCCGAGTTAGGTAGCTGCAACAAGGAAAGGATCTGGGTGGAAAGTAGAAGGGAAAAAGACAGAGTAGGAGATTCGAGGTTCAAACCCTTTTCTCAGTTTCTTAGTGATGTATTTTCTACATTTGTCACTGAAAATGATCCTCCCTCCTAGAACTCTTTTCTCACAGCTTCTATAACAATGAACATTTTTGGTTCTCACTGAACCTCCCTAACTCTTTCTTCTGTCTAGTTCAGAGGTTCCCAAATTTATCTGGCCTACCCCCTTGCCCCCCAAAAAAAATTACTCCACACCTCCCTAAAAATCTACTTTCTTTACTCATTTAAGAGTTTCTTTGAAATCTGCATCATTTAAAAATATATATAAAATATATATATTTCTAAAATGACACATCTTAAATTTAATGATTTATTGTAAATTTGTGTTTTCCTCTACTCAAATACAGCACCATGGGAGATACTGGCAAAGGACTGCTCAGCACAGTGTGCCCACATCAGAAAGTGTGCTGTGCTTTATAAGCAAAGCAGAATTGAAACAGCATGAAGGAAACGTAGGATGCGCAAATTTGGAGTATCCACCTCAAATATTCACACATTCTATCCGTGCCCAATCTATGGTAGAGCACTCTGAGCTCATGTTGGGTGATCACCCACAGTCAGACACTCTGAAACTTGACTTTATCATGGTGATGTCATTTTGGCCTCTTTGAGAATGAAGGACAACCAACTGAAATTTTGATAATGCAATACTGCATCGTGTAACCATATAGTATTGTACTGTAAACAAGTCATTACACACACACATTCCTGCTGATGCATGCTGGACTTCCTGACAATGAGCAATCTGCCTGCCAACACATGCTTGTTAAAACCTGTTGGCAGACTTGACCACTGAAGAGTTCTAACTTGCGTTTTGTGTGTTGATTTGGAAAATATAATCACTATGATTTTAACTCTCTTACACAACAGAAGAAACATACAAATAGTTTTTCAAAATTTTTCTTGTCTTCTAATACTCCGCTGCCCCCTTATTTTATTCAAAGTCTCCCAGTTGCACCTGAGGCTACTACTGTCCCTCATTGCTCCTGCACCCTTTAGGAGGCAGTATTGCCCACTAATTCATTGGTCCTTTTTAAAAATTATTTTACTGATGCTTAAAAAAAATAACCCCTCCACAGGAGAACTCCACAGGAAAAGAACCTTCTTTCTTGTTCTCTCCTGATGATCTTATCCACTGTCGTGACTTCAACAATCATTCCTATAGAAACTAAATCACTCTCATCACACCCACAAATCTAGGAGGTAGAGCAATCACAATGAATGCCATAATTAGGATCAGAAAAACACAGAATCCTAGAATACAGGACAAAACTAGTAAGATGATATTTAACTGTTATTATCATAGACATTATAAAATAATTTATTCTAAAATGACACCTAAAAAAAAGTTTTATACATATAAGCTACAATAGGTATGGTTAATAGTTTGGGGACTTGATTGGAAAATAAGCTCTGTCAAAAAGTATGATGCAGCCACCCCAGAAACACTAGTGCAATTAGAATGAAGGAGGATTCCCTGATCCCACCACAGGTTGAGTGCTGCATGTAATTCTGGGTGCCTCACTTTGAAGAAGGGTAGTGATAGCTGGAGAGCATTGAGAAGAGGATAACTAGGATAGGCAATGCCTTGAGACATATCAGTATGACAAGGAGCCTCAGAGATGCTGAGTTTCTGGCTGAAAAGACTAGAGGGGAAGAAAAATACATGATATCTGAAGGACTATCAGATGGAGGGGGGAATTAGACTTATCTGGGTGGGCCCCAAAGGACAGAACCAGGGAATCAGTCATAAGCTCCCAGAAAACTCAGGCTTGGAATTTGGAGTCAACTTAGCTCTTTCCTATCCCTTACTCCCTCATTTAATAAGGCGACAGATCCCATATTTTCTACCTTCAAAATATCTCTCCCTTTGTCTATTCACAGTATTTCCATTCTGTTCCAAGGCTCCCATTATCTCTTGACTAAGCCTACAGACACAGAATAGCCTTAACTTGACTTCCCACTGAGAGCCATTTCTTTCTTGTTTAGACTCTACTTGGACAAAACAAAACTGGGTCTCCCTATTTCTCCTAGACTGGAGGTACAGGGGCCACTCACAAGCTCAGGGCCACTCCGTTTGGTATAGAATCTTGGACTATCCAATCTTCATTTTGTTCCTTTTTAGGCAACCCGATGGCCCCTGCTTTCTGGTGCCTCACCATCCCAATGCTAAATTTTGAGTAAATACTAATTGATTTAACCATATTAATCTTTTATTGCATAAATAAATCACATTATATAAATAAATCACAAATAAATAAAATGTAATCACATTACTCCTTTACTCAAAAATTTTCAAGTTTCCCTCTGCTTACTGGAAAAAAAAAGGCCTGACTTATCCAATTAGCATTCAAGGTCCTCCACAAATTCAACCCCAATGTAGTTTTCCACAGGAATAAAAATGAACCCTAGAGATTTGCTCAAGATCTTATAGTTAGTTAGACAGTAGTAAGTCCAGGACTGGAACACAGGTTTCCTGATCTGACATTCACTGAGTTTACCAGAACACAGAGCTGCCTCCCTTAAAAAAAAAATACAATCCTCTAAAATGGTTGTAAATGTAACTTCTATTTTTTAAATAAATTTGCATCTCCTGAAAAAATATACATAACTCTACTGTATCAAAAATATGGTCTCACTAAAAATAATGCTATTTATAAATGAAATGTTTAATGATCATTTTGTTAGCATTCTTAGAGTTTCAGAAGGATTTACAGGGGGATACTTTGAATAACCTGGAAAAATATGAGCTAAAGGCTGTTCTCACAAAAACTTTCCTGTCATTTAAAAATTATCCCAGTGATCATACTTTTTCAAAATCAGAAATTGAAACATCTTAATCTCTGAATGCCTTTCTGCAAGGCATGTGCTACAGGAGATTCTTGGTTCTTGTTTCTTTTGTATAGCTACATGTGAAGATATATATGTGTGTGTGTGTGTGTGTGTGTGTTATTCTTGTCTACATGTTTGTGTCTTTTCTCCTCTAATGGATAGTTATTAAAAGCAAAGCTCATTTCTCAGTACAACTCCGTGTCTCTCACAGTGCTTTACATATAGTAGGAACCCAAACACCTGTTGAATAAATATTCCATGCTGTAAAACACATAAAATGTGCCTGGATATTTTTTTCCCGGTGCATCAGAGATTATAATCATATTTCTGCCTCTTCATAACTATATTAACATCCCCCATGATTTTCTTTTTTCCAATCATTCTTCAAAAAGTGTACCAAGTGTCACCCAAAATTTGCATAGTGCATCTTTTTTCAGAAATTACCCTAACAATCATTTCTTTCACACATAAAATGGGTTAAAACTACTTTTTCAAGAATTTTTAGACCTGATGCGTAAGAGTTTTTTTTAACAAATATTTTTAAATAGAACTTAAGCCCTTTTAATAGTTTAAAGTGACTCAAGAAAAAAATGTCTGAGTATTTTTCCATAATGACCTAATGATATGTACAGAAATACCACTTTTACAGAGAAGTAAAAGAATTCATCATCAATGACTTTGGGACAACACATTTAAAAAACCAGGTTGAGAAAGAGTTCTAAAATGACAAGAGGACAGAATGTGGAGTAAAAGGACCTAGATTCTTAATTAATGATTCTAGTTCTACCACTTGCTATCCAAACCTCATGTTGTTTCTCATGTACAAACTAAAAGTAGCTAAATTATAAGGCCTCTAAGCTTCCCTCCTTTAGCCCTAAGATCCTATGATTTCAGATATGGTTATAAAGTCAACAAGAATGTCCTTAAACATTAGCTGAGGATATATATATTTCATCTAAGAAGGATATCTTAAGTAACAGTTGGAAGAAAAAAAATCTAATCAGTCATCTATATATAATATATGTATAACACTGTGCATTTCACATATAAAATATATTTATGTAAATATAAAAATCTGGGGACCTAGACTTTTATTTTTAACTAAATTAGTAATTTGTTTTTAAGTTCTAAAAGTTGGTATGTAGATTGTGATACTGATCACCAAATTCCAGTCTCATATAACCTTACTCTCAAAGCCATGCTGGTTCCTTGTAATCATCACTTTGTTTTCTAGACTTTCAGTGACCACCTCTTTAGTGATTCATTCTAGAACTTCCCCAGCATTCAAAATTAAGCTTACGGACCAAAGAGTTTCCCCTTCTCAGGAACAGGTAGTCCTGAGGTCCACTTGAGGTTTTCGTGGTGTCCCAGGAATTCCAGGTCCCAACAAAGGCCAGACACTACATAACTTTGGAAAGAAGTGGGTCACTCTTCTATCCAAAGATAAAGGGCTACTCAAGTCTAAAGCTGCAAGCTGAAAAAAGTTTCTTGATTATATGCGTGTGATATAGGAAGTAGCCACTTTCACCTTTTCTTCAGGTGTGCTGGTCTCAGGGTTTTCCACTTAGTATGCAAAGAACCTACATCCCTCTAACTACTGGGGATGTGTATGAAATCATAAAGTAGCTTTGAGATCAAGAATAATCAAGTCCAAAAAAGTCCTAAAAAGTGATTTTAAGTGTGTTAAGTCATTTTTAACAACATTTACCTTTTTGTTCCCACTCTGTGGTTTGGAGCTATGTCAATTGTGTCCGTGGCTGAATCATGTCTTACTGCGAGTCCCAAGTCTGCAATACAGCATGTTCCATTCTTCTTGACTAAAATATTCTTTGATTTCAGATCTCTGTGGGCAATTGCTGGTTTGCCTAAAGGAACAAAAGATAAGTGGAGAAAAGGTAAAACGTCAGTAGCCACAAGTTATCAGCCTTTTTTTAGGACAACAATAAAATATAAAAGTAAATACCTAACTATGAAAATGTTGGCAGACACATTTCAGGGACTGTCTAATATGCTCTGTAGTAATCCTTTCCAGATTGAAGAATTCTATTATTCTATTAACTCAAGGATTGAAAAATATTCATCCTGCAGATTCGTCAAAGAAATTCTGATCCCAGTTTGCTCTTTTCCCCCTATCAAGCTACTTCTCTATGCTGCCAAAGTTGATGAACAGAATAGTTTAATATTATCCTGGAGAGTAAAAAAATCTAATTTTTAAAGATTACATGAGGAATGATTTTTATAATTCACTATTTGGAAATATCCAAAAGTACTAACCTTAGCCTATCATCATGGCTAACATGATGCAATTGTCTATATTAAGCATTAATATTTAAAAATAAGTTTTCCCCCAAATTTGAAATCCTCTTTGTTATTAGAGTTTTCTCTACTCCTGCTCAGGAAATTACTTTGTATTTACTTTGTGCATAATTTTCATTGCTTTAATGTATCTATATTCTCTCTCTCTCCAATAGGAGGTAAGCTCATTGAAATTAGGGCCTGGTACACAGTGAGCATTTAATAAATGTTAACTGGATCCCCAAATATCCACTGTATTAGTGATCCCTCTCAGCTTTAGGTCATCTACAAATCTGATTGGATTATAGGATGATAGCTCTAGAATTGGAAATGACTACAGAGATCATCTAGTAAAACCCCCTTAATTTTACAAATAAGGAAACTGAGATCCAAAGAAGAAAAATGACTTACCCCGAATCATAAGAGGCAGTCAGAACTGAAGCTAAGTCCTTTGACTCTAAATCTAGCACTTTTCTCACTATGCCATGGTTCTTATACTTTAATTTGGATCTCTTTAGTACCTCCTTCTTGAAATCAATCAGCCCTTTGAATCACAAGTCTTTGCATACAGGTATTCAATATTTCAAAGCCACCTAACTATACTATTTTTTAAACCACATCTTTCTGGAAAGAGCCAAGATTGCAGAGTAGAGGCAGCAACCCAGCTGACCTCTCCCTATATTTCCCTCCAAACAACTTTAAAATAACGCATAAAGATCACATTCTGGAGTGGCAAAGCCAACAAAAGACTGAGATGAGACGTTATGCTAGCCCACGACATCTTAGGAAGTCGACAGGAGAGATCTGTGACAACAGAGTAGAAGCTGGCCCAAAGCATGTCAGCAACACTGTGAACAATGGATCTTGGAGGGGCCTGTAATGGTAGCAAAGCAGCAACTTCAAGACCTCTCAGACTAGAGACAGTAAGGAAATTGGAAAACTAGTCAAAGAGATTACGGGGACCCTGAGCTGACTATGGGCACTGGATCAGATGTCATTTGACAACTCCCCCACCCATATGTGGTTCTGGATTATACAGTCCTAGGGCAGTGAAGAACACAAGCATTTGTTGCTATAGGGGAGCAGGGACCTTTCCTGGGTAAAGACCAGAGTGCAGAGAAGTGACCACACTTCTGTCAAGATACCACCACTGTGGAAGCACTGAAAACTTGTAGATTCCCAGAACTAGTTCTGAAAACAGTAGTATAAAAGAGCTTTAAATTTGAGACATTGCCTCTCCACTTTCAGGTGAGCAGAGTCCAACTTTAAAAATAAAGTTCAAAGGAAAAAGTATGCAAGAAAAATGAGGAAAGAACTAAAATATATAAAGTTACTATGATGGCAGGGAAGACCAAGACACAAATGTAGAAGAAGACTAAATGAAGGAGCCTCAAGCAAAGCCTCAAAGAAAAATGCAGACTGGACACAAGCCCAACAAGAACCCTTAGATAAAGTTAAGGAGATAAGAGTGGTAGAGGAAAAACTAGGAAAAGACATGAGTGATGCAAGAAAATTATGAAAAGAGAATTAACAGCTTGGGTAAGAAAAAAAGGCACAAAAAATACTAAATAAAGTATCATTAAAAAAATTGGCCAAATGGAAAAAGTGACACAAAGCTCACTGAAGGAAATAATTCCTTAAAATTTAGAATTGGGCAAGTAGAAGCTAATGATGTTATGAGACATCCAAGAAAAACATTAAAATAAAAACAATGAAAAAATAGAAAAAATGTGAACAATCTCATCAGAAAAATAGATCTAGGAGAGATAATTTAAGAATTATTGGCCCACCTAAAAAGGCATTAGCAAAAAAAGAATCTAGACACTACCCTATTTTAAGAAATTATGTAGGAAAACTGCTCTGATCCAGAAGGCAAAATAGAAACGGTAAGAACTGTTTTCTGAAAGAGATCCCAAAATGAAAACTCCCAGGAATTTCATAGCCAAATTCTAGAGCTTCCAGATCAAGAAGAAAATATTGTGACTAGCCAGAAAAAAGCCATTCAACTAGTGTGGATCCCACAAGATTGAGCAGTTTTCATGGTAAAGAAGTCTTGGAATATATTCAGAAGAGAAAGGAGATAGATTTGCAACCAAGAATAACCTACCCAGAAAAACTGAGCATAATCCTTCAGGGGCGGTGGGGATCAACATGTAATGAAATGAAAGACTTTAAAGCATTCCTGATGAAAATATCCAAACTGAATAAAAAAATCTGACAATCAAATACAAGACTTAACATAAGCATAAAGAGGTAAACATCAAAGAGAAATCCAAAGAGACCTAACAAGATTAAAACTATCTGTATTTCTATATGGAAAGATACATGTAATTCATAAGAACTTTATCCTTGTTAGGGAAACTAGAAGGAATCTATACAGAAAGGGAACAGGTATACCTCAATTATATGGTGGTGACTGAAATAAATGAAAGGGTGAGAGAGGAATACACTGGGGCAAAAGAGAGGAATAATGAAGAAAATTATCTCATATTAAAGAGGCATGGCAAAGAAGAGCTTTTGAGGGGAAAATATGAGAGGGGATGGTGGGCAGTGCTTGAATGTGAGCTCTCCCTGGAATTGGTTCAAAGAGGAAGGAATTTTCTCTCCTCTCTCTCTTTCTGCCTCTCAGTTGGGGTTCAGAAGTTTATCTTACCAAGAGAAATATGAGCGGAAGGGGATAAAAGATATGGGGGAATGGTAAAAGGGTGGGTGAGAAGGGAACAGGGTAAGAGAGAGATGGAGAGAAATAGTAATCATAACTGTGAGTGTGAATGAAATGAACTCATCCATAAAATAGAGATGGATAGCAGAAGGGATTAGAAACCAAAATCCAACAGTATGTTAATGTTTACAAGAAACACACTTGAAATAGAAAGATATACAGAGTAAAATAAGGGGCTGGAGGAAAATCTGCTTTGCTTCAGCTGAGGTAAGAGCCACAGATAGCAAACATGATCACAGACAAAGCAAAAATAGATTTAATTAAAAGAGATAATCAGGGAAATTACATTTTACTGAAAGGTATCATAGACAATGAAATAGTAATAAAAAATTTTGCAGCCAATTTTCCTGATAAAAGTCACCTTTCTCAAATATACAATTGTTAAATTTATTTTTTTTAAAAAAAGAGCCACTCACTTCCAGGAGGGCGGAGCGAAGATGGCAGAGTAGAAAGACACACATACGCAGGGTCTCCCCACACAGCCCATAAAATAGCTGTAGAGAGGAACTCTCAGCAATTTTGGAACAGCAGAAGTGGAGAACAACAGAGTGGAGGAGATTTCCAGCCCAAGGTGACTTGAAAGGCCCACGGGAAACATCTGTTGCACCAGACGTGGAGTGGAGCTCAGCCCAGCCTTGGCCGCCCAGCATGACTCGCAAAGAGCCCTTAGGGGCAGAGTCTCCAGTTGCAGAATCCCCAGTCCCAGCAGCAGCAGGTTCGAAGATCCCTCAACCCACAGGTGCCAAAGGTCAGTGACAGGGTTTTATCAGCTGGACAGGAAGGGAAAAGGGCCTTCCATAGCTCTGGCCTTAGGTAGCCGCCAGAGGCCACACAGGCAGGTGGCCACATCCGCAGCAGCCGCACCATTATTAGATGATAAAAACCCCCTGGGGGCACTGAAGAGTTGAGTCTTGCCATGGCCCTGTCAGGAGCTGGTCTTTGTCTCAAACAGAACGGCGGCCCTGCCCACCCAGCTTATCTAAAAATCAGCCCCCAGGTGGCTGTGGAGATTCTGGGCACAAAAATCCCTCTCTGCGTCCAGAACAGTACACGCTTGATTGTGCCATCTTGGAGGAACTGAGATCTTACAGATTCCCAGAGTATATCACACTCTTGAAAAAGGACCCAAAAGTCAAGTAACTGGTTGGGAAAAATGCCCAAAAAGGGGAAAAAAATAAGGACTATAGAAGGGTACTTTCTTGGTGAACAGATATCTTCTCCCATCCTTTCAGATGAGGAAGAACAATGCTTACCATCAGGGAAAGACATACAAGTCAAGGCTTCTGTATCCCAAACATCCAAAATAAATA
>CM053769.1:58444695-58489451 GCA_028658325.1 Potorous gilbertii
CAATGAGAGAGAAATATATTGGGAGGAGAAAGGGAGAAATGGAATGGGGCAAATTATCTCTCATAAAAGAGGCAAGTAAAAGACTTTTCAGTGGAGGGAAAAAGAGGGGAGGTGAGAGAAAAATCATGACGCTTACTCTCATCACATTCGACTAAAGGAAGGAATAAAATGCACACTCATTTTGGTATGAAAACCTATCTTACAATACAGGAAGGTGAGGGAGAAGGGGATAAGCAGGGTGGGGAGCAATCTTGGGGAGGTACAGGATCAAAAGAGAGAATAGAAGAAACAGGGGGCAGGATAAAATAGAGGGAAATATAGTTAAGTCTTACACAACATGACTATTATGGAAGTCATTTGCAAAACTACACAGATTTGGCCTATACTGAATTGTTTGCCTTCCCAAAGGGAAACAATTCAATATAGGCCAAATCTGTGTAGGGAAGGTAGGAATGAAGAGAAGTTGGAACTCAAAGTTTTAGGAACAACTGTTGAGTATTGTTCTTGAAACTAGGAAATAAGAAACACAGGCAATGGGGTATAGAAATTTATCTCTCCCTTCAGGACAAAAGAGAAGATGGGGATAAGGGAAGGGCGGAATGTTAGAAGGAAGGACAGATTGGTGACAGGGGGTAATTAGAATGCATGGCGTTGTGTGGTGGGGGGAGGGGAAAAATGGAGAGAAAATTTGCAACCCAAAATTTTGTAGAAATCAATGTTGAAAACTTAAATAAATTTAAATTTTAAAAAAAGAGCCACTTCCCAATTTATAAACGGTCAAAAGAATATGATGGGTAGTTTTCAGACAAAGTTAATCAAAACTATCTCTAGTCACATGAAAAAATGCAAATTAAAACAACTCTGAATTACCATTCCACACCTATCAGATTGGCCAATAACAGAAAAAGAAAAATACTGGGAGGGCATGTAGGAAAATTCAAATATTATTCTGTAGAGCAATTTGGAACCATGCCCCAAAGGGCTACAAAGCATGCATACCCCTTTACCCTGTAATACCACTACTAGGTCTATATCCCAAAGAGATAAAAAACAAAAAGTAAAAAAGACTTATGCACAAAAAAAATATTTATAGCAAGTATTTTAGTAGTGGCAAAGAGTTGGAAATTGAGGGGATGCCCATTAACTGGGGAATGGCTGACCAAGTTGTGGTATGTGATTGTGATGGAGTATTATTGTGCTGTAAGAAATGACTAGCAGCACACTCTCAGAAAAACCTGGAAAGACTTACGAATTGAAGCAAAAAGGAAGCAGAACCAGGAGAACATTACATGCAGCATCATATCTAGTATGACTTAGTTATTCTCAGCAATACAACAATCCCAGACAATCTGCTATCTCCAGAGAAGGAAGCGATGCATCTGAAGCAGATCTGAGCATACTTTTAACTTTGTTTTTCTTGTTAGTTCTTTTGATCTGTTCTTTCACATGATTAATACGAAAATGTTTTACATGACTGCTCATATATAACCTACATCAAACTGCTTGCCTTCTCAATAAGGGGGAAAGGGAGGGAGGGAAAGAATCTGGAACTCAAAATTAAAAAAAACCAAACAAATATTACAAATTGCTTTTACATGTACCTGGGGAAAAACTAAAATAGTGAATTTTTTTTTTCAAAAAGGATATGCCCTTGCAGGTTTCTACTTGGATATATAAAAATTATGGAACCATATAACATGAGAAAATGAGTGAAAGATATTACATGGTACAAGATTAGAATGTAGGTAGAACTGAGAGTAAATAAGTAAAATGTTTCCAAATTCTTACTAACATTAATTTTACTGTGTTACTGCTGCACAGCTAAGGGATCACACATATAGTCCTATTTCACAAGAAATCTTCATTCTAGGATATCTCAGAACATTCTACTATAAATACATACAATTTTAGTCTAATTATTAAGAGTATACTACAAGTCACCAGAACCAAGCCTGGATACCAAATTCCAGTAATATACCAAAGGCATGAAGTGAATGGAGAATTAGCAACAGAAATTTTTCCCAAGTTCACATCACAATTCAACCTGAGATTAATTAGAAAGAACCAGAGGTTTCTTAATAATTATCTCTTAATAGAGTCACATATAAACATATGACATTGCACTCATTCTGCATTGATATGAATGAATCTGAAACCCTACCTTGAGTGCCAACAATTTCCATATGAAGATGTGCAAGACCACTAGCAGTGGACAAAGCTAGCTTTATCATTCCTTCCACAGTAACTGTGTACCTGTTTAAGTAATCAAAAAGGGACCCATGCTCATGATAATCTGAAACCAACCACAGCTGAGTCCATGTACCATTGTCTGCAAAATAAAGGAAGAACAAAATTTTCTAAGATTTATACAAAACATTTAAAATTGTTATATAAATATCTATACTAAAACACAACTGTTAACACCATCCCATATTTTGCATTACAGTTTTCAATGAGCTTATATATATATATATACACATATATAATATGTGTATATTATATATATACACATATATATACATGAATACATCCATATATGTACACACACACACATATTTGACTATTAAAATAACTCCTAGTGTCAAGGTCAAGGATTAAGATTGATTTTAAAAGGAAAGGAAACTAAGGCTGAGTCACTGAGTGACTTGTCAGAGATGAGGCCTCTAATCCATGCCTCTGAAAGCATTCTTTTTTCTATTCCACTAAGTAATAAAAATGTATTATTTTAAATTTTTTATGTGGGCCTGCATGCCCATTTTTTCAATGATTAGCCTATGTTTGGAGAAGTTCTTCAGCAGGTTGACTATATGGAGATAAATTTTTACTAACTTGAAGGGCATCTGTAATCCCTATTAGTGTGCAAACCAGATCCTTGATGTTTACATCTAAATTTGAATTGAAGTTGTATTACTACTACATACATGACCTCAGACATACCATATAACACCTCTAGACTTGTTGGCTCATCTACAGCAATGGTTTCTTGCCCAAACAGAAGTCCCTGGGGGTCTGTGGTATAACACTGAAGGAATAGATTATCGAATCAGCTGAGCAGAGAGTGAGAAGCCACATTTACTTACTTTCATTCATTAACCCAACACTCGTCGACCCTGTCCTTGCAGGACAACAATAACCAAACTCTAAACAGATTACCCGCAGAGGCAACTGCTCAAGGGTTTTCTTGAGAGAGACAATGGAGTGGTTTGCTATTTCATTCTCAGCTCATTTTACAGATGAGGAAACTAGAGGCAAACAGGGCTAAGTTACTGTCCCGGGGTCACACAGATGTAAGTGTCTGAAGCCAGACCTGAATTTAGGAAGACTCCTCTTCTGATTACAGACCTCACTGTACGCACTGCACCAAAGCAAACCTAGAAGCCTGTGTAAATGTCAGCTGATCTTTACTATTTCTATTGTTGAAGCTGGGGGGGCACAAGGAATAGGGCATCAGGTCCGGAGTCATTCAGAACCTGGCTTCATATACTGAGTAGCTGTGTGACCCTCAGCTTCCTCATCTGTAAAATATCTGGGAAGAAAATAAGTACCTACACACACCCACACATATGTATCTTCTACTTCTGTTCCTATAAAGTACCCTGAGTTTCAAAAGCACACTTTAGCAGGAAGAGTCATTGATGACAACTTGGGGAAGAGTGTGGTTCTTGCCACACAGGGATTCAATACATTTACTGAGTCTCTAGATTCCAAATAACTCTTTACACTTGAGTATCTGCAAAAGAGAAATAAAAATATAGTACCTCTCTAGGTCAATTACTCTCTAGATGTTCTGAAATGGAAAATAATGAGTTGCTTTTAGGGGAATAAAGGTAAAGAAGGAGGTGGATCAACAAATCTATAGACTGACTCCTTGATGCCTGATTAATTATATGAACAGTTCATAAAACTGAGTGTTTCAAAATCCTATAATCTTAAAGTAAGCAGAAGTTTAAAAGTCCTACTTGGTATAAAGACAAAGTGCTTCTATAACAAAAAGGCAAAAATGGTGTCAAATACCAAGAGTGGTAAAGATGGAACCTTTAACGTCACAACACTGGGCAATGAAGGATGAGGTAGATAACTGAAATCCAGTTTAAGTCTTTTAAACACCATTCTTCCCCTCCCCTAAACAAAGCAAAAATCAAATTCAGGATGCTTGGCAGAAAAATCCACAACAGGTATGATTACCATGAAACTTATAATAAGCATCCTGATATGAGTAATAAGATAAACATTATCTAAATGTCATAGGAATAATCTTAATCTGTCATGTTTCAAAATACCTAGGGGCATCCAAGTGGCCCAAGGCGCTGGACCTGAAGCCAGGAAGCCCTGAGTTCAAATTTGGCCTCAGCCGCCTAGTCACTTAGCAACTCTCTGCCACAGATGCCTCATCTGTAAAATGGAGTCATACCTACCTCCCCGGGTTGTTATGAGAATAAAATGCTTTGTAAACCTTAAAGTGCTAGCTATTTGTTCTTCTTATTCTTTTTTTTTTATAAGGCAGGAAGGTACTGGACCTGGATTCAAGAGTTCAAATGTTCGATCTGTTTGTTACTTAATATGTATGTGAATTCTTCCCTGGGCTCAATCTCCTTTTAAAAAGGAAGAAGGTTTTGACAAGATTATTTTGAAGGTCCCCTTCCTGCCCTTTGCCTATAATCTTCTTATAACATTTTTCCTAAATATCCATTTGAAGATGAAAAACGCACAAAAATCAGACAATGAAAAATAAAGTTGTACAATGGATAGCATATTAATTACATTTCTATGACATCCAGCAACTTTTGTGATTATGACTAATGGTCCATTATAAAAGCACTTTGTCACCACTGCTTCCATTCGATCTTAACAATCCTGTAAGCATGGCAAGTAGGAGGCAAGAAGATGGGTGATATTCCAAAAGAAACACAGAACTAAGAAGGGAATGTGATTTGGGGCAGGGGTTTCAAAATGAATTCAACCAATAACCTAAGAGAACTGGGATCTAAAGACACACTGGCAGGCGGAAAAGACAGAATGAATCTATTAATATGAAACTTAATAAATAGGAAGTGTTATACTTCATCTCATTTTCAATCATAAATGCTTACATTTATATGATGCTTTGTCTTACTCTTTTTACGTGGTATTTTTCTATTTCTGACCAAATTTCACTACCTAACAAGATATTTTTTACGGTTTCATTAATATTAAGTTGATTTTATTGTAAGGAACATTAGAAAATCTAAAGTTCACCAACCTTTATTGTCAGCTGCTATAAAGCCTAGAATGTTCTCATGACGTAACATTACAGTCTGATAAATTTCTGCCTCACGGAACCAGGAACGTTCTTCTCTTGAGGAAAATATTTTTACTGCAACTTCTTCTCCTCTCCATTTTCCTCTCCAGACTTCTCCAAATCGACCTTTCCCAATGCTTTCTTGAAGTACAATAGTTCTTGCAATAGTTCTTTGAACAAGTAATGGTAATCCTTTAAAATAAATGACCATTGTTAGTAAATATAACCAAACAACATTATTTCTCATATAGTGCATACGAAACATAGCAAAAAGACTATGAAAGCTAGTACAAATCCATATAAGTACATGGCCACTACCCTTACAGAGATGCCCAACTGAACTATTAGGTGAGAGACCTAAGATGAACACTCAAAGTACCATACTAGTTCAGAGTAAAGAAAGCTTCACTCAGTTGAGAAGGCTTCACAAAGAAGCTAGCATCTGAGGGAACTTTGAAGGACCAGTAATATCTACAGGTATAAAGAAATAGAGAAGGAATTCCAGGCAGAAGGAAATATAAGAAAAGCCACAAAAGTAATTGAGTGAGGGGATAATGAAGTAAACTAACTTCAGCAGAGAATGGGGACAGCTTTAAAAAGACAAGCCAATGTCACATCAAATGACTTTAAATATCAGACTGTGGAGTTTGAACTCAGAACAAGCCAGTCAACAGCATTTATTAAGCACTTACCAAGAGCTAGGCACTGTTGGAAGCACTGAGGATACAAAGAAAGGCAAAAACAATCCCAGCCCTCAAAGATGGCTGCACCTGTAGTCACAGTCTAACAGGGCTGGTGGAGAGACACACAAACAACTATGTACAAATAAAGATATGTACAAGACAGACTAGAAGTAACACCAGAGGGAAAGCACTACCATGCTTTGTAACAGGGGTTCAGGAAAGGTCTGCTAAAGAAGATAGGATTTTAGCTGAGACCTGAAGGAAGCAAGACAAGCTAGGAGGTAGAGCATTTCAGGCAGTGAAAAAGCAAGTACAAATGACTGGAGATTAAAGTGAAAGGAATAAGCTGTAATGAAACTAGAGAGGGAAGAAAGGCTCTAAAAACCCAGTAAAGATTTTACATTCTGTTGTTGTTCAGTCACATCCAGCTCTTTAGGACCCTGCAGCAGTTTTCTTGGCCAAGGCACTAGAGCGCTTCTGCCATTTCCTTCTTCAGTGGATTAAGGTAAACAGAGGTAAAGTGATTTGCCTGGTGTCACAACAGCCTGGAGTGTCTGAAGCCAGATTTGAACTCAGATTTTCCTGACTCCAGGTCCAGTACTCTTATCTACTGAACCATCTAGGCTGCCATGAGCTGTAAGGGGTGTTCTCCGGGGACTACCACCTCTGGGGTGAGGGTCTACCTATCCCTCTTCCAGGCCGCTCATCCACTTTTGTCATTCATCTGCCACCCACCTCTCACCTGTGGCTTCAAAATGCTATAACATGTACAGAAGCCACTCTTAGGTAAAACTGTCTTAGCATATGGGCTAAACTAGGTTGACAGTAACTGATAAGCCTCAAACCCAACTGGTGAAGTATGGGGATGTGTATCCCAAGCAAGTGAAGACATCCTCTTGGCAAAATGAGCAGATGAGAACTCTTTGCTCCAATGGCTATGAAGGTGGCTGAAGCAAGTGCTGTGGAGCACTGAGATCCTGGTCAAATATCAAAGTCACTCAAGTCATCCACTGCATCTGGTCATCTTAACTTCTATAGTACAACTGGACTCTGATGAGTCTGAAGGAGACAGTGAGATTTTGTGCAACTGTTTCACTTAAATTCAATTCACAGGCAAGTCAAGACATCATGGGTACTATCACCAGTTCTCTTCAAAAATGCAGGGTGAACAACAATGATCTTATTTTCTGACTGGTCCTAAGATTTTATGTTGGTTCCTGGAGGTAACTGGGAACCAATAAAGTTTATTGATGGGGGAAGGGTGGTGTTACATGGGCAGGTGTGCACTTTGTAAAAATCACTTTGATAGCTGGGGGAGGCAGAGAGACCCATCAGAACACTATTAGTTACAAGAGTCCAGGCATGAGGTGTCAAGGGCTTGTAACAGTGTGGTGACAGTATGAGGAGAAAAGGAGATCTATAACAAATGTGGCAAAGAGAGAATCTGTAGGATTTTGTCAACAACTGGATATGTCAGGGGAGAGTGAGGAGCTAAGGACAACAGCTGGGTTATGAACCTTGGTCATCAGGAGGCTGGCGGAATTCTTTAGCATAATAAGAAAGTCAGGAAGAGGGGAGGGCTTGAGGGAAAGATACTAATTTCAGTTTTGACCATGTTGAGTTTAAGAGGCCTAGAGAGAGGCATCCAATAAGAAGTTGAAAATGTGAGAATGGAGGGAGGTTTAGGCTAGAAAAATAGATCTGAAAATCATCTACCTAGAGATATAGAATCCATGGGAGCTGATGAAACCATCAAATATGTATGTATGTATGTATGTATATACAGATATATGTACACATACACATGTATATGGGGGGACAGGGAGAAGGAAGCAGCTAGATGTGTAAGATGTGAGTGAAATGACAGAACAACACAGCAAAAGCCCTAGGAATGAGCCTTAAGAGACACACATGATTGATGGTGATGGTCTAAATAAAGATCTAGCAAAGAAGACTAGGAAGGAGCAAGAAAAGAGAATATGAAGGGAAAGAAGGTGAGTGGCAGTGTCAAAGTAGCAGAGAGGTCAAGAAATATTAAGACTGAGAACAGGTCATTAGTTTTGGTGATTAAGACATCACTGATCTCTTGGAAAGAGCAATTTTGGTTCACTGTCAAAATGATTGGGAAAAGTTAAGAAAGAGTGATAGGAAACAAAATAGAGGCACTGACTGTAGATATCTTTCTCAAGGAGTTTAGCCATAAAAGGGAAGAAAAGATGAGCAAAAATAAAAGATCAAGAGTGGAAGAGTAGGGGCTTGTGAATAGAGAGGAAAGAAGCAAGCAAGCATGCCTTTATTAGGCACTTACTATGTTCCAGGCAGTGTTAATACTGGGGATACAAAACAAAGACAATCCTTGACTTTAAACAGCTTACATTCTAACGAGGGGAGACAATATACAAAAGGAGAGATGAAAAGGTTTAGGGGTCACAGTTCTTAAGTCAGAAAGTCAAGAATAGTTTGAAAGGGAATAAAAGCCAGCATGGGCCCCTCTGAAAAATTAAGGGAAGCAGAGAAAGATTCAAGATTAATGAAAGAGTGGGGAATGACAAGAGGGGATGGAACAGGATCATATGTGCATATTGGAGTTTACCTTGTCAAGGAGAAAGGCCACCACTTCAAGAAGACAAGGGCAAAGGAGGGGAGATGTGGAAGCTTTCAGTAAAAGGTGTCAGTTGTTTTTTTCCCCACAATGAAATGAAGCAAGGTCCTCAACTAAGAGAGGTGAAGGGAGAAGGAGTCATGAAAAATTTGTGGAAGGATGTATAGGTTTGGAAAAGCCATTCTGGTAAGTAGGGCAGCGAATTGATTAGTGAGATATAAAGGGACTGCCTTGCAGCAATGAGGGCCCAGTTGAGACTACATCATAAATTTGTGGTTTTGTGATGTGATAAATTAATTCATAGGGCATAAGGAAAGAAGAGAGACTGAAAAGCAGACCATTTAAGAGATTTATGTAAAACTTTAGTCATGGTGTCAAGAACTTCCCTCCTTTCCCTTTTAACTTCCCTAACGTTAAAATGAGTTTTAGCCAAAATCTTAAAAGCTTTAAAAAATATCTAGTGCAAGACTTGAAAAGAAATCAAGTGTATATCTAACGATTATCTGTTATATTAAAGAAAATAAATCACTTGCTTTTGTTAATGGGGCACTTTAAACTAGCCTCATGTTAAAAATGTGTTTTACCTTAAAACTGTAAATATCTACTAGACTGTAACACTGTATTTGGAGTTACTTTATTTACTTCCTGTCCTCTAAGAACTTCCACCCACAGTACGATGACACAAATAAATGTAAAATATTATATTAAACCCTTATCATTCACCCCAGGGAAAATTAGTAAATTGTACTGCTATTTATATGTCTCTTAAGACAAACCTATTTATTTAATTCAAGGCTGTTTACCTCAGAGTTCAACTACTCCAAACTTCTAGCTGAGTGACAAACCCTTACTACAGCATCTTGCCTTTGTTGGAAGACCTTCATCAGAGAGTAAATGAAACCATTTTTATAAGGTTGGATCCCTGGATATGAAAGGTCAAACATTTTGAAAAAATAAATAGAAACGTAATTCACTAACTTAAGTGTCTTTGTAAACAGTGGTCAGTGTTCTCATTAGTAATGTTAAATCTGGCGACAAGTTATTCATGTTTAAAATTAGTCCGTTTGGAGGGAATAGAGAAAAAAGAAGGCTCATGTTCACCAAGGGGACAGCTTTTACTGACAAATGCTAAATAAATTTAATTTTGAAGACAGAGGAAATAAAGTTCTAGACAATTTAATCAAATCTTTCCAGCCAAAAAAAAATACTATCTTAAATTATGCCTTGTTATTTTTAAAAGGCTTTAGTAGTAAGTGGAAGTAGAAATAAAAAACATTAACTAAAAACCACCCCTTCTCACCAGTTATATAAAACCACAACTACAATATGGGAGGGTTAGTCTTATTTTATCTATAACACTTTGTGGGGAAAGAAAACTATCCAGGTGTCAGATTATATATTTAAAAATGATACTGTGGAGTTTTATTTTAAAGTTAGTAAAGAGCAATATTTTTGCAGGAAATCCACCATTTTCTGCAGTGTATACCTGAAGTATAATATGAAAGAAAGTATCTGCATACAATTATTTTTCCATTATTTCACATTATGGGTTCAGTGATCATTTATCCTTATTCTTAAAGGATCCAGAAGTTCTTTCTTTAGATTTAATTTTCTAAACTTCCTGACCTCCTCACTGTCAATGATTAAGCAATAAGCATAGATGTATTAGAGAACCAAATAGTTTAAAGGAACCCTGCTGGGAATCCCTAAGTAAAAATCTAAATATTTTATTATATGAATAAACATACCCTAAATTAGTCTCTTAAGCTTGTTTGAATATTTATTCAAATTTTCTTGAAGTAAAGCACACAACACATATACTTGTGCTCTAGTAGCTAATAACCAAAAGTTCACAGGAGCTGAATTAGAGCAGAAGCTTCTAGAACATATCATACTTGTCTGCTTGCCCACCACAGGCAGAGAAGATAAGGTGGCAGTCCAATTGATTTTTAGGTGTTATATCTGCCCCATCACTAACAAAACAAACCCTAGAGAAGCAATAAAAGTTGAGAATAATGAACTTAAACTGCTTCTATTCTTCTATTTAGCCCTTCCATCTACTGAAAATTGTTTGTGAAAACTCCGTTACAAAAATCGCTTGAGTAGCTTCACCAGAAACCCAAGAGAAACAATCAACGAACGAATGACACTCATACAGTGAGAGTATACCTATTCACACAACAGAATAATACTGTACTTCCAATTCTTCAAAAATTAAAATATTGCATCTTAAAATTTACTTACAACTCAAATGTATGCCTGTCTGACTGATAACAAACTTGTACAACAGAAAGTAATATGACTGTCTTCTGTCCTCTCTGCTACTATTTACTACTGAATAAACTATCTTCAATCCAAATTCAAAAGTAGTACCCCTCAACGAGTTTTCATCAGGCCTTTCCTCAAATCAATCAATCAACAAACATTTATTAAGCACCTACTAAGTGCCAGGCACTATTAAGCACTACAATACTTATTATGAATGAATGTTTTTTAGTATTTCCTTTACAAATAATATAAACTTCAAAAAGTTCATTTCCAATACACCCTAACTGGTTATTATTTTAGGCCCATACAATATGGTTATTAGGCTTTCATAAACCATCTGAGGTGAAGAGAGAAGAGTCATATCATTTAGAAAACAATTCTCTCCACCCTCACCCAAGTGGATTTTAAAAGGCATTTATTTAGCATATGAGTTCTGCCAAAAAGGACCTTAAATTCTGTTTTTTAATTAAACAAAACACAGAAAAGAACTAAGAAATGATTCAATGTTTTATGCCCATCATTATATGCAAGACTTTTTTTTTTTTGAAGGGAGGGAAGGGAAGGGGAAGAGGAAAGAAGGGAGAATCAGCAAGATATTAAAAGGTGAAGATTTAATTATAATGAAAGACCTATACCTTCAAGGGTAGTTTTTCTAATTCAATTCAACAAACCTACTGGTATATTTAGCCCCAAATGAAGTAACAGAATATGGATATATTACTAGCACATAGATTCTATAAAGCATTTTATAAAGATTTTATAAAGCAAGGCTTTAGCTTATCGTATGTTACATCATTAATGAATCTTTATCTGTGCTTATATAACCCATAATTCTCCCATAAAATTTTTTTCTGGAGCCTAATTATATGTTATAAGAGTGACCCTGAGTTCTTATAAAGCTATGACAGAGGAACATAAGCTCTTGCAAAGACTTCCAAGATGAAATGGCTTAGTGTATTAAGTGGTCTTTTTGTAGCAACATTTGAGGGCCAGGCTAGCTAAGATTAGAGAAAGTCCACCTCCAGAAGACTGGTTTACCAGAAAATGAATTTCATGTGGCTACAACAATTCTTGAAACTTCCCAGGAGACTGCAAAATACCTCAGTGGAAGAAGTACTTACACTAATAAAATTAGGATCTTTAGAAAATGACTAATATAATGGCATTTATCACTCTAGACTTTATAGATCAAGAAACTTATTTTATCATCTCAAAGGCACATGTTTTTCCCCAGTGTATTTTAATTTTTTTCACTGTCTTGATTCACTTTACATCCTTTTCAAAAAATTATTTACACTTGAGTGATTCCTTTCAGTTTTTTAAGTATACTTTCTCATTTATCTTCAGAAAATTTTTTAAAAGCTATTAACTATTATTTACTATACTTTAAAGATAAAGAACCTAAAACCCATAGAGCCTAAATGCCTTGCTTAAGGTAACATGAATTAATAAAAGAAAAAGGATGACAATACAGCCTTCTGATGCCCGGCCTAGCGTTACTTCTATTTCACAGTGGATGAGCTAAACTTAATGGTCTTCTAATGTAGCTTCCAGATTTAAAATATTATTATTGCATAATAAGCTGCATCTTTTTGCACAAAATCCCCTGGAGCCCAACCCATAACAATAGGGAAAGAGAAATTAATGTTATGGTTTTAACTGTAATAAGTTAATGCACCCATGAGGATCAAATCTGACAGTTCTTCATTAGCTCCATGCTTTAATCAATTGTGCTAAAAGGTCTGGGCAACAGATACAATAATTAAGGATAATTTAAACTAAAAATTACTTAAATCTCTTAATCAAAAATGAAAAATAAAAGTATTACCTGACCCAGACCCTGATGTGGTCATGTCATAAATTAGGTCCTTTAATGTTGTGCCCTCTGAAATAAAAGGGCGATCTAAGGATGGATCTTCTTCATTTGGAACACGATGATGTATGACAGTACGATTGTGGCAAATGTAGATCATCAACATCAAGGAAATACAGACAAGGCAGACAGGTCCAGCAATAACAGCTGCCAACTCCACAGGACCAAGATTAGATGGTTTCATTGGGGTGCCTAGAGGGGAGGGTAGAGAAATCATAGCCAGTAAACTGATTTCAACTCAATTCAATGTTGTATGTTTATCTGCTATTATTATGTCTCATGCAACAAACATGCGGGTTACATGACATTGCTCTATCATGGATATTTCAGGACAGAGTGAGCCTAGCCTCACATCTATTCATATGGCTAGGGATAAGTCACTTAGATGTGGCAAATAGACAGATAATTTAAAAAAAAGATATTAGGAAAACCATGCTGCCTGGTACTCTGTGACAATAGCTCTACTACTTCTTTATTACTAAACAATGGAAAAAAGGATTCCAGGAAGTGGAAAAAAAAAAGTCTAACCATGTTGTTCAAAATCTCAAATCCATGCAGACTTTAGGCAGAGTTACAGAAATCCTTTACCTGTGCTTCCTTTGACCTACAGTAGTGGTGAAGTTGCTACCTAACTGCAGTCACACACAAGTATCTACTCTTATTCCCTTGATCAAGTTCCTTGGCAAAATTATTCTACTGTGGTCTAATACCAGTTCAAAACAATTTTTATCAAATTCACTCACAGTATTACAAACTAATGGAAACAAAGGTAGACTCATAAACTGAATTTTAGATCTTAAACATTACCTAGTCTGACATACTCATGCTAACAGACAGGGAAACTAAGGTCCAACGAAGTTAAGGAACTTAAATCACAGGTTTCATTTTCTTACGTCAATAATACTTATTAAGAGGAGAGATATATTCACCCCCCTCAATAAATAAGAATTCTTATTCTTCACCACTCTTTCTATCTGGTAGGCTCCTTGCCTTCAAGGAAGCACCTAATTCACTTTAGTCCTTATACAATGGGAGACAAGGAGAACTCCCAGATACTTCACTTAAGGCACCCAGGGCAATCATCTCATCAGGCTTCTAATACAGTAAATACTGATCAACGTAACCCACATAAACATAAGTTCAGGGGCAAACGGGAAGCAGGCTGATTTCTCAATGATTTTTAAAAATGTAAATGTGTCCTGAGACTAAAAAGTTTGAGAATTGATGATTTAGAAGTTCTTTCTATATTTAAATTATATGATTCTAAACAATTAAGAAAAGCCCCCACAAACTTACCTGTTGGGAATTCTATTTTATTGCAGTGGTCTTTGGCACAACAGAAAGGAGACATCAAAAACCCATCTCTTAAAGAGGGAGCACATACAAATGGTCTATCTCGGGGAACTAAATCAACTTCCGGTATACACATGCTATTGTATATAACTTTGTCTGCACTCTGTGTTGCAGCAACAAAGCAAAGTCCATCTGTCACACATGTGTAATTTTCTTTAATACAGAGGTGGCAGAAACACTGCAAACCTGGAAAGAAAAATTCATTATTAGAAAAAGCTTTGAAGTGAAGAAAAACTTTAAGTGGCCGTACACTTACATATACTTTAAACAAAACTGATAACAATTATGCTACCTACATTAAACTGACCAATCACACTTACCAAGATACTTAACATACTTGGGATCTGTAACATTGGATATTACTTTTGGTTGCTGAGAGAAATTTGCCTGTATCTAGACCGTATTCTTTTTCTTTTTGTGTATAAAGAAATCATGTATGGAGTAGGGAGCCAGGTATACTACTATTAAACTAATTAAAGGATCTGAAATCATCTCTTCACCCTATCTTTTTTGCCCGTCTGTCACTGCCTCATACAGAAGATATGTGCCTGCTCCTCCCACTTCTCTCCCCATTCATATAGCGCCTATCTACATGCTAAGTGCTTTACAAACACTTCATTTGACCCTCATGACATCTCTGTGAGGTAGGGGCCGTTATGATCCTCATTTTACAAATGAGGAAACTAAGGCAAATAGCACTGAAACAACTTGCCCAAGTTAATGTCTGAGGCAGGTTTTGGACTCAGTTTTTTCTGACTCCAAGTTCAGAGCTCTTTCCCACTACACTAATGGGGTGCTTGAATGTCAATTCTAAAATCACATTTCTCCCTAGCTTCAAATCACTGTATCTAGCAATTTTTTCCCCAGTCCAAGGACAGCCTACCCCAGTAAAAACCATTATCTCTCTTCCTGATACAGTAGCCAGCTGCATCTATAGAATTCATTAGTTCAAACCAGCTGTGTACTGAGTCACTGTCCAATCATATGTATTGTAGACTTAGATGTATGTATATTCCCCTCCTTTATCTTGTCTGACAAGACACTGGTGAGAGCAGCCTGGGTATTACATAGTGATTCCTGACCATTAGTGAACTTGGTTTCAGGTCTAGAGCCATGTAACCCCCCACCCCCACCCCGGGGCCATTTCCTGATGAACTCAGGGTAAAATACCTGCATAGTAGACAGCAAAAGTGAATGTTCCTTTAAGAACTAATCACTCCAAAATCCTGCCTTGAATCAACCCATCAGCATACTTGGCACATGTTATACTACAGAACATTCTCTATAAACTTTACCTGTACCCCATTCAAATCACAGGCTCCCTAAGAACTCTTGCCCACTGTAAAGCAAAGTAAATCTTTACCACCTTGACCTCAAGAATGCTTGAGTCGTCAAATTCTTTTCCACATGGCCTGTCCAGGGAATTCCAGTCTTGGGGTTCCCTTTCCAGCTTTCATCAATACCACCTAGCTCCCTCAAATGTAGACAAGCAAAACAACCTTCCTGACACTGAAGTGGGAGTTAAGAGCAAACAAAAAGGGAAAGAAGAAAAAGCAAAAGCAAAGAATTAAATTCTAAGGAAGTACTCATCAAACTGGGGTAAGCAAACTGTTACATGAACATACAGTATTATGAAAGACAACTTCAAAGAACCCAAGGTGATAAACAAAGGTAGAAGGAACTGAGAACCCAAGAGAACAAGTTATAAAAAGACAACACCATGAAGAAAAACAACTTTGAAGGAAATAAGAATGCTGACCAAGCCAATAATCAGTGTGTGTGTACATATGTGTGGGTGGGTGTGTATATATATATATATGTATATGTATATATATATGTGTGTGTGTGTGCGCATATATATGTATATTTGAGGACCTATAATGAAGCATGTTATCCATCTCTTGGGAAAATGATGGATTCAAGGTGCTGAAAAAGACCCACATTTCTGGACGTGGCCAGAATGAATCCGTTTTGCTGGACAATGCTTACTTGTTAAGGTGTCTCCCCACTACTAATCTCATGTTTTCAGCTTTTTTTTTTTAAATAGGGGTGGGGGGGAGGGGACTGGCAGAAAAAACTAAGCAAAAGAACTGGGCAGTTCTACCTTCTATTTGTTTTCAGTTGCAGTTTATTCACCCCAAGCTAAGTCCTAGGCCTTCTTTGACCCTCCATTTTCTCCCAGTAAAGCCACTGAAAAAACTCTCATGTTTAGCTTCAAAAACAAAGGACAAACCACACTTCCTTCCCTCATTAGCCCAAAGGAAGAAACCCAAGCTACAAATATGTATAGGGAAAAAAATACTCTCCTTGTTGACAGTCTGCTCTCCCTCTTTACCCTGTGGCCCTAAGAAATGAGCTGGTAGTTCAGTTTTCATTTGTTCTGTTTCATTCATCCTTTTTAATTTTAGCTGCAGGTAGTGCAATCTCCACTAGATCTGGATTCAAGCCATAGGGACCTTGAAGCCAAGATTACAGGCTAGATATGCATCCTGCCAACAACCCTGCACTGTAGTTCTGAGAAAGTCAAAGTGCCCAGGACTTAAGGCCAAGGAAGTAGGCAGAGCTCTGGATTTGGAACGTGGGATTGTGCTATAGAGGAATTGGGCTAAACTATGAACCTAATTCCTCTCCTCCCTCTAGAGATGGTGGTAGTACAGGAGAGGAGGGGAAGAGAGTGTGCTGCTCTCAGATGTTGGGGGAATGTCTGCTTGCTTATCCTTGCCATACCTGTGAAGTAAATATTCCTTTGTAAAAGCAACAACAAAAAAAAAGTTCTCAATCATTAACAATTAAAGAAATGTAAATCAGAACAACTTTGAGGCTCTATTTCATGCCCACTTGACTAAAAAAGTAGGGGGAGAAGGAAAATTATAAATGCTAGAGGGTCTGTAGGAAAACTGCTACCATACATTAATGTACTGTTGATGGAACTATGAACTAGTCTAGTCATTCTGGGAAGCAATTTGGAACTATGCCCCAAAAGCTATTAAACTGTACAGACATTTGACCTAGTAATGCTCACACTAGGTTTACACCCCAGAGAGATCAAAGAAAGAAAAAAAAAGAAGGCTCATGTACAGAAATATTTATAGCAGCTCTTTTTGCAGTGTCAGAATGGAAATGGAGAGGGTACCTATCAGTTAGGAAATGACTACTATTGGGCTATAAGAAATTATATAAGTTTCAGATAAATTGGGAAGACTGGTATGAATTGATGCAAAGCAAAGTGAGCCAAAACAGGAAAACAACTTACATTAACCATACTGTAATAACAAACAACTTGGAAAGACTTAAGAATTCTGATCCACAAAATGACCAACCACAATTCCAGGACTCATAATGAAATGTATCACTCACCTCCTGATAGAATTAATAGAGTGTTCGCTGAGACTTTGCTTAGGGTTTGTTTTTTTTTAAATACAGCCTATACAAGTAATTTGTTTTTGCTTGACTATACATGTGGGTAAGGAGTTCTATTTTTGTTTTTCAATGGTATATAGAAATGGCAGTTTTTATTGATTTGAAAAGAAAAAGAATGTAATTTTTAAAACAGTCATGAAGGAAAAAATTCAATTCCATTCCAAAACAGCCCCTTGTCTTGTTTACCTCCTCGTCCCAAACAAAACCAAATCAGGAGAGAGAGGACTTTACAAGAGTAAGTGTCAAGGTCTAATGATAGATATCACAACCAACACCAAAACATAGCCTCTCAATCACCAAGATTAATCCTTCAGGAGACTACTAAAGCATCAAGATAATATACAAAAGTGCTTTTCAAACCTTAAAACACTATATAAATGTTAGGTAGTAACTAAAGGTCACATACACCAGACCTCAGAGTTCATTAACTACGTAGTCAAAGAGATCTTTACTAGAAAAAAGGTTTTCTGAAGGAGATATCTGATTATATAGGTTAAAAGGGGAGGTAGGTATCTGATAAGGAATTCTGACTAGTCTAAAAATTAAAAGGGAGAGCAGACTGAATGGATTCCCTTCCAAAAGGGAATGGTAGAAGGCTAATGTTCAATAAATCATACTTGTTGTGAAACATTGCTACTACTAGAGTAATCTTTCAACTGAATGGTTTCTGCAGAGGATTTTACATGGGAAATTCCTTAACTTGCCACTTCTACAATCAGAGAAGCTATAATCCTGGGTGACTTACCATCTCTCCCCTCCCTTGCCCCTCAAATGTTTCTAACTTTCTTGAGTTCCAGCCTTCTATCATTATTAGGTATTTCCAACTGGATGCCAAATCCCATACTTGACATGTCCAGAAGAGAACTGCCCTCAATTATTATTCCCCTCCATAACTATCCTTCTTCCCAGTTTGCACATTTCATTTGATAGTACCACCATTATTCTTACTCACTCACATTCACAACCTAGGAATCTTCCAATTCACTACCCTATATCCAATCAAATTATACTTCCATAACATCGCTCATATATTCACAGGAATCTCAACCTAGTTCAACCCCTTATTACCTCTGCTCTGACCTACTGCAACAGTCTTCTAACTGGTCTCCCCATTTCCAATCTTTTCCTTTAATTCATTCTCCATCACTGCCAAAGAGAATTGTTCCTAAATCCGAATCTGATCTTGTCACTCTCTTGCTCAAGTGGCTCCTATTGCCACTAAGAAAAACTGCAAACTCCTATCAACACCTGATACATAAGGTCTTTCACAATCTGACTGCAGCCTACCTTTCCAGGGCAATTTCATACTTTTGGTTCAGTTGTTTTTCAGCCTGACCCTCTGTGACTCAATTTGGGGTTTTCTTGGCAAAGATACTGGAATGTTTACCATGTCCTGCTCCAGCTCATTTTACAGATGAGGAACCAAGCAGAGTCAAGTGATTTGTCTAGAGTCATGCAGCTATTAAGTGTCTGAGGCCAGATGTGAACTCAGGAACATGAGTCTTCCTGACTCCAGACTGCACCACCTAGCTGCCAGATTTCCTACTACTATTTTTTCAAATACACTACCTTCCAAACAAACTGGTTTACTTGGTATTTTCAAAATGGGACATTCCATCTCCCATTTCTCTCTTTACACATTCTGCCCTGATGCTTAGAAGACAGTCCTTTCTCATCTCAGTATTTGTCGGAGGCAGGACTTAAATCTAGTTCTTCCTGGCTTTGAGGCCACCTCTCTATCCATTATACCCCCTTGCCATGACACCATGAAAAAAGTCTCACTTAGTCTAAACACAAACTGATAGCTCTTTCTAGGTTCTGTGTGTGCTGATGTATGGCTGTTAGTTGGTGGAGCTATTTTGTCTTATAAATTCTGATAAAGAACAAGACTGACATGCTAACTACATGACCTGTTCCCTTTCCCAAGTGATCAATGTCCCAATATCTTAGAAGGTCAAGTATGTTTTATGTGAGATTAAGCAATAGCAGACCTGTGATGCCCTTAGATATCCGTGGCTGCAAATTGGCTCAGTGTGCCTACCCTACACCAACAAGTACAGAATGCCTAGTAAGTCCTATTTGTAATGGGTAAATTATGTGTAGTAATTAATCCCCATGATCAAAGAATTCTTATTAAATCCCTGCTCCTTTGCATACAACTTGCACAAAGAAGGTGTTTAATCAATATTTGTAGAATTGAAGCTTAAGTTTAGAAAGTAACATTCAAAAAGACATAGACATATATGAAAAGCTACCATATTACCTTATTACACAATTTTGTTTAATTTTTAAATATGGAAGTTTGTGTGTGGATGAAGTAAGAATTTTTCCATGGAAAGTGATTGCTAGGGCAGGCAAAGAACAGGTGAAACAGATGGTCTTTTCCCCCTCCTCTGAGCTAGGGGGTAAAGTTGAGAGGTTTTAGCAACTCAAATTCTGTCTCCTCTCAGATTACAATAGAAAGCCTGAGACCCAGGTTGCCTTGGTTTCCAATAAAATAAAGGCAAGGTTTTCATCAAAGAGGAAAATGTCACTATCCTTTTCTAGCAGTGGAATACACTGGCAGATGTGCCAGTTAGTTAAGAAGGTAAGCCACAGGAATTGAGGTTGTCGGAAAAGAAAAAAAATATTTCAAAAGTAATCTCTCATTCCATCTTTCGTTGATGTCATCATTTCAGTCATATCCAACCCTCCATAACTCCATTTGGAGTTTTCTTCGTAAAGATGCAAGAGTGGTTTGCCATTTCCTTCTCCAGCTCATTTTATAGATGAGGAAACAAAGGCAAACAGGGGTAAGTGACTTGCCTTGAATACCACTGCAAATAAGTATCAGAGGCCTATTTTGAACTCAAGTCCCTCCACTGTGACACCTGGCTGGCACTCTACCCACTGTGACAACTAGCTGGAGATATTCCATCTATTTAACCCTTTCCCACAGCTGACTGAAAAAAAAAATACCCTTGTTTTCACAAGTCCTAGAGTCCCTTTGAAGGCCAAATCACCACCCAATCCCTTTGTTCTCTGAGGGGTTGAGGGAAAGGAATGTGAGTTGTGATTCATTGGTGATGTTTGGCTCCAAGTCTGTTTCCCCAGACTTATTGCTCCAGGTTGGGGTGAGATTCAACATTAGCAAAGTCAGCAGCAGACCATGCAAAGTATCCCTTATGAAACAGGGTGGGAGAATAGTATGTGAACTCTAAGTAGAACTGACCCAAGCCAAAATTCTGAAGATGGAAGTTTGTTAAACTCCAGCCTACCACCTCTCCTATCATTTAGGTCTATGTATTATGTAGGTCAATCACCTAGTACCTAAGTTTTTTATTATAACACTAAGCTATCTAGATATATGCATTAGTGTTCACAGTTAGCAGCTAGTAAAAAAAAATACCTTTTTAAATATAAAAAAAAATTTAAATACCATTAGTCATTCTTCTAAGATATCTTTCCCAAGGAGAAGTTTCATAACTAAGATACCATATCTTTCTGGGTTAGTAAGAGTTTAGGAAGGCTGCTGGGCAACTTGCTACTGCAAGGAGGATGCATGAAAAGGGGAAATTCTGGCCCTGGCAAACTAACATATTCCTGGCCCAAATGATTATGAGTTTTCTAACCATCAGGTCAGAATCAAGGTCATTACAGGAATGGTCAAGCTATAGTAAGGCTGTATCTGGAAAGAAAGGGGTCCAGGGATAATTGTATTCTTTTTAAAGTGTGCTTGGTAGTATGGTGTCTTTTTATGAAGAAACAATTCTGACTGTCCAGGAACATTTTTTTTCCATTTATAGCAATGCTTTTATGGGACTAACTGGGTTTAGCAGTTGGCCCAGCTGTGTCTTCAAAGAAAGAATCTGTTATCCAGAAGGATTAAAAGAAGCCCGAATTTTACTGGATTTAGCTGGGAATGCTCAGGAAAATTATCTTCCCACTACCTCACTCTATCACTGCTCACTAGATATAAATGATCCCTGTGGTCCCAGTAATAAGTCAACAGCCATATATACACAGATCTGAAGGTCAAACTTCCAGAAAAGGATGGACTTTAGGTCATTTAGGAAAAGAAAATCTGAACCATCATTCAACATGTAAAAGGCACTTCTCCCAGGGCTACCTAGTGGAAAAGAGGTAAAATGAGTGGTGTGGAAGCTACCAATTTGACCATGGGTAGAAAGTTGTTTCTCAGTCCCACAAAGAAAGACTAAAGGGAACTGTGAAAGAGTTGAGGAAATGAGGTAGAACAACAAAACCCTGGGAGAAATAGAGAGGACCAAGGTCACAGGCTCTGACAATAAAGTTCCTCTAGAAAAGTCTGACAGAAATTAGGCATAGATCAACATCTCACACTATATGCCAAGATAAACTTTAAAAAGAGCTTGTGTTTCACACATCAAGGGTGAAAGCAAATTAGTGGAACAAGGAAGAAATTACCCATCAGATCCATGGATAGGGTAAGAGTTCATGACCAAACAAGAGATAGAGAGGTTCACAGAGAGTAAACTGAATAATTCTGATTGCATCTAAAATTAGAAGAAAAGCAAAGAACTGAGAAAAAAATTTCCAGTAGGTTTCTAAAGTTTATATTACTCAAATTTACAAGAATTAAGAGCCACTGCCCAATTAATTCAGGTCAAAGAACCTGAAAAAACCATTTTCAAAGGAAGAAATCAAAGCTATCAATAGCCATATGAAAAAAAATGTTCCAAATCACTAATAATCTGAAGTACCTCTTCATACCCATGAGACTAAGATGACAAAAAAGAGAAAATGACAAACGCTGGAGAAGATGTGGGAAAATAAGTACACTTAATGCACTGTTGGTCAAGCTATAAACTAGGTCCAACCATTTTGGAGAGCAATTTGGAATTATGCCCCAAACGCTATTAAACTTTACGTACTCTTTGATTCAGTGATACCACTTGCTGTTGTTCAGTAATCTTTCAGCTGTGTTCAACTCTTCACCCCATTTGGGGTTTTCTTCACAGGGATACTGAAGTGGTTTGCCATTTCCTCCTCCAGCTCATTTTACAGATGAGGAAACTGAGGCAAGCACATGAGGAAACCGAGGCAAACAGTGTTAAGTGACATGCCAGTAAGTATCGGTGGTCAGATTTGAATTCAGGAAAAGGAGTCTTCCTAACCGCAGGCCTGACACTCTATCCATTGTACTACCTGGCTGCCCCTTAATACCGCTAGTAAGTCTATTTTGCCCCAAAGAGATCAAGGAAAGAGGGGAAAGACCCAAAATACAAAAATATTTATACCAGCTATTTTTGTGATAGCAAAGAATTAGAAACTAGGGGGATGCCCATAATATGGGGAATGCCTAAACAAGTTATGGCATATGAATTGTGATGGACAACTGCTGTATGGTGCTATAAGAAATGATGAAAGGAATAGTTTCAGAAAAACCTGGGAAGATTTGTATGAACTGATATAAAATGAAGTGAGCAGAACTAGGAGAACTATTCATACAATAACATGTTGTAAAAGTAATCTAATTTTCAAGAGTAACTCTGATCAACACAATGAACCACAATTCCAAAGGATTCGTTATGAAACATGCTATCCACTCTCTAGGGAGCTGATGGAATCAGAATACAGATGAAGCATTTTTTTTTCTATTTCTTTTATTCTTCCCTTTGAGGGGGGCGGTTCATGGCTAATTTGTTTTACATATCTACATATATTTTTAACGAGTTTTACTTTTTTCTTGCCTTCTCAATGGGTAGAAAAGGGAGAAGGTAGAGAGTTTGGAACCAAAAATAAAATAAAATTGAGTTTAAAAAAGATTCCTCCAGGGACAAGCTAACAAAAGAGGGAAAAGAAAGTAGAGGGTGGTCAGAGAACTAACCACAAGGACAGCTGACACATCATCAGCAGAGGCTCACCAAGGAAAAGACTGGGGGATACAATGTAGCTATACTTTACCTCCAGAATAAAGCTCAGCTGGCCAAGGGAACAAAGGAGGGTTATAAAGAAGGCATTTCCATCACCAGAAGAATTCCTGTTGAATTGAAGCTGTTATTTCACCCCAAACTAGAAGACCCATGACAGACGGTACACAATGGGTCAACCAATGACCCTATAAGATCAAGGAAACTATGGATGCCTGAAGATAAGGGAAAAGATTCCAGGCATTAGAGAAGGCCCAAGTCCAGCACCCTCTCAGGGACCAACGCTGTGTTGAAGAGTAAAGGCTCCTGTGTCCTATGGCTACAGAACTTCCATATTCTCTGCCCTCTTACACCTGTGGTAAGATTTATGGTGGAGGTAAAAGAATTTTGCCTCCTACTTACTTCCTTTTCTTTATCAATCCCACCCAGCTTTGGTGGTTGAAATGTATATACTTGTAATAGAAAATATGGTTGGAAATAGGGGGTACTGGATTCACAGGCAGAGATAAATGGATATTATGGAGATGAAGACGGGGAATTTAAGTGTATATTCAGGTTCACAAAAAAACAAATTTTAAATGCAAACAAGTTTATTTTAATCAGTTCAGTTTCCAACTGAAACTTGCCTAAATCTCATAGAATATTGAAAGAATTGGTTTTCCTGGTCCAAGAGGGCTTTCACATAGACCTAAGCTTTTCACACAAGCCATTTTAAGGTCTAACTTAACATGCGGTGAATGTGTTGCTGGTTAGCATTTCCTAAGTCCTCACACCCTTCCTATCATGTAACACTGACATCACTCAACTCCTAAACACAAGGAAAAACAAGAACCCTAACACTAGTTATGACCAAGGATGTGCCCTGTCATCAAAGGGGAGGGAAAGGAGAAGGAAATAAGCATTTATCGTGCGATAGGTATTGCGCCAAAAGCTTTGCAAATATCTCACTTGGCCTTCACAACCACCCTGGGAAAGTGATATTGTTACCTCCATTTTACAGCTGAGGAAAGACAAAGCTGAAATAGTCAAAGGTTGAATGACTTGCCTCATGCTGTACCCGTTATTTCCGCCAAGGTTGGGGTTGGATTACATGACTCCCGAGGCACTTCCAACTCTAGATCTATGTGACCTCTATGCTCAGGAAGAAGACACCCCGGTCCAGAACTGAGATAACACTAAGTAGTATAACGGATAGAATATTGGGCTTGGAATCAGAAAGCAGTACGTTCAAATTCTGCCTCAGATATGTATTAGTTACGTGGCCCTAAGCAAGTCATTTAACCTCTGTCTTACTCAGTTTCCTCAACTGTAAAGGAGGGACAACAATAGCAATTACCTCACAGAGTTACTTGATCTTATCAAATATCTGATCATAATCAAGTAAGACAACGTGCTAAGCACTTGAGCACACTGTCTGGCCCACTCTAGCTCTGCCCCGCCTAACATAGCCCAGGCGTATCTCCTGACCCCTCTTCCTCCACTCTGCATCCTGGAATACCTGTTCAATTATTAACAAACTTCCCTTTATGCTAGACTCTTTCACTTTCCCAAAACACTGGACCACGATGCTTCCTTGTTACCCCAGCTGCTACTTCTAAACTCTCTCCAAAGAATCCATCTTATTTCAAAACCCAGTAAGTAAAACAGAGTCCTGAACCTAATAAGCCCCTAATCAATATTTCTGTTGTTACATTTTCTTCTCAATTCAATTGTTCCTATTATGACATAAATTTGAGGGTCCCTCACCATCCTGGTCATTCTTAACTAGATCTGCTCCAATCTATTAGTTCACTCTTGAACAGAACTGAATTTTATGAATATAGTCTGACCAGAGCAGCAACAGGGACTAGTACCTTCTTTTCTGTTCACTGGGAAGCCTAAGAGTACATCAGTTTTTGTTCCATTACAGAATCACGTGAAACTTGAAGCAAACTAAATCTGCTTAGTATTTACTATGAATTGACTCACATAAAGAAAGCTACTAAGAAAAACTTTTCTCATTCTCTATTGGTATTAGTTCTGTGTGTATTTTTTTTTTAAATCTAAATAAGAGATAGTATGACACAGTGAAGAGAGTTGGCCTTGGAAACAAAGACCGGAATTGAAATACTGGCTTTGCAGTATACTGGCTGTGTGACCCTGGGCAATTTATAGCTCTCAGTATTCTAGACCATTCTATGACTATAAAACACCAAAAAGATGCTAAGTGACCTGCACTGGTAAAAGGAATTTCCTCATCTGGGATTTCCTATAAGAGTGAAATCACAAGTACCATACTGGACTACAGTATTTACCTCCATTCAATTTCACTCTTGTTAGTTTTAGCCTACTTCCAGGTTGGTGAGACCTTTTTGGATCTTGATTTGACTATCCAAAATTATACCTCTTCCAGGTTTTGTACCCAAGCAAATTTGAAAGAAGACAATAACTTTATCCAATGGACTAACAAATACATTGAACAGCAAAAAGGCTGAGGATGGAGTCCCTGAGACTTCCCCCAAATTAATATCAAATCTGTTAATAAATATTTTTAGCAAGTCATTCAAATAGTTATACATACATTAAAATATATTATCTAACCTATATATTTTTATCCATTTCGACAAGAATAGCATAAGAGACTGTAAGATGCCTTACTGACACCCTGAAACTACTATTTAACTGGCTACTGACCATATCAAAAAAAGGAAATATGATGATTTTTGGTGTGACTTATTCTGTGGTGGTTCCAAATAAACCTAACTATAAAAATGTGTTATGCATATACTGTATGTGTGTATAGGTATGTATATACACACAAATACATAAATGTGCATAATACACACATATACCTTACTATAAATGTACACAAACATAAAATGGCAAATTACAAATCAGAACGAAATAATTTCATAATTCAAAAATGCTTATTTTGACAAAAGGATTTATTTTAAGGCTCTAGAAATTATCTACAAAATAATGTTTTTCACAGACTCATAACACTAGGTTTTCAACAGGAGAAAGTAGTAACAAATTAATCAACAGATATATGTAGAGCAAAAAGATTCCTCATTACTCCATTACAGTCGGTACTAAATTACTTACAAATTATTTAGGAACATACACAGATAAGTATGCCATCTTCTTTCTCTCAATTCTCCTTAGCAAGCTCATCTATTATTATGACTTTATATTACCTCTATCCTGATGTCTCCCAAATCTTTCTGGTCCTAACCTTGGTGGAAGTTTTATATTTCAGGTTTTATGAATTTTTAAAGATATTATATTGTAAAAATGTAACAGAATGCCTGTACAAGGTGTCCTCACATTAAAAATAGAAACTATTATGTAATCAGTAAGGTTTGCACCTAGGAAAATGGATAAAGCTGTTAACCTAAAACAAGTGGCACTCAAACAGTATGCGAGTCACATAACTAGCTCCAGGGATTGGAGGCAAAAACCAAGAAGAAACAACATTAAGCAGCTGACAGAAAAAGAGAGCAGAATAAGGAAGCATTAGGATAGACTAAGATGATAACCACCAATTTCTGAACAGGAAGCACAGTTCTATTTGCCAAGCAGACAATAAGAGAAGATTGCTATAAGGGAATCCAAAAGGAAGGAGGGATAATCTGGTGACAATCCTCTTGCCTACACAGGTACTAGTGGAAATGACTAAGTACTGACTGCTACTAGTATCTTTCTTATTCACATATGATGTCCTTTCATTTTCATTCATTGTTTTTTTCTGCTTTCCTTGGAATGCTTTCCCTTTTCCTCTCCTACAGAAATTCTATGTATCCTTCAAAGTTCAACACAAGACAGATCTTTCTGAAGTATGCACAACCATTATGATGAAAAAATCTTTCTTTTATTATAGCTGAAAATTAAAGCCCTTCACAATCTGACTCCACCCTATTTTCCCAGACTGATTACATATTGCTCTACTCCAGGTTCCAGAAAGCAGATGATGAAACACAGTCTTCCTTTGAGTAGAAAAGTGGGAGGCTATGGGAACAAAATATATACTGTCAGACTTGGTTTGCCCTATCAGTCTGTTTTGCTTAACTTTTTCTTTGTTGTAAGAGGGTTCATTAGATAGGAAGGATATATAGGGAAATAACTTATGTGGGGGGGAAGCATCCATGAAGTTTTTTTAATAGATATTTATTTTGATTTTTGTTTTCATTAAAGTTTTCAAAACCCTATTACGTTTTGGGTGAATTAAGGGGCAAATTATTTTGGTGGCGGTGAAGGGGAAAACAAAGGGGAGAAGGTCTGGGGAAAATTGGTAAAAGCTGATGACAATAAGCATAGTTGACTTACTTCACTCTGCTGTTTTTGCTTTCCCAGATAAAGTTAAAGTTCATTGACAGCAAGGCCAATGTTTCATATTTTTTTCTATAACCCCCAAACTGCTTAGCACACTGTACATCATAGCTCTCAATTGATTGGTTTAAGATAAATGCAAGATGATTATCAGTTGTTTCTTCTAGAGAGGATCTGAAATTGTCAACTTTAAAATGTGCAATGTGACAACTCAAGTAAGCTACTTAAAATTACAAAGAACTTTAATGATGATTTTACCACTGAGCTTATTATGAATAAATGTTATTTAAAACAGGGAAAGGGAAGGTTATTATGATCATCTAATTATCAATAAAAATCAAATTCAGCAACAGAAATGTAAATGTGTTAACGAGATAATAAGGAAGATGAGCTGAAGGAAATATGTATTCTTATCTAATAACAAGCAAGCTCTTATTTCCCAGCTCAGAGCAGCAAATACCACTTGCCTTCACTGTCATTTTGATCATGTCACTCTTCTGCTTACGCACCCAAAGTAAACCACTATTACTCCTCATGTGAAACCCAAGTTTCTAATCCTAAACATGTACTTGGGAGAATGTCAAAGTTGGAAAGAACCTCAGAGTCCCTCAAACTCAACCTGTAACTGAAAAAAAGATTCTTTCTACAAAATATCTAATAAAAAGTAATCGATCATTTGCTTGAAAGTTTTCTAAAGACATGGAACCAATAACCTTTCCAGGAAGAGTATTCTATTTGTTACAGATTAATAATGTTATGAAATTAATCAAACCTAAGTCCGCCTCTCCGAAACTTCTAGTATTTGCTCCTAATTTTGTTTACCCTCTGGAACCAAATTAGACAAGTCTATTCCCTCTTCCACATAACAGTCATTGAAATATCTGAAGATAGTTACCATGAAACTCCTATGTATTTCCCCAGCCTAAACAGCAACAATTCTTTCAACCGACTCCCTCATGGCATGATCTCAATATACTTCACATTTTGGCCATAATCCTCTGGATTCTTCTTAAAATATAATGCTTCAAACTAAACACTATACTTAATGCCTGACCACAGCAGACTTGAGGGTGTTGATCATTTCCCTAATCCCTAGGCCTAGACACTATGGTTTCTCTTAATGAAACCTTAGTTTGAAAATAGAGAAAGAGGAGATTGATGAATTGGGCATGCAACTGAAAAAGAACAAATTCAAAAAACCCCAATTAAATATCAAATTAGAAATTCTGAAAACCAAAGGAGAAATTAATAAAACTGAAATTAAGAAAACTATTGAACTAATAAATAAAATTCAGTTGGTTTTATGAAAAAATAATAAAATAGATAAATCTTTGGTTAATTTGATTAAAAAAGAAAACCAAATTAACAGTATCAAAAATGAAAATGGTAAATTCACCACCAATGAAGAGTTAATTAAAACAATGATTAGGAGCTATTTTACCCAACTGCATGCCCATAAATTTGACAATCTTGGTAAAATGGATGAATATTTACAACAATATAAATTGTCCAGATGGAAATAAAATACATAAATAAGGCCAAGTCAGAAAAAGAAATTGAACAAGTCATCAAAGAAGTCCCTAAGAAAAAAATCTCCAGGCCCAGATGGATTTACAAGTGAATTCTATCAAACATTTAAAGAACAATTAATTTCAGTACTATATAAACGATTTGAGAACATAGGAGGAGTCCTACCAAATGCTTTTTATGATACATATATGGTCCTGATATCTAAACCCAAAAGAGTCAAAACAAAGAAAGAAAATTACAGGTCAATTTCCCTAATGACTATGGATGCAAAAATATTAAATAAAATAAATTATTAGCACATAGACTACAACTTATCTCGAAGATAATGCACTATGACGAGGTAGGATTTATACCAGGAATGCAGGGCTGGTTCAACATTAGAAAAACTATCAGCATGATTGACCATATCAACAACAGAAACCACATGATTATCTCAACAGATCCAGAAGAAGCTTTGGACAAAATACAACACCCATTCCTATGGAAAACACTAGACAGCACAGGAATAAATGGAGTTTTCCTTAAAATGATAAGTAGCATCTATCTAAAACCACCAGCAAACATTATATGTAATAAGGACAAGCTACAAGTATCATCTATTAAGATCAGGGATGAAACAAGGATGTTCACCATCACCATTGTTACTCAATATTGTACTAGAAATCTTAGCTTTAGCAATAAGAGAAGAAAAAGAAACTGAAGTGAATTAGAACAGGCAAAGAAGAAACACAGCCATTACTCTTGCAGATATGATGGTATACTTTACAGAATCCTAGAGAATCAAATAAAAAAATTACTTGAAATAATAAACAAATTTAGCAAAGTTGCAGGACATAAAATAAACCCACATAAATCATCAGCATTTCTATATTACTAACAAAGCCCAACAGCAAGAGATAGAGAAATTCCATTTAGAGTTATTTATAAATTTAAAATGTTAAATTTATAAATTTATAAATATAAAATATTTGGGAGTCTACCTGTCAAAACAAATTCAGAAACTATATGAACACAATTATAAAACACTTTTCACACAAAGTCATATCTAAATAACTGAAAAAATATCAATTGCTCATGGATAGGCCAAGCTACTATAGTAAAAATGACATTCTACCTAAATTAATTTGCTTATTCAGTGCCACACTGATCAAATTACTGAAAAATTATAGAGCTAGGAAAAAATAATAACAAAATTCATCTGGAAGAACAAAAGGTCCAGAATATCAAGAGAATTAATGAAAAGAAATGCAAAGGAAGGTGGCCTAGCCATACCAGATCTTAAATTGTATTATAAAGCAGCAATCATCAAAACTACTTGGTACTGGCTAAGAAATAGAGTGGTAGATCAGTTAAATAGGTTAGGTATGAAAGACACAATAGTCAATGACTATAGTAATCTACTCTTTGATAAATCCAAAGACTCCAGCTTCTGGGATAAGAAGTCACTATTTAACAAAAACTGTTGAGAAAACTGGAAAATAGTATGGCAAAACTAGGTAGGCCAACATCTTACACCCTATACCAAGACAAAGTCAAAATGGGTACATGATTTTGATATAAAGGCTGATACTGTAAGCAAACTAGGAAAACTAGGAAAGTAAGGAATAGTTTACCTTTCAGATCAATGAAGAGAGGAAATGCAAAATGGATGATGTTGATTAAATTGAAAAGCTTTTGAAAAAACAAAGCTAACGTAACCAAGATTACAAGGGAAGCAGAAAGGTGGGAATCAGTCTTTAAAGTCAATATCCTTGATAAAGGCCTCATTTCTAAAATAGAGAACTGAGTCAAATTTATATAACTATACATCATTCCCCATTTGATAAATGGTCAAAGGATATGAATAGGCAATTTTCAAATCAGAAAATTAAAGCTATCTATAGTCACATGAAAAAAATGTTCTAAATATCACTACTGATTAGAGAAATGCAAATCAAGACAACTCTGAGGTACCATATCACACCTATCAGATTGGCTAACATGACAAAACAGGAAAATGATAAATGTTGGAGAAGATGTGGGAAAATTGGAACACTAATGTACTGGTGGTAGAGTTGTAAACTGATCCAACCATTCTAGAGAACCATTTGGAACTATGCCCAAAGGACTATAAAACTGTGCATACCCTTGGATCCAACAATACCATTTCTAGGATTGTATCCCAAAGAGATCATAAAAATGGGAAAAGGACCCACATGTACAAACATATTTATAGCTCTTTTTGTTGTGGCGAAGAACTGGAAATTGAGGGACTGTCCATCAACTGGGGAATGACTAATGTGTTATAAGAAATGATGAGCAGGCAAACTTCAGAAGGAACTGACACTGATTGAAGGGAGCAGAACTGGGAGAACACTGTACACAGTAACAGTGCCATTGTGGGATGACTTTCACAGACTTGACTCTTCTCAGCAATGCAAGGACCTGAGACAATTCCAAAAGACTCATGATAGAAAATGCTGTCCACATCCAGAGAAAGAACTATGGAGTCTTAATGAAGGTCAAAACACACTATTCGCTCTCTTTTGTTGTTTTATTTTGTTTCTTCTTCTTGTGGCTCCTCCCATTTTTTTCTAATTCTTCTTTACATGTAGAGCCCATATCAGATTGCACGCCACCTTGGGGAGGGAGAGGAAGAAAACTTAAAATTCAAAAGCTTATGGAAGTAAATGCTGAAAACTAAAATAAATAATTTTTTTTAAAAAGACATGCAAAATAAAACTAAGGGAATGAAAAAAACAAAGCCTTAGTTTGCATTAGGTTGTTGATATATTACTTATATTGGGCTTTAAGTCAACTAAAATCCCCAGATCTTTTTTAAACCAACTGCTGTCTAGCTATTTTCTCCTCATGAAATGAATTCGACTCCAAATATAAGACCTGATATTTATGCCTATTAACTTTTATCTTAGATTCAGCCCAATGTTCTAGCCTGTCAGCATTCTTTTGGATCCTGTTATCCACTAGGTTAACAATCTCTCCTCAGCCAGTTATTATGCAAATATACACCATTTATGTCTTTTCCAAGTCACTAAAAAAAAGCTAAGTAGCAAAGGGCCAATTGTGCATCTCCGGTAAAGATATCACTTTCAGTTTAATCCATCAGGTTCAAATTCACCTAAATGTACAATTGTCCATATTTCTCTACCTTGTTCACAAAAATAGCAAGAGAGACTTTGTCAAATGCTTTGTGAAAATCTGAGTAAACTGTAACTGAAAAATTCTTAGATTTGTCTGGCATGTCCTTGAGGAAACTATATCTGCTCTTTGTGTTCACTGCTTCTTTTATGACATTCACTAAGCAACCTTTATTAACATGTTCCAGAATTTTGCCAGAATTTAATCCTAGCTTAATGGCCCTTCATTTAGACTTCATTCTCTTCCCTTAAAAAAAAAAAGAGAGAGATTTGCCCTTTTCTAATATTGCATCACCTTTCTTTTCTTCACAGTTTTTCCAAAGATCTCTTGAGTGTGAGTTCACCAATCACCTCTGCCTATTCGATCAGTACTGTGAGCATCTGGGCATTTATATTTTCTTAGCTCTTTACTAGCCATTTTTATCCTGGTAAAGAAAACAGGAGCAAAATAGAAAGTCAAAATGGTTCTACATTCTCTCCACTGTTTCGTCTCATCAACCTTAAACAGCAGGTCAACTGCCTTTTTTCAGCTTTCTATTTTCTTGTAGCTTAAAAAAACTATTGGTCTTAGTTTTTCTCACTCAAGTCTGAGCATTAGTGCTCTTGAAAGTCTTTCAACAACACTATGCTTATGTTCATTTTCCATTAACTCTCCACACTTCCAACTTCTGTAAGTCTCTTCAATAAAGGAAAAACTTTTATTAAACTTAAGTCTTTGTTTAATCAAAAAAAACCTTTAACAAACCCCTTCTATGTGCTAAGCACTATGCTAGGCACAGGAATACAAAGACAAAAATAATCCCTAACCTCAAAATGCTTATTTTCTATAGGGTGAAAGAACATGTGCACATGTATACAACATACATACAAAGTTGTTCAGTTTAAATCAGTGATTAATTTTTTGTGCCTCCACATCAGTCTTTAAACAGTTAAACATTTGTCACTCAAATTGTTCCTTTATCAGAATCTCATTCTTTAGTCATCTATCCTTGCTTAGCCTACTCTCTTGTATCTCACCTATGTCTAGTGCTCTTGCTTTCCCACTCCCCACCGTCTCAACTCCTTGCAATCCGGCTCCTGTCCCCACTACTCTACTGTAAGTGCTCTCAAGGGTCACAAATGAACACTTAATAATCAAATCACATTCCTTTAGTCAGTCATTCTTGACCTCTCCTTTACTTGGATATGACTGACTACTCCTTCCCTCCTGGGTACTCTTGCCTCTACTGACTTCAGAAACATTTTATTCCCGTGCTCCTTAAATGGCACCTTGTCCATATCATTCATTGTTCTCTTTCAAGCCTCTTATTGTGGGTGCTGCCCAGTAATTTTCTCTCCTTTACATATCATCTTTCCTGTAGTAATCACATTCATTCTCATAATTTCAACTTCTACCTCTATGAAAAGACTACAGTTATGATTTCCCTATCGAAGCAATATCACAAGTTGGCATAAAAAATTAAATGGGAATTTTGAAGGGTTTAGTGGAAGCCTCAGATGACACAGAAGTTTAGAAACTCAGAAAATAATAATTCAGACTTCTTCTCTGGTACAAAGGGAGGATCAATAGATTTTACGAGGATTTTCCAGACTCAGGGGGTGCCACATCCTAATCCACACATGGAAAGGATAACTATACACCAATCTCCATTTCTAGTCCTGATCACAATGAGGATTTTCATCTAGCTTTAGGACACCTAAACAGAGCAGGTCCATAGATCTATCAGCAGTTAAAACTCATGTCTTCACTTTGTCTACATTCCTTACTTCTCATTTACGATATCTAAGATGTATTCCACATCTTAGATATTTGTCACATATTCATCCACTCTTTTCCCATCATCACCACCTTAGTTTAAGTTCTTACTACCACATAACCAGTGCTACAATCACCTCTTAAATCTTCGTGACCCCACTTAACCTCAACTAATCTGGTCTTCCTACATACCAATAGCAGAATTACCATTCTGACATCTTACTTTTTGACTCAAAAATCTTTAGTGGGTCCCTATTTACTACTAAGGAAAGTTAAAACTCCTTTGCCTGGCACTCAAAGTCCTCTAAAATCAGACTCCACACCATTTTTTTAGCCTTATCTCACATTACCCACCCTCCTAGTAGCTAAACTAGTCTTCACGGATCCCCAAAACAGCCTTCAAATGATTCCCTGTGCTTGGAATGGTTTTCCTGTCCATTCTTTGAAAGCACAGTTCGGGACCAATTCTTCCAGGAAGATCTTCCCTAATTCTACCTCAATCCCTGCCATATTGTTCCTACTCAGATCTCACAGAATTCTGCTTTGAAATTCTCTAATCACATAATGTGTATCATGAACTTTTTGATCTTACGTTCTACTAGCCTTTAAGCTTGTATCTTCTCTAAACTTTGTACCTTTCCAAATACCTAAAGCCAGATGTCTACACATAGTAGGCACTTAACAAGTACATGCCTTCATTTATTTATCAGTATCTGTGCCGATGTGTGCATATCAGCACCTCAGAGGATGCAAAAGTAAAGAAGATGCAATCTCTACCCTCCTTCTAAACTTGTAATATGTTAAGTCTTTCAAGAATTACACTGGATCAGGAGTCGAAAGATGGCTAAATCACAATCCTGGTTTGATCACTTACGAAATACTGTGTATGAACTTATTCAAATCAGTCAATCTCATGGAGCCCTGGTTTCCTCACAGGCACATAGAAGTAACAAATATTTCTGTTCTATATACCTTTCAATGGTTATTCCAAGAATCACATGGCAAAAGCATACAAACACTCTGAAAACTGTAACATAGTACATAAATAAAAGGCATTTTTATCAGAGATCACAGAAATTTAAATCTAAAACTGACAATTCAACCTTTCATTTTATAGATGAAAAATGTGAATTAACAAAGTGACCCACAAGCTAGTCAGCATCTAAGGAATACCCAAAGTACACTGTGGAAAGCCAATAATAAATGGAAAATGTATTTGCTACTATCTTCCCCACTCCTTTCAAACTGTTCTTTTTTTGGGGGGCAGGAGAGACCAGACCTGTAATTTCATTGATGCATAGAATTTCTTTGATATAGGGCAGCTACATGGCAAAATGGATATAACATTGGCTCATCTTCCTGAATTCAAATTCAGCCTCAGACACTACCTATGTGACCCTGGGCAAATTGCTTAACCCAGTTTGCCTCAGTTCCTCATCTGTAAAATTAGCTGGAGAAAAAAATGGCAGTATCCTTGCCAAGAAAACCCCAAATGAAGTCACAGTCAGATACGACTAAAATGACTGTATAACAAAGAGAATTCCTGATGAGTTAACATCAATAGAGTTGTAATTGTTTAAAATCATAAAATCCTGAGAGTTGTCTAAGACACTGATAGTTTAAGTGATTTTCCCAGGATTACAAAGCGTCAGTTAGTACCTGATTCCACCTTCCCGACTCCTGCGCTGGTTAGCTCTCTATCCATTATCTCATGCTACTTCTTGCTTTATATTTACTTACCATAAATTAAAACTGAGAGGGACCTTAGACACCATCTAATTCAACCTCTAGATTATTTTACAGATGAGGGAACTGAGGTCCAGAAAACACAAGTGATTTGCCAAGGTCACTGGCAGCAGCCAGAATTCAAACTGAAGTTTTCCAACACCAAACCTGGTGTTCCTGCCAGTCTTGACCTGTTATTTTCTCCCAACAGAACGTAAGTTTTGATTCTGTCTTTGTACCCCAGGACCTAAGCATACTGCCCAGGACATGTTGCATGAATGAATCTTATAGATGACAAAACTAAGGTCAAAGAGATTAAATGATCTGCCAGAGATTTCAACAACTAGTTAGTGACAAAGCTAAGATTTGAACTGAGGATCGCTTGTAAAGTCTAGTGTTCTTTCCTTTAAACCACACTTTTAAGGCCCACCCTACAGTAGGGTTTCCCGTATAGGTTCTTTGGTTCCTAAAATGAAACAAACCAACTTTGAAGTACAGGGGAGGAGAAACATCTATTTTAGACTTTATAGGAACAATTCATTAAGGATTATATCAAAGCCCTTTTTTAAACAAATCTGCCCATGAACACACAGCTAACAAATATCTAAGATACTTATAAAAATATACCACTCCGATTCTGTCTCTCTAGGTTCTCAAAAAGTTTTGATTGTTTAACCAATTTAACTATGCTCTGTCCTTGAACCTTATAGCTCATTGTCCCTATAAAAGCATTTCCAAACACCAGCTCTGAAATACTCCCATATTCTGCAGGCTCCATCAAGTGCTGCTAAACACAGCTGGATGAGTCACACAAATCTCATGACTTGAGATTATTACAATTTATAGTCTTCCTTCAACTAGGTCCACATACCTAATCCTTTCATTTTCCCTTGATCCATTCTCTATCTCTATCACTCCTCACACTTTACCTGTCCCAAATTGTCCCTTCTCAAACTATCTCTATCACCACACCCCTACCCTCTCTCAGTAGATCTTCCCTCACACTTCACCTAAGGGAAAAAAAAAACTACAGGCTATTCTAACAAAGATCCCTTTCAATTGTACAACTCCCCATTCTTGAGTCTCACTCCAGTCTCATGCTAGTAGATGACCCCTCTCTTGGTAAATACCAACTCCTCTATTTATACCCTTGATCCTATCCCCTTCTATCACCTCCAAAATTTAGCGCCTTCCATTGTCCCTCCTCTCTCTCTAATTTTCAACCTCTCCTTATCCACCAGCCCCTTCCTCATTGCCAACATATCCAGATCTTCCTATCTTTTGACCTCACTCTCAACTTCCTTTTTCAATACCAGAATCCTAGAAAAAGCTGTCCACATTTATTGCTTTTACTTCCTTACCTCCCCCTTCACTTCTCAACCATTTGTGTTCTGGTTTCTATCACAATCATTCCATGGGTCCACAGTCACCAATTACCTCTTTACTGTTACAACCAGTGGCCTTTTCTCAGTCCTTATCCTGCCAAATAGCTGAAGTCTAACACCATGGACCTCCACCCTTCCGGAAACACAACTCTCTGAGTCTTTCTGACATTACTCATGTTCCATCTTTCTCAATCTTCATTGCAAGATAATCTGTCATAGCTTACCCCATGTGTATCAGCATATCCCAGGGTCTCCATCTTGGGCCTTTGCGCTTCTCTCTACCTAGTGCATTGGTAAACATCAATTCCAAAGATGCAACCACTATCTCTACGCAGATGACCCCCAAATCTACATATCTAACCCTAATCTCTCTACTAAGCGTTTAGTCCTGCACTTCCAGTTATGTGATAAGAGTACTCAACCTGGATGTCCCAAGGATATCTCAACTCAATAAATGCAAAACAAAACATTCTCTTTATCTCTAAACTGAGGCTCCTCCTAACTTCCCCATTTCTGATGAGGACACCACCATACTTCTAATCACTCATGTTTAAAACCTAAAAGCCATCCTCAACTTTTCAGTCTCACTTTTCCCCTAACAATATTCAATTACCAAGTCTTATAAATGCCAACTTCTTATCTGTCTACTCCTATCCATTCGTTTCATTTTTTCCCTTATAGCACAGGCACACTAGATCAAGCCCTTATCACCCCCTCTGGACTACCACAACAGCCTAGTCAACTAATCTACCAGCACTCTGCCCGGCTGGCTTTTCTCCAATCTTATCTTCCACACAGGTGTCAAGGTGCTATCACTAAAGTACAGTTAATCTAACCAAGTTACTTCTCTGCTCAAGAAATTTCAGTAATTCAGCAATGCCTTTGTGATGAAATAAAAATAGTTCTTTGGTATTTAAAGCTTTTCACAATCTAGCTCCAGCCTATATTTTCAGGCTGATTATGTACTAGCCCCTTTCCAGGATTCATTCTATGAGCCTGCCAAACCAGTCTACTTGTTATTATCTACATCCCATCTCCTGCTTGTGTCTGTTGTCCCCAGGCAGAAGTCTCCAGTGTCTAGAATACTATCCTCCTATTCCCCTACCCCTTGGTACCTTTATTATGCTACCTGACTTCCTTTGTTGTGTTTTCCTCCCCAATCACTGTGTATTTATGCTGCATACACACACACACACACACACACACACACGCATGCATTCAGTATACATAGATATATCTATATATAATATAGATATATCTATTTATAGCTATATGTATACTGAACACACACACATATACGTGTGTACACGTGTGTACAAAGAGGCAGCATGGGATAATTGATAAAAACCAGCCCTGAAGTCTGGAAGGCCTGGGTTCAAGTCCTGACAAGGCCTAGCGAAATGACACTGGAAAAGTCATTCTTAGAAGAACAATGCTTAGTTCCAGGCACCAAGGCAATTGGATAACTTCTAAAGAATACAAATTACAAGGGTGTCAGTCTGCATTGGTAGAGGGAGTTTCCACACTTTGGGACACCTAGACAACAATGAAATTACAAATTTGGTCCCCATCATTGCTTCTTCACTACCACCTGGTACATGCTTTGTATTCTGCACCCTACCCACGCCACCCCCCAGGGCAATATAAAGAGCTTAAGAGAATGTCTCTCTTGCTTTGGTATTTGTGAGCCTAGCACATCAAAAAAGTATTTGACAAATGTCTAGTTTGACTTACTCCTCATTCATAAAAACAGATCAAGTGATGATTCTTTGGAGCTCAGTTTCATGTTTAAGACCCTTTCTGGCTCTAAATCCTGTGATTTTAAGAAAAATGCTCCAACTAGCTATTTCTGAAATACAAAAAGAAAGCATCTTGATTGTAAAAAACAAAAACAAAACAAAAAAAATACCCACAACTAATGTTAACTTAACTTCTGCAAATCAAATTCACTGTTCCTCTGGTTATTCAATTATTGAAAGAAAGATGACAGGGAATTTTGGGTCCTGGTAAGGCTCCTGTTCTAATCAACTAACCTCAGCCCCCTTTCTCTTGCTCTTTGAGCTCAGCACTTTTCCATCTGTCCATTTTAAGGATATAGATTATATCCAACTCAGGTTTGACCAGGCAAGTTCCCAGCTATGAACAAGAGATTATTTTTTTAGAAACTATATATCCAAACTCATGCCACTGATTAACTTTAGAAAAAAAATTATTTTATTTTTAGTTTTCAACATTCACTTTTATAAGATTTTATAAGATTGAGTTCTAAATTTTCCCCCTCCCTTCTTCCCCCCTCCCCAAAACAGCATGCAATCTAATATAGACTATACATGTACAATCATATTGAACATATTTCCACATTAGAATTATTATGAGAGAAGAATCAGAACAAAATGGGAAAACTAGAAGGAAAGAGAGAAAATAGTATGCTTGAATGGGCATTCAGACTCCACAGTTCTTTCTCTGGATGTGGACAACAGCATTTTCCATCTTGAGTCTTTTGGAACTATCTTAGATAAGCATTGCTGAGAAGACTTCAGTCTAACAAAGCTGGTCATCACACTGTGTTGCTGTTACTGCATCCAATGTTCTCCTGGTTCTGCTCACTTCAGTCAGTATCAGTTCTGCAAAACTTTCTGTAATTCGCCTGCTCATCATTTCTTATGGAACAATAGTATTCCACAACTTGTTCAGTCATTTCTTCAAATGATGGGCATCCCCTCAGTTTCCAGAAAGAGCTGCTATAAATATTTTTGTACATGTGGGTCCTTTTCCCTTTTTTATGATCTCTTTGGGATACAGAGCTAGCAGTGTCATTGCTGGGTGAAAGGGTAGGCACAGTTTTATAGCTGTTTGGATATGGTTCCACATTGTTCTCCAGAATGGTTGGATCAGTTCACAACTCCACTAACAATTCATTAGTGTCCCAATTTTCCCACATTTCCATCATTTATCATTTTCCCATTTTGTCATGTGAGTCAATCTGATAGGTATGATGCAGTACCACTGATTAACTCCTAGAGTACAAGTACCAGCACTTGGCCACTTTCCCCTGAAAGCTCCAACCTACAGTATTATTCTAGGATACATTAAATTCTGTTTCTGCCCTTAGGCTAGTTCCCCTTCCTCTCTGCCTTTCCTTCTCCTTTCCCCCTCCTCGCCCCTCACCCACCGCACCTGTGTACACCTCAGATGTGCTGGTCTTCCCAGTGTCTATGCAATCAATGCTCATCACAGACAAGGTACTCAAAAATTCTGCTGCCTGAATACAATGCATGATTGTTCTAGACACTAAATGTTCCAATGGTGTCACACGTCTCTGTATTTGTAAGCAGCCCTATTTAGCCCAAAACTCAGTCTCAGTTCTCTGTAAAGGGCAATTTAAACTTCTATAGTCAAAATGTTGGCCACGTTGAAACCTGCCTTCCATTTATAATATTGTTGCTATGAAACAAACTATCCCATAATAGTTTCACCTGGTCATATATTCACAGAATTAAGTAACTGTTACTCATCAGCTGTGGGATATGCTTATGCTTATGCTCATACTCAATTAAGACTGCTTTTTAGCAGCTTTGAACAAGGTGAATCAGTGCTAGAGGACAGTGAAGGCAGGGAGTTATTAAGCGTATCAGTGAGTACTTAAATATTCATTTCTAAATATCCTATGCATATAATGCCTTTGCACATAGTATGTATTTTCCTCATTCAGCCTGGAGTGCCATCCTTCCTTACTTCCACTTTCCATCTTACCGTTAAGATACAGCTCAAGGATCATCTCTTGTATGGAACATTTCATTATTCCCTCCAACTGCTAAAATATCTTCTATTTTACTACTATGTATATATTTGTATTTATACTGCATATATCTATATACATACTTGCCTCTCCCATTAGACTATAAACTTCTTGTGAGAATTGTTTCATTCTTTGTAGGTATATTACCAGCATAAGGCCTGGTCTACAGCAGCTACTTAACAAATACTTGTTAAATAATTTATTTCTGGGTTTGTGCCTTCCCTCCAAAGGACCTTCAAGGTATGGGAAGTTATTTATAAAATACTAAAGGCGCTTTCCTCACAACAATCTGGTAAGGGAAGGAGTATAATTATGATTTCCATTTTTTAACAGTTAAATGACTTGGTCTGAAGTGATAGAGCAGGTATCATCTGATGCCAAGGCCAATGATGCCCTTTCCACAGCTTCAAGTTGCTCATTTCTATGCATAGTCCAGCACACAGAACTTGTGACTTCTGAATGTCTATGCAATGTTCTACACAGAAAAGGCCCTCAAAAAATGTTACCCAAATACAAAGCTAGTGTTAATATTTAAAAAGCAGCAAAATCAACTTTTCATGTTAAATGGTATGGATAATTCACAAGTAATTTATGTTTACCTTTAGAATACATTTATTTCCAGCAGATTTGTCTTCTAATTATTACTTCCACAGGTAATGGAAATATAAAATATAAGCCAGATGTAGAATTCTTTCATAAAATATAAAGGACCAGGAGAAGAGTGGGGGGGGGGGGGTATCGTCACGTGGCAAAAGCACGGATTAACAGATAAGACAGCCCAAGTGCTGTACTGGTTAAAAAAAAAAAACCCTAGAAAGGGCTATTGCAGAGCAAGCTTCATAGGAAGTTTACGGAAACATTCAAAAAAGAATCACACAAAAGGAAAGATGAGTTTGGGGGTGAGGAAAGGGTATCCACATCAAAGGAAACAAGCATTTTTGCAGGCCATCTTCAAATGAATGGTAATCCCTTAACATCTACTGACAGCCACAAAAGGAACACTGGAAAGCAGAAAAGTGCTTTGACATTTTAAAATCTGTGGAGGTAAATCCACAGAGTAAATAATCAAATATTGTTAGGTCGACGGCTTGCAAGGTGACTTAAAAGATATAAAAAGAAAATCAATTACAAATAATTACATACATTCATTTCACAGGATCGCAGCTCAGTAGTTAAGGTGGCCCTAGAGACAATCTTGCCCAGTCCTTTGATAAGAAAACCAAGGCCCAGGAGAGACTTTACCTGCGAGCCCAGGGTAACCCAGTTTGGAAGGATCTTAGCCAGGGCACGGATACGAGATCAAACATAAAACGAGTTCCCTAGCATCTGAGAACCCTGCCAGACTTGCAGCTTTGCTACAACTTAACTCTCTCGCTGCACCACCTCCTGGCTGGTGCCTCTCACGTGATCCTCACACCTGCAAAGTTCTCGCAGCTCTCCTGGACTCTCCAGACCCATCTCCAGCCCAGCTTTCCCTAGCCCTCCCACGACAGGAGCTTCCAGCCCAGAGGACACGATCGAGCACCGTGTAATTCACGTTATCTGTTCGGAAGGGAGCTCCTCCAGGGCACGGACCTTCCTTTGTATCCGCAGGGCTCAGCCCAACGCTGGGCACGGATTCTCCACCGGAGCTCCTTCTACCAACCTCACTCTTTAGGCTCCACACAGGGGAGGTTTTAGGTGGGCTGGGGGCTTTTTTTAGTGGTTTTATTTATTTTGTGCGGGCGTTTCGGGGCGGCACGAGAAAGCCCAGCCCAGCCGTATTCCTCCCCACCTCCCCACACGGTCCCTGGCTCGGGCCCCCTGCCGCGGTCCTCGAGATAGTCATCTCTCCCACTCGAGATCTGCTTTAGCAGCAAGAGCAGGAAAAACAAATCTTCTCCCAACACGTGTTGGATGAATGTGTAAAAAAAAAAAGTGCTTCCCATTCAAACATTTCGAAACGCCGAGCAAATATTCAGACAAGTTTCTAGGGCGAAAATAATTCTTAGTCATCTGGGGATGGAATTCGCTCGCACCCCCTCCCCCCAGCCCGGGCACCCGGGAAGCGGCGGCCGCGCTTCGCACCTCCTGAGCCCCGGCTCCGGGGAGCACAAAGATAGGGGAGGGGAGGTCCGCACGCGGGCAGGGGGGCCGGAGGGGCCGGCGCGGATGGGGGGAGGGGGTCCGCACGCGGGCAGGGGGGGAGGGGGGTCCGCACGAGGGCAGGGGGGCCGGAGGCTCCGGCGCGGATGGGGGGAGGGGGCCGGAGCCCGCGACACCCTCCCGGCCCCGGGCAGAGGCCGGCCCCGCCAGCCCGGGCACCCCCTCCGCTCGCCGCCGCCGCCCCCGCCTCCTCGCAATCTCCGTCTGCGGTCCGTCCGGCCGAGGCGGCGGCGGAGCCCCGGGAGGAGCCCTCCTCCGTCTGCCGCGAGCCGCCCGACCACCCCCGGCGCCCCCGGGGCCCGCGCCATGTTGGAGAAAGGGGCCGCGGCCCCAGCGCCCCCGCCCGCCTCCTCCTCCGCCTCCGCCCCGGCCCCTCCCCCTCCTCCGGCTCACCCGTCGCCCCCGGGACCAGCCCCGCGGCCGCCAGGAGGAGAAACATCTGGTAGCGGGGGGGAACGGTCGCCTTCCCCGCGACGGCAGCCTCCATGGTCCCGCGTCGTAGCCCGCGTCCGGTCCTTGCGCGGGGCCGGGGCCGGGGCCGCGTCTCGGTGCCCCCGCCCCGAGGAGCCAGAGAGCCTCGCCTCGCGCCGCGGCCTCGTTCGGCCCCTTTGTAACTGCTCGGGGGGGGCCCTCCCATTGGCTGCGAGGGACGTCCCGGCCCCGCCTCCCGGCAGCTGCCGAGACGGGAGAACAACAAGAGCGGCGAGAGCCCGGCCCGCAGGGCCGCAGCCAATCCGGGGCCGGAGGGCGCCGGGCACGGCCGGGCCCCCGCCTCCTTCCCAGCGCCTCCGCCGGCGCGCCCCTCCCACCCCGCCTCCTTCCCAGGCTCCCAGAGCTCCCCCGCCCCCTCCTCAGCCCCACCCCCTCAGCCCGCGTCCCCCACGCCGGAGGTTTCGGATGGTGCAAGAAGCGGGGCGGGGGACAGCCGAGGGCCGTGCGCTGTGCGCTGCAAGAGGAAGCGGCCGCCCAAGCCAGGGGCTCTGGGGTCCCTAGAGCGGGGGCGCGCCCGCGGGGCCCCAGCATCTTGTGCCCGCCGAGGGCAAGGGCTGCAGGACGGGGGGCCTCTCCGCACTCGGTGCACGGGGACTGGGGCGTCCGCGCCCCCTTCCCCGGGGACCGTTATCGCCCCGGGCCACTCCGAGGCCGCCGCCAGCTGCGGGCCCTCTTCCGTCCCGCTCCCCGCTCCTCCTCCGACGGCCCCCCTTCCCCCGATGCCCGCAGAGACGTGGCCTCGGGGCCGTCTGCGCTTCGCTCTCCTCACTGAGCCCGGAAAGCAGGGCAGGCCGGAACGGGGCCGCCCCGTTTTCTAAGCACTCCAGCGGCGGGATGGGGCAAAGGCGGTCTACACCGCACGCCCGACCGCCGAGCCCCCCCAGCGCCGCAGGAGCCCTCGCCTCTCCGGCTCGCCCCCTTTGCTGAAGTCCAGGAAACTCGGGAGCAACTCGGAAGGGGCAGAGAGAACCCACGCCGCCGAGACGGGCAGCGCGTTCTGCGGACCACAAGTGGCTGATGCTTTAAAGCTGCGGTGTTTGCCGTGCCGCGGTATCCAGCGTGCCTCCTGGGGGAATCTTTGGTTTCCTTCTAGACGAAAATAAGCTGAACT
>CM053769.1:58489951-58505607 GCA_028658325.1 Potorous gilbertii
CCAAGAACACCCCAAGTAGGGTCACTGTGAGTCTGACACAAAAGCCTGAGACACAATCCCCCCCACTCCTCCCCACCTCTATTTAGAGACCTTTGCGTGCTGTCTGCTTACAGAAAGGAAAGCAGTCAACACTTCTGCTCCTAACCATCTCCTTTCTTAAGAAAGGAGTTCAGCCACGATGTCTCACTCTCAAAAATTTCTCATTGCTGATCTAGCTTTTTTTCTAATAATTATAATGTGTTTGTGGGCCAGACACAGTGTTTCTCTCTCTCAGAAAGTCCCCAATAGATACTGAACAATTGTATCTCTCCAGGATCCACAAGGGGTTCCATCTTACTAGTTTTATTTAGAATCAACTGTTTTGCTTGGTTTCAACTCCTGGAACTTCATTCCTTCCCCCAGGATAAATTCCTCACCTGAAATCTCATTGTCTTGTGGATTGACTCAGTTTTTGATAATCCAACACCTCTTCTGTTTCCTCAATTGCCCTTCCCCTTAGTTTGGAGGTGGGGGCTGGAAAGCTAAGCAGTCAGCACAGAACCTTTCAAATATTTATTTTCCATCAGTTGCCCAGCTTGGTTTCCGAGTGGGTCCCAGATGCCCCTTCCCCTTTTCAGCTTCCTTTTGTGAATTGGCTTCCTTGATGGTGGCTGTCTTATCTTTTATTTATCTCCAGAACTGAAGATAGTGTCTGGCGCTTAATATGTGTGCTTAATAGATGTTTATTGACTAAAAACAATAATAATCCTCAAATTCTCAAGTCAATTTTCATAAAATGCATTTTATGTCAGCTGTTCTATGATGATATTTTGGAAAATACTTCAAATTCACTGATTGTATGATACCACCACCACAGACCTCAGTTTTGAGCTGTTATGAAAATATTGATGTCTTTGTATGTCACATCTTTCTGATTCCCTGTTTAGTCACTAAGAGAGGGGAAGGAGGTGAGGAGCAAGATGCTTGGAAGGGTAAATGGCCTTTTCCTGACACAAGTTGTAAGCAAAGGGTAATCAAACCTTTCTTGGAAGTGAAGGCAAAATCCTATAGCCAAAGGAAGTCTGCTATTTTTCACCTCAGGAATATTTGAGTCTTAGGCAAACCAGGATAATTAATGAAATATCTAGAGCGGGAGTTGTTAATGGGGTCACTGAACTTCTTTTAAAAAATTAAAACTAAGCAGGATGTTCCCAATATCTTAGTGCAGTTTTAAGCTGTACACTGTAATTCAAGGTAATTGTTTTCCTATGTAATCTATGTATATTCCATGTAAGTAGTTTTGAACTATCTTTGATTACTATATAAATTATCAGGGTGCTTTGGAAATATTTCGATATTTCTTCTGACTGATAGAAGTACTTTCAACTATGTAACCCAGTTATACCTTTTAATCTTCCATGATTCTTCTGCGTTCTTAGAAGGGGAACATTGTCCATCTGTGATGTCTTTCCAAGATACATACATATATATGTATGTATGTATATATACATATATATACTAATAGGATATTTTTATAGATTGCACACCCAGCTGCATATAGTCTACAGTAGACAACAGGCATTTTCCCCTATAGTGCTTACTTCCCCATATATATGCATACATACATACACACGTGTGTCTGAGGGTCTGTCAGTGTGTGCATGCACATATACCTATATATATATAAATACACACACAAATGATACATAATATCATTATCCAGACACACATTGAACCAACCAAGTAGAATATAAACTGCTTGGGGGCAAGAAGTATTTAATTTTTAACTTTATATCCCCAATATCTAGTAGAGTACCTCACACATAGTAGGTGCTTAATAGGTGTTGGTTGAAATGAATTTTTAACTCATGTTCTTTCCTACATGGAGAGTTAAACTAGCCATCTCTTATCCTGATATTCTTTAGGAGGCCATATAGAATTCTGAGGCTTGATATAATCAACCCAATATCATTTTCAAATAAGAACACTTGGAGGACCTCATTATCTACAGGAAATCTTTCTTGTCTTTGGACTCTGTACAAGATAGTCCCCATGACAATGGCAAGCACCTTTGGCAATATACATCTCTAATTTATTATGCTACATGTATTAATAATGAAAACATCATTGAACAAAAATCATCTCTGTAGTTACATTTATCAAGGAATCTCAATATAGGCATAGGAAGTTCAATGTTGCAACCTTAAAGGACTTTAAATAGCATTTTGTTCTACTATCTTAAATGTTTTATAATTTTAAAAAACTGTTTGGCCTTATGTGCTCTGAACATTTTAGTCAGCTATAAGGCTGTGAAAACGTGATCAATTGTAGAAAGTAATCTATGAAAACTTGCTTGTTCCCTTCTCATATTATTTTTTATCAAGTATAATCTCAAGAAGAAATATAAAGATAAGTCACTTGAATCAATGACAACTTTATTTTTAACCTTTTTTTTTTTAAAAGCCATTGATTCTGAAAAATGGAAATTGGATATGCGTAATGTTACTAAATCTGATTAATGAGTTAAAGCAGTCACCACAATGAGGAGGTCATGGTAGCTCAGAAGCTACCTCAGCCAGCTAACACTTAATCTCTTTGCCATGCAGAGATATGTGGCAACCAAAAGCATCCCTGACTTAGCATTTGTTAAACACTGAGTAGGATGGCAAAAGATTGATGATAGGTGGTGCCACCTCATGTAACAGGAAAAAAAAATAATAATTAAGGGCAAAATGATTCTCCAGAAAGTTTGTCATGAGATGGTTATTCCAGTAGCACTTATGGATAAAATCAGAAGAATAGATGAAAAATGGGATAGATTTGCAGCAATTTGTCATCCCTAATGATAGGAAAACCACCACACTTACATTCAATGCCATAAGCAAGTTACAGTAGAAAATGTGTTAGGTTGGACCAGAGTATCTGCATTTGAACCTTGGCTCTGCAATTTAATATCTATAAGACATTGATTAAGCTACTTAATGTAGCCTAAGTTTCCTTACCTGTAAAATGTTTTTGCCATTCTTTGTATCCACATTTAGCATATTGCCTGATATATTGAAAAAAAAACTTTATTGACTGTTTGATTAGATTAGACAAGATGACCTCTAAAGTCTCCTCCAGGTCTAAATCTACGATGCAGTGATATAATATGCTATATGAAAAAGTTGAAATGACACTTAAGAACATGAAGTTAAGAAGAACAACGTTATAAACCAAGAACCATGAAAGGAATCTGGCTCAGGTGACATGAAAGCACTGAGGAAACTATTTTCAAAATATCTATAATAGGGAAAGATCCCCAGAAAAGAGTCAGAAAAGATCCCCAAATACTGTGGAAGGGAATGAATATCAACAACTATCTATTCCTAAACCTATATTCTCATCCCTATGAAATCCTTAAGACTAATATGTGTGTATTCATACACACACATCAAGTATATCCTTGCCTGTATTCTCATCCCTATGAAATCCTTAAGACTAATATGTGTGTATGCATACACACACATCAAGTATATCCTTAAAGAAGATATGAAAGGCTAAAGCAATAATAGTTTAAAATGAGTTAGTTAATGCTGGTAATAAAAGTATAATAAGTTTAATCTATTGGCAGAGGTGAAAACTGGAAGTATCAGCTCAAGTAAATCTTTTTAGGAGGAAGGGAAGGAAACAATAATTTATTAAACACCTACTATGCGTCAGGCAGTGTGCTAAGTGCTTTATAAATATTCTCATTACAGACATTTAGGAGTGGAGAACACTTTTTTTTTTCCTATCAAGCAGAGACCACAAGAGGAAAATAAAATCAATGGAAAGTCATTTAAATAAAAAGCAACTTCATTTAGGAATGATTTTATGTTTGCTGTTATTGAGAAAGATAATGCAAAATGTTTGACTTACCCACTTAAAAAGAGCAGAGCTTAAAGAAATAAACAAAATAAATTGAAAAATATATTTAAATTTCAAAGACTAGGATATCGAGTTATGTGATAATGAATAGAAAAGAGGAAAGAGGTTAGAGGGAAAAGTCGGGGGGAGGAAGACAAGTAGGTGGGAAGTTAAGAGACCTGAAGGACAGATAAAAGATAAAATCTTGAGAAAACTATGATTCACTATTGCAACCCCCAACCCTTTTTTATTCAATCCCTGATTAAATTCTTTTTTTTTAAAAAAATCAACCTTCACCAGCTTCTTGAGCTTCAAAATCATCTCCCTGAGAATCTCCATCCCAGGGGCCTGGCCCATGCCACAACTTAGAGTAATCACTATAGCCCTTCTGCCAGTCAACACCAGTCACCTGCCCAGTTCCTATCAGTTATAATCCTCATTCTCTCAGGCTGGCCTTCAACCAAGATTAAAGCCATTATTCTCCCTTTCCCTCCATGGCTATTTAAAATCCCCTTTGGAGCTGATTCTAAGCATGATCTGCAGTAACTGTCCATCCTCCCTTCTCTCATCAAGTTGGTTATTAAATTTCAGGCACCTTGCCCCTTCAAGACTTACACAAGTCTACCTTCCGTATACCAAGCTTTATTCTCTCCATACCTCCCTACCCTCACCCATGAACTGTATTTCCAGATAGCTATCCTGACTGGAAAAGATTCACCAATCCACTATGAAGCAGCACGGCCCAATGATACAGTAAAAAGAACAGTGAATTGGAAAATGAGGAATCCTGGTGCTATCATTAATTCTCTCTGTGACTTGGAATCACAAAATATTAATGTTAGAAAGAAAATAATAGAAAATCTATCTAGCCCCTTCATTTTATAGATAAGGAACAACCTCTCTGGGATTCAATTTCCTCATCTGTAAAATGGGGAAGTTAGACTGGATGGAATCTAACGTTCCTTCCAGTCTAGCAGTTAGGGGTTAAGCAATTTACTTGCCCAAGGTCACACAGTTAGTAAGTGTCAAGTGTTTGAGTCCTAATTTGAACTCATTTGAACTTCCTGATTCCAGGGCTGGTATTCTATCCACTTCACCATATAGCTGCCCCACTTTTTTTTTATTCTAATACACGTATATACTAATTCATGGCCCTGCCTTACAGACACACAGTTATTGTATCAATATCTTACGATACATGAACAACTCCAGAATGTTTTCCTTGGAACTTAAAAAATGTTAATAGAGAAAAAAAATGCATTATAAGGAGAAGGAACAGATTTTTAAATAATTGTGATGCTAATTTTCCTGTTGTTAAGAAAAAAATTTCCATGGGAAATATTTTTCAGTGAAGCCACTAAGCCCTCATAGAATGACATATCATCTTCTAGCTTTTCACACCGACATTCAACAGAATAGTTGTCTGACAGTTCATAAATTAAGTCTACACAAAACCATCTCTTTACCCTATAATAAGTTGAGATCTTAAATAGGTCAAAAGAAAATCAGGTTTTTTTTTTATTTTAGTCAACTTAGGTGGAAGATATGTGCAAAAGAAACAAGCAAAAAAGGATTTAATGCTTACATTGCAGTTTAGACCTAAAAATAAAGTAGAGAAGGACAAGTAGATTTCAGACCAGAACAACTTCCTCCTTCCCTACCCCACCTCCATTTTTCATTCCACATCTTGCTTTGAGCATTCACATCAATACTACTTTCTAGGTTGGGCATGAAAACTGATTATCTCATGAATCAAATTTCCTTCCTAGAGTCCCCAGACCAAAACATTCCTTTCTTGAGAGTAGGGATTATTTCATTTTTGTATTTCTATTCTCTGTGCTTAATACAATGCCTGGCACAAAGTTAAGTACTTAATAATTTTATTCATTCATTTATTCATTTGGACACTTGTACAATAGAGGAAGGGTTTTTTGTATTTGTTTGGTTGGGTTTTTTTAAGAGGCAATGTTTCCCTTCTCTGGAGGTGCTATTGTGGGGTCCTTTCTATCTTTAATAATTCTAAGTCTGCAGGACCCTACCCATCAGAGGAAAGGCAGCATGTTGTAGTGGAAGGAGCACTATATTTGGAGACTAAGATGATGTCTTTTTTGATGGTGGTGTATCTTTGTCAGTATTTTTTCCCCTTGTGGGTATGTTTGGGGAGGGTAAGGAAGTAAAAGGGGAAATTTCTTGCAGCTCATACCATGGTTACCCAATCCTGAGTTCTCTTTTAACTGCCCAGAAAGAATGACTTTTGACTTAGAAGTTTGCATGATGGGAGGGTATGGAATAGGAAAGTATTGGAGTAAAATGGGTGAAGATTGGAGCTGTGGTTGGTTATATTGGAGATAAAGCCCATGACTGGCTTTTACAGGAAGGGTAGGAAGCAACCAATATGCCCTTTGTTCATCACGAACCTTTTGAAGTCATGTCAATCTGGTCCCCTTCTCTAGGTCTCAGACCTCACTTTGAAGGTCTTTGGTTATCGATTCAAATCTCAGCTCTGCTACCTTTGTGACTTACCTTAGGCCTCTCTGGGGCCTTAGTCAGTTAAAAGTCAAGTATTTATTAACCACATACTATGTGCCAGACAATATGATAAGTATGGGAGATACAAAGAATGTCAGTAATGTAGTCCTAGCCTTCTCTCAAGGAGCTCTCATTCTAATTAGGAAGAAACATGTAAATATTTATATACATCCAATATGTATACAGAGTAGATAAACATAATTAATCTTAGAAGAAGTCACTGAGGGCCTTCCTACCTTTCCAGTTTTATTATACTTTTTTGTGGTTCAGTTGTGTGTGACTCTTCATGATCCCATTTGGGGTTTTCTTGGCAAAAATACCAGAGTGGTTTGCCATTTCCTTCTCCAGCTCATTTTATAGATGAGGAAACTGAGGCAAATGGGGGTAAGTGATTTGCCCAGGGTCACACTGCTGTCTGAGGCGGTCTTCCTGACTCCAAGCCTAGCATTCAATCTACTGAACCACCTAGCTGCTCCTTATTACACCTTACTCCCCATCAGTGTATTCAGTAAAATAGGCTTCCTTGTTTTTCATGATAGCAACACTATTTCTCAGCCCTTGCTGCAAAGGGAGATGGGGGCAGGATAACTAACACTGGCTGTCCCCTGTACCTGAAATATTCTCCCTCCACCTCCCTGATCTCTACCTCCTAGTATTCCTGGCTTCAGATCTCAGCTCAAGTACCCACTTTTCTAAGAAGTCTTTCCTCAAATCCTTTAATGCTAATGCCTTCCTTCTGAGATTATCTCTAATTTAGCTAGTCTATATCCTATTTGTACATAGTTGTTTATATGTACATAGTTGTTTATATATAAGTTTATATGTTAAATATAAGTTTATACATTTGTACATAGTTGTTATATGTTTATCTATATCTCTATATATGTTGTTTATATATATATTAGGCTGTAAGCTCCTTGTGAGCAGGTACAAAGTTTTATGTTTTGTTTTCATTTCTTTATATCCTCAGTGCTTAGCACAGCACTAGGTACTTAATAAAAATCTATTGACTCGAGTCAATCAAGACAATTTTCCTCATCTGTATAATGTTTAGACAAGGTGAATCTAAGATGCCTTCCAATGCTTATATGAGGGGACCATCTCCAGTCATCCTGATCTATATTTGACCACTGGACCCAGATGGCTCTGGAGGAAAGAGTGAAGTTGGTGACTTTGCACAACTTGCAAATCATGGCATCCCCTTCCTGATGTCATGGGACTCTTCAAGAAACAAAGGACAAATAACAACAATACATAAATGATAAGAAAAGGAATTTTCTGGGACACCTAGGGGGAACCTCATCATAGATCTTTATTTGTCCCTTAGCAAAGTGCCATATTTCTGAAGATTTACCTTCCTTCCTTCCATGCAGGTAGAAAGAATTATGCCACTCCCTTAGAGTTCTTCCTTTACTTTTCTCCTGACCTTTTCTTCTTTTAAAAGAGTTTGGGAAAGGTTCGCTATAAATGACAAAAGAGATTTTGGAAAGAGAAAGTACGTTTACATGCTACAACTAGGCTCTATTATTTCACTCTCCTGTTCTCTTGTATTATTGCATTGTCCTCTTTTGTTTTTACCACCAACACTAGTAAGGAGGATGTATAACATTTCAAATGCCATCCTTCAAAGATCGATTTCACCCCTGGGATACAGGGTATTTAATAGGCTCCGCTGCTTCTGCTGCTGCTACTGCTGCTATTATTTACTTGATCCCTGGTTATTTTATGGGAGATTTTGGGGAGATTTTTTTTTTTGGTAACTTATGAAGAGCTAGAGCCATCTTTTACAGTGTATTATAAAACATACAACAAACCTTTAGGAGAAAGAATTTTTTGGAGTTTTTTGGATCTAGAAGCTGCCAATTCCACTGCTTCCTCACATTTCTCTTTATCTAAGATGTGTTTCTCTTATCCAAGATGAAGAATTCTGGACTTTCCCTGGGCCTGAGAGATTACCATATCAAGGCAGCTCTAGCCCCCTAGATCCAGTCATGTTTCACTGCCTTCTTCCTGCATTGCCGCTGTATGGATACTCTTCCCCTCCCCCTTTCACTTCCTACTTTGAGCCACAGAGATCAAGTCAGTACCACCATTGTTCCTGGAAAAGACATGTGAATCAGTCACCTCTGGATCCACTCATCCTCTCTGATTCCCCAAACAGAAACTCCCTTCCCTACCCATCATCTCTCTCTATGTTTTACCTTTTCCTATTAGAATGCAATTTCCTTTAGAGCAGGAGTAACTCTCTCTTGTTTGTGTGTGTATGTGTGTGTCTATGTGCGTGTGTCTGTGTGTGTGTGAGTATGTGTGCGTGAGTGCACCTGTGTGTCTGTGTGTGTATATCTGTGTGTGTGTATTTGTGCCTATGTGTGTGTGTGCATGTGTGTGTGTATTGCCATTTAGCTCAGTGCCTGGCACATAGTAAGTGCTTAAATGCTATTGATTCCTTCATAAGTTATATGAGTGCAGGTGGTAGTGGGAGAGCATCTAACACACACACACACACATATATATATGTATATATATATACATATATATGTGTGTATATATATATATATGTACATACTTCTATATCTATATCTATTTGTCTGCTCTAAGAGTTTCTCTAGGCGCAAATGCTAGATCAAAAGAATAGGATAGAGGTGAGCTCCCTTACTTGTCCATGGCTTTAGACCACCACTCCAAAGTTCACTCCTTGCTTCTTTCTCAGCCTCTTTGGCAGCCCTCTCTCAAAGTGTCTCAAACAAACTGATGTAAGTCCCTTCTCCACTTAGTCACTGTCATGGCTCAACATTTTCTCATTCAATCAGGAAACATGTCCAAATATATGTATATGTATTATATATACATACATATGTATATATATGTGTATATATGCATATATATAATACATACATATATATATATATCATCCTCAGAAAACCTACTCCAGACTTGGGTAGAAGTGAGATCAGACATTTAGTCATTCATTCATTTTGGAGTCTTTGATAACACAAGGAGGAAAACACTAGGTAGGGGCTGGCACTATTGTGGAATAACCAGGAATTTATCTTAGATGTTATTATGTACAATTATATATTGTGGCAGAGGAGATCCTTCCTCACCCCAACAGGCCTACTTTTTACTTAATTCCTTTCATCGACTCAGGTTACCAAACTCTAGAGATTTGTGGCTATCTTTAAGGATTAAGGTAGGAGGAAATTTTATAAACTGTCATGAGAAGAAACCTTCTAGAAGGTCTTCTGCCTGGGTAAAGCAGCCTGGGGACAGACTCTACTCTCAGACTCCTGGTATTAGCCCATAATCAACTTCTTGGATCTGTGGCAATTGTGTGTGTGTGTGTGGGGGGATATTCTGCTTCCACCTGCTGCTATTTTTCCCTCTTCCTCCCAGTTCCCCACTTGTTGTTGTTGCTTGTCCTCCATTTTTGAAGGGGATCAATGACATCTAGGGTGATGTATTGACTTGCCCATGAATTGGATTTAAATGAACCAGAGTTAACACAAAGTCCTCAGCCTCATTCTCTCTTCCTGAGTCACTGGAGTCCACCATTACCATTCTGGTAATGGTCCAGAATGCAGTGGATGACCTTGGCATCTTTGGTGTGGGACCATGCTCTAAGCACTTCATAGTGCCTGCTTCAGCTACCATAATGGATGTTGGGATAAATGGTTCTCTTCTGCTCATTCTGCTAGGGAAAGTCTTCACATGTTTGAGGTAGACATGCCCCTAGCTCACTGACAGGTTTGAGGTCTGTCATTTACCCTTAACCTGGTTTAGCCCCTCTACAGAGGCAGTTTTGTCAGGGTGTGGCCACTGTGCATACTACAGATTCTTGGAGCCACAGGTGAGAGTAAGGTAGACACCAAAGGTGGATGAGCAAACCTGAAAAGAGCTTGGCAAGCCCTCACACCAAAGGTGCCAGTCCTCCCTAAATACCTCAGTAAACCTTGAACTAACTCTCCCCAGTCCTCTGGTCTCCATTTTCTTTGTGCCCTCTGGATATATGTTGTGCAATGGGAAAAAAAAATCCTCTCTATTTTGGGTATGATGAGTCTCAGTCATTACTCTTTCACTTGAGACCTTGTTCAAGTTATTTAATCTCTCTGGCCTCAGTTTCCTTCAAGGAGTTTAGACTGGACGACCCATGAGTTTCTGTCTAGCTCAATCGAGGATCCTGTGATTCCAGATTTTTTCCTTTTTAATTCCTCCATTTTCTGGTAGTCACTGGAACCTAGTTTTTTCTTTGAGACAATACAGCCCTTTACACCTTCTCCAGGACTGGATGCTTCTTCTTTCATACTCCTTTCTAGACAGGACCGGGAAGAGGATTTGGCCTACACGCTCCTTGCTCCTCAGTGTCACTGTTTGTCCTTCTGCCATCATTACCTAAGTCAGCTCTTCTCTCACTTTCACTCCATCCTGCACAAATCCAACTTGTTATCATCTGTGGACTTGCAGATTACTCTCCTTTCACCCCCAACAGTACCTGAATCACAGTCTTCTCTACTCAAACCTCTTCCCTGAGCTATGGTATTGGGCCACAAAGAGGACTCACCAGATTCCACAAGCCTCCCTTCACTTACTGGTAGGTTTCCTTCTACCACAAAATGGGTTAGCCTTAACACCAAACTAGAGGCCTCTCTCTTACCCTGAGGCTACTATAAAAGCAGGGACAGTGTAGGCCTATTATATTAGGATTATGGACAGGTTACTTCTTTCTTTTCGCAATAGAGGGACTAAGGCAAAGGTGGAGAAACTGTAATCTTGAGGCCAGATGTGACCCTCTAGGTCCTCAAATGCAGACCTTTGACTGAATTCAAACTGTCCATTAATAAAAGGATTTGTTCTAGAAAGCATGGACCCAGTCAAAAGGCCACACCCAAGAACCCAGAAGGCCACAGGTTCCCCACTCTTGGCCTGAGGCATGTGCACAAGAAACTGTAAGTTAGGTATGTAGGAGAGTTAAATTAGAATATCCAGTCCTATGAAGACAGAATCAGGGAAAGCTTCATGGAATAGAAGGTATCCAAACTGAGCCTCGAGGAAACAATTTTTGCATATGGTCAGTATATTGAAGGAGGGAGTTTAGAGAAGGAGGAAGAGCATCCATGAAAGGTGTAGAGTAAAACATACACATGTTCCAAAAAGGAAAAGGTCAAAATTGGATTGGTGAATGACAAGTAGTCAAGTTTGTAAAAAGACTTAGTATGAAAACTGTATAATGGTAGGTCAGAGCCAAATCGTACAGTGCCTCAAATGTCAGAGAACAGAATTTGTACCGTAGACAATTTATGGGTCAAAGACTTAGGGTGTGTCTTAACTATTCAGTGCAGATCAGTGATAAGGACATGATCCTGGAGAGATGGGTTGAACACTTCCGTAGAGTTCTCAACAGATTGTCATCAACCAATGCTGAAGCCATTGATGGGATTCCTCCCTCCCACTGAAGATTTTTGAGCAAGGGGATGGCATGGTTAGATCTTTGTCTCTTTGTTCTTGATGGCAGCAATTTGGTTTTGGTTAGGACCTGTAATATATAATGAGTCTGGGGAATTCCTGGCGCAGGGACTCCCTCTACTAATGCAGATTGGTTTATTCATCTGAAACTTAAAAGACTTAGAGAGTGGCCGAGGACTGGGAGAGGTTAAGTGACTCCCCATGGCCACATAGCTAGTGTGTGTGAGAGGGAGGTTTGAACTCAGGTCTTCTTGACTCTAAGGCCAGCTTTCTCATGGAGAATTTAAAGGTAGCTAAAACTTCAGTAATGAGGGAAATACTATAAAGAATTATTATCTGACACTGAATTCCTCCTTCATGAACACTTTGTAAGTAGTACTTACGATGGAATATACTGGTATTAGAAAGAAATTAGAGCTTTTTTGTAGATAATAGGAGGAAGAAATTTAGGTTAGTCTCTTGTAGCTGATTCTGTTACACAGAGATTTCTTTTTATAAAAGTATAAACAAAACCCTTGTACTTTAAGGCACAAAAGGTCCAGGATAATCTGTTTTTTTGTGAGATAATCAGGGTTAAGTGACTTGTTCAAGATCACACAGCTAGAAAGTGCCAAGTGTCTGAGGCTAAATTTGAACTCAGGTCCTGACTCCAGGGCTGGTGCTCTATCTAGTGTCACCTAGCTGCTTCTAAGGTTAATTTATTTTCTTTGGTGGAGGGAGAGGTGAGGAGAAAAAAGGAATGCCACATTTCTTTAGTTTGAGCTTCCAATGAGAAACCTGGGCGGAGAAAATACCAAAAACCTTTAATTGGATGACCTAGTTATAGCAGCACCAACTCCATACTTGCAAACACATTGGCAATACTATACATTTTTTTTTGTAAGTGCCATCTGTATAACTTAAAACACAAATAGCTTCAACTGGAAAAAATATATGTATGTATAAAATAAAAACCCTAAACCTATCTGCCTGTTATATAAAACTATGTCTGTTGTTGAGAGAGGAAATTGAAGAACATAAGATAAATGACCCTAGAGTGTGACAGAATCCTTTACGGAAAAATTTGCAATGGTTCTGGCCTCTCAGGAGGATTGAGTAACTAGTGATCAAAGACCAATGGGAAACAACTATCCTGTCTCCCAAGAACTAAGGAATGGTCTTGCAAAGACTAGAATTTCTTTCTGAAACTGTTCTGTTCTCTAGTTTAAGGTAAGTGGCCAGTATGAAATTCCTTTCTTTTTCCTCAAAGCATTAACATTTGCTTTTCTGCTGTACCCTAAGAATCATGAAACTTTTCCATCTGAATTTAAACCGAAACCTTCCATATGGTGCTATCTTCCCCATTAGAATGTGACCTTCTTGAAAGCAAGGACTATCTTTTCTCTTACTATCTCCAGCACTTAACAGAGTTTTTTGTATGTATAAAGTAAATACTTGATAAATGCTGTATTCATTTAATCCCAATTTCAATCTTCCTCTTTCTCTCTGTTTTTTTTTCTCTGTTACTCTGGTCTCTGTCTTTTTCTTTCTCCATCTCTTAGGCAAGATAATGTTTGTGTAGTGCTTTGCATAGTGCCTGGCACATATATAAAAGCTAACTACTTCTATTTCTCATTGTCTCTTTGACTCTCTCTCAGTTAAACAAGTTCATGTTTTATTACTTTAATTAATCTTTCAAAAAATAAGTCAATTTTCCTTGTGCCTTTAGTTCTGTTCATTTCTCCTTTGATTTTATCAATTTCTTCTTTTGACCTAATTTAATTTGATTTTCTACATTACAATTGTAAACCCCAATTATTACTTTTTTCTTTGTTATTATCACTGTTGTTGTTGTTAGGCAGCTAGGTGGCATGATGGATAGAGCTCTGGGTCTGGAGTCAGAACATCCTGAGTTCAAATATGAGCACAGAGTCTTATGAGTTAGGTGACTCTGGGCAAATCACTTTGCCTTTTTTTGCCTCAGTTTCTTCAACTTTAAAATGGAGATTATAATAGCACCTATCTTTCAGGGTTGTTGTGAAGATTGAATGAGATATTTTTAAAAAGTATTAGCACAATAACTGGCACATAGTAAGCACTATATAAATGCTTATTTTCTTCCCTTCCCCCTATTATAAGCAGTTAGGTAAATAAATTTGCCTCTAAGAGTTGCTTTAGCTGCATCCCATAAATTTTGATATATTGTCATACTATTGACATTATTTTTAATATCACTTTTATTATTTCCATCATTTAGAGTTTGAGTCATTCTTTAGCAAATAATGCCTTAATCTTCCTTAAGGTATACTTTTTTTTTGGAGGCAATCAGGGTTAAATGATTTGCTCAAGATCACCTAGCTAGTAAATAACTGTCTGAGGCTAAATTTGAACTTAGATCTTCCTGACTACCCATCTAGCACTAGATTCAGTATGTCACCAACTGGCTCTAGGGAGGCTTTCACAAATGATATTCTATAGTAGACCACATGTTAAGCCACATATAAATGTCCAAAAGGCACCAAACATTGTATTTATTATTTGTTGCCTGTAGAAAGGATTTGATTTGATAAAATATAAGTCTACTTTAAGGACTCTCTTAAAACAAGGTGTTTACCAGGAATATTAAGTACATGCAAAAACATTTTCATAGATACCAAAATAAATATAGTTTTATTCAACTACCCTTTAGCTAGTAACATAATCAACTGATAGTAGATCCTTAGTTCTTTGGAATTATGGTTTGATCAATACTATTTTCTGAGATCACATTGAGATTCTCATTCTGTTTTGTTCATATGGGCATTTTATGTTCTTTTGTAAATAGTCATTCATTTCATTAAATTTTCAATTTTATTGACATATAATTGATACAGTAATTTCTGATCATTTTAATTTTTTTATCTCCATTTGTTGTGAATCTTTTCTCTTTTTAAAAATTTGATTTTTCTTTCCCTTTAAGCAAAACTTGTATTAGCTAATGGTTGACCAATTCTGGGGGGCTTTTATAAAACTAGTGGTTAGTTTTATTTTTTAAACTGAGTAGTCTTTCTGTTTTAAATATTATTTATATCTAGTTTAAAATGTCAACTTTTAAAAAACTAGTTTGGGGATTAATTATTCATTGATTTTCTAGGGTTTTATAGTTGTATGTTCAATTAAATGAATATAAATTTCAGAGTTAGACATTTTCCTCTAAGAATTGCATTAACTGTCCTTTAGCTTTAGCATACTACATATTTTGGTATGCTATTTCACTGTCACAATTTCTTTAATATTTCTTATTATTTCTATTATTTTTTGACTCATTAATTCAGAACAGTTATTTATTCTCCATTGAGCTTTGTGTCCCTTGTTCTCATTTGTCTCTTGATTACGCTCTTTTTGTATAAAAGTCTTGAAAGGATGCATTTCATATCACTACTTTTCTTAATATATTTCTAAATTCTTTATGCAAACATACCATGCTAAGAAAGTTATAATTCCCCAAAGTCCCATTTAATAATTTTAAAAGACCTACTATAAAATGATAAAATTATATTTAGAACCCTAATGTGTTATTTATCTTTCTGTTAGATTATAATTCCAAAAAAGTTATTTTGAGGTCACCAAAAACTCTTACCTTACTTTCTAGGTCTTCTTATATTTCAATTAGCTTTTCCTTTAAGAACACTGATTAGAGGTATCCAAACTGGGATACGTGTACTCCTCATGAGGTATAAAAAGCTTGTCAAAGAGAGCATAGTGAGTATTTCATAAATAACTTTTATCCTCTTGAAATATTCCAAGAGTAGCAGTTTTAGTGAAAAAAATCTTTTCGGATT
>CM053769.1:58506107-58557633 GCA_028658325.1 Potorous gilbertii
CAAAGTGCTAACTGATAGATCTGTCCAATTGATTGAATGCCAGATAAAATAGCATTTAATGTATTTGTTAGGGCTTCTCAGTATAAAAAGCACTTACCATGATGGGTCTGTCATAACATTCCGGCCATCAAAGGAATATATTGGAACGTGATTATTGAATTGACCTCCATGGCCAGAAAAAATGGACTCCCAATTATTGAAAAGTACTTCTCCCTGCGGAAATCAAAGCAATATTTTAACATTTGGAGCTTAACTTTGAGTTTTAATAGCATGGTATAAGGATTGAATAAATTTTCAGAAGCTCTCAAGGTACTCAGAATTATAGTATAGAAGTAAACTATGATCTGTTTCTAATAAGATTTGGAGTTATTTAGATCTGAAGGATGCTAGAGGGTCCTGTTTGTCTAAAGCTGTTTCTTTTGCCACCCTGTCATGATGTGGCTTCAATTGCTCCCTGGAAGTCTTACTACCTCTCTTGCTCTGATAGAGCCTGGAGTGACTCTGAAGTGCTCTCCCTCCTCAGCTCTGCCTACTGGTTTCCTTGGATTCCTTCAAGGTTCAGCTCAAATCCTACTTTCTGCAAGGAGTCTTCCCCTCAGCCCTCCCATCATTGTTTTCTCTAGAGATTACCTCCTACCCCGAATATCTACTGTAGGTATACAGTATTTGTATGCTGCAACTTTCATTAGAATGTGGCCTTTTTGAGAGCAGGGGCTGGGTATTTGCCTTTGCTAGTATCTCTAACTGCTTACTGGGCGCATAATAAGTGTTTCATAGATGTTTGTTGACTGACTGACTAAAAATACATACCTAGTTAGTCATTAACTGTTCAGTATGTCCTCAGGCAAGAGAATAAAGAATTCTCCTATTCCTCCCCTCTTCCCCCACTTACTCCTTATTTGTGCTAATTTGTAATTTGTGTTAATTGCTAAACTCTCCCTGGTCACTGTTTGGGCCTGGATGCTTAGAGTATATGGAAATAGAAACTGTTTCTATTTTGGCCAGAAATCCTGAGAGTCTTCCTCTCCCAGAGTGATGTTTTGTTTTTGACTAAACAAAAGAGATCAATCTTTGCCTCATTTCTTACCTAGCCTTAATCCCTGATTGGGCTTTGCTTCAGTCAAAATGAGACCTATTAAAGACCTTTAGCTTAAAAAGCCAAGGTTTCCCACTGCTTCTGGGGACATCTCCAATCATCCTGATTGATATCTGGCCATTGGACCCAGATGGGTCTGGAGGGCAAAGTGAGGCTGGTAACTTTGTACATCCCTCCCTCACTTAAATCTAATTCATTTGTACATCATGGCATCACCTCCCTCATGTCATGGTCCTCAGGACAAAGAACATCGACAGGAACGTCTTCAAGGAAAAGAATAAAGAATTCCCCTACCCATCCATTTCTTCCCTATTTGTGCTAATTTCCTGGACTTTGCTTCTCCCTCTGAACTTGATGGGTTTTGAACTCTTTTCCTACAGTACTCAATAATAACAACCCATATAGATAGAATTTTAAAATTAACAATGAATTTTCCTTACAACACCTTCTTGAGGTACATAGTTTGTGTTCTTATTCTCAATTTACAGATGAAGAATCAAAGACTCATAGAAATTAAGGGACATGCCCAGTGTCACATGCTAATAAATATTATATCTGAGACTTGAACTGGAGTCATCTAGTCCCGTTATATTCCACATTCCTTCACCATCTAGGCCTCTTGGCTATTCAGATGCTTGAGATCAATATGATACCATGGTCTAAAGAAACTCTCTAAACTCTCTTAACCTGTCGCATCGTGCCCAGGACCTGCTATGACCACTGTCTTTCATTTCTACCTGAAATCCCTACAACGGCAATCATTCCTTTAGGTTACTTTTCTTCTGCAGCTCACTATTAAAATGAACTTAGGTCCTAGAGATAAGAGTGAGGGGGAAGGACTCTGAGTATCTCTCCTGATTTTCAACTACTAATGGGATATGTTTTAGTATAGGTAATTTTTTAAAATCACATTAGCATTATTTTGGTAGGCACAGAGATGATGTGGTATAGGAGAGCATTCCAAAACAATAACTTTGCAATAAGTGGCATGGTCCATGAGCCAAAGGTTTGGACCTGGTACGTGGACTTGTGGGCAATAGAAAGTGGTCAATGCTAAGGCCAACTTTGTCTTTTTTGTTGTTTGACAGGACAGGAAGGAAGGATGAAAGAAAGAAAGGAAGGAAAGAAACATTTATGAAATAATATGTGCTAGGCAGTCTGAAAAATACTTTACAATTTTTACCTCAGTGAGGGTGATGCTATTAAAATCCCCATTTTACAGTTGAGGAAATTAAGACAGGCAGAGGTAAAGTGACTCACCCAGGGTCATATAGCTAGTAAGTATATGAGACCAGATTGCACCATTGCACCAGCTAACTGCCTCTTGTGTCTGATCCCGGAATTCAAGAGTGAATTTGGAAAGGGAATTTCAGGTCATTCCTAAGATTATTCTTTGCATAACTCCTAGGTGGGGACTGTCTTATTAAGAGTTATATAACCTATATATTTTTGTGCCACCAAATGCAGGCAAATTTGCTATTAAATCTAGAGATTACAGGCCTCCTTGTTCCTACACAAAATGATTAACATTTTAAGTAGAGAATTTTGTTGCAAATTAATCTATTTAAAAATGTTTTTTGTTTATTTGAATTTAAAGTTGATTATTGTTAAATGAATTAAAAAAAATAAAACTAGAAATTAAAAAAAAACTGTCTGAAGGGCCACAAATATCTTTTTGATGACAGAATGGCTTCTTCTACCCTTATGTAACCTAATTTAGAGTCAACTTTTACCCTCTCATTGATTGAACCTACAAAATGGAATACAGTATGGATGGGAAGTACTTTCTGGCAAAAAAAAATTAGTACTACTGTTCATAAGATCATAGATTTAGAGCAAGAAGGGACCTCAGAGATTTTTGAACCCAAACCCCCTATTTTTAATGTAACCAGGGCTCAATCCCATTTGCATAAGGCTCTTCTGTTTGATGGAGGATTCTCTACTCTCATGGCCTGCCTGAAAGTTGCCTCTAGAGAGACTTCTTCAGGATTCCTCTTCCCTCAGAATTTAGAATCTCTATCTTGTCTCAAAGCTAGAAGTTTTATGATATCTCCTTTCTCAAGCTCTTACCAGTTCTTCCCCTTGTAGCATCAAAGTCATCATTCTTTACCAATGAGGAGAGTCTTAGGTAAACAGACTTGAACACTGAGTTGTAAACAGGTGAGGAAACTGAGTCTGAAGTAGGTTTCATGATTTGCCTGGTATCATATAGCTAATGAGTGTTTGAGAGGGATTTGAACTTTGAACAGGCTTTCTGATTTTGTATTCAGGGCTCTGCCCACTATACTTTACTACCTAGCTTCTTGGTTTCTTTGGGAGATTCTTGAAAAAATGCCTTTTCACTGGTGTTTTTCTTTCTTGTGAAATATCTCCACCCACCTGGGCTGTAGCACCCAGGTCACAAGGCTGGGGCTAGTCCTCAGAAAAACTCAAGGGGATAGAGGTGTTGTAGCATTTGTTGCTTTTTTTATTTTGGTGTGCCACCCCCAAAGGGAGTCAGGGTGTCTGTGATCATGCCTGGAGTGTGATTTTACCCCTTTAAAGATTTTTTTTTAACAGTTATTTTGCAGTGCTCAAAGAACTCTGAATTCCAACTCACTCTCCTACTGAGGCTTAAGGGACCAGAAAAGGGATTGGTCAGCTTCCTCAGACAAGGTCACAAGGAACACAAAGTCCATCTCTAAATTTATATAAACGCTACCATCTTAAGCACTATGCCTTACTTTGACCTGTTTTACCCTTTCCATTCATTCCTTTGTCCTGAGTTGAAGTTAGGAAGAAAGACTGGCTGAAATACCAGCCAAACTGGACTCTCAGCTATTCTCCAATTTTGTCCTTCATCATTCCACCTCTGTTTGTACATGTTGTCCAAACCCCATGCCTGCCTTTTATCTCCTCTCATATCAAATAATCTTTCTTTCAAGGGCTTACTCAGGTGTCCCCTCCTCTACAAAACCTTTTCTGATTCCCTGAGGAAAATGATTTCTCCCTTTTCGGATTTTCTTATAGTATCCTACCTAGATAGTACTAACCTATTATATTCTACCTTGCATCATACTTGTGTATGTGTCATATTCTTCTCTTCCCCATTTTCTAATAGATTATGAACTCCTTGAGGACAGGGACTGTAATTTTTTTTCCCATCTTCATATTTCCAGCACCTGGCACAAACAAGGTACTTGGTCAATGTTGAATTGAATTGTCCAATTAAATTTGGGATTTGGGTACAGGTTGAGTGGATGTGGGGGTAGCACAAGAGAAAAGAGAAGAAATTCTCTGGGACAGAGGCTTTAGGGTTTAGTGGCAAAAGATTTCATAGAAACAACAGGAAAGAAACAAGTTCACTCTTACCTTAAGGTTAACTATCGGTAGACTGTAGCTGTCTGCTTTTCTCACAACTGTGAACAGATCTTGTAAATGGGATGATAAGAAGGCTCTATAAGTGGACAATAAACCAGCAGCCTGGGCCTGCTGGAAGCACTGGAAATCAGCTCTAATGTCCCCAGAAAATGGCATATTCAAAGCAACTAGGCGGAGCTGAAAACCCAAAAAGAAATTCGAGCTTAGAATACACACAGCTGGGCTCAGGTACTGACAGTCACATTTTTAATTCCTTTAAAAACGTGTGTCAACTTTTTGCTCTTGAGTGTAAGAAGCAGGGTTGACAGTATGGGCTATGGAATCATCAAAGCTAGATTTCCTTTCAGAATCCTCCCTCTTCAGAGCATTTCAGTTCTGACTTACAATATCTTCATTATTTCATTCCAGGCTCTTCATGGCCAAGCCTGGCATTTGCATACAACCAGAGGTGACACTATTGAATTGATTTCATTTATGTTTTAGCAGAGGTGTAGAAGGGGAGCCATGCTGAACTGCTCATTCCATTTGTTCTATTGTTGGAAAAGGAATGGAGCTATTTCAAGATGGCAGTGGGAGAAAAGCTATGTCATGGATATACCAACCTGACAGTTTCTAAACACACATACTTACAGCTGGTTTCTCATAATTGGCATTCGAAACTGGAAGTGGTAGAGGTCGAGGTTGCTGAAACTGCTGTTTAAAAGACAGAAATAAATGCTTTTGTATCATCATTTTGTCTTAAATATCTTTTAAAAGTTTATTGATTTTTAAAACAATTTTCCATCAATCATTTCCCCTTTATTCTGCTTCTCCGTTTCCATTAAGTCAACAGATAATGCTTGACTACATCTGATAGGTTCCTCCACATTCTATATTATTAATAGGAACAGGTATATCACTTGCCTAAGACCCTCAGATGGAGTTGAGGTTTGAACCCATATTTGAACTATAGAGTTCACATGCTTCATGTGATGGCCACACTGTCTCTACCGTCTTAATCTTTGTACCCCTAGTGCTGAACAATAATATGCACTGGAACCCAGTGGCAAGACATAGGTCAGGACAGATGGTGATGGTCCTGGATGCAATGGGAGACCGTGGCCTTTTTAAGTCAAAGTCATTCCCAGGTCTCAAGTTGTCTGAGGCAACACCCATTCAGTGATTAAAGTTGGTAAGAATTGAGGCAAGTCTTGCTACTGGACTCTGCTGATTCTGGAGGAGACAGTGAGCCTGATGATTTTGCCCAACTTTGCCTCAATTAAGTCCAATTCACTTGCGAGTCAAGACATCACCCTCCTGATATCATTGGTCCCCTTTGAGAATGAAGGATGAACAGTGACAAATAAGTATGCATATAACAAATGTGTGTTTAATTGAATCAAATAATGCTGTATCAATACTAGTTTCTCTTCTCTAGATTTGCTCTGGTTTGGCAATGACTCCCTTAAAATGTAGTATACAGAACTGAATATAGCAGATGTGAGCCGATAAATACTTAAGTAAATGAATGAGTGGCCATATAATGTAAATGTTCCTTTGGGACATAGTGCTTTCTGGACTTAGCAATTAATATTAAACAATAATAATGGGGCAGGGGTGGTTGTAGAAATTGAAGATAATATAATATTGGATATATCATTGTAGTGCCGATAAACACTGGATAGACAGATTTATAACCATCTCAAACCCATCTCCAAATAGAACTCATTGGCTTTTCCTAAAAACCCTTCCCCCACTTCCTAATTTCCCTATTACTGTTATGGGGATATAAAAAAAGGCAAAAAACATGCTATGTGCCCTCAAGAAACTTGCAACCTAATAAGGGGACCACCATCCTTCCAGTCAACTAGGCTTGCAAACTTGGAGCCATCTTCAACCCTTGACTCACACTCCCTCTACATATCTAATCTGTTGTAAAATCTTGTCATTTCTGCCTTTAAAGCATCTCCCATAGATGTTCTCTACTCATACAACTCCCACCATAGTATCACTTTTCATGGGACTATTATAATAGCTTTCTGATTGGTGAACTCCAGTAAGTTTCTTCTCTTTCCATTCTATCCTTTACTCAGCTGCTAAAGGGATTTTTCTAAAACATAGGTTAGACCATGACATCTTTCCCTACTCAATAAACTCCAATAATTCCCTGTTATTCCTAGGATCAAATAAAAAATATTGTTTGACACAAGTTGGTCCCCTCTTATCTGTCTGCTCTTTCATTTTACAGCCTTTTATATACTCTACCATACAATTATCCTGGCTCTTTGCTGCTCCTTACACACAATTTCCTATCTTGACTCCATGCCTTTGCATTAGCTGTTCTCCATGCCTGGAATGCTATCCTTTCTCACCTTCCATTTCTTAGCTTCCCTGGTTTCTTTTATAACTTAGCTCAAATAGCACCTCCTTCAGAAAGCTTTTCCTGGTCCCATCTATACCTACTCCCTTCCCTGCCCCCCCAATACTCTTCCCTCTGAGATTATCTTCTATTTTTACTTTATATATCTTGTATACACATAGTCACCTGAATATCATCTTCCTTATTAGATTCTAAAATTCTTGAAGGTACCAACATCTTTTTCTTGCCTTTTCTCACAATTAATATAATATCTAGTACCTATTAAGTGTTTAGTTAATGCTTTACTATCAATGAAAAGAGGTGATGTATATAAATCATTTTGTAAACTAAAGCACTACATAAATATGAGTTATCATGGAGATGAAGAGGAATATAAAACGTCCCCTGTTTGGAGGGAGTATAGTGAACTAGGATGAGGCTATGAGAGGCAGCATTGGTGTAGAGGTCAAAGGGCCCATCCTACAGTCAAAAAGACTTGCATTCAAGCCCTGCCTCTGATATATATTTGCTGTGTAACCATGGCAATTAGTTTAATTTTTCAGAGCCCCAAACAGTACAGTAAGTTACAGACAAGTTGCTGTTTTACATTGGTAGAGTGAGGTACCAGAAGCTCTCTATACCAGGAAAATGACAAATTTAGATACTGCCCCTCCCCCAAACAAATAAACAAGTAACTAGTTATAGTGGAAAGAACTTTAGATTTGCAGTCAGAAATTCTTGTTGTTGTTCAGTCATTTTCAGTCATGACTTTTCATGACTCCATTGGGGATTTTCTTCACAAAGATAACTAGAGTAGCATGCCATTTCCTTCACCAACTCATTTTACAGATGAGGAAACTGAGGCAAGCAAGGTTAAGTGACTTGTCTAGGATCATACATCTAGAAAGTGTCTAAGGCCAGATTTGAACTCAGGAGAAGAATCTCCCTGCTTTTAGGCTTGGCTATCCATCCACTCTGCCACCTGGCTTGGGCTCTTTTCTCTATTGCCATTCTCTCTATGACCTTGGGAAAATCATTTTTATTTTTTTGTCTCAACTGTCTTATCTGTAAAATGAAGGGACTGGATTTGATGATCTCTTAGGTCCCTTCCATTTCTAATATTGTTTCTTCAAAGTTCTAGTTTAGGTGATTTGATGGACATCAACATCACATGGCACATCTAACTCAATTATTTTCACCTATATTCATGTCCATGTTTTGCATAATCAAAAAAGCCATAAAGTAAGCTATATAACTAAAAAGACTGCAGTAGGGTGATTCAGTACCTATCTACCTATAACTACATTTATGTCTATATTATTACCAACTATTTATACTTACATTGCTGGAAAATGCAGGAGGTGGTGGGCTATCAGCAGGAATGGGAATAAGTTCTCCAAGCTGAAATAGAAATGATGAAGTAAATAAAATACACAATGAAAACTATATATATACATGCACATATATGACAGTGATAGGGAACTGTGATTTCACTGGTATGGGGAAATCCTAGGAGAGGAAATCCTTCCAACTGGTCAAATCAGCCTTTTCTCTTCAGTGGACAGCCTTGGTGCATTGTCTAGGGTACTAAAATATTAAGTCATTTGCATCACATAGCTATTATGTGTCAGAGGCAGGATGTGAATTCAGTTCCTCTTGACTTCAAGGCTAGTTCTCTATCCATAAGACTATGCTACCATTCTATTAAAAAAGTTATACATAAAATTCACAGGACCAAAGTTTTCCTTTTAAATGATAGGTATTATAACTACTTCATTGAACAGAAAAGGGCAAGTATAAAAATAATTACCTGCAATTTTTTCCATCCATTTCTTACACGTATAAAAAATTCTGCACTTTCACTTAAATAGATTAGCATGCCTTCTATCACCAAATGAGCATTTTGCATCATACTTTCAATGTTTCTGAATGTTGTTACCTGTAAGACATTGAAAGAAAATGTATTAAACAATAGCAACCACATTCATCTATAAAATTTGAGATTATATGTGAATGAATAAATGAAACAAACATTTATTAAGCAATTATTATGTTGGAATTCATGTTGTAATGTGGGAGATAGCACATATGGAGGGTTTAAGCTGCAAGGCAGATGGAAAGGTCTTATATTCCTTGGGTGCAGCAGTGAAGGAGGTGTTAGTGCCTTTTCCTTAATGTCATTTCCACTGATAAAAATCTCATCAATTTCTGATATTATATATAAAAGTACTAGACTTTAGTAGTAGATTTTTATTTCTGCTCCAGAGATAGTGAGGTACTATATACTTATTAAGTTCTATGAACAAAGTTACTACTGAACATTTGTAAACATGTTGAAGTTGAAATTAGCAAGGACAGTGAAATTATCAGGGAAATGCAACAGAGGTAAAAAACACGAAGAAATATGAAAAGAAAAATATACTTAGGGATATAAGCCTAAAAAAGGCCTGTAATAGGGAAGAGAGCAGAAGGTATTTAAATATTTCTCAAAGACCTAGAAACTGTTGCTATCCTGGAGGAAGCAGTTTAAAGTCAATTATTATGCTTTCCAGGCCTATTATTTATAATTATATGCCATTCAGTATTTTTCTGGCCTAAGCCTACAATGGGAGGTAAAGGAAGATAAGGGACTCTCAGTAAAACTTTTCACCCTGTACAGGAATTATGATACCTATTATAGGATCTCTTTCCTGAGTCACTCATTTGGTAGGTAGTATTTCTCTCTCTCTTAAAATAATTTGTATTAATTTATCTTTACATGTGTACATGTTAACTAACCACTCCCTTACCCCGGCCCCCCTGTGAATTTTTTGAGAGAATGGACTGGTTTTTCCAGGGTTGGTGTATGTATGGGGGGGTGGCTTCATCTCCTTAGCAGTAGAATAGTTTGTGCATAGTAGGTGATTAGTAAATGCTAAATTGAACTGAAGTTTTGGAAAGGACATTTAAGTTTTTAAATTCAGCTCCACTGATAGCTCGTTAAGTGTACGATTTAATTTCCCTTTCTATTTACTCATATGCAAAATGGTGACAGAATTGCCTACTTTTCCTACTTCACAAGATTATTTATTATATGGACCAAGGGAGATATTATAGCACTATAAAAATATGAGGGATGATGATGAGGAGGAGGAGGATGTTTCATAGAAACATGTTTGTGTGGAAGAGCAAGCAGTTTTGGCATTTTATTGAGTGGGAGATGAAAACAAAGCAAACTCTGGAAAGGTAAGGCTGGGATATAAAGAATATTGTAGATTGTTAGAAGATAGTGACCTATATATAGCTCTCCCTTACTCTTCCTGTCCTGAAAACAAAAGAAAAAGAACACTTAGACTAAATTAATAGAAATATAATGTCTGCATTACATTAAACTATGTATTGGGCAGATGCCATTTCTGAGTTACTGTTTCCATTTTAAGATACTAAATTATAAGCAGGATGCTGGATTGGATCCAGAGAACGTATGCTATATAATATATAGCTTAAAGAAGTAGGAGCATTGAGCCTGGAGAAGAAAAGATGTAGGAGAAATATGACTGCTGTCTTATTTTAGGGAGAAACTTTATCCTTTTTTGCTACAGAGAACAGAATTAGGACCAACAAATATGAATTACAGTGAAACAAATTTCAGTTCAATATAAGGAAAAATTTTCTAGCAATAAAAACTATCCAACAATAGCACCATCTGCCTTTTGAAACTAATGACGAACTTGTTACTAGAAGAGTTTAAACAGAAGATGTTATCAAGGGGATTGTGCATCTGGTAGAAGGTTAGACTACATGGATAAGGACATTTCCAACTTTGCCACTTTATGATTCTAAAATCATAAAATTTATAATTTGCCTCTTTTTCCATTCAATGTTTTTCCTTCCCTGTCTCTTTGTTGATTTGGTTGCCAAGCCCTTTTTTTCCCCTCTATTTCCTCATGAGGTGACATTTTAATAGGATTCAAGTATATTTTTTCATATTATTTTACATATTGGATGAAGTTCATATTTCCTTTTCTAAATTTAGAAAAGTCATTAAGCTTTCCTATTTTTCTCCAAATGTGTCTTCTGCTCCCTCCAAAATATCTGCGAGCAAATTAAATTGTAAGGTCCTTATTAAATTTTTCTATGGGACAATGATTCTTCATCAAACAAATTTATACAGAAAGTATTGGATAGATGTACTTAACTTAGAGATCAAATTTTGGAGCAGAAAGGGAGCTCAGAATTCACTTTATCCAACCCTCTCATCTTATTGATGAGGCCTATACAGGAGAAATGATTGTGCTCCAGTGAACACAGGTAGCAAGTTAGCAGAACTGGCATTTAAATTCCAGGTCTCTGATTCCAAATGCAGGGTTTTTTCCCATGCTTTCTCTCAAGACTTGAGCTCACAGAATAGGAGGGATTCAAAAGTTTTTTAAAAAAGCCATCATCTCTGGCAGCAAAGAAGCATGCCTGAGCAGCAAGGCAACTTGAAACTAGTTCAGAAGAGCCAAAGACCTGATTAATTCATCTGATATTTTGTTTGTTGACCTCAAGAAAGGATGCATCACTGCAATGACGGCTGCTCTGCTAAAGTCAAGCCTCTGACTCCAAAAAAAAAAACCCCAAACCAAACCAAAACAACAGCAACCTGACCGCCCTTCCAGAAAAATATAGGAGATGGAACCAAAAATTAAAAAAAGGAGATAGAAAAATCAAGCAAGAAGAAAAATAGGAAATCAGAGAGGAAATTGTGTGCCAAATACCAGAAGCCCTACACAGCAGAAGCCTGGGCAAAGATTAGAAATGGGAATTGAGGCAGCAGGCGTTCTGACAGAAGAGGAAAGAAGAAACTGTGAGATAGAATTTTTTTTTAAGCCAGAACAGCTCGGCAGTATATGGGCATACCTGAATGCACCTAAATAATCTCTAAAGATATCACTAAAGAGTTCTTCAGTATCTAGGGATGGAGGTTTTTAGTGAAGGGCACTCCAATCTTATTCAATACTATAGTTTCAGAGAACAAACATAATTCCATCCTGGTGGCACCTCGTTGAAGTCATGCCGAACAGCCTAGTACAATGGTTTTCAAGGGTTCAAGAGCATTCCCTGAAATGAAGAAATAGACTAGACCAAAGTAGATTATATTTCTGAAGCTTTTCAAAATATATGTACACAAAATAAATGACATAATGTATGTACAAACAGAAGATCTGACTGGTGTTAAATACTGGAAGCCATGTAACTCTAATCTAGTGAAAGGCAAAAGTGTAGCAGGTTAAGAGTTTTTTCCAAAACTTAAAAGAGAAAATGGAGCATATACATGGCTTCAAAAGGGCAAACATAAAAATTGTTAAGGGATCAGTACAATATTGCTTCATTTATTCTATGGCATCATAGGGTAGTAGGATTAGAACTGAAATGGAACCTTGGAGAACACTGAGTCCAACCCTTCTCATTTTACGGATAAGGAAACTGAGGAGGTTGAGAACATTTAAGTGACTTATCTAGGGACATAGTGTCTAAGGTAGGATTTGAACATGGGTCTTACTGACTGCAAGCCCAACAATGGTGTTCCAATCAACCATCTGGCTGCTTCTTACAAGAATTCTTGGATAAATTCTCTACTGATTCTGCTGGGTAAGGAAGTGATCTATTTTTATTTGCATTGTTCTATCAAAAGATCTAAGGGCAAGTCTATGGCCAGCCCCATCCAAACTGAGAAATCAAAAGGCAGCAATAAGGAAATGTAGGACTGAGCCATGTATATTTTTGGAAGGGTGGTTTTGCCACTTCAAAGTGAGATGGCGCTGGAAAGCAATCAACCAATCCCCAAACTTCAGGATAATGCTGTGGCTTTTTAAAGAGAACTCATTTGTGAACAAAGTTTATCTCTGGAAACTTTCATAATGCTAATGAAACTGGTCTCATCTGGAAATGTTTCTCCCATTACAAGTGCTCCTCCTGAGTTTAATAAATCGAGTGAGAACAAATCAGCTGTTCTGTATGCAACAGATGTTCCTAAAGTGATTCGAAAGTTTCAATACACTAGAGCTTTTAAAGTTGCACACATTTTCTTCTGGCTCTTATAATGTAAGTCAACAAATGCATAGATGAACCAGGATTTCTTTCCTCCTCCTCCTCCTCCTTCTCTTCCTCCTCCATAGTTTTTTGGTTTTTTTTTTCATTTTTGGAGGTCTCTAGTTCATGATCATTTCAGGCTTATATGAATGACCCCATCTGTAGAAGGCAGGATTAATGGCTGGCAATTAACAGCAGGGAATCTAGGGGGTGCAGTGGATAGAATGCCAGACTTGGAGTCAAGAAACCTCATCTTCTCAGTTCAAATTTGATCTTGGACTCTTACTAGCTGTGTGACCCTGGGCAAGTCACTCAACCCTGTTTGCCCCAGTTTTCCTCATCTATAAAATAAACTGAAGAAGGAAATGGCAAACAACTCCAGTATCTTTGCCAAGAAAACACCACATGGGGTTTGGACACGATTAAATAACAACAAATTAATAGTAAGAGGCAGTGTGGTAGAGTGAAAAGATTGACTCCAGTCTTAGAGTAGCTGGGTTCATAACCTGCGCCTGATGCTGCCTGTGCGATTTTAGACAAGTCACTGAATCTCCCTCAAGTCTTAGTTGCCTGGCATAAACAATGAGGATTCAGACTCAATGACATCTGAGGTATTTTCCAGCTCTAGAGTAATGGGTGTATTTTTGCTATCTTCCCGTCTCCCAGTGTTACAGAGCTCCTTGAGGTCAGGGATTGTTCTCGCCTTTCTTTGTCTCCCTGGCACCTAGCAAGTCCTTAAATGCTTGTTGACTGATTGAGTATTTTTACTTATGGTCCAGAGTGTTACGTGAAATGACATTAACAGAAATCGGTTCTTTAGGAAATTGATTTATTACACAGACACTATTCAAAAATGTTACTCTCATTATAGCATTTAAGATAATAATTTTTGATGTTTGTGCCTGGAGTTATGTTAAAAATAGAACATTAAAGAAAGCGTGTATAAATTGAGATCTGGTGTCATACGCAGAGAAGTACCATAAAGAATATATATAGGTTTGGAACTATGTTCTCCTTAGTACAAATCCTTGAAATAGTGAGTCATATCACTTTAGAACCAGACAGCAAAGTTAACACAAGGGAGGTATAAGGGTGGACGTAAACTGGTAAGAAGGGTGTTGGTGATGTAGAAATCATAATGTTTTGTATGTTGCCACCAAACCGAAGGACGTTGATAGTAACATCAAAGGAGAAGCTTTTCTGCAGAGAGAGAAGACTGCTTGGGAAAGGCTGCTGAAGCCCAGGAGCCTGTCATAAAGGCAGAAGAACCTTGAGAAGCGGTGTAGCAGTTAGAACAAGAAACTAGGACTCAGAAGACCCAGATTCACCTTCTGGACTCATTTACTAGCTTTATATCTTTGGACAGGTCACTCAACTGCAGTGATCCTTACCCTCAATATCTGAAAAATGGAAAGAGCAATATTTTTCCTGTCTTCTTCATAGAATCAAATGAAATACTTTATACAAAATTATGTGGTAATTGCAAAGATCTATTAAAATTATTATTCATTATGGATATAAGACCAAATCCTTCTTTTTGTTATTAAGTTTAATGTCATTTTTTTCACAGGCTATTTCAGGGTAGGTCTGTTTTAATTTTTTGTTTATACTGTGTTTAAATGGAAATTCCAGCAATTTATTAATAATATTCTACTAAAACATAACAATTTATAAGCCTCATGGTCTTATAGCAACAGAGTGATACCATGGTACATGGTTCAGTGCAAAGAATACTGGTTTGAGAGTCAAAAGACCTGGGTTCCAATCCTGTCTTTGCCACATACTACTTGTGTTACCCTGGGAAAATCAATTCATCCCGTTTTTCTTATCTTTAAGATGGGGGGAGGACTCAGTGGCTTCTAATGTCCATTTCAGCTCTAAATCTGGGACCTTATGATCTTCTTGGACCTTAGTTTTCTCATGTGTAAAATGAGAGCGTTGGGCCATAAAAGGATTTGTTCTATGAATTTAGATTTAGTGAAAGGACCACACTTGAGGACCTAGAGGGCCCATGTGGCCTCGAGGCCATAGTTTCCCCACCCCTGACTAGACAGATCACCTTTAAGCTCTAAATCTTTGATCCTGTTTCCCACCAGGATCCTGTGTAACTCTTTCTCTTTTTAGAAGTCCATTATCTTCTTTGTCTCTCACTCTCAACCACTTCTGGTCCGTGATATAAAGATGGCTAAGTTTAAGAACCATTACTATAACCAGTTGCAAAAATGAAACAGAAATCTACATCACAGAGATATGCTTCTCTGAGAGGGGTGGGCCTCAGGTTTCTGAGATACATGCACATTGCCAAGAAACACAACAAGAAGGAGCTCATGAAGATGTAGGCAAGTGACATCAAAGCCATCAAGGCTCAAGAAGGCACCATCAAGTCTCTGAGCACCAAGGCCTCCAAGACCAAATTCCTTAGGACCAAGATCCCCAAGTTCAATGTCTGGCACACTAGCCCCAAGATGACCACCAAATGTCCAGGCTGTAGGTTTGGCACCAAATATCCTAACCCTAGTATCATGACCCCAAGGTTGCCAAGCCTACTGACTCCAAGGTCATGAAGTCTGATACCAAAGTCACAAATCTGATTCTAAAGTCACGAAGCCCAGAGATTCCAAGGCTACTAAGCCTATTGACCTCAAGCCTGTTGAGTCGTTCAGCCCTAAGGGTACAAATCCAAAGATGCTCTAGTTCCAAATCTTCAAAATAGATTCTTCAGGACAGAATGATTTGTTTAAACCTCAAACCACCCTTTTTTCTCAGGCAGGGTATGATTATCCACTATTTTCTACAAATAAAGGATATGGTGAGTCACTAAAAAATGAAATCTATTACCTCCAGAAATCAATGAGATAGCCAGGAAATAAGTCATAGTCACGAGAAGACAACTTTAGAACTGTGGGAACTTAATTTTCTCAAGTAGAGGCATATTCTTGACATTCTTCAATATAAATCAGTCTCAATATAGACTCTGTTAAAAAATTAAAAACACAGTTTTTCTCTTTGATTGCATAAATATTAACTGACCAGGTTCCTGGATCCTGGAAGTCCTGGTTGGCCTGGTGGGCCAGGTGGGCCTGGAAGTGCCACAGCTGAAATAAAACAGAAAGTTTATATTACATTTCTGTCTGTCTGTCTCTCTTTTCCCCTTCCCTTCTCTACCCCCACCCCAAGCATTTAATTAAAATTAAATTGACTGGGCCAATAAATTAAATAAATTAATAAATGAATTAAAATTAAAATTGGCTGGGCCCCATGGAACTGACATTTTTCACATTCTAACTGAGCATGCTCCGTAAGATGCAACTATCCCACCAACATTTTACCAGTTTTTTCTCTTGGAGGGAAACAAGAATACTACACAGAAAAATATCTTAATGGACCATCCTGAATTAAATTGAAAACATTCAGAAAAGATGATTTTCTGGATAATTGTCAATGAAACTGAGGAAAACAACTTCTCAGTACTATCAAAACTTCCTTCAATAGCCTGCTGATGGGCCTGTTAAATCTGTAATGGGTAAATGTAATGACCTGAAGCCAGGTCAAATAAACCATGTGAAGGAACTGGGACTGTTTAGTCTGAAGGAGAGAACACCAGCAGGAAGAATGACTACTGTCTTCAAATTTCTGAAGGGTTTGTTACATGGAAGGAGGATTAAAGCCAGCAAACTTTCATTACCTCATTACTTATGGGCCAGGCATGGGACTAAACACCAGAGATACAAAGAAAAGCGAAAACATGATTCCTGTCCTCAAGGAGCTCATATTCTAATGAGAATACATTTATTTGAACAATTGTGTACCTACAAGGCATACAAAGGGGAAATGACTTTTTTTGCCTGCTTCTCTGACTGATGAGTTCTTCCTCAAAACCTCCATTTGAGGAAGTCCTTTGCCTCATGTTTACTTCTAACCTGGCTCAGACCCTGACTCTGCAGAATACTTCTCCACCTTGTTCACCTATTCCCCCTCCTTGTATTTCCCTATTTAAATGTAAAGCTCTTGAGAGCAGAGATCATTTTTATTGCTTGTGCTTAGAATGTACTAAATATTTAATAGATGACCTCTAACTTTCTCAATCACTCTTTCTGTCTGTCTGCTCTCTATATTTCGCTCTGTCTCTGTTTCTCTACCCATCCAGAAGAACCAGTGGATAGAAATTTCAGTGGCAGCGACAGAATACAAGAAAAAAATTCCTTGCCGTTAGAGTTAGTGGGAAAAAGAAGACCAAATTGCCTTGGGAGGCAAAGAGTTCCCTGTCACTAGTAGTTGTCAACTGGAGGCTGGAGGACAAGTTATTGGGGATATGTATGTGTCAAATAGTCCTATAATATAAATACAAAATGAGTTAGGGGAGAGAGGCAATAGCAGCTGGGGGATCAGGAAAGGCTTGATGTATAAGGCATCATTTAAACTGAATTCTGAAGGCGATAGGAGTCAGAGGTGAAGAGGGAATGCACCCCAGGTGTGGAGGAGGAAAGGTAGTATGCAAGCATGGAGAGGGGAGAGGGTGAATCACACGTGAGGATAGCAAGGAGAGTGGCTGGCTGGGGATGGTGTAAAGGAGATTCTGAGCACCCACCGAATGGCACATGCCATGACTACTTCTTTTTTCTTTTCTCTATCATTCTCTCCCAGAAACACAGAGAAAATACCTGCAGTTTCCTTCCTATCATTAAAGAGGCATCTATACAGCAAGGTAAGGTAAAAGGATGGAGAAGTGTGGTTATCATGGAAAGTCTGTCAGATTGCTTTCTTTACACTTCTCTGGCTCTTGCCTTCTGTTCCTTTTTGGGAAAAAAAGGTGAAGTAGGGTTTAGGACATCAAAAGCTCCTAGTTTGATTAGGTAGGGGGATAGACAGAGCACTTCCAAATGAGAGGACACACCCAGATGTGTGTAGTTGCAACAGAAGTAAGGAAAACACATTTAGGGCAGATGTCATTTTTTAAAAGGTGTGGTTTGTTTGCAATTTTTTTTATAAATAAGCACTGGTCTCTTGGCAGGAACTCTTTTGTACATATTTTCCTAGGCTAACATTGCTTGGGCCTCATACTGATGACTGTCACGGATATGAAAAGGGGAACTGGGTGTTGAGGAAGAGAAGGGAAAGACAGTAAACACAGCCTAGTGGCACCCTGCATTTTGCCTGGTGTTTGGGTTCAGGGAAAAGTAGTAGTGTAAACAAAGCCCAGCACATGAACTCTTCTTTTTTCTCAAGGAGCTGTGGTCTAATCTCCTGGGATTATTTCTGTCAAGGGCATCACCATCCTGCTAGTCCCCCAAATTCATGACGTCAACATTTCCCTGGACTTGCTACTTTCCCTTCACCTCCCATATCCAATCAACTACCAAATATCATCTCCTCTATCTCCCCAACATCACTTGCATCTGCCCTTTTCTCTCTACTTATTCAGTCACTATGCTAATTCAGCTTCTCACCTAGACTATTACGGCAACATTCTAATTGACTTCTCTGCTTCACATCTTTCTTTGCTCTAATACATCCTCCATCCAATTGCTAACATGATTTTTCTAAACTATAGTCATTGCACTGCTCAGTAAACTCCAGAAGCTTTTGAGTATCTACAGCATCAAATATTCTCTTATGGGCTTGACTTTTAAAGCCCTTCACAGTGTGACCTTACCTACCTTACCTTACCTACCTTACCAGCTTTACCATACAGATCATTCCCCTTCTTGAACTCTAGCTAGACTCTTTGATTTCCATACTTTCTCACTAGCTTTCCTCCTCCATGCCTGGAGTGCATCCCATCCTCACCTCTGACCCTTAGAACCCTTTGTCTCCTTCAGAATTTGGTTTAAACACCACCTTCCCCTCAAGCCTTTCCTAACCCTCCCAGCTGTTAGTGTCCCTCTCCTTGAACTCATTTTGAATTTATTTTATATATCCATATGACCCTGGACAAGAAACCTAGACCTCCCTCATACTTAGTTTTCTTATTGGCAAAATAGATATAAGAGCATCTACCCCACAGGACTGTTGTGAGAATCAAGTGAGATAACATATATAAAGCACTTCAAAAACATTAGCATGCTAGATAAATGCTAGTTATAATTACCATTATTTTAATATATATGTATGTTATCTCCCCCAAAAGATGAAGTACTTTGAGGGCAAGGACTGTTTAAGTTTTGTCTTTTATCCCCAGCACCTAGCATAGTGCTAGCATAGAGTAGAGTCTTTTGCTCTGTTTTTGGAGACAATTGGGGTTAAGTAACTTGCCTAGAGTCACACAGCTAGTAAGTGTCAGATTTGAACTTGAGTCCTTCAGACTCTAGGTTCAGTATTCCATTCACTGTACCATCTAACTGCCCATAATACTCTTAATAAGTGACTAACTGGTTGATATTAAAAATTAGAAAAGAAATTTGTTCTTTAAATTCCCTTCTAAGATTCCTTTAGCCTATGAAGTTATGGAAATGTTCATTGAGCATCTACTCCATGTAGGACATTGTGCTGTGAGGATATGTAGGGAAATAACACAAACAACCATTACTTTGTGAGAAGTTAATAGGAGAGCGAGTAAAGTAGTAAATAAAGAGCTGGCCTAGAAGTCATAAAGAACACAGATTCAAGTTGTTCTCTGATACATATTGTGTGACTCTGCGTAAGTCCTCCCAGTACCCCCAGGCAACACTCTAAAGCAGAGAAGGTGCCCTTACTGTGAAAAACTGATACCAAAGAAATCATAGGCCAGTCCCCGACCTCCCCACCAATAAAAATTGTCTGATTTGGGTAAAAAAGTCGTAAGTGCTAAATAATTAGATGATAAGTGAATATATAATAACTCAAATTATATGTAAATAGACAAATTCAACAGGAATTTGAAAAAAGATAAATCCAAAAAATTATATTTACATAGTACTTTACAAAACCCCCCTGCTTGTCTCAAAATAGACGACTGAGCTGAGTAGTATATAATTATGTTGTTTAGAAAGTCCTGATGCAAACTGCACTTCAGCCTTGAGCTCTGAGCCACAGTTTGTTAAAGAGGAAGTGACTGGGTCATCCCTGTGGGTTACTTAATGGTCGCTATTACTTTTGTTTATTATTTTCATTTTTCTTGCTGTAACTTAAAGAAGGGTTATCTAGACACAAAGGAAGTTTAGGACATCTGTAAACTGCTAAAAAAAAAGGAAAGTTAAGAGGATGTTCTATATTTGCTGGTGTGTGTATCCACATATATGTATGTGTATGTGTGTATACACACATTGGGAGAGAAAAAATAGGCAAAAGATTATAGGTTGTCCGTTGATCCAGGTTATACTAATGTTTTCACTCTAAACCAACTCTCATCTGAAAATTAATTGAAACGGCCAGGGAAGATGTAGATTTCACTGCCAATATTTGCATAAAAATATGGAATTATTCTAAGTTTTATGTATCCGAAAGTCCTTGGAGAAACTTTTTCTTACAAAAATATGACTGTCCATGATAGAAGGGACCATTTTATCCTCCTGTAACTATAAGAGTGCCATTAACAAAGACAACATAGGCAGAACATCCATTTCCTACAACACGCATTTATTAAATACCTATTGTGTGCCAGGCACTGGAGATAAGACCAAATGAACCATATATGAAAAGATGATTTTTCCTAACCTGATCCCAATATTGCTGGAGGTCCTGGTGGCCCTGGGGGTCCTGGAGGTCCTGGGGGTCCATGAGCTCCATAACCAGGGGGCCCAGGCAAACCTGGTGCCCCAGGGGGGCCTCTGGGTCCAATGACAGAGTCACCTTTCTGGCCCTAGTAAGGCAAACCCATAGAGACAGAGGAAAGGATACAATTAATCACCTTGACATTTTGACTTCTGAGTAACTGTTAAGGAAACAGTTTTGAATTTCTCACTTAAAAACCTACATTTCCCACAAGAAACATGACAATTAAACATTCATTAATGACCTCATAAAATTATTTTTTCTCCACACTGACAGTGGTCAAGCATCATCCCAGGTACCTGTATTAATTAGTGCTTAACATGACTGTCCAGAAAGTCTGAAGTACCAGAAGGTATAGCACATGTTAACAAAGAAATCCAATTAAGTTATGTTTGCAAGAGAACTTGTTATGTACAATGCACATGTTTAGATGACCTAACATGGAGGATCCTTGCTTCCCCGTGTTTCCTCTAAGACATGGTGGGGGGAGTAACCTCCTTTGGCTGGTTATGTAGCAGAAACAGGTTGCATCTTTTAGACTGGCTAGACTGAAACAGTTGCTCTTTCTTGGGCATTTCTTTCTGCTACATTCAGGGAGTGAACATCACAGTTTACCCTCGGGTATCACCCTTGGGTAGGAGGAGGGGTTACCCTGGTTCTGAGAAATGGTCTGGGTGTTTGTTTTGGTTTTATTTGGTTTATCCTCCGTTTTAGAATAAATCCCACCAGACTGGGAAGTTCAACCTTTAATTACCCTGGGACCAGAATTGCAGGCCAGGTGGTACAGGCAGATGGGCCAATAGGGAAGCCCTAAGAAGTCAGAGTGCCTGAGATTGGAACCCAAGTTGGTTTTGGGACTTGGAACTAGGAACTGAGCTTATATATTTCTATATATTTTTATTATGCCTTTTGAAGTAAACATTCCTTTGTAAAAGCTAATCTGATAGTGGCTATATGAAACCAGGGTACAGGGCACCACCAAAATCCTTGGCAGAATGGCCAGTGTTTATGGGCTGAAGTGATTTTCAGAGAACCTCCACACCCTCAGTCCCCCTTAAGAGTATCAGAGAACCAGGAAGAGGGGGAAATGTAACACACCTGGCTTCCAGGCAATGGAGACCACAGTGGTCAGTGTTGCATGTTATAGAAAGAAAACAGTAAAGAAAGAGGAACTGAAATCAGTTACATACACACTAATTCTACCTTGGTATGTGAAAGCAGCAACATTTGACAAGAACTGAGACTCACATTCAATAGTTAGGTTGTTTTTTTTTGTCTACACTTGCAATTTCATTGGTATAAGAAATTCCAGACAGAAATTCTCTCTACCACATTCACTGGTTTGTGATTTAGAGCTTCGGAAGTTTGCTGGAATTACTGGAAGGTTAAGTGATATGTCCAAGGTCTCCCAGACAGTAGGTGTCAAAGGTAGAACTTTTCCCAAGGCTTCTGATTTGGTGGTCAGCTTTCAATCCAGTATACTGCATTATTGCACTCCACTGTTTCTACATTATTAAATGAACATCTGTAGCTTTTGTTTCATTTAACAATGGGGAATAATGGATGTATCTGGTTTTACATACAATTACAATCACTTTTGCATATTACTTTGCTTGTTTTCATTTTTTGTATACGCTTTATTTTGTTCTTGTTCAAATCTATAAGTGTTTACACATTTGTCACTAGAAGTTAAAACAATTAATTAATTAAAAAAGAAATTGTAGCACTCCCTTAACCCCATCAGAGAATGATGGATAAATTTTTTTTTTAAACTTAACAGTTCTCTACTGTACAATAGAAGCTCTTGATTTAAGAGTCTCCTTAAAAATAATTGACTTAAGAAGAGATAATTATATCCCACTTTAGGGCTAAACAAAAGAAGAAATATTTGTAATCTTTAGATTTTGATTCCCACCCAGGAAGGGGCATTTCTTATATGAAACTATTAAAAAATGAAGCTTGGGGAAAACTTTCTCCAGGTAATTTATGTACCAGTTAAAAACCTGAAGCACCCACAAGAGTAAACAATTACAGATCCTTAACCTGACAGCAAAGAGAGGAATGAGTCAGCTTGTTCCCTCCTCCCCAACTTCTTTTCATTCTCTGTGGAATCAAAAGAAGCTATTGTGAGAAACCATCCCAGTTATCAGCCTGTTTGCCTATTTATAAAAGAGGAAATAATTTATCTGTCAAATTACATGAGTTGCAGACTCTTATGAACATTTTATTTACTTATCAGTAATATTAGATGTCAAAAATAATGGCACGAAATGAGAATGTGTAGCATCTATTTAATAATATACTCTTCAATCTTTACTAAATTTAAAATAGAAACAGGGACAGGATTTTGAATACTATTGGAAATAAGTATGTCCTTTTCAATCTCTAATTAGATAATGCATACAAATACAATGAAATTGTGGAAAGATCTTTGCTTCCATCAATGTAAGGATCTCTTGGGGTGGAAAATTCCAGGCAGATACAGAATTCAATCCATCTTTGAGATAAATCCTAGGAAGTTACCAGAGGCACATCAAGGTTAAATAGCTTGCCTAGGGTCTTGCATCCATTAAATGCCTGAGGCATGATTTGAACCCAGGTCTTTGTGACTTCAAGTCCGAAACTCTATCCATTGTGCCACACTACTTTGATAGATGATAGATAACTATGCAAAATTATTTTATAGAATTTTGAAGACCAGTTATGCTGGTCAACTCTCCAGATATCATGGTTTGCAAAGACTTGAAGAGCCAAGATGCTTACATTGCCTATGAGAGGAATGAAGTGACTAGGGAGATGAAGTCTTGAGTTCAGGACCTACTTCTGCCTTGTTTTGGCAGAGTAACCCTTGGCAAGTCATTGGACATCTCTGAGCTCTAAGGTTGTCCAAGGCAACAAGTTTCAGAAAAGGCACTGACCTTTGCTGATAGGAGCTTCCTCACCTACAAGTTTGTTAGACAAATAAAATCACAAGTCAAGACTCCATCCCTGATATTGTCCATGATTTCTTAAGATGTAACATGAGAACCACCAAAATTCACATTATGTAATTTACAAGAAATTACAGTTTTATATGAAGCAACAAAATATCACTGAATTTCGCGAGAAGCAATCCCACCAAGGGGATCGTAAACCTCACACATTACACGTTTTCATTATGCTAACCATACACGAGCTATCTTAGGATGGCTAAAAGGAGGTAGTATGTTTAATTGGCCAGCTAGGGAAGCTCACAAGCAAGTGGTTTTCTGCTGCAAGGAATCAGTATGGCAACACAAAAGGAAAGGCACAGTTGGATAATGTTAAATTCATTTCACACATCTATACTAAATGTTTGGTCTTCATAAACTCAGTTCTCAACTAGCTAGAAGTGTAGAGGAAATTCATGTTTCAGATTTGGGTTGGATTAACTGACTTCTAAAATAATTTTTAGCCTTTAAATTCTATCAACTCTCTCAGTGGGGGTCTTGATTATTCCTTAGAACTTCTAGGCCCAGAACAAAAAAAAAGTCTATGAATATGTGGTATTGTTCATCTGGCAGCTTGCTCAGTGACAGGTTTAATAAAGAATCCACTTTAAAGCAATTGACAGAGAAAGCTTCTGCCTAGAGGTCCATATAATTTTGGATAGACTGGGGAACTGGGCATCACCTCTGTCCTGCTTTTGAATTTGTGCAGAAGACCTAGGCCCAGGTGAAGTAAAGAAAGCACAGGCTATCACTAGCCTGAAATCTTATTGAAGAGTTGAATTTTCTATTGGAGAATTCAGCCTGGACCTACAGGGTGCCATTTCTCTTAGTTAATTGCTGGCAGCTAGTTGCTGTTAATTACATTTAATTGTTAGCAGGTCCTACGGGCAAGATGGAAATTTTTTCATAAGGTTTTCTGCCTGGAAGTCATGTTAAGAGGCCATAATACTCTCTGTGGATGCAAGGACTGTTCTTTTAGTCCAAATTGTAGCATATTGAAATTACCTGAAATGCTAATATTGAGGCTTTCAGAAATGGTCCCCCATCTGAGGCCCAGTTAGAGGTGGTAGAAAGGGAAGTAACAAATCTTCTATAATTTAGATAGAGATCACATGGAGTTGCCAATGAGTCAACTTATTTCTCGTTAGTGATGTAAGTAAAGTGAGAGAGGATAGGAGGATAACTAAGCTGGGGAAAAGATCCAAGGTGGGAGGGAGAACAAAAAGTCATCTAGCGTCTAACAGAGAATGAGTTGTCTCAAAGGCAAAGATAATGATAACATGAATAACTAATATGTATATAGTGTTTTAAAGTTTGTAAATCACTTTACATATGTTCGCTCATTTTTCTTTTTTGATCATGTGGTGCAAAGAAATCAGAGAGACAGATGGAGATGGATATTCCTTGGCAGGTTCAGCCTGCCTTTTAACAACCCTAGGCAGCTCTTGAATCCTGTCTGCTTGGTGCTTAAAGGGACATGAGCCTTAGTACCTGGCTGGATTTGGATGACTCTGCCCTAGTGCTGATCTGATCTGATGAGTGAGTGAGTGAGTGAGTATAGCTCACTCTATCTAGCCAGCGGCTGAGCACACCATGTTTCACATTCCAATCCATGCCAGTCATTTTCTTGCTATCTACCCTGCTGCCCTGTATGTATGTACCCTTTTGGAATTGTGGAAAGAACCCTGGCTTTGAAGTCAGAGTAGCTTGGTTTCCCTTATTAATTGTGCCTCCGAAACTTATTGCCCTTGTGATCGTGGGCAAGTTAGCCTTACAAAGGCATGATTTCCTCATCTATAAAATGAGATGATTGGACCATATGGCCTCTGAGGTCCTTCCCAGCTCTAGCTGTAGGAGTTTATGATCAATCTCCTGGTCTGAGGACAGTAAAAAAATCAATAAGAACTTTGCATATGGAAAGAGCATGTCAATCAACTACCCTATGCCTGCATTGTGACTTCCCAGTCATTTTCCTTGGTCATCACTCCCTACATATGTTTTTCCTTCTTTGGTAGGGACTATTTTTCTTTTATATTTGAACCCGTACATTTAACCCAGTGTTTAGCATATAGTAAGCACTTATTAAATGAGTTTCATTCACTCATTCCTGCCAGCTGCTGTAGCAGTAATTGGGCATGTCACTTATTTGGGACTTAGCCTATACCACCTAGTATTGTCATATTCTTTATCTATGAGTCCTGTAAACTTGTTGTGGACAGAGACCCATCTTATCTATCCTTTCCAGAAAATAGCATGGTATCTTGTGTGTTGCAGATATTCAAATGAATATTTGATGATCATGATTATATCTTGAATTGTAAGGAACTGTAAAAGTTCCTAAGCTATGTGACTCATCCTAAATTATATGCACAAATTTTATGAATACGTTTACAATGTTAATGTTGACATTTTGAAACTAAAAAGGTAAACCACTAACTTGATTGTTTTATATCCTCCCAGTCCTGTTTTCTGCTAGATTTGGCAGCGTGGACTCAGTGTTTGGAAAGTGATTGTTCCTTTTCAGTTACCCTCATTGACTGGGCACCCCTCAACTTCTCTATTTAGAAAACCATAGAATCTCAGCTCTTAAAAGGGCCCCAGAGGCCATCAGGTTCCAGTCCATACCGAAGCAGGGATCTCCTATATATAATCCACAACAGCATATTGTCCATTCTCTATTTGGTAACCAATTTGTGGGACCGTGCTGGGGGACACACAGACAAGGTAAACTCCCATTTTAAGGAGAGTAGGAGGAAGGAACTCAACAACTTTTTAAATGTTAGCATATAATATGGTATTTATGTGTCGCTCCCTTTAAAATGGGAAGGGATAGCAACATTTCAACAGTTTGGATCCTGTTCCATTGCCATCCACAAATCAACCTATATTTGTTGAATTCTAATTAAGCTTAGCACTGTGTTGGGTCATCTCTTGCTTTTGCTACATAATTGGCCCACTTCCTGTTAAGACATGCTGTGGAATGTGTTTTTTAGTCTGTGAAATAAGTCATTACTGACAATATGCTACAGTCAGTCTTCTTATACCCACTATGTATCTTTTCATTGTTCTTTGTATCATCTACTGGGTTCTTCTGAAGCCAGTTACTGCATGATTTATGACTATGGCATCATTAAGGAAAATCCGGATACTCAAAATACAGACTTTTTAAAGTTGGTGAGCACCTTGAAGCACTGAGATTCTGTGCGGCTTCTTTGATATGATCCAGCCCTCTCTCCTCCTATTCATTTCTGGACCCATTTTATTGTCTATACACAGTATCTGTCCAGTTCATAATGGGGAACCATAGATTCACTCATTGGGGTATCTATCTATTCAATTGCATCTCATTATCTGAGAAATATGCATTTGTTATCTACTTTTTCTTTTTAATGTGGATTGATGCTGTCAATATATCTGGGTATTTGACTGCACCTACAGATAATGGCCACCATTCCTTTCTAGAGCAAGTGAATGACATTCGAAAAATATTACTTGATGGTTAATCTTTTACAAGTTTCCCACATTCAGAATTTTGCTTCAGATTCCACAGATCTGACAGGGGCTTTTGGATGGCCCAGAAAATAGCAATAAGATAGTATAGAAACCAGCTAGCAAGCCTTGGTGACTAGGCAACAATACGGCCTAGTAAATCACATAGTAAGTAGTCAAAAAGAGGAAGCCTATGAGTTTTGGTCTAGACTCTGCTGTCTAGTTTCAGTTTGACGTAGTTATTTAGCCCAGTTCCTTTTGGAAAAATGATTCATGTTTTATATCTAGAAATTCTATTTAACTATGGAATAGTTACTTATATGGTATTGAGTGCTCTACCCCCCACTTTTTCTGCAACTAGTCTGATGTTACATTTGAATTTTTTTTAATCCTAATTCACTTTCTTTGGGTTAAGGTGTTTTGCTTTATTATATAGGGGTTTTGATTTGGGGGTTTATTGGTTCCCTCAAATTCAATAATCCTAAACCATTTGCCCTTTTTTTCTTAAACCACCATTTTTCTCAGGGTCATGCTATGTTGTTGGAAATCAGGGAACACCAGAATTTCAGATGAAGGAAAATTGCACAGTACACAAAAGGCAATGCAGAAATATGGATAAAAGATCCATAGCATGTTACCAGGTCTTGGTTTGTATGCTGGAAGTGATCCAAAACATATCATTGAAGACATGTGTGACCAGAAGAGGAGGTAAACTAGTCATGTGATGAAACTGAGGGATAGAAAACACTGCATTGAGTCCATAAAATAGTCAAATGAGGATTGGATGTAGAGTTAGAGGATCTAGGTTTGAAAGTTGATTCTGCAAGTTATCTGTATGACCTTGCTCAAGTCATATAGGCTGTTCTGTGCTGCTCAGTTGTTTTTCAGTCATGTCCGACTCTTCGTGACCATATTTGGGGTTTTCTTGCAAAGATACTGGAGTGGTTTGCCATTTCTCTCTCCAGCTCATTTTACATGTGAATCAATTTAGGCAGACAGGGTTAAGTGACTTGCCCAGGGTCACACAGCTAGTAAAGTGTTTGAGAGCTGGATTTGAACTCAGGAAGAGTTTAAGTCATGTGACCATCTACAAAATGAGGGGACAGTCTTTAATATTCCTTCCAGCTCCAGATCTATTATCCTATAATTCTATGATATTAAGAGAACTGTAGTGAAATTTCTAGGCATTAGGTAAACCCTCTATGGAAGATTTACAGAAAGACAAGCACACAGAACAAAAAAGCAGGATCTGTTATCTGCGCAGATAGAGAAAATATTTCACACTGAAGAGATTGTGAATCTATTTAGATCTTGACCTAATTTCTAATTATTCCTAATGCAATATATAATTTCCAATGAGAAAACTGACTTCATCACGGGAATATGATCTTTAAGGGATATTGCTTACCATTTGTCCAGGACTTCCTGGCAGTCCAGGGGGCCCGGGCATAAAAAATCCACCATTGGAGTCTCCCTTTTCACCTTTGATCCCTTTGTTTCCAGACTCCCCCTCAAAGAAAACACCATGGAGAAATTTAAGGATAAAAAACAAAGTGAACCAAACCTCATAAGCCCAGTAACCCTTAAGTAATGGTAGTTAAGCAGAGTGAAGAATTAAGTACCTTCATTCTATCCATAAAGTGTTTCAAGTATGTAACAGGAATTGGGGGACCTGAAAGAGAACATTATTAAAAAAAGGTTAATTTCTGTTTCAGAAATACTCAAAAAAATCTCCCAGTAGGTAAACATTTTAATTTTTTTGGTTGTATGTCACTAGAATGTAATGTCAACCTTGACATTAAGGGTTAATAGTGGTTGCAATCGCAGCCCTACCTCAGTTGCTTTTCTCAAAATATAAGAGGAAAATAATATAGTCTAAAAGAGAACACGTAAAATACCTGGTGGTCCTGGTTCACCGTCATCTCCTTTCTCACCCTTTGGGCCTGGCTGCCCAGGTAGGCCCCAGGAGCCCTTTTCTCCTTTAACGCCTGACATTTTAAAACATACAGAAAATGATTTTAAATCTTTATGAAATGGTCACAGAATATGGTGACGTTTTCAAAAAGGGCATCCTACGCAGGTGCCCATTGATTGAGATATGGCTTAAAAATTGCATTGCATGAATTTTATGGATTATTACTCTGACGTTAGAAATGACAAATATGAAGAATTCAGAGGCTAAGCCAAGAAATCAATATAAACAATGACTCTAACAATATAAATGAAAAGAATAAAGAGACTGAACAATCCTAACAATAATAGAATGACCAAGTTTATCCTTCTTGCTCTTCCACACACTGCCCTCCCTTCTTTGCCATGGGGAGGGGGGGTGTAGGAGGGAGAGAGAGAGAGGTTATAGTTGTAGAACATTGCATAGGTGTATTTTCTGATTTGACTGATAGTGTTGATAAGTTTTGTTGAGCTACCTTTTTTTTTCTACTCTACATTTTTTTGGTTTTTGTTATAAGAGATGGTACGTTAGGCTGGGGAAAGGTGGTGGAAAGAAGGAGAGGATATATTTGGAAATTTAGATGATATGAAAACAAAAGATACTAATAAGAAAAAATATATATATACATATGAATATACATTTGTTTTTTATTGGTATATGCACATACACATACATGTATATGACATACAACCATATATATATGATATATATAATCATATATATATATAAACAATTTTCCTTGTATGTGAAAGTCTGGATTTACAAAAATAACCCCCTCCCCCAAAAAGAGATTGAGTGTGTTTAATGGGGAAAAGCACTAGAAAAATTCTGAATTCTTAGTTTTGAATTCTAGCTCTTTCGCTTGTTATGTGAGCTTGGCCCTGTTACATTACCACTAAAAGTTTTAGTTTCTTCACCTAATTTGCAGAGTTGTTACAATTTATGAAATAATGCATGTGTGCAAAATGTAATTATTATTGTTTGTGTTATGTGTTCGTCTTCTCTTTACAGAATAATTCTCTATGGGATCCTTTTCTATAGTCAACGTTCACAATGCATAATATGAAGATTTACAAAAATTCGGTGTACGTAAAACTGTTCAAGTGCACTATAGAGACAGGCAGGAAGACTATAGAGACATGGGCAGGACTACTTAGAGGTCATTCATTCAAATCTCCTCACTTTGCAGATAAGGAAAACGAGGCTGGAAGAGAGGAAATGACTTGCCCAAGGTCATAGAAAATAATTTGTCACAGAGCTGATTTATGAATCTGGATCTTAGGACTCCAGCTCCTGTATTTCTGTAAATGGAATTCTCAGTCATAGTTTCCGTTTTCATTAAAATGTTTAGTTGCTCAGACAATGATTTATTTTAGGTCATAGATCCATATGAGTGTTTATCCATGTACAGAGCACAAAAATGAGGAAAATATTACAATTTGCATTGAACAGTGTAATTTCAAGATTTCATCTGGTTGAACACTAATGTGAGTTGACTTGCAATGGAATTCTTTTGGAGGAAATATTTATGCTTTAGTTTTGAGATAAAGAATTGTGCTTTTGAAAATATTCAACCATTTAAAAATTTTGATGAATTAAGGGAGTACACTTATGTCTAGAAAAACTTAAATGAGTTCATTCTGCTCTATATTCCGAGATGTTGCCACCCAATGAGCCAATGCCCATTGTGTCACTTTACCCGATGGGGAAAAAATAGACTTGGTCCCTTGGACCCTTTAACTGTAGGTTCCATGACAACACTTAGTTTATTCTCTTTAATATTTGTTGCTGGAATATTTTCAGTTGTCATTATCTCCCATCTCCCTATTATCTCTGTGCCTTTGCAAAGACTGTCTCCTCCATGCCTAGAATGTACTCCTTCCTTTCTCACTTCTGCCTTCTATAACCCTTAGCTTCTTTCAGAACTCAGTCCTACAACCAGTTCCTATGTGAGGGCTTTTCTTGACCTTACCAGCTGCTAGTTCCAACTTCTTCCATCATATATACACTCACACACATGTGTATGTATATATATATATATATATATATATATATATATATATACACACACATACATGCATATATACATGTTGTTTTCAGTTGTGTCCAACTTTTCATGTCTCCATTTGGAGTTTTCTTGGTAAATATACTATGATAGTTTCCTTTTTCCTTCTTCAGCTCATTTTATAGATGAGGAAACTGAGACAAATAGGGTTAAATGATTTGTCCAAGGTCACACAGCTAGTAAGTGTCTGAGGTCAGATTTGAACTCGAGCCTCAACACTCTCTCCACTGTGCCACCTAGCTGCCCAGACACACACACGCACACACACACGCACACGCATACACACACGCACACACACACGTGTGTGTACAGATATATATGTAAACTTATATGTATACATGTCTCTTCTCCTACAAAGTAAACTCTTTAAGAGAAAGTGTATTTCATCTTTGACTTTGTATCCTAAGTGTCTGGCACCTAATTCAAGAATGCTTGTTAGCTGATTGATTTGTTATAGTTTTGTAGAATAAAAGAAAGTGTTAGATAGGAATCCACTGGGGAAAGTTTTAAAGATTCGTCTTGATAATGAAGGTACACACTGTTAAAGCAAGACAAAGAACTCAGTTGGACCTAGTGTGGAACAAACCATAGATATCAGTAATTCAGCCCACTGTACCACAAAACTGACTATATCCATAAATATAATCTGTTTTTTCCTTTGACCCAGTTATTATGTGCTCTATTTCTTTGTTATAGTGCTTCCCCCTTAGCAATTTCCTCAATGGCTCCACTATTAATGTATATTTATTGTTCAATCAACAAGCATTTATTAAGCACTTACTGTGGTCTAGCTAGCATTGTGCTGAATTTTGGGGATATAAATACAAAGAAGAAGCAATATTTCCTCTTAAGGAATTTACATTCTGACTAGAGACAAGAAAATAGGTACAAAGTACAGGTAGAATAAATGTTTAGAGAATCCATAAAGATATATATAAGGGTAGTTCAATACAAAGTAATTTGGAAACAAGAGCACTTGTAGGGGAGCAATCAGGAAAGGTTTTCTGTAGAAGGTAGAGCTTGAACTGTGTTTTGAAAGAAGAGAGGAATATGTCATAATTGCTTGGAAATGTTATGTGGTTCCTCCCTGCCCTCTCCCTGCCCAGGAGACTTTTGAAATATATAGCCATTCACTGAATTCCTTCTAGGGGCATCGAACAATTAGAAATGCTTTTTCTCTTGGCTCTTGAAGGCCAAAACATATGTGATAAATATAAAATGAATAAAAAAGTGAGTACCATGGAAAGTTACTAGTTCTGGATTCCCAGGATGAGTAGGATTGACCTAAAAAGAGACAAAAGAAGGAATCACTTTACATTCAAGATAGATTAACTTATCATATGGTTGTTGTACATCTGATCTCATGTAGAGGAGTAGATTTAAGTTCGACAAACATTTAAAACTTCATTCATGTCAAACTAAATGCCATTCACATGCACAGCCAACCTCCTACTTTGGTTCCTATGCTAGATGAATCCTCAGAGACTCATCCAGAAGTCTGCAGTCTCAGTCACATGCAATGCTTTCAGTAAAAGGACGTCTCATGCAACCTGGCTCCCTGTGGCATCCAGGCTTATTGCTAAAGGGTTTGAGAAAAGGGGAAACTGGAAGCTTTTAGATAATCGATATTTTTTAAAAAAAATCAAATCTCATCATTTCTTTTCTTTTTTAAATGGAATGGATATAGCTGAGAGTTCTTCCAGTCCTCAAGAATTATTCATCAAATTATTTAGCACTGTCTTTTTCATCTTGACAAAGAAAGAGACATTTGGAGATAGCCATAACATATCTTCTTGATTGAGCCCATGGTTTTCTGTTTAGATAGCTTCCCACTCCTTTCTTTTCAGAGTAACCTATATACTATGGATTGGTTCTGGCCCCATGAAAAGCAACCAGTCTGTGGAGTGGGAATATATCCAGAAATGACAGTATACGAGGCAAATCTCTTTTCTTCCTTTCTGCATTATATTTTAAACCTCCATAAAATTCTCATTCTCTCATTGTCAGAAACCTTATATCGTTCCTAGACTGCAGTGAGTTTCTAAGATGAGACTTTTCTGAGTCAATCAGCATCTACAAATAACAATGCTATCTTTCCTTCAACAAACATTTTACCATTGCTTTTTATTATTTAATGTATTTATTTAACGTATTTAAAGTATTTATTGGCATTTACTTCTCCTATATGAGTCCTGAGGGGAAGAGTAATATATGATATTTGCACCATCACGAAATGCCTAAGTAGTTATATTGGATAGTATATCAAAATACATTAAATATCATATCTCCTCCCACTCATCCTCTTCCATAAAAGCCCTAGTGGTTATATTCAAATCCCTCCAAAATTTGGACTGCATGGTTAAACTCAGAGAGGACCCTCAGCCCTCAGTTCTCAGGGACTCCCATACTCCCTTTAATCTTCTTTGTCATTCAAACCAAAGTCAAGCCAAGTCCTGTTTGATTCCTGTGTATAGAAGAAAGCAAAGGAAGCAAGAAGGGGAACATCTATTCTGACCTTACTTCATACCAACAAGGAGGATATGGTTTATGAAGTAGACGTAATGGGAACCAAGTGGTAACGTTACCCTAGAATTTATGGTAATCAAAAAGGATAGGGCATAGGCATTGGGCTTAGGTATATATATTACCCTGGACTTAAGGGTTTTTTTTAACTTCAGAAAAATAATAGGAACGATTCCATGTCCTGAGAGTCTAAAAGGAAAGCTAGTGTAAGAATATAGGAAGCTCTCAGAAAAAAAAATGAAAGTAGAAGCAGAAATGACCACAGTAAGAACAAAGAATGGGAAGAGGTATCTCATGAATATAAGGATTGAACATCTCATCCAATGAATTTAGATTATAAAGAGGATCTTTCTGTGTTCATTCTTCATTTTTGAAGCAGTCCATGACATCAGAGAAATGATGACATGACTTGTACTTGACTTTGTTTTGAGTGAGTGAGGGCTTACTTTCCCCTCCTGAGCCTTCTGGATCCAGTGATCAAATATTCATCAGGATGACTGGAGAAGACCCAGGATGCAATGGGAGACCGTGAGGTTAGGCCACTCAGTGAATAAGCCTCTCTAACAAGTAATTAGGGAATAGCCCCTTTAATGAGCAAAAGAAAAAAATAAGTAAATCAAACTGGGAGGGAAATGGGTTTTACTGGCTAGATTTATGCTTGAACCTAAAATAATTTTACCTAGACTAATGAATATTTAGAAAGTGACTAGATACAATTCTATCTCAGTACCTCCTTTTAGAGGGCAGTAGATTGATCAGCCTTATAGCCTCCATCATCTGTTTCCCTTCTTGGCAAGAATTAAAACCTTCCTTGGAAAAGTGAATGAAAGAGACTCTAGGGACATCTATTCACACCTCCCTGCAGGTTCCATCTCAATAGACCCGTATGCGCACATATAATCTATGCAGACAACACACAGACACACAGACATGCATGCATACATGTTGCATCAGAAAGAAATTTAAATCCATTTTTAAATTGCAAATGGACAGCTGTCCTCTCCCTCTCCTTTCTCTTCTGTAGAACACTGTTCCACTCTATAACATCCCAAATGTTGGTCACATTTTCCCTTCTCCATCTTAGATTTTATGAGGTTTTTTGTTTTGCTTTCTTTTCATTGAAACTTTCTTTTTGTTTCCTTTAGGAACACTTCTCATTTGTCCCTAACCACCTGGATTGTGGAAAGGTATTCAAGTCTTTTCACCTTCTTCTCCAGGACACCAGTCTACCCTTGGAACACAGAAAATAGTAATTTAGCTGTGGTAGAAAAGCAAATATCAGAGGCAGCTAGGTGGTGCAGTGAAAAGAGTATGGGCCTAGAATCAGGAAGACTTGAGTTCAAATCTGGACTCAGACACTTCTTACATAAGTTATTTAACCCCTTTACCTCCAAAAAAGGGAAAAGAAATATAAATGTTTAATTGATTCAAATAATTGTATCAATTTCTCCCTGTGCTCCAAATTCACTTACTGAAATCTGACCCCTTTTACGTCTAACTTTTGGGTTCAATATTCTCTAGAGCTACAAAAAAGAAATATAAAAATCCCCTTTTGGTATAACTTTGATTCATCTCCCTCCCCACCTTCATAGCAAAGTCTCTAGTATTCATTCTTGTTGGGTCAGGGTGAGTAAAGTCATCTGCCTCTTCTCTGCTCCAGAATGCACATAATATGTCCCCATAGAGTCCACAATTCTTACTGTGTATTCCTAGGTCTGGAGATAAACATAGGAACTGCTTTTCATTTTTCTTCCAACTTCCAACATGCCCCCAAGCAGCTAGCATCTAGTTCAGGCTAATTGCATTAAACCTTGAAACTTGGGCCTCTTTCAGGCACTTAAAAACACTGTAGGAGGAAGGTTGGAGTAGGTGACTATTGTCCTGCATTTCTGCCATCAGGAAAAAATTTCCTGGCCTCATTTTATATAATTTGAAGTATTTGCCTCTTCCCTTTTGAAAATCAGGACAAATCTGTGACCATCTGCAATCTTCTGCTATCTCTCTCCTTCTCAATGTTTTCTCATTAAATCTCTGACTCTGGTTCAGTAATCACATCTTCATATTTTTTTGGTATGCAATTCATCTAGGTCAAGTGACTGGAATTTATTTAAAGCAAACAGGTCTTCTCCTATTTTCCCTAATCTTATGTTTCAATTTCTTTATAATCATCTTTCGTTGGACTTTTTAAGTATAAAGATCATTCTTCCAGATAGGAAAAGTTAAAAGCAAAATAGATGTGTTTCTGCTTTGTTAATATCATCCACTCAACCTCAAGCAGTGAACCTATCAACAACTTCATTAGCTTTAGCTCTGAATGGCTTTTGAGTATTTAAAAATTCAAATGTATTCTCAAATAATTGAAGTATACCAATCAATAACAGATCAATAAGCACTTATTAAGCCATGAAAGAGATATGACAGATTTTCTGAAATTTCTGAGAAAATTCTGACTAATAGCAGTATCACTTGTATGTGTGTGTGTGTTCGTCCGTTGCTGAAGAAGACCATGCCACCAGAGAAATGATGACATGACTTGCACTTGACTTTGTTTTGAGTGAGGGAGGGCTGTGCTGGTCACCAGCCTCACTTCTCCTCCAGAGCCATCAGAATCCAGTGACCTGGTCTGCAGCCAGGAAGACCTGAGTTCAAATTCTGTTTCAGAATCTTACTAGCTATGTGACCCTAGGCAAGTCACTCAACTTCTATTTGCCTCAATTGTTTCAACTGTAAAATGACTATAATAACAGCACATACCTTGCAGGGTTCTTGGAAGGATCAAATAAGATACTATTTGTAAAGCACCCAGCATAGTGCCTAGCATGCAGTAAGCACTATATAAATGCTTTTTCATTTTCTTCCCACCCCACCTCTATTGGAGTGACTGTGTAAGAATCTTCATGGGTGAATAACTCAAAGCAATAGAACTCATTTGAATATGAGTTGTATTTTGTTTCTGGAAGGTAAGTTATAACTATGCTTTTATAAAGGCAACTTGTATTTCCTATCTCTGATGTGCTCTTTGTTTTTCTTACTTTGTTACTTAAGACAGCATATATATAACTAGGAACACTAAATAAAGATTGATATTTAGTTGTTTATAACATCTTGAGATTGTCTTTGATGGAGATGGCCTGATGGTAAAGAAAGCCAGATGTTCTGAAATATCAGCTAAAAATTGCCAGAGATGTTAGATGTCTGCTTGCTTAGCTAGCCTCAGAAATAGCGTCATTATCAACTGACACCTTTAAAGTATCACAGATTCTCAGAATTCGAAGGGATTTCAGAGGCCATGTAGTAAAGTTCAAAGTGCAACAAAAACCCACTCCATAACATGCTAGATATATTTATATAGCTATTGGTATGTATGTGTATGTCTACATCTATCACTAATACATTTATATATCCTATACACATATACACATACATACATATCCAGTATTTATTTGTATCCTAGATATATATCTAGTATATAGTAAACATATATCTATCTTCAGTATATTTATATATATCCAATATATTTGTAGATATCAAGTATATTTATATACATTCAGGATATTTGTATATTTAATATATGTATATCATTATATTTACATACCCAATATATTTCTATGTGTTCAGAATATTTATATATATATACCCAGCATATATATATATACATACTATATTTACATATATATCTAATTATATTTAGATATACATATGTATACACATCTACATCTATATATACGTCCAGTATTTTTATATTATTTTTTGTCATTTTTCAGTCATGTCTGACTCTTCATACCTCTTTTTGGGACTTGGTAAAGATATGAAGTAATTCACCATTTCCTTCTCTGTGCATTTTTATGCATACACAATATACTTATGTTTATCTTATACACACATACATATGCATACATATATATCCACTACATAATACTGAATATTCCTCCATAGTATACTGGAGTGGGGGAGGGGGGTACTAGCTCCCTAGGCAGCCAATTCTAATTTTGGGTGACTCTGGTTATTAGAAATTTTTTCATTACATTGGGCTGAAGTCTGTCACTTTGCAACTTCCATCACTGCTCCTAGTTCTGCCCTCTGGCACTGAAGAGTTCAAATCTTATCTCCCTTCTGCATAGCATGCCTTTAAGTATAGCTATCATTGCATCTCTGTCTTCTTTTTATCTAGGTTAATATCCTTGATTCCTTCAACCAGTTGTCATATGGCATGAACTAGCAATCTTTTTTAACTACATTTGTCACATGATTGTATATTCACTTATTATCAATGTCCTTCCCAAAATATAGTACCTAGAACTGAATACAATACTCCAAAAGTGGCAAAAGGGCAAAGTTCAGTGGGATCATCTGTTCCCTCTATTAACCCAGATTGGACTGATTAGTTCTCTATGCAAACACATAGGTCTCCTTAGCCCATTTTCCCCTTTCTGCTCCTTATGAATAATGTGTCTTCAGAATTTGATTCTTGAGAGCTGACTTCCACATAGAATTTTTACTCACACAATCTTCTCAATCTTTTCTCAGTATCCTTTGAAATCTGTTGTCTCAAAATATAGAATTCGTGACTATTCCTGGCTCTTCTCTCACAAACTCTAAGATGAAACGGTCACTTCCCTGCAAGGGTCCAGTCATCTCCAGCCTAGCAGATAGTTTTTACTTGCCAATGAGAATCAATCCAGAATAGTACTTTTTCCCATTTCTTTCTTCACTTTTTGAAGGATAAATCATTTTTAAGGCAAGCCAAGAAATCATTAGCTGCTATGTTCTTGAAAAAGAGAGCTCTTGTAGGTTCCAAGATAATGGAATCCTCAATCATCACTCTGTCATGCCTCCATTTCAAGATTATGATCAATATCCCAAACTCTTCATTTCTTATTTCAGACCAAGTGATCTGAAGTACCTTCTGATGACAATATTGCATTGGCTTCTGCCTCCTTTGGTTTTTCACCCAAATGCTTTCTACTCCCTTTCCCTTCTAGTTTCTAGATTTCACATGTGGGTTTATATTCTTAAAATACAATGCCATTTCTCACCCTCCTCACCTTTGCCCCATCTACTCTATTGAATAAGGTATACCTATCTGAGTCACATTGTAGGCACAGGTTCTATCCTAATAGGTCTCAGTGCTACCCGTGAAGTTAAATTTATGTTAGACTCCCTAGTTTACTTTGTGCATTTGAAAAAATTATTGCTTATCAATTTTTAGATGTCATTTTCTATGAATTTCCAGGCATCTCTATTGTTAATCTCCTTATATCGCTGCTACTCTGTATGATGAGTGATACATAGGCAATTTCCTTCCTCCCTCTTCATTTTTAGTTTCAATTTGATTTTCAAGACTCCAAATAACGACTTTTTTTTTAGCCAACACTTGTTAAATGCACTCCATCCCTGTCTAAGAACCTATCATCTTATTTTAAGCCATGGTCCAGAAATACAAAATCTGTTCTCAGATAGAATCTTCTTAACCAACTGTTCACTTCCCAAATCTGCCTTTCTGTTCTGAAGCATTTGGTCTTCAATGGGTTGCAATGATGAAAATGCCACCTATGTGCTTAAAGTCTTCAGTTTTTTATGCAATACTTCATAATCCGTAGCTATGCATTCTAAATTCCTTCTGGTAGTATAGCTTGTGCCTCAGTAAATTGTAGAAATGGACAGTAGTTATCAGACGTGACAACCCTTGGGATGTCTTTTGTTACATCCTGGATTTACATGGTGGAAAGCTAGTAAACCTCTCAATGTAAGATTACCTTGTTACCGTTTCCCTTTAGGGGATAATCATGTCATAATCTGCACCTCAATTCTAGTCACAGAATTAGGTGTCAGGTAAATGGGCAGCAAAGAACCATGTGACTGAATTGAAATGATGACTTTTTATTGTAAACCTGGGTAGACTTCTTTGTTTCAACTTCTTTGTTTCAACATATCAACCTTCAATATCTCCCTAATGCATTTGAGATAAGTAGCTACAAATTTCTTTAACTAAGAACCCATAAAATTGTTCCAAAGTGTCAGAGAGTGCCTCAGGAGAGAGAACGTTCTTCATCACTGGTGATCTTTAAGCAAAGTCTAGACACAGTGATGTCAGACTCAAAATATGGATCCCTATGGACCACATTATTGACTTAGACAATCACTCATGAATACTACCTATGTGGTATTACATTTTTATTTATTTTGTTAAACATTTCCCAATTACATTTTGATGAAGTGCAGGATAGATTTGGGAACTCTGGTCTAGATTATCATTTGTCCAGAATATTTTAGAAGAGATTTCTGTTCATATCTAGTTTGAACTAGATATCATGTAATATCCCTTCTATTCTGAGATTTTGTTTTTCTATGCAGTTAAAATAAACTTCACTAGAGGTGTCTGACTCATGTCCTGTGGGTTGCAAAACTCTCTACTCTGGTTTGAACCAGATTAAAATTAATTGAGAAATGTTTAACAAAATAAATAAAAATACAACATAAATTATATTAATTTGTACTTTGCTTAGTCAATGTACTGCTACAGAAATCTGTTTCTTTTTGAGTTTGACACTACTGAACTATATTCTTCTTGACTTGCTATCTATGAAAAAAAAAGAATCTAATTGGCTATATTTCTCTCTTCTAGACAAGAGCCAAAAAAAATTGAAGATGGGTAAACTTTGCTTTTTATAAGAAGCCTGAATTCTAACCATCTGAATTTAGATCTATTTTCGGGTAAGAAAAGTTCATGTTATAATTCACAAATCCCATCTCTTACCTCTTAAAACCAATCTTGTACTGATGTCATCAAATGCATTTCTAGCTTTGATAAACACTTCAGTTTTCCTAAAACATCTCTTCCTGACCCTAAACTCTACTTTCAGGAAATCTCCTTAAGTAGAACTTCAATGGTTTACTAGATTTCAAGCTCCTTACTCATTCACATCCTGTAAGGGAGGGAGGAAGGAAAGGAATCTGGATCCTAGTATGTAATGGATTATAATCTTCCCTTTCTACCATGACCTGCCTTGACAATCATTCTTTAAAAAGTCATAAAAATAACTGATTTCAACAATATTATGAGATAGCTAATTCAAATAATGTCATCCTCATTTTACAAATGTGGAAACTAAGGTAGAGAAAGGTAAAAGTGACTTACCCAGGATCATACAACTAGGAAACTCCTCCAAGCTGAGATATAAACTAAATTCTCCTCATTCCCAGATCAGCATGTTTTCCATGCTATGTTAAGTGATACTATTAGATTCAGGAGAGAAGGTAGTATTAGGGAAAACATAGGATGGTGTTGTGGTTAGGCAAGCAGGGCAATAACCCAATGTCTAGCTTTGACCTAAATATAGTAATAATGTAAACAACACACAAATGTTTGTTAAGTACCTATCAGGCACATAGCTTACTGTCTTGCTAAGGCATGATCTAAAACATTAGTGGGATATCCAAAACTTAAGTTTGGATTCAGGACCTAGAGGGCTACAATATGGCCTTGAGGCCACAGGTTTCCCACCCCTGGAAAATTTACATATGGGGAGTTGTATAGTTTGACACAGAAGGATTTGTTGTTCAGTCATTTCAGTCATGACTCTTCATGACCCCATTTGGGGTTTTCTTGGCAAAGATACTGGAGAGGTTTGCCATTTTCTTCTCTAGCCTATTTCATAGATAAGGAAACTAAGGCAAACAGGGTTAAGTGACTTGCCCAAGGTCATACAGCTAGTAAGTATCTGAGGCCAGATTTGACCTCATGAAGGTGAGTCTTCCTGACCCTAGGCCTGGTCCTCTATCCACTGTGCCACCTAGCTTCCCTCACTGAAGGATGTGTGCTCTGACAAGGCAATATATGTTGTAGAAATTTTGCCAGAATAATTTGCTGTGTGCATCTATGTTACTGTGAACAGGAAAGCGTGCATGTGTGTTTAAGAAGACCCAGGTTGTTAATCTACCCATATTTATTGTGAAAGCCTATCTATCATTTGGTCACTGTTCTTCATTTAGATGGGGTTTGAGAGAGGTGGTCACCTCCATGGAAGCCCAAGGAAGTACAGCTACTTGTCATAGATTGAGTCAATGAGAGAGAGAGCGAGAGAGAGAGAGAGAGGGAGGGAGGGAGAGAAAGACAGAGAGACAGAGACAGACAGACAGACAGAGAGACTGGAGTCATTACTTTTCTAAGATCCCCTGGCTGCTCTTTCAGCACAAATCCTTTAGCGCTGAGCCATACAGACCTAAACCTACACAATTCTGGCCTCTAATGGAAAAGAACTTCTTCCATTTATTAAATAACCCTTGCTGGTATATATTTCCCCACTGAGGAAATCATGGATCTTTGCATTAAGGAAGTATTGAGGACTCAAAATGGCCCCTTAAGCCCTGTGTCCTTTCCTAAATTCTTTGGAATTTTATGAAGTATATGCCTATGACAAGGCCATTCATTTAAATCACTGACTAGTCTGTAAAATCAAACAAGTACTTAGCTATTTGATATGTAGACAATCTTTACTATTTAACTGGTTTATAGATTTTATAGACTCTAAGCAATGAGAGAGACCCAAATAGCCAAGATTTTTGTCTTATTTTAATAGGGAAAATGCTCCAATTTTGTGACCATCCTCCCTCATTGTTTGATTTGGCTTTCTTTATGATGGAAAGTAAAAGGAGACAGTACAATGAACTGTGAAATTTTGCTTTAAAGCCCCTGATGTAAAATATATCTGCTAAGATTTTTTTGTGTGTGTTGGTTTTAAAACCTTTTTTGGCAGTACTTGCACATATATAAAATTATATATGCATAAGTGCCATTTTATATTATCTTAAAAGCTTCCTGCTGCTTAAGGAATAGTGGATGCAAAACATTTTTGAGGTAGACTCCAAATCAAAAAAGACAGTGAAATAAAACGTAAGAGGACTGAACTATAAGCATGGAGCATGCCATTTTTACATTTTTTGAGGGGGGATGGAATTCATGCATGGTCAATGCCTGTGATTAAACAAGACACTCCACTTACTGGTGTTTTGCAGTGAGGTCTGGGAGAAATTGGGAAAACCGTCTGTTCAAGATGGAGAGCAAAGATAATTCAATAAATATATTTAAATACATAATGTATGTTCTGCTTTAATAAAAGTCAACAGAGAAGTCAAGTGATGTCTTGGAGGTACTCACTCCTTTGATGTTAATCACAGCCCCAGGTGGTCCAGGAGGCCCTGGAGGACCGGGTAAACCAGGAGGGCCCTAAGAGATAAAACAAAAGGAAGATGGTTATTCAAAAATCTCGGAAGGGAGGGAGTTTTCTAAAAAAAGAAAAATAATAAACAAAAGGAGAGACTTTGCTTTAGAAGGATCAATGAGTATTCCTATGACTAGGCTTAGACTACAGTTTTAGAAGAGCTGAGGAACTGACCCTGTACAATGGCCATACCTTTGAACTGGTTTCTCTGCCTCCTACCCTCCACACAGCCGAAAAATCAACAATCCTAAAGAAAAAGTCTGGCTATGGCATTCCTTTATTTAAGAAGTATCCATGACTCGTTCTCTCTAAGAAAGGATCATAGAATTACAGACCTAGAAAGAAAACTTCAGGGGACATTCAGTTCATCCCCCTCATTTTACAGATGAAGAAAGACTCAGAGCCTTTCCAAAGGTCACACAGGTAATAAGTGGCAGAAGTGAAATTTTAATCACAATCATTTGATTCAAAATCTACTGATTTATTGAACATGTTGGATAGAATACAAACTCCTTTTCTGATATTTAAAGCTTTCACCATCTGTCCACAAACTATGGCTTTCAAAGCCTTCATCATCTATCTCCTTTCCTTGCTTTGTAGATTGACTTCATGGTAATCATTCATCTAGCTGAGTTAGTCTATTTCATGCTCCCCATACATGACATTCAATCTCCCTCCCTTTACTATACCTTTGCACAGGTTATCTTGTCCTGAATGTCTGGAATGAACTCCCTCTTCTCTTCTGCCTTCTGGAATCTTTATTTCAATTCAGTTCAAAAGAAAGCCTTTAATTAAGACTCGACTCAAGTGCTACCACCTCCAAAAGATCTTTCTTGATCCTCAATTTTTTTGTATTCTTTCCTCACTATGAACTTTATTTGTATTTACTTTGTATTTATTTTGCAAAGATTTATCTGAGTCCTAATTGTTTCCCTCCCATAGAATGTAAACTTCTTGAGGGCAGGGACATTAAAAAAAATGCATTTGTATCTCTAATACAGTTCCTGTTAACAAATGCTTTTTGAATGGCTAACGTGGAAATATATTTCGCATAACATCACCTGCTTGCCTTCTCAGTGAATGAGGGAGGAGCTGGAGGGAGAAAGAGAATTTAGAACTCAAAATTTTAAAAAATGAATGTTAATAAATGAATGAATGAAGGCTTGTTGAATGAATGATTAAAAGACTGAGAAATGAAGATCCCTTGGGAACAATTCAAATTGCTAGGCTTGGGATGGTCCAAACTTGGCTAGCTGAAATGTTTTAGGTTGTGTGTATTTTCATATTAAATGTGAACAGTTACAAATCTGCCCAGAACAAAATTACGAATTGTAGGTTTTCATTTTGGAAAAAAAATAGGCATTTGAAATATAAAATCTATGTTCAACAAATTTCACTGAAATCTGTTAAAAAAAACTAAAATATGGAGTAAACTTCACTGAAACCTGTTAAATATGATTGAAAATATGGCTATTGCACAGTTTTTATCAGTTTTCATTTTGTTACAAAATGTTCAGAAATTATTTGTTTCTTAAACTCCATTGATGTTTCCCCCCACCCCAACTATTTATTTGCCTCAAATCTTGAATTCTTGGCAAATATATGGTATTATTTCTAATATCTATCCATTTCCTTGACATGTATGGTAGAAATTATTTTGATAAGGTCCATGTTTATTCTGTTTCTTTATAACTACACAAGAGGATTGCACTGACAAGAATAAATGAAGACAAGATTAAAGGAAACAATTCATTCTTTAATACAAAAAAACAGGAAAATTCAGTTAATTTTAAAAGGTGTTTAGAGCAAGTGAATTTTTGTTTAAAGACAACTTACATCATCTATCTATCTATCTATCTATCCCATGTATTTATTTATCTATCTATATCTATATAGATAGATAGATATTTAGAGAGGAGATACAGGTAACTTCTGATTTCGGATACCCCAAAGGTCAATAGGACTTTTACCTAATGGTTTCTGGGGAAACCTGGGCTTTTCAGACCAGGGTGTGGGTGTGAGTGGAGAAGGGAAGATGAAAAAGGCATTAAGCAACAGTGGCCTTGGGCTCCTGGAAACACAGCCTAGTGACCCAGCATCATGGGAATTTCTGCAGTTGTGTGTGGGCGTGTTTTCACTTGCATAGGATGAGGGGAGGGCAGAGGAGGGAAATAAGGGAACTGGAGAGAACAGCAGTGACCCACCAACACAGGAAAACTGTTTAGTACCTTGGCATCGTGGGAATTTTGAGTGGTTTTTTTTGTTCATTTTATTTGTTCTGTTTGTTTATGCAGTGCCTGCCTCTACTTCTTATCTAAAGATCACTGGGGAAGAAAATAAAAATGCGTGTAAACAATTTAGTCAAGTTTATGAGAAATATTTTTTGCAGATGAATTAACCTGAAGAAACTGATACAGACTCCTTAGGGAAGTTAGCTGACCTTGTAAGTGACTAGCTAGCTAGTGCTCACCAAGGTCAGTCTGCAAAAGAGTAAGAATAACTAAGCATTTAAATAGTGCTTGTCTGAGGTAGAATTCAAACTCAGATCTTCCTGATTCCAAGTCTACACTATCCACTGCACCCATATGGTTTTCTGGGTAGGAGAAGGTAGTAAGAAGGGATTTCTACAAGCATTTAGGGCCCCTAGGTGTTTCACTCTCAGCTGTTGGTTTGCTGGAACAGTGGTCTCTAAGGTGGGACATGAGCCATACCATACAGATGGCCATCGTTTGACCCAGAGGGGTGGGTTATCAGAGAGGGGAAAGATGAGTCACAGCCTCCTTCCTTCCCCCCAAATCCTCCACCCAGTTGTGGAATTGTCTCCAACATTAAGTATACTACTTCCTTCAACCCAATCATTCACCTACCATATTTGGCTTTCCATGGCTACGTTGAGCAAGGGCACCTAAGGACAGGAAGCCTGCCTATGTTGCTGCCCAGACATAAACAGACCCTTTATAAGTAGTATAACTAAATAATGAAGTCCAAGGCAGGAAGTGTTGGGTGGTGGAAAAAGTCAGGAGATGTGAGTTCTAGTTACAGTTCTGGAACTAACTGTATAACCTTGGGTAAGTCAATGAACTGTTGGGGGTCTTAGTGTATTCATCTTTATAATGAAGGTGATAAACATTATTAATTAAGCTCACTTGAAGGCCAATGTCTATGAAATTAATAAGTATATTTTGTTACCCAATCATTTTTACTTAAATTTGAGTTTGTTCTAGAAACAGAGAAATATGACCCCCCCAATAAGATCCAGTAAATCCCAATTTCAGGGGATCCATAGATATACCAACAGAAGTTTCAATCAATGTATCACCTTTGATATATGAAATTAATACAGACTCCCATACTACATCCCACCCCGTGGTCATTTTAAGGGGGTAAAATTCTGAATGTGTGCAACAGTGTATAGATCTTCCACCAATTTATTCTTTATAAATATAAATGTTTTCTAATTTTGATAAGACATTAGGCAGAAATTAAAAGACAACAGACTTTTTAAAAAAGCTACAAATCAGTATTACTTCATGAGAATCCTTCTCTAATGCTTCATTATGCCATATATAACATACATGTGTATGTACATGTACACATACATATACATACACACATGTGTGTATATGTATATGTGTATATATCTGAAACAGAGTATAAAAAATCAAATAAAATCAAGTATTGTGAAATTGGAAAGATTTCAATGGGCAACCAATGGACTGCTTGTCCATTATCTGAAGACCAACTCAAGGCAAGTCAACAAGTATTTAGTAATTATTGATTAGTGAGGCCTAGTCTCACCAAATTCAGACATGGTGTTGACAGTGATGGAGTTTTGGGTTACAAAAATTTTCAAAGATTGTCTACTAAGTGGTAAAGGAATTGAGATTTGTATTAGTGGAGGGTGGGGAGTGGGAGATAGGAGTATGGGAAGGGGTAGGATGGAAGGGAGAATTCCTGAGCAGAATTCCTTGAAATACAAACCAGCACCATCAATGCGTTCTTCTTCCCACTTAGAAATCTGCCCTGATGTGTCTACCTGTCTACAAAGGCCAGATGGCACCACTGATATAATGAGACCTATATAAAACCATTCTAAAGTACTAGGGTTATTATGATCTGAACTAAGCAGAATAAATAAACATATTCAGAGACAAATTAGCTTGTTGCCTTTCCAAGCCATTAGAGAATCACAGGATCATAGATTGAGTGCAGCAAGGAACCTTAGAAGCCATCATGTCTAATCGCTTCATTTAACAAATGAAGAAACTGAAGCACAAAGAGGTTAAGAGATTTGCCCAGATTTACTCACCTATTAAGTATCTGAGGTAGGATTTGAACTCATGACTCCCTGAGTCCTACAGAGTCTTATCCATTATGCCATATTGCCTCCCAAAACGGAGTCCTTAAAGTTTAGGTTCTTTCTAATTAGTTCATTGGTTTATTTATTCTATCTAGAAAAATTGAAAAGTAAATTGACATTCTCACTCTTAATCATACCACTTCAGAGTGGGCTGACTTTTCAGTGGGTTTCTAATTTATTCATCTAATAACCACTTATGTGCAAAGCACTAGAAAAGGCACTAAAGAGGAGATGTATAGAAAATGAAGCCTTTGTTGAGCTTATAATCTAGCATGGAAGATGAAAGACATAAACCAAGATGTGTTATTACAGACTCAGTCTGGTACCATGGAAGGGACACTGGTCTTGGAGCTTAAACGCAGAATTCCAACCCCATCCCTGGTATTCTGTAGTAGTGAAGCCTTGAAAAAAATACTTCCTTTTTCTGGGCCTCATTTTCCTGATTTGTAAATGGAAAGTGTTAGACTAAATGATTGCTAAGGTAGGGTTTAATGAGGGTCTTTGATAGGGTGATGGCAGTAGCAGTAGAGATGGAAGTGGGGTGGTGGTGGACATATGTGAATTTCTCTTTTGGACACATTAAATAATCTTAGATTCTTTAACAATAACAACCATGAAAATATAAAATACTATACTGATATAATATGGAATTATCACCCCATAATTATATAATGTTAACAGTGAATATTATAGAATTATAGAGATATGAATATATTACCATTATAATAACATTCTTATAATTATCTAGCAATATGCCATATTAATGGACATTAAATATTATAACTGCTATAATAATATAATTGTTTTGCTATATCTATATTATGTGGTTATAATATCTATTACTATTATTAAAAAATCTAAGATCACTTAATGTGTCCAAAAGAGAAATTCTCATCTATCTACACCCCTACTTCCATCTGTATTCCCACTGTCAACACCCTATTCAAAATAACAATATTAATTTTTAAAATTTATATAGTTTTTATTATGTGCAATAATCTACAAATAGTACTTCATTTGATCCTGAGAATAACCCTGGGAGGTAGGGGCTGTTATTATTCATATTTCGCAAATGAGGAAACTGAGGAAAACAGGGTTAAATAACTTTACCCAGGGTCACACAGCTAATGAGCTGAATTTGAACTCAAATTTTCCTGACTCTAGACCCAGCACTGTATCCATATAGCAAGAAAAAAAGGGTTGGAAGTTAGCATGAGGGAGATCATTCAATGTATTAATCCTGAACTAGTGTTATCACTGAGTGTATTATCAAGTAAATTTGACACAACATTAAGAATCTTGAGGTCTGAATTCTTATTAAAGAAGCATAACATGTTTGAAATAAAACTTTAAAACTTGCTGAACAATTATCCAGCTATAATGAAAGCTGTTAACCAGGTTCTTGAACTTGAAATAGAATTCAGTTAATATATGTTAACGAGGTAATGGGAACCTAATGAGCATTACCTTATTTTAAGTGAGTACCTGAAAAGGCCTAAGCCTAAAAGGTCATGGTCTCTCATTGCATCCTGGGCTGTCTGCTGTCATCCTGATGAATATCTGGTCACTGAATCCAGATGACTCAGGAGGAGAAAGTGAGGCTGGTGACCTTGCATAGCCCTCCCTCATTCAAAACCAAGTGCAAGTCATGTCATCATTTCTCTGATGTCATGGTCCTCATCAAAAATGAAGGACAAACACAACTAGGTAATGAAGGTATTTAGCAAGGTATATGACAATTTCAATGACTTCCTGGGAGGACTTTAAAAATGAGAAAGCAGCTTAGGATAGTGGAAAACTCTTTGGGTTTGAAGTTTGATGACCTGCCTCTGTGACATTCTGGCTATATGACCTAGAGTAAATCACTTAAGCTCTATAATTCTCACTTTCCTCCCCTGTAAAATGAGAGTTGGTTTAGATAATTTCTGAGCTCTTTTCTACTCCTGAGTTTATATTCCATGAAAGTAGGAATGAACTAAGACTATTAAAATCATCATTTCAAAGTTAAACTTAATGTAAGGTAACAGATTTAGAACTAGAGGGAACCAGAGAGATCATCAAGATCAACCCCCTTTATTTCAGAGATGAGAAAAGAGACCCAGAGAAATTAATTGGTTTGTCCTAGGTCATGTAAGTAATAAATAGGAGACCTGGAATTTGAACCTATATCCTCTGACTTCCATCCAGTACTCTTTCTAGTAGACTACTAAGCCTTACATACTTTATAGAGTTGCTGGAGTAACTGAAATCTTCTTCAGACATCACCTGGGATCAAAACATCAGTTTACTATTTGCACTGTTACTCGAATACTTTTTGGCACAAAATTTACTGGAGAAGAATCATAAAATACTAGAACTGTAAAATATCCTGGAACTTGTTGTGATTCATACTCTCAGTTTTGGTTGGGATTTATGAAATCAGAGTACTTTCCAATTTATACATCAATAATCAAACATTTATTAAGTGCCTTCTGCAAGCCAGGTACTGTGTGCTAGGCACTGGGGATACAAATCAAAGATGAAATTGTTTTGCCTTCAAGGAGTTTACATTGTGCGGAGGAGAGGTGAAATATACACCCAGTAAGCAGAAAAATGTAGTATGTATGGAAAATAAAATAATGATGAAGTTGGGAGGCAGAGGATTGAAATAATTCCCCAGATGTCACTAGTCCATTAATGACAGAGTTAGGACTCAGACAAGCACTTATGATTTGAGTTAATAAATCCTCTCAAAAGTTATCAAATATGTTGTAGTAACTTAGAAAAGAGTGAAATTTAGTTTTAAGGGAATTGACTACTGTTTTAAATTGGCTCAGGATAATATGCTGCATATTATCCCAGTTAGAGCTAATTCTCTGGATGGGAATGTTCTAACCTCAGGGAACCTGAGTATAGAGTCATGACAAGTCAGGAGGGCAAAGAACTGGTGATTTTTTTTACCAGAACCAGCAGAGGGCAGCAGAGAGCTACCTCAACAAGGGTATAAATGAAGGCCAACCTCTTTCTTACTGTGGACAAACTCTTGACTCCAGTTATGGCAAAGCAGAAATCGGTAGACTAGGGATGCTGGGGATATGAATAGCTAGCAAGAGGTGGGGTATTGCTCTGAGTCAGCAAATCCAATGGGAAGGTCCAAAGAGTGAAACCTGGCCCAGGCACAGGCAGAAGCATTGACAGTAAGTTATCAAGTGGCCATCAGGATTAGAAGTGATGAAATTCCTCTTGGTGGTCTCTTGGCACCAACCACTCTGCTCTTTAAAAAAAGGATGTTTCCCAGCTGGCTCCTGATACACAGCCAGGTTCTGACAGGTAATAAATAGGGCCCTTTTCACTGACCTAGAATGACTAGATTATTTATGGTTAGAATGCAATCCAACGAGAAGAATGCCAAAAACCAAACCAGTGAGTTGCAGTAAAACAATAAAAAATAGCGATCTGGCAAAACTAACCTATAAATCACCAAAGGGAAATTAGACGTTGGAGTCTGGTGACCAGTTTGATGTCAACAAATGCAGACATCATGGTTTTAAGGTAAAGAATCAGATTATCAAAATATAACTAGGAACATGGGAATCAAGAGGAGCTGGGGGATTACTGAGGTTCAAGAACCACTAGCTTGGAATTGGATAATGAACGCAAATCAGGCCCCCAGTAGATAGGAGAGTACCTGGAAGACTTTATTCCTTGATTGTACCTGGCGATACATTGTCTATACCTAGGATAACTAATCTTTACTCAGTATCCCTAACAGCTGAAACATCCAAGCAATCGGTTCACATTGCAAATAACTACATACTCTGAAAGCAGAGGGAAGATTCTCTTTTTTGTTTTTTGTTTTTTAATTGTGTTATATCTGATAGGTGAGGCAAAGGGGACTTTGCTATTAGAAAGTTCTTCTGTTGACCTTTGGGTAACGTCATTCCTTCTACTCCCTCCAAAGAAATACAGAACCATGAGTTTCTCTGTTCTGTGTTTGGGAAGTAGGTTCAATGGATCCATTTTCTTCAGACACTTACTAATATGTGACCCTGGGCAAGTCATTTATCCCTGCTGACCTCAGTTTCCTCATCTGTGAAATGAACTGGAGAAGGAAATGACAAACCACTCTAGTATCTTTGCCAAGAAAGGGTCATGAAGAGTCAGACATGACTGGAAATGATGAAAAGACAACAAACCTTAAAGTGCTACAGGAAATATTAGCTGGTCAGAACCCAAACAAACAGCTTTGCTGAAGTGGTGAGGGTATTGAATGAATTTGGTGAGCATATGTGGAGTTATCTGAAGGTCACAGACAAGGGTTTCTGAACTTTAATAGCTTTCATAAGACATAGAGGAGAAGGGAGTTAATATTATTGCACTGGTCTTACTCTGAAGTTTATCTACATTTTGATCCAAGAAGATCTTGACTTTT
>CM053769.1:58558133-58601779 GCA_028658325.1 Potorous gilbertii
AAAAAGTTCATTCTAGTTCCTCAAAGGGCTTCCTATCTAACAGAGTGGCTAAGCTCCGTACCGAAGTAAATACAATACAAAGTAGAATGCACAAGGATAAAGGAGAAATCCAAAAAGATACTTGTAAGAAAACTGAAAAAGATAATCAGATCATCAGTTTGGAACTGGAAGAAGCAGGTTGATAGAGGGGAGCCCATCTGAATGGCCAGCTCTCACAGGAGTTTTTCTTTACATATTAGGTCCGACAAGATGCTCCTTCACGCTTTTGTTTATTTTGAAGGGTTCATCTTCAGAGTGGTAGATTGGAAAGCTCACTGGATTTGGAGTCAGGAGACATCAGTTAGAACCCCACCTCTGACACTGACTAATTGTGTAGCTTTAAATCGATCCACTTACCCTCGCCACTTTAATGCCAGCCATCCCTATTGCTCTTCTCCCCAAGTGTTTTTTGGGGAAGGGATGTAGTGGGGCAGGGGAGTTGTATGAGAGCCTTTGCTCCGGGTAAACAGGTGTAAGACTTCACTGTCCTTTGGTGTTCGTTAATATCCTCTGTCTATTTGGGGCTTCAGCGTCCTGATACTTGATGCAGTCAGTATTTCATACTTTTCATTGCCTGGATTGAGGTCCTACCTAATCTACAAACTGATGGTCCCAGGGAGATGTCCCATTTCAAAGACTATGTTAATGGAATACTATCATTCTGTAAGAAGCAAACAACAGGAGGACTTCAGAAAAACCTGGAAAGATTTACATGAACTGATGCTGAGTGAAATAAGCAAAACCAGGAGAACATTATACACAGTAATAGTTCCAGTGTGTAAGGACTATATCTGATAAGCTTAGCTGTTCACAGCAATGCAAGGACCTAAAACATTTTCAAAGAACTCATGATGCAAAATGCCATCCACATCCAGAGAAAGTACTATAGGGTCAGAATGCAGAATGAAGCAGATTATTTTCTTTTGTTATGTTTTGGTTTTTCTCATGGTTTCTCCCATTCATTTCAATTCTTCTATGCAACATAACTAACGTGAAAATGTGTTTAATAAGAATGTATGTGTAGAACCCATAAAGATTGCATGCCGTCTTGGGGAGTGAGGGGACACCGGGGGAAAAAATTAAAACTTATGGAAGTGATTGTTGAAAACTTTAAAACAAATTGTATTTAAAAAGTTTATGTTATAAGTGTGATGATTTTGTGAATGTTTTATATGTATAGTGTTAATAATCATATAGTTTCTATCAATAAGATAAGGGTCATTTCTTCATGTCTTCAGAGATGCTCTCTCCTTGCTGCCACACATTATACCTCTCTGAGACCAACTGCCTACTAGGCTTTCCATATATGCTGGCTTTGTTAGTCATACCCTGACTATCAGCCCAGATTTCCTCCCAGCAACTACTGCTGCCTTCCAAGATTTTTTGCCCTGCCTAAATGAGTGTGCCAAATGTCTGATTACTGATCTGGTCCAAGCTGCTATTCTAGGAATCCCAGCACATAGTGACTCAAAAATGCTTTAGACGAGGCATTCTTAATCTTTTCTGTGACCCCCTTGGCAGTTTGAGGATACCTACGGGCCCTGTCTCAGAAGAATGTTTTTGAACACGTAAGAGAAAAATATATAGGATTACAAAAGAAACCAATTACATTGAAATAGTTATCCAAATAGTTTTAAAAAGCAAGCTCATGGACCCCAGACTTAGAACCTTTGCTTTATGTCTTAACTACAGTACCTACAACTCCCATTCATATTCACTAGGAATTGATGGGAATTGGAAGAGGCTGGCCTGGATGTCTGTCTTGTAAAGGAAGATAGATTTTCACCAATCTGCAAGAGGAAGGAAAGGATGAAGGAAACAACATTTATTAAATGCCTACTGTGTGCCAGGCACTATACTAAGCACTTTACAAATATTATCTCATTTGATACTCGCACCTTTGTGACAGTTACTCTTATTATCTCAATTTTATGGTTAAGAAAACTGACGACTCTGCCATCCAGCTGCTTCTAGTAAGTCCTCCTTTACATCTTCCCCCCTCAACTGTGATCGAAAATCTTACTCTGATAACTCCTGGTTGTAATTAATTATAATATCACTTGAAAGGGTGAATGGAAAACGTAGAGTTGGGAGAGCCCTGGGTTCAAAACTGACCTCTGGCACATTGTATGACCATAGACAAGTGACTTACCTTTTCTGTTTCATCACCTGTAAGAAGGAGATAATACTATCTGTGGTATTCTTGTGTCAGAGAGTTGTTAAGGCAATTGAGAGAATAGAAGTGTTTTATAAACTGGAAGGTACTGGGTAAATATCAGCTATTACTTTTTATTATTATAGCTAACATGTATCTAGCACCTACTGTGTGCCAGGAACTGTGATAAATACTTTATAGATACGGTTTTCATTTTATCCTCACAAGAACCCTGGAAGGTGGGGGCCATGATTATTCCAATTTTACAGATGAGGAAACTGAGGCAAATAGAGGTCAAGTGACTTGCCCAGTGTCACCTAGTTGGAAAGTGTCTGAGGCTGGATCCAAACTTGAGTCTAGGGGCTCATAGTCCATTATTGTTATGGGTAAGTCTCTTGTCCCTCATAGCCTCACCCTGCAACAGACAAAAATATCCAGCATTGCCACAGAGAATGGCAAGCATTCACGGCTCCAGATTCCCAAAGATACGGAAGAGGCAACACTTGCAGGGGCTGCCCAAACAAGAGTAAAATATTTAACATTCAATATTTAACAAAAGTGATTTCATATTTATCAAGATAAATTAAACACAATAAAGCATAGGTAATTTTAATATGTGGTTTTCTAAGTGAATAGGTACCCACAGGGAGCCATATGTCTAGTTTAGTGACTCTTGTTTCCAATTGAGTTTGGCACCACTGGTTTACCATACCTACATAGCTTCACCAGCCAGACTCCATTACCCCACCTGTCCTGCATGAAAATAAAATGCAATATCTGGTCTAGTATCTGCCAAGGTGCTCGTGTAGCATCACTATAAATAGTGGACAAGTGAATATTCTGGTCTTTTGGGATACAATACCCTAAGTCTCCAATGACCATATTAATAGGTACCAACTCCTACCTCTCCACCGGGGACTGTAGGTCCAAATCTTGTTACCCATCTACGGATGGGGGTTCTGGTTAACTCAATGGAAGAATTCCAGGAGAATTTCTCTCCTAAACCTAGGCCAATAGATAACTGAGTCCGAGAGGCTTCTGTTGTTACCATAATCAGGGAGTGGATCAGTTAATTGATCCATAGGGTGGTAAGGAAGCAGCTGTTCCCAGTAGCCATGGTGAGGGATATAAAAGAAAGGAGAACTGGAACCTTTGGGAGTTGTTGGTGTTAGACTCCTAGCCTGTCACACTGGGGTGGCTGAGCTAGATCTTTTGAAAGAAGAAACCACTAAATGAGACATCTCTGTAAGAAAGCAGTGTATCTTATTGCCTGAGTGATTTTTCCTGTGTATCAGTGTTTTTGCTCCTCTGTGTTATTTGCCCATTAGAAAAAAATATTGGTTGTTGATTGGGTTGTGCAGTAAGCTGCCTGAAACTTTAGGCAAAGGTTATACCAAAGGGTTTGAAGGGGAGCAACATTTTGAATCACAACGCCAATGGTGGTATTTCTTCTCTACTTCCATGCCTAGGTCAGAAGGCAGAAGACCCTTTTGGTCAGTGGTCATGTTATCTTCAGTGGGTCTAAGCAACAGTTTTCATGTTCAGATTGCTGCAGAGGCATGCTCAGCAATGGGTCAGGTACTACTGACTAACTCACCAGAGCTCCTTGTTAGTTCATAGAATGAGAGTTGGCAGGGAACTTGTAGGTCCTACCTGAGTAGGAATCTCCTCAATATTATTGTAATTTTGGCTGTTGTTCAGTTGTTTCAGTAGCATTTGACTCTTTGTGACCATTGTGTGGTTTTGTTGGCAAAGATTCTGGAGTGGTTTGCCATTTTCTTCTCCAGTTCATTTAACAGAGGAGGAGACTGAGGCAAACAGGCTTAAGTGGCTTGTCCAAGGTCACACAATCTCCATCTGAGGCTAGATTTTAACTTGGGTCAGCCTGAGTCCAGGCCCAGCACTCTATCTACTGCCCCACCTCACTGCCAATAACTCCTCTACAGCATCTTTGATGAAATGTTTTATATATATATATATATATATATATATATATACTTGATCACTTCCAATAATGGGAAATATTTTTCCTCCTCTAACAAGCCTTTGAGTGGGCCTTAAGAGAAAGAAGACATACCAATGAAAACTTTACATCTGAGTCCTGATTATGTTTTTCTGTTTTACCTTAACCTGCCTCTGATGCCCCTGAGTCTTAGAAGTCTATTATACTCCTTTGAATCATTGAGACCTAGCCTAACCCTGTATCCAGAAATGCCAAAATTAATTTTTATCCTCCTTGAAACCTTAAAATTTTCTAATAGTCCTTAATTCTGGAGAACTCCATTCTTGATGTTTTCTTTGTGCTATAGAAACAAATCCCAGCTAAACCAAACTCTAGAACCATTTAGCTGGGCCAAGACCTTTCTTTCCAGAGTTTGGTCCAGTTTCATTTTAATACAGAGGGGCAGACTCACTTTATTTTATTTTAACTGATAGCTTTTGATTGTACAATACCTTTATTTCTAAATCTATCCTTCTCCCTTCTGCTACTCAGAGAGCTAACCTTTATAACACAGAATTAAAAAGAAAGGAAAAAAAAACCTGGCTCGGTAAAACTGACTTGTTAGATCTGACAGTCACATACACACGCGCGCGCACACACACACACACACACACACACACACACACACACACACAATGTTCAAAGAGCATAGACCCCTGCCTCTGTAAAGCAGAAAAGAGGAAAGTAAGATGTACTTTCTCATCTCTTCTTCAGGTACACACAGGTTTTTTTTTTTATGTTTTTCTTTCCACTGACATTACTATATACATAGTTTCTAAGGCTTTAAGGTTTCTCTGAGTTCTTTCCATTCATTATTCTTTTAGTGTATTCCTTGCACTTAGGCACCACAATTTATTTATCCACTCACAAAGCTAGAGTGATCTACTTTGTCCCCAGCTATTTTCTGCTGCAAAAAAGTATAGGCACTCACAGGTAACCCCGGGTCTGAGATCCATTGATATGGAACTCTCCTTACTGGTGGACATCAATGCCCCATGCCTATGTGCGTAGGACAGCTCCAGCTTTCTTCAATTCTCTTCAGATCTTCAAGTCTGACAAGTTGCTCTGAGTTGTCTGAGTTGTCTTCAACTTTTGAGCTGCTTTGGACCTCGTAGTCACTCTAGGGATTTCTGGCTTCATTCTGAGAGGGAGGATGGATGAGGCCAATCCCACTTCTGGCTGGTCAAGGAAGCACCATGAGAGGAGTGGACAGTCTCCATCAGGTTCCTGTTCCCAGCTTGCTATATTCGAGACTTTGGGGAAGACTCTTGAGTGAGATCTAGGACTCCCCATTAAAGAATCCCTTCACTCTATTGTCTAGTCATAGAGGTGGGGAACCTGTGGTCTCAAGGCCATAAGTAGCCCTCTAGGTCCTCAAGTGTGGCCCTTTGACTTAATCCAAATCATCCCCATCCCTGGTAGTATTCTCCCACATATACTTTCTTTGATTTGTTTTGCTATTTGGATAAATGAGTTTTCTTTGAGAATTGCCATGTGTGTTCATTGTGGAGAAGCTATTTTGGGGAAAGGAGTCAAATCCAGGCCATAAAGTTTAGGGTTCTGCTCTCTACTTCCAGCCCCCATAATGAAAAATGATCAGAAGTTAGATTGAATCTGATCACATTCTCTAGACTTAATAATATTTAAGAGATCATGCCTGGTATCCTCTCTCTATAAAGAGAACAGAATGACCAAGCTTCTGGCCTCAGTCTCCTGCTTCCCCTCTGGGCAATTAAAGGAATTAAAGTCTCCCTTGGAGAAATGGAGAAGGGGAGAGGAGAAGAGGCAAGAGATGTCTATTCTGCCTCCCTTTGGATGACACAATGACATTCTACAGGTAGGTGGTCAGCCCTAGTGGAGTCTTGTTATACATATATAAATAAGTTAGAATGACAGTCATGGGTTCAGAGTAAAAAACAAACCAAACCAAACCTGGGTTTGTATTTCTAACATTTGTTACCTTTGTAACCCTAGAAAAGCTACTTTTATTTGAAAATGAGTCTCTTTATTTCACCCAAGTTAGACATTCAGTGGCTGCTCATGGCCCAGTCTCACGAGTAATCTACATGAGACATAAATGATCTACTTAAAAACAAAATAATCCCAGCTCTCAAGGAGCTCAAATTCCACGAAAGAAAGGCATCTTCAATCCAACTCACACATTTAACAGATAGAGAAACTGAGGCCCAGAGAGTTTAATGAATTTCTTAGGATATGAATCCATAACAAAACTGGGTTTTGAGGCTGTCTTCTGACTCCACAGTCACTGTTCTTTCCTCCTGCACTAAAGGAAAGTATTCCAAAAATATACTATGGCATGTATACAAAATAATCTAAGACTCAGTTTCCGTAGCATGTATAAAGTGGAGACTGGACTAGGAGGTAGATTGATAACAAAAGAAAAAGTTGACCCTAGGGGTCAAGGGACCTGAGTTCCTATTCCATTTCCAATATTTATTACTTGTTGGATGGTGGGCAAGTCAGTTAATGTCCCTGAACCTCAGTTCCTCCATCTGTAAAATGAAGAGTAGTAGACAAAAAGTCTCTGAAGGCCCTTCCTCTAGAGGTTCTAGAATTCTGATGTTTAGATGACTTGTAAATTCTTTACTAGCTCTAAATCTATGATTCTATGAAATGATCGAAGAATTACTGTTTTAGAACAATCCTTTAGCTAGGGGGATTGAATTTGTTTGGCCTTGATTCAGAGTTCCAATATAGATTATCATTCATTCTTGGTTTTAATTCTTGGTGTAGGACTAGTAAAAATGGATGGCAAAATCATTCCAGTTTTAAATTACATCTTATTTGATATAAAAGAGAGATGCTTCTGACCCTTCTTCTGCCCCTCAGAAAAGAAAAAAAAACCTCAAAACATGGCCTTTTCTATATTGGTAGAGTGGGATAAAAGTCAAGGGAAGGTTTTCCTCTAACATTATTAGAATTTTCCTTAGTTTTTTTTTTTATGCATCAACGAATTAAACAGATTATTTCACACCACCACCTCCTCCCAAGGGGGCTGTGAATCCATTGTATGTTTAGGTAGATTGTTATGACTTTGGGGTATGTGTTTTTGAGATTCTGATTGATGTGCCACTTTAATGTATGTTTCTCATAATGTTGATTGACAGCTGATCAAAGATATTAATCTCTTCAAATTCAACAAATATTTATTAAGTACCTAACTTGCACAGAGCCTTTGATAATACTGTCTCTCTCTCATTTTAGTAACATCTTTCAACACAGTAACTTTTTACACAGACTTTCCCCCTGGTTTGAAAGGAAATTATTCAAACAGCTTTTAGACAATTCATCTTTCAGAGGGTTTAATTGGAGAATGTAAACCTGTAGAGAATCTAACTGAACTAAGGATCTCAAGCATCCAAGATTATCTGCATGTCACCCTATGACCCATTTCCTTCACACCACCTTTTAATTTTTGTTGCAATTATGGTGTATATGGATAATACCGATTAGCATATTTATGGTCATTGCTTCCTATTTATTGTCTGCACAACTCATTAATCTTCATCTAGTGTGTGTGGCTGACAGCTCAATCTATTTTGCAATCTCTGGGTAGCAGCCACATCCCAAAAAGCCTTTGTTTTCCTGTAAATAAACTGTGTTTAGGACCAGAGGACAATGGTGCATCATCCCGTGATTGACACAAGCCACGGCTACTAATCAAAAGTGGATTTTATTACCAGCTGAGTCAAGTGCATTATGGGGCCATTGTTCTAATGCTATCAGGGCAAGAGCATACATAGGCAGTCACCTTCTCAAGATGGGTTGATTGTTCTCCAAGATTAGACAGAGTTGCCTTATTATCCAACCCAGACAACAAGGCATCTCACCCAAACAGACGCTTTTGCAGGAGCTGCCTGTGCACTGACTCTATTTGAATTGCTAATCTATAATCTGTCCGGCACAGATGTGCAATGAATATTTGGATGTTGTTTTGCATGTCAGTGGAAGAGGCTGAATGATGAGGTGATGATTATTCAGTGATGGCTATTGGACAATCGCCAGTGATTGAGCTTGAGCATTTTCCCTGACAGTAATCAGATCAGCTCCCAAGGCTGATTTTCTTTAATTCGGCGACAATTTATGTTAGAAGATAATACATTCCCCCTTCTAGTTAACTGAACTGGCAGAAAGTTGCCTTCCATTTTCTTGCAATTAGATTAAAAAAAAAAAACTTTTTCAGAGTTTAGACAGGTAGAAAAATCCCAAGCAACTGAAGTGACCTAAATGCCTGCATCATTTAGGATAATGAAAAAAATTATCAGAGATACAAGCATCTTAATTTAATCCTCTTCCCAGAAAAGTTAGTGGTGGTCATCTAAACAACCTATGGATATGGTTTCTAATACATGATGCTGGAGGATAATGGGTATCAAAGTTCTGAAAGGGGTAGTAGGTGGGTCTTTTTAATCTCCTTGCTTTCTTTCCTTTCTTTCCTCTTTGCCTCCTTTCTTCCTTTCATTTTATGGTTATGACATGACACTTGGCTACAAATGGAACTTAGCAATCCACACTCTTTGAGCCAGAGACAGTTATTTGCAAGAGTGTGAACTCGAATTTGTGCATTTCAAAATGTCCCATTTTGCTCTTATGGGGGCAGTGGAGTGTAGAAATGAGGACACAAGACTGGAAGCCAAAAGACCTAGTTTCAAGTCCTGTCTCTGCCACTTTTTAGTAATGTGATTTCAAGCAAATCACTTGAACTCTCTATATTCTAGGACCAAAGAATATAGATTTGAAGTTGCAAGGAACCTCAGGGGGTCATCTAGGCCAACTCCACTCTATGCCCATCATTTTCCAAATGAGGAAACAGAAACCCAAAGAGGCTATGTGATTTGCCCAGTGTCGCACGGGTTTAACCAGCATAATGGAAATTTGAATTCAGGTCATCTTACTCTAACATGTGATATTCTTTCCACTGTACTATGCTGCCTTATAAAATGATAAAAATTTTGTCACCTACCTCAGTGGAGAAAGTAATTTCTCCTCTCTGGGCCTCAGTTTTTGTTGCTTATTTGTTTGTATGGTCCAGAAATGGGATTTCCTCAACACTAAGAACTTCCAGAAATTCCCTTTATCAATGTACATCAGTTCTATTATATATGTAAAATGTGTATAATACTGTACGGGGAGGTAGGTGGGAAATTCATCCCCCCTCAAGCTCCTTGCTAAGTTTATGTAGTCATTGAATATAATTACAGATGTTGATGTAAAAAGGGAAGATTTGGTCCCACTCACCTTTCCCTACCCACTTACTCCCCAATTTAGCTGATGCAGTCACAGGATATAATTATAGATGAGAAGGTATTGATATGTTAGCAAGATAATACCTTATGACCCCTTTATGAACTGTGAAAACTTTACTCTGATAAAATTAAAGAAAGCCTGAAGGTTAAAAGAGTAAAAATAAATGGTTATCCTCTTCAAGATATTTAAACAGTTTAGCCTGGAGTCACTTAATGAACTTGATAGTTCAGCAGTCCAGGCTTAGAACATCTGTAGAGTGTTACCCTTGAGATGGGGAGTTGTGGGGAGTCATGAAAGGAAGAGGCAGAAGACAATGCTCCTCTTCCCCACCATGGAGCATGTCCTTTATCCACAAAAATGAAGGAACTGGGCTGCATGACTTTTAAGGTAATTTAAGTTCTATCTCTATGTTTCTATGATCTTTTGGGTATGAATGTAGAAACCTCTTTGCAAGCAACTCTTTGCATGACTTAAGCATAAGCTCTAGCAAATTCAATCTGATCTCAAAATATTACTTCTATATACCAGACATTGTTCTGTTAATTGAGTGCAATCCCAGATCAATATTTATTGAACCTGTGACTTAGTCTCTGCTTATCTGCTTCTTACTTTCTGGATAATGACATAGGACTTATGGTGTGGACCTTGATAAAGGGGTTATAACACGTTATTCCAGGCTTGGTTTCTGAGAGTGTTTAACTATGCCCACCCCCAGCAGGATGCAGCAGCAATAATGAGTATGTTAGGGCTTGGAGGGGGGATTGCTATGCTGATGTTATCTCTGGTGGCACAGAGGCCATCAGCACTTGTGTTATCACCATGTCATACTTCATCACATAGTCTAGGAGAACCTTCCTTGGGACAATGAAAAGGGCAGATCAGGCAAATGCCTGGAACTCATCCTTAATGCTATGGGTGTGTGTGTGGTGGTGGGGTGCCTTGGTCAAAGATTTTAATTTTTGTAAGAAAAACGTCCAAAAGACACTTAAAGGGTGCCACAAATTGGGCAGCCCCCATCACTACTGGGTAATTTCAAGAGTTATGCTTAATGATCATTGAATTGTCAAGAAACTGCACCTTAAGTGGAGAATTCCACTTCAGAAGACAGATGTTCCAGCTATATCAGTGGGTACAGGGGATACCTAGGGCAATGGTGTTGGGGGCAGTGGAAAGGGCAGTAATAAAAGCGATGGTATGAGTTAGAATGTCTGTGGTAAGAGAGACAAGGGCAGTCAGCTGGGATTCATGTGAGCCAAGTTCTCTCATGGTTCTTCCACTATCTTGCTGTATGACAGTAAACAAGTTCCTTAGCCTTTTTAGGTTTTGCCTTTCTCATATGGAAAATATGGGGATTAGACTAGAACAGGATTTTAACATAGGTTTCATGAAAAGACTTCAGATGGACTTTGGACTTGGATGGGAAAAAATTTCATTTTTATTTTCATAAGTCTAAGTAAAATTTAGCATTTCCTTCAATTACAAATTAAAAAAAAAACAAACCAACTCAAAACTTTACTTTGAGAAGGGGTTTGTGGACTTCACCGTTCAAAGGCTATATATGATACAAGAAAAGGCCAAGAAAACCTGATGATATATCAACGTTGTATACAACTCTGTCTATATGACTCTAATAAGCTATTCTACATTGAACAACTAGAACCTGAATCTTCCAGAAATAGTCCTGAAGGCCTAGTCCCCTATATAGAGGAATCCCAATTTAATGCACCTTCGGAATATTGAATCTAGGGGACATCTTTTATAAAAATCATTTAGTGACTCACTCTCCATCAAAACACCTCCATATTCACCCTCAATAAAAAATAGTTGATATTTACAGATGATACTCAAAGTTTGAAAAATGCATCATGTGTCTTTGTTTGATGAAACCAGCAAGTATTGCAGGAATATCTATAGGAAAACCTATATAGAGATTTCATCCATCTCTCCCAGTTGTCCACCAGGATGCTGCTACTGTGTGTGTGTGTGCATGTGCACATGTGCATGTGTGTGTGTTTTCTGGACTTCAAAGCTATGTCTCCATAGTAGTCTCATCCTAAAGCCTCCTTCAGTGCCTGGGGCATTCTATTCTCAAACACCCATATGCCCCCAGAATCTTCTCACCTTGGAACATCCCTCCACCTGCTAGTCACCTTCCTTTATGGAATTCCTCCCAGGGCTTCCATTTTGGGGAGGGATTCAGGATGGCTTTCATTCCCCTTCCAATAGTAATTCCGACTTTCAATACTACACCCATGTTCTGGTGTCTGGCTCCTTCCCCCTTTTTCAGATTCCTCTAGTGTGTCTTCCCCCATTAGAATGTAAACTCACTGAGTAGATATTGTCTTTCAATTTGCTTGTATTTGTATCCCAACGGACCCTCTCCAGTCATCCTGATCTATACCTTGCCACCGGACCCAGATTGCTCCAGAGGAGACAGTGAGGCTGGTGACTACACAGCCCTCCCTCACATAAATCTAGTTCACTTTTAATTCATGACATCACTTTTCTGAATTCCAGACATCACTTCATGAATGAAGGAAAACAACAGAAATCTGTATCTCCAGCACTTAGCACAGTACCTGCCAGACAAATCATAAATACTTGCCTGTTGAAGTGAGTGGTTTTGTGGATTACATATTGGTTTGTATCCCAATATATCATATGAGTTAAGTTCTATAGAATATTAGGCCTTGAGTTTCTACCCATTTGTTGCCTAAACCCTGAAATCTGTTCCCACTAAGTTTTAGATAAAAATTTAATTATGTTCTTCTCTATCACAAACTCTAAGAAAGCTCAGGTAATTCTACCCAATGTTCCTATCACTTCTATTATATTAAGCTAGTTGCTTATTAGTTAGAATCAATTCCAGAATTGCAGGTCACTTGATCAGTTGGTTTACCTTCTGAAGAATTAAAGTTAATACTTCTTTTAGCTGTTTTAGTATAGGACACAGACATCCAGTGGGTATGATGGTTGAAATTTCCCATTCCTAACAAGTCTTATCTCTGTACTAATTTTTGTTTACATGCTTTCAGAGTTTATTATCCAATTTCTCCTCATCAGTCTGTAATAAACTTCCATGAAAATATTGCTTTTATTCACCTGCACCATACCCCATACCAGGCATTTTGCTAAGAATGAGGATAAAGACAAGAATTTCACAGACCTGCCCTAAACGGGGCTACCTGGAGGGGCTGGAGTCAGGTAGGGAAACAACTGATTTCTAAGGACAAAAGAAATGACAAGTAAAGTCAAGGGCAGGGGTGAGAGTAGGGCTGGGGTGCATGAAGAAGTGGGGAAATCAGGAAAAAGCCTCTAGAGAGATGTTAGAGACTACAAGGTGCAGAGGTGAACATTACAAGCATAGGGATAGCCTCTGAAAAGGCACAGAAACGTGAGATGGTTAGATGAGGGGCTGAAGCACTCATTATGTGAGTGGGAATAGTGTATAAAGAATCTAGAAAGATAGGCTTCAGTCTGATAGTGAAAAGCCTTAAATGCCAAACAGGAGTTTTGAATTTTAACTGGAGGAAATAAGGAACCACTGAAGTTTACTGAGCAGGAGAGTAACGGTGAGATCAGTGCTTTAGGAATACCAATTTGGCAGCTGTAGGAAGGATTAACTGGAGAAGGAAAGGAGAGATGATTATCAAGGCTCTGTTCCAAGTCCTCTTCTCTTTCTCCCTCCTTTTAGAGTCAGCATGAAACAGTAGGAACACTGGGTTTTTGAGTCAGAGGACAAGGGTTCGGATCTTGCCTCAGAAACTTACTAATTATGTGACCTTGGGTAAACCAAGCTCTGTGCCTCAACTGACTCACCGGTGAAATGAAGGAATCTGAACTAGGTTATCTCTAAGGTCCTTCCAGTTCTGATCTAATCTCAAAACCACTTGGCATCTGCCATTCCAAACGCAGGTTTTCTCCAGTTTACCCCATAATCAACCCTTCTCTCTTCCTAACCTTTAATCTCTCCATTTCTGCTGATTCCTGTCTTAATGCCTCCAAATACGGTCATCCTTAAAATGGGGGAAGCCCCCCAGGCTCTTTACAGATCCTGCCATTTGCTCTTGTTGATCTCGAGAGCAGGGACTGTGTTTTGCCCTTCTTTGTATTCCCGATGATTAGCACAGTGCAGGGCACACTGTAGATGTTTGTTGACTGTCACTGCCTTTGCAGAGCCAAACTGCTTCTTGTCACTGCTGCAACACACTGCAATACGGCTCCTGATCTTGTCACTCAACTCAACTGCTCTTTCAAAAGTTACCACTCATCTCTGAAACGCCAGATCTTTGCTTCCCTTCTTGGTCTTTCTGCTACATTTGTCACTGTTAACCACCCTTTCTATTCTCTTTGGGTTTTCAGACCACTCATTCCTATTTGCCTTTTCATTATACATATCATGCCCCATCACTGTGAGTGTTCCCTAAGGCTCTGTCCAGGGATCTTTTTGTCTCTCCATTTTCTATGGTGACCTCATGAACTCTCATTGGTTTAATGATCGTTTTAGGAAGATGACTAATTATGTATGTACATACCTATCCTTTGTTTCCACGTTGTCATATGTATTTCCATACCAAAATGCTTATATGCTTGTATTCAACCCTCCTTTGTCTATTTCAAGTAAGAGACTCATTAGATGCCCACGCCTTTCATGTTTGTAATTTTCTCTCACCCTCGAATTGTTAGAAATAGCAATTGCTACCCTTTTTCCTCCTTTCTACATTAGCACATTCCTCTCATCCTTCCTTGTCTTTAGCCTCTTCTCTCAGAAGAGAATCAATAGGACTGTTACTTTTATTTAACTCTTTCAATACCTTGTGAAGGAAGTAAGGGATTCTACATCTTTCTTTTCTGTCACGAACTCCTTTGCTTAGGAGTGCCTATAGTGAAGACTATGGACATGTTCTTGGAATGTTTTCAAATACATAAATAAAATACATGGTATCTCAATTATACTGAAATATTATCAAAATGTTTTTTTTAAAAATAAGTTCAGAGACTCCAGATCAACCACCTCCCCCTGCTTTAAAGGGGTACTTATTTCTTCTCCCTTAGTAGATCGAATATTAGTACTACATCATAACGCAACTTCAAATTGCCCAAATAAATTTACCTCACTAGGTTTCTCTGGACTTGTGTTTGTATTTCAAATATTCTATTCAGATCTGGTCTTTTTTTTTTTAATCAGAGATGCATGAAAGTTCTCTATTCCACTGGAGGTCAAGGTTTTATGTGATCCTCATATTTCCTTGATGTTTGAATTGTTTCTTTCTAGAAAGTTATAGTAGTTTCTCCTTAGTATGGGAGCTCTGGATTTTGATTGACATTCCTTTAACTCCTTCCTTTTAGGAGGCAATCAACAAAAAGTGGATTCTTTGTTATCTTTACTTATTCCTCTAGTTCTAATTGATCTGGTCAGTATTGAGTTGTCATTTCTTAGACTATTATCACCAGGAATTCATTTTTTAGGGTTTCCAGAGTTCAGTAATTCTTACATGCTCTTTCCTTGACCTGTCTAGGTCAGTTTTTTTTAATATCAAATATTCTGTATTTTCTTTTTCTTTTTTTCAATATTTTGAGCTTCTAACATTCTCTTTGATGGCTAATGGAGTCATTGCTCTATTCTGTTTTTCCAGGAATCCCTTCTTGGGTAAAACTTATAATTTTCTCTTTTAAGCTACTAGATTCTCCTTTCAATCATTTTGTCCAGAAATTATTTTTAAAAATTCTCGAGAGGTGGAAGAAAACTTGGGAAGAGAAATGAGAGCGATGCAAGAAAATCATGAAAAGCAAGTCAACAGCTTCCTAAAGGAGCCCCCCAAAAATGCTGAAGAAAATAACACCATTAAAAATAGGCTGACTCAATTGGCAAAAGAGGTTTAAAAAGCCAATGAGGAGAAGAATGCTTTAAAAAGCAGAATTAGCTGAATGGAAAAGGAGGTTCAAAAGCTCACTGGAGAAAATAGTTCTTTAAAAATTAGAATGAAACAGATGGAAGCTAATGACTTTATAAGAAAACAAGAAATTACAAAACAACACCAAAGGAATGAAAAAATTTAAGACAATGAGAAATATCTCACTGGAAAAACAAATGACCTGGAGAGACAATTTAAAAATTTGATCATGAAAGCCATGACCAAAAAAAGAGCCTAGACATATCTTTCATGAAATTATTAAGGAAAACTGCCCTGACATTCTAGAACCAGAGGGCAAAATAAATACTGAGAGAATCCACTGATCACCTCCTGAAAGAGATCCAAAAAAAAATACTTCTAGGAATATTGTAGCCAAATTCCAGAGTTCCCTGCTCAAGGAGAAACTATTGCAATTAGCTAGAAAGAAACAATTCCAGTATTGTGGAAATGCAATCAGGATAACACAAGATCTAGCATCTTCTACATTAAGGAATGGAAGGGCATGGAATATGATATTCCAGAAGTCAAAGGAACTAGGATTAAAACCAAGAATCACCTACCCAGCAAAACTCAATATAATACTTCAGGGGAAAATATGGTCTTTCAATGAAATAGAGGATTTTCAAGCATTCTTGATGAAAAGACCAGAAGTGAAAAGAAAATGTTAGTTTCAAACACAAGAATCAAGAGATGAATGAAGAGGTTAAACAGGAAAGACAAATCACAAGGGACTTACTAAAGTTGAACTGTTTACATTTCTACATGCAAAGATAATATTTGTAACTCTTGAAACTTTTCTCAGTATCTGGGGAGTTGGAGGGATTATACACACATATCTAACTGTCTGTCTGTCTATCTATCTATCTATCTAGAGAGACAGAGAGCACAGGGTGAGTTGAATAGGAAGGGATCATAAATAAAAAAAATAAAATTAAGGAGTGACAGGAATATATTGGGAGAAGAAAGGGAGAAGTGGAATGGGGCAAATTATCTCACATAAAAGAAGCAAGAAAAAGCTTTTTCAATGGAGGGGAAAAGGGGGAAGGTGAAAGGAGAAAAATTGAAGCTTACTCTCATCACATTTGGTGCAAGGAGGGAATAACATGCACATTCAATTTGGTATGAAAATCTATCTTACACTACAGGAAAGTAGGGGAAAAGGGGATAAGTAGAGTGGGATGGGGAGTGATGGAAGGGAGGGTAAATGGGAAAAGGGAGCAATTAGAAGTCAACACTCTCGGGGAGGGACAGGGTCAAAAGAGAGAATAGAAGAAATGGGAGGCAGGATGGGATGGAGGGAAATACGGTTGGTCTTACACAACATGACTATTATGGAAGTCATTTGCAAAACTACACATATATAGCCTATATTGAATTGCTTGCCTTCTCAGTGGGGATTGGTGGGGAGGGAGGAAGGAAAAGAAATTGGAACTCAAAAGTTTTAGGAACAAATGTTGAGAACTGTTTTTGTATGCAACTGGGATTTAAGAGATACAGGTAATGGGGTATAGAAATTTATCTTGCCCTACAAGAGAGAAGAAGGGGATAAGGGAAAGGAGGGCAGATTGGTGGAAGGGGTAATCAGAATGCAAGGTGTTTTGGGGTGGGGGAGGAGAGAGATGGGAAGAAAATTTGGAACTTGAAATTTTGTGGAAATGAATGCTGAAAACTTAAAATAAAAAAAATTAAAAATGTAATCTATGTCAGTTTAAAAAAAAATTCTCTTGCTTCATTGAAGCCAGGCATTCATGTAGTTCATGTAGAAAATCCAGTTCTTCCCTTGAGTCTAGATCTCAATATTTGCAATAATTTTTGATACCAGTCACTGTTAATGGGCTGTACTTTTGAGAGAGGTCAGCCTTACTTGATTCCTCTCCTGGATCTTCTGGATTCTTACAATGACCTCCACCTCCTCAGATTAAGCCCTCTTGGATCTTGGAGGTTTAGAGTCCTGGATCTTCAGGGCCCTCTTTGACATCCCAGAGTATTAGGGACCTCAGATCCCCGTAGACTATCCTGGTTTGAACACTTCAAGATGCTGGTCTCTGCGAGAGTTGTTTCTGACCATGTTAGACTTTCTCAGAATCCTCTACCTACCTCTATCTTTGGTTGTACAAGCTCCCAATTCTGGCAGATTGTTAGAGGAATCCCCTTTCCCACTTTAAAAAAAAGTTTCTGACTTTTGTGCAGTCCTGAACTGGAAGAAGTCACTGTATTTTCTCACTGGATTTATTATTACTCCTGGTTTGAAATTCAGGGTTCTGCTTGAGTAGGAATAGGGTTGTCTGCCTCTTTTATATTGGTAGAACAAAATTTCAGTTTAACAGCCTCTCCTCAGGTAAGGAATTTATCATGTGTTAAGATCACATGCTATTTCATAGACATTCTAGGTAAAAGTCCACTCAAGGAAGATCACAATAGTCACTTCCACTGGAAAAACAAAGTGAATAAAGGATATTGTTTAGATTACAACATAAATGATGGGCAATTCAGTGCCACAGATTTAAGTAGAAGAGATCTCAAAGCTCCAATCCCCTCATTTTATAAATGAGAAAACAGATGTTAAGAAACTTACTGTGATGTTACTGAGACTTACTGAGGATCACAAAATGGTGATTTGAACTCAACTTTTCTTGATTTTAAATCTAATGAACTCACCACCATACCATGCAGCCCTACATATATCTAGGAAAATGAACCAAACAGATTATCAGAACATATCTCATTTGGGAAAATGCAGAGCAGTTTCAATGATCCTAAAATACTTACTGCCACAGGAGCCATAGCTTTATAGTACTGTTTTGACTCTCAGTGCTATCACCTAGTTGTGAATCATGATATCACATACAGAAGAGAAATAGGATAATCGATGGCAAGTGAAAACAGGTTACAACATATCATGAGAGATAACACGCATCTGATAAATGGTATAAAGGACATCACACTAAGGGCACTCAGGACTAGAAAAGGTTAGCTGATCATGTGACAAGATTGAAAAAAGGATGGACAAACCAAGCACTGTTAATGTAAAAGAACTAGAGGAAGGCCTCTAACATGCCAGATGGATCCTCAATTTACAGAAAGATATAGATAAGAATCACCCAGGATGAGATGTGGGATCCACTGAAGTATTTCCTCCCATATCCATAAAGTGTTTTGCACATAGTAGGTACAAAGTGTTTGTTGAATTAAGCTTTTTTTTATTGAGAACTAATTTTTCTTCCTAATTTTCCTTTTCTATCTCATTGCACAACACTGAATTCTTATTTTTATCTTTTAATAAGGTTTGTTACAAATCTTAAAAAATGTGAAACAATGCAGACTATACTGTATCTCCTTTATGATTTTTAAACTGTGATTTCAAGTTTTGGTACCAAGATGTTTCCCTTATTGGCAATACTGAAAAATACAGCCCAAAATTAAAAAATTAAAGAACTTTCTAAATGCCATTTTATTTGTTTCTTCACACATATTTGCTTCTACCTTTTGGTAAGCAAACACTATATACAAAAATATTGGTTTAAAATGTGATAATTAATCTTTTCCAAAAAACACATATTGTTCCACAAGTATGGCAGACCATGTAAAGCTGGCTAAAGTGTATTTAGTGTAGAAATACTAAATGTTAGTGCTGATATTTTATGACTTAATATTTAATCTTACATACTAGTTTAATTATGGTTAAGGAAAATTAAAACTACAAATTCTCTAGTCAAATCACCACACATGTGATATGACTGTGTAGCTTAAAGGCATACAAACCCTGATACTTGTCTAGATACAATACAATTAAAATACTATGAATTTTGCTTCAGCTTTTATGTCTTGATATTTTAAAGACAGTAAAATATGCTATGGTCTATGTTTTTTTTTTCTTTTTAACATATGATGAATCTACTCTGCACCAGATAAATTTTGGAGTGATTTCTCTTTTTGAAAGTACAACTGAGTCTAGAAACCGAGTCAACTTATTTAGCTAATCTAATAATTATCATTCATATGATGTTTTAAGGTTTGCAAAGTGCTTTACATGTGCTACTTCATTTGCTCTTCAAGAACCCTGTGAGGTAGGTGATATTATCTCTATTTTACAAATGAGGAAACTGAAGGTAAGAGAAGTTACATGAGTTGCTCAGGATCACAGTAGTAACTGAATAAGGCAGAATTCAAACTTGGGTCTCCCTGACTCCAAATCCAGCCTTTAAAACCTCTGCTCCACCTAGTTGCCTCTAGAAAAGTTTTTAAAATTACGTAATTATTCTGTCAATTTACTTATATATTGGTATAGCTGATCTGTAAAAGCTTCTAACGAAAATTTTTCCTTCACCCTGGCTCTTCCTGCTGATCCCATTGTAGCTTTTAAGGAAGGATCTCTGATAAACTTTTCCATTGCTTTAGAAAACTCTGCTGGGTTGGGTTCACATAAAAACCCTGTTACGTTATCTACAATAGACTCCAGAGGTCCACCTGAATTCACTGCAATGATAGGACACTGCATGTACATGGCTTCCAGAGGGACTATGCCAAAATGCTCATTGCTCGGTGTATAAAGTACACAAGCACAATTATGGAGAAGAGAGATCTTCTGTGTGTCTGAGAAGGACCTCAGGAATGTGACATGGTGGCTAAGGTCAAACTGGTTGGCTGTTTTCTCCAATTCTTTATAATACTCTACATTTTCCAGCACTCGTTCATCATAACCACCAGCCATTATTAGATGAATCTTTTCCCAATCTTGAAGATCTAATCTCCCACGTAGTTCAAGTAATGCTTCTAAAGCTAGAGTCAGATTTTTCTTCCTTTCATATCTATTGATTGAAACAAAAACAAATTTCTTTCCTTTGGGAATTAAGTTATCAAGATCTGAAGGCACCATGTTGTCAAAGCTGCTGACATTCAAAGAAGGATAGAGGACATCTGGGTTTATGTGGGCTAGAGACTTGAAGGTGTTCTTAAAAACACTTGCCGTGAAGGAGCTATTGACCACAATGCAGTCTGCCATGCCAGTAGTATATTCTTCCACCCAATCAATGGGGGCTCGGTAGAGTCGTTTAAGGAAAGAATTTCTCTGAGTGAGAAGTAAATCAGGAAAATGACAGTAAAACAGTATCTTCTTCCGATGTCTGGCCAGTCTAAACACTGGGATACAAGCAGATACCTAATTAAAGCAGAAATGAAAACTGGTTAAGCAAATTACTTTTATTCACTATTTCAAGTGTTATATATACTTAAAACCACAAATTTGATGAGGCTTTCTTTAGATTTTCATAAATTGCATATACAGAATCATAAATTTGGAGGTAGAATGAACCTTAAACATCATCTTGTCCACGTCTCTCATTTTTATAAACTAGGACAGTAAAGGGAAGAGAGGATGAATGACTTGCCCAGGGTCACTCTGGTAGTAAATAGCAGAGGTAAGGTGGGACAGAAAGGCAGTAAGATTTAGTGACTGACTTCTAAACATTCACAAAAATAAACCTAAAGAATATCCTAGTATTCCTTACCTAATTTCCTGTAGCATCAGAAATGTACTGCAAATGTCTAACTAATGTTGGATTTAATTTTTCTATTAAAAAAATCCTTAAGCCTCTCATAATTGCACTGATCCTACTCACCCTCAAACAATGCTATTTCTCACCATTAGACAAAAGAGGAATGAGCTTATATCTATGGTAAATACACTCAGCTCCTCTGACATAGGACGTCTGGGAAAACCAAACAAAAACGTTTGGAAAGGAGGAAGAGAAAATGAGACTGTATGTTGAAACTGCATAAAAATCATCTGATAAGTACTATCTATCCCTTAGCACAGTGCTTGGCACATAGTAGGTGCTTAATAAATGCTTATCTGATTACTTTTGTCCCCTGGGCATGTTATACTGCTTTCATTTTATATTTTTAAAAACTTCTCTTTTTACAGAATCACTTTCTAGAAAAATCACAGTACTTTAAAGACAAAAATATCATAGACATCATCTAGTCCAATCTTATCATTTTAGAGAGAAAAAAAACAAGCCTAGAGAGGTTAAAATTCCAGCTCTTTCCATCATAAAAAGATCTACTGAAGAACTCTATATATTCTGTCTCGAGGAAACAAGGGACCAGACTATTTTCAAATATTTGGATACTTTTGGGAAGGTATCCTTTTAAACTGAGAGGTAACGCTCACCTAGTCCAATCTCACTTTTCAGATGAGGAAACTGAGTCTGACAAGGTTATGACTGAGTCTGACAAGGTTATGACAAGCTCATACAGTACTCTGGAGATTCAAACCTTCATCCTCTGAATGAAACTCTGGTGTTCTTTTGTAACTTGTAGAAGGTCTGCTTGGTCCCAGAGGGAAGACTCTGGCACACAACAGGTGTAAAATATTCAGCTCAATACCAAGGAAGAACATCAAGAACCATCAAAGCTGTCCCACTGGGCAATAAATAATCTGACACCAGAAGTCTTAAAGCAAAACCTTACAGAAGGAATTCCTGATCAGCTAAAAATATTTAAAGAAGAATCTTCCAATTCTTAAGATTCCAAGAAACAAATTGGTTTGACCATGAGTATGCATGTGAGGGTCAGCAGTAATTTTTGGTAAAAGTTAAGTATCTCTTTGTAATGCAAATATATTCCCAATAGTTTATCAGTTACCTTACATAGGATTTTTTTTTGGACATCAGCTTCTTTTTAAAGTGGAATCAAGATCACAAACTTAACATTTGGAAGTGATTCTCTAGTCAATCCCTCCAACCCCCCCTCACCCCCCATTTTACAAACGGGAAAACAAAAGCTTAGAGGGGATTTAGTTACTTGTTGAAAGACAGTAAGTCCACAAGTATTTATTAGATGCTTGTTTGTTATATGTTAGGCACTGTGCTATACTATGAAAAACAAAAAACAAAAATACATGGTCCCAACCCTCAAAGAACCACATTCTAATGGAAGAAACAGGTAAACCACTATGTACACATACAATATATACCAAAATGGAACATAATCTCAGAACAAGAGCACTTGGGGTGGGGAAAGAGGATTAGGAGGTGGGAGAAAGGATGGTGAGAGGAACCTTTAAAAGCCCCAATGCAGGAAGTTGATATTTGAGCTGAGTTTTAATGGAACCCAGGGAAGTGAGAAGGCAGGGAGGTGAGGAGGACAGCATGGCATTATTACTTACAATTCATTTGTTTTCACAAAATACTGTCTTTTCACTATGAAAACTATAGCAGGGAATCAAGGGACACTTTTGAAGTATTCTAGCAGTTTCTACTTTAGGTAATTTAGCCCAGCTTTAAAAAAAAGGCATACTGAAGTTCTCTTAGCAAAAGAGTATCATTAACCTCCTCTGGCTTCAATTTCCTCATCTGCAAATAGAAGGGGTTGAATTACATGATTCAGGTTGAATGCAAAAGCGTGGTAGTAAAAAGTACATGCAGTATACTGCAAAGAAAGAATGAGAGCTAAACAGCGTTAATTTCCATGAAAACATCTAATTGTCCACTGTTTCCAACTTTTATCAATTACTTATTGTGAGGTTTGGGGCAAATCATACAATCACGTCAGAGGAGTCTCTGAAACCATCTAACCCAGTTTCCTCCTTTTACAGTTGAGGAAAACGAAGAGAAACTAAATTATTTGCTCAAAGTCATCCCTAGTGATTACATTAAGTGGCAAAGGTAGGGTCTGGAATTCTGGTCTCATCTCTAGTTTAGGTGCTCCTTAAAACATTGAGCTCATACTGACCCATCTAACCTCACTAAGTCTCCTTCCTCACCTGTAACATCTGTATAATGCACTTGCAAAAAGGATGGATTTTAGAGGGCAAGGCTCTGGGTTCAAGTTCATCCTCCAACACTCCCTACTTGTGGGACTTACCATGAAACACAACAGTCAGCTAATAAACAGTAAGAGTCAACATTTACTGGACGCTTATTAGGTGTCGGGCGCTGTGCTAGGCAGAATCCCTGTCCTCTAGGAACTCACTGACATTCCAATGGGAGAGGCAACTATGTAACTTACATGACATACACCCAGATGGAAACTGACCTCAGAAGAAAGGCACTGGGGGCAGGATTTACGGGTGACGCTAATAGCGAGATACAATTAAGGAATATATGATTAGTCCCTGCTCTCAAGGAGCTCACAATCTAAAAGGGAGATAACTGCGTACAAAAAATAAAGCAAAGATAATTAAAAGGGAAAAGGCACTCTAATTAAGGAAGTAAACAGGCATTTATTAAGCTCTCTCAGGGTCCAAATCACAATGGTAAGTACCTTACACCTATTAATTAGCTTCTTTGATCCCCATAAACGTTTACTGAATGAACGATCCTCACCATAATTCTGGGAGGGAAATGTTATCATTAGCCCTATTTTACTGAGGCAAAGAGAGCCCCGAGGTCCCATAGCTATAAGCTTCTGGCGGCGAATTAGAACTCAGGTCTTGCTGCCCGCAGGCACCACCCAGGAGAGTCTAGAAAGGTGGGCTATTTGGGGTGGGTCTTGACCTTGAACGAGTCTCCGCAGCCCCCTCCCGGAGGTGCCTGCAGCCGCGGGTGGCGGCAGGTGTGCACGGCCCCCTCACCTGGTCGCACACGATCACGTCCATCTCCTCGCCGCTCAGCAGCAGGATGTAGAGCGCCAGGTAGACCATGCGGAGGTAGGCGCACAGCGCCGCGCCGCGCCCGCCCCAGCCCAGGCTGCGGGGCAGCCAGTCGCCGGCGCAGTGCACCTGCAGCTCGCGGCTCTCCGAGAAGCAGTGGCCCGGGTCATAGTGAGCCGTCCACACCTGGACGCGGCAGCCGCGAGACTGCAGGGCCAACGCCGCGTCCAGCACCAGCCGCTCCGCGCCGCCCACGCCGAAGTCCGGGTGCACGAACAGGACCGAGGGGCCGCAAGCTCGGCCCTCCGGCCCCCAAGGCCGCATCGCTGCCTGGACCCCGGAGTCCCGGTGGGCTCGCGCTTGCGCAGACCCACTCTGGCAAAGCCGGGAGGAGCCGAAGGCCCGGAGGCCGCTGTGGCGCAGACTCGAGGGCAAGCCCCGCCCTTTCTCCCCCACCCCCCCCAACCCCTCCCAGCAGCAGCCGAGCTGGCGCTGGCGTGGCATTGGACCGATTTCTCCAACTCGTGTTCTCTGGGCCAGTGGCTCCGCCCCCTTGGGGCTTCTATGTGAATGTGGACACGTTGGCTAAAAGTTGAGGGTGTCTCCCGCGTTGCCTGAAATCCCCGTACGTGGATTTTTATATCTCTGTCTTTTCAGCGGGTGGAACCAACTTTTATATATTTTTTATCGTTTAGTGTAAAGAAGATAAACCAGAACCCACAGGTTTTCGGCTCTCTTTTGAGATTCTCCCTATTTTTGAGTCAGGCATTTCCTGGAACACCACAGGAAACGGTTGTCCCTCCGCCCCTTCCCCCACCGAGAATCCAAGCAAAGGCTGACTCTTCTGGTAGGATAAGTGACGCCGCGGCTGGAAGGTCTGCTACCGCTTCTGCTGCAGTGATGGTATAACTCGGTGCCCGGGTCCTTCTCTGGTCGGCCTGGGTGTCCGGCCGGTACTGGGGGGTCCAGGGGCCTGGCAGGCTGCTGAGCAGAGCTCGGGTGGAATCCCCCGGGTCGGGGGCGGGCGCTGGTGCCGGGCCGGGGCTGCTGTAGGGGATACAAGCTGGTTTCTTTATCTCTGTCCACAGCCGGGCCCTACTCCCAGTGGTACCAACGTGGGCGCCTCGGGCCGGTCCCCCAGCAAAGCTGTGGCCGCCAGGGCCGCGGGATCCACAGTCCGGCAGAGGTAAGGAGCGAGGCCCGGTGCCCGGGCCTGTCTGCCCCCGGGCCTCCCCTGGGTTGAGGCTTGTGGGTGTTGAAACGTGCCCTCCCGGGGGTCAGTGCTCAATCGTTAGCTCCTTGAGGTCAGGGCTGGGGCCTAATTATCCTAAAGTAGGAAGATTGATAGAGGAAGCCTTTATTAAGCTCTACTGTGTACCACGCACTGTCCTACTGCGTGGGTCTTATGAAGCGCCCACTGTGTGCCAGACACTCTGCTAAGCGCAGTGGGGGGTACGTAAAAACAAAGAATTTGGGTGTGTGAATGAAAGAGCTTGTCAGTCAGTATTTATTCAGCCCCTATTACGTGCCTGCTAATCGATGGAGACACAAGAAAGGCCGAAGATAGTCCGTGCTGTCCAGGAGCTCCTGGTCTAATGGTGAGACAAGCAAACAATTACGTACAGATGAGACGTGGATGGAGGAAATTGGAAATAATCAATAGAGTGTAGGCACTAGAATTGTGCCTCCATGGAGAAAGGAGCCAGAGGTGACCTGTTTGGCCCCTGTTCAGTTCATCAAATATTTAATAACTGTATTAGACAGGAGGGAAAACACATAAAAAGAAAAACAATTTCCACCCCCAAGGAGATTTTATTTTACTTGAGTCAAAACAGCATATACAAAAATGAATAAATACAAGACAGTTTGAGGAAGGAGAGAGCGCTAATCAGGAATGAGGCTTCACAGGGCAGGTGGTTACTTGATGGTGTTAGAAACATGCTTTTTAGGTCTGTCTTTTGATTGGTTGAGTCCACCTGCAGTCAGCTGGCCTTATTATCTAACTTACTCTCAGTGACTTCATCAGTTAAAAGTAACTTACTGTGGAAACTTAATGTTTTCTGTCTTTCACAGTGGAGAGGCAGAAATGAGGAGAGAGGACATTCCAAGTGTGTGTGGGGAGGGCTTTTTTAACTAAGGAAGGTTTATAGGTGGAAGACAGAATGTTAGCTGTAGTGTGATGATTTGCATGAAGGGGAATCAAGCTATAAAACTGGAGCCAGTATCTGGAAGTCCTCAAATATCAGACTTAGGAATTTGTTGTTTATCATTCTTGTGGCCATAGGAAGCACATTAGCTGAGGGGTGACATGATCAAACTTCCGTTTTAGGAATATTTTTCTTTGTTACCTGTGTGGTAGCTGGATTAGGAAGGCGAAGTTATCCAGGAGGAGAGGTGTCATTGATTATCAACAACTGTAGAGAAGTCAGGAAAGATGAGTATTAAAAATAGGTGTTTGAATTTAGAAATTAAAAGATTGTTGGTAACCTTGGATTCAGCAGTTTTCTTAGTGTGGTGAGGTTGGAGCCACATGGTAAAGAGTTGAGAAGTAAATATATGGTCGGGAAATGGAAGTAGAAAACTTTCTAAGTATTTGGTAGTGCAAGGAAAAAAAATAGACTATTAGAACCAAGTAAAGAGTTTTGTTTTTTAATTTAATAAAGGTAGGATTGAGGTAGGAGGGAATGATTAAAGGGTATTGCTCCCAGAAGAGAAGGGATGTGATTGAGGACACAAGTAGAATGGTTAAAGACAGAAAGAATGGGTACCCAGGGTAGGTGAGGGTTTAGAGGTAATCCTTACAATGCATGGTCTTGGATTTTCTGTGTAAAGTAGGAAGAGAGGTCATCTGAATAGAGGTGAGGAGGGGAGGTATTAAGATGATGAAAGAGGAGAGAGTTTGGAACAGCTGTTGCTGGGACAAGATAGGTAATCTGCGAAGAGTAAAAATATTGTTGCATAGCCATGAGGATCCAGTTCAGATAAGGTAAAATTAATATTGATGGATATTCAGTATACATTATTTTGTGCCTTTCAACAGCTTTTCAATTAATGAAGAAGATAGGTGGTGGAGATGATGGTGGGTTGAGGATAGTCAGAGAAGGAACAATGGAAAATGATAGGGGAGAAGAATTCAGGAGTGGAGGACAGTGAAAAATTGAACTGGTTAACTAAAGGGCCAAAATTGTGAAAGGAGAAAAAGGAGGTATGGGAGGAATGGGGGTTGCAGGGACTCTCCCAACCACAGTGCCACCATTTTGGTCCAGACCTTAATCACCTCTCTCCTAGACTATTGCATTCATTCTAATTGACCTCACAAAACAAGTCATTACATTGGCCAGGTCTAAAAATGATAGCCCATTCCGCATCTTGAGTCTTTCACCTCTGAGTAGGTGAGTAACGCAGTTCATCATCAGAATTCTGGAATTAATGGTTAGTCATTGTGTTGATCGGAGTTCTTAAGCTGACTTTCAGAATTGTCTTTACGATGTTGGGATATAATTGTTACGGATCTGTGCTCTTTGTTCTGTATCACTTCATGTCAGTCTTCCCAGGTTCTTCTGAAACTTCCTTTCTCATCACCTCAAAATAGTGTTCCATTACATTTATTTAATATAATTTGTTCAGCCATTTTTAAATTCGTGGGCATCTCCCTTGGTTTTTTCTGGTACAGAACAAAATGTCCATAAATATTTTTGCACATATGGATCCTCTTTCCGTGACCCTTTGGAGTATAGACCTTGTATTTGTATTACTGGGTACGTATAATTGGTGACTTGGAACATAGTTTCACTTTGCTTTCCAGAATGGCTAGACCAGTTCATACCTCTACCAATAGCGCATCAGTGTTCTTGTCCTCCTTTCTTTTTTTTTAAAATAATGTTTTTATTTAGTATTTTTTCTTTTTTTTTTACCAATTAAATGTAAAAAGTTTTAACATTCATTTTTAAAACTTTAAAAATTCTCTCCCTTCCTCCCTCTTCACCCTTCCTCTTTGAAAAGTCAGGGAGTCCGATGTAGGTTAAATATGTATAGTCATCAAAACATTTCTGCATTAGTCATTTTTTGAAAGAAAACTCGATACCAAAAAACCCTCAAGAAAATAAAGTAAAAAAAGTATGCTTCAATTGTATTCAGTTCTTTTTCTGGGGATGGATAACATTTTTCATCATGAGTCCTTGAGAGTTGTCTTAAATCATTGTATTGCTGAGAATGGCTAGATCAGTCACAGTTGATCATCTTATAATGTTGATGTTAGAATGGCTAGATCATTCACAGTTGATCATCTTATAATGTTGATGTTACTTTGTACACAGAACATGTCACTTTGCATCAGCTCATGTAAGTTCAGGTTTTTCTGAGAGTATCCTTCTCATTTCTTACATCACAATAGTATTCCATCACAATCACAAACCACAGTTTATTCAACCATTCCTCAATTGATGGGCAACTTGCAATTCTTTGCCCCCAGAAATGAGTGGCTGTAAATATTTTTGTAACTATAGATCCTTTTCCTTTTTATTTTATTTTTTATCACATTTTGAATATGGACCTAGTAATGGTATTGCTAGGTCAAAGGGTATGCATAGTTTTATAGCCCTTTGGGCATGGTTCCAAATTGCTCTACAGAATGGTTGAATCAGTTCACAGGTCCACCAACAATGCATTAATATCTCATTTTTCCCACTTTCCCTCCAATACTTACTTTCTTTTTCTATCCTATTAGCTAATCTAGTAAGTGTGAGGTAGTACCTCAGAATTGTTTTAATTTGCATTTCTCCAATCAAGAGTGAGTTAGAGCATGTTTTCACATGGCTGTAGATAGCTTTGATTACTTCACTGAAAAACTATTCATATCTTTTGATCATTTATCAATTGGGGAATGGCTCTTTATAAATTTGACTCATTTCCCTACATATTTGAAAAATGAGGTCTTTATCAAAGAAACTTGCTTCAGTTTTTTTTTACAGTGTCATTGCATCTCCCTCCATTCTATTCCGCCCCCCCCCCCACCCCGTTCTGTTCTCTCTGTCCTTTCACTCTGTTCTTCCACATGTTTTGCTTCTGACTACCCCTCTCCAGATCTGCCCTCCTGTCGATTAACCCCAGTCTTCAAGCTGCCTGCGTCTTTTATCTTTTTCCCTCTTATTTTCCTATAGGGTAAGATAGATTTCTATACCCAATTGAGTGTTTCTGTTATTCCTTCTTTAAGCCATCATTCCCTCCATCTTCTCCACTGTAAGTTTTCTTCTTGCCTCTTTTATGTGAGATAATTTACTGCATTCTGCCTTTCCCTTTCTCCCAGTGCATTCCTCTTTCTCACCCTTAATTTTAATTTTTTAGATCCCTTCATATTCAACTCATGTTTATGCCCTCTGCCTATGTATACTTCTTTTACCTGCCCTAATAATGGGAAACTCTTTATGAGTTACAGGCATCATCTTCCCATATAGATGTGTGAACTGTTCAACCTTACTAAATCCTTTATGATTTTCCTTTCCTGTTTACCTTTTTATGCTTCTCTTCAGTCTTGTATTTGAAAGTCACATGTTCTATTCAGCTCTGGTTATTTTCATCAAGAATGTCTAGTATTTCACTGAATGGCCATGTTTTCTCCCCTGAAGGATTATACTCAGTTTTGCTGGCTAGGTGATTCTTAGTTATAATCTTAGCTCTTTTGCCCTCCAGAATATCATATTCGAAGCCCTCTGATCCTTTAATGTAGAAGCTGCTAAATCTTGTGTTATCCTGACTGTGGCTGAATGGTACTTGAATAGTTTCTTTTTGACTGCTTGTAATATTTTCTCCTTGACTTGGGAACTCTGGAATTTGGCTATAATATTCCTGGGAGTTTTCATTTTGGGATGTCTTTTAGGAGGTGACCAGAGGAGTCCCTGAATTTTATTTTACCCTCTGATTTTGAAAAAGCAGGACAGTTTTTCTAGATGATTTGAAAGATAATGTCTAGGTTCTTTTTTTTTTTTATTATAACTTTCAGGTAGTCCAATAATTTTTAAATGATCCCTCTTGAATATATTTTCCAGGTCAGTTGTTTTTCCAGTGAGATAGTTCATATTGTCTTCTATTTTTTTCATTCTTTTGGTTTTGTTTTATTGTTTCTTTATTTCTCCTAAAGTCATTAGCTTATGTTTACTCAATTTTAATTTTTAAGGAATTATTTTCTTCAGTGAGTTCTTGTATCTCATTTTCCATTTGGCCAGTCCTGCTTTTTGAAGCATTCTCCTCATTGACTTTTTGTACCTCTTTTACCATTTGGCCTATTTTGTTTTTTAAGGTGTTATTTTCTTCTGTACTTTTTTGTGTCTCTATCAAGATGTTGACTTACTTTTCATGATTTTCTTGCATCACATTTCTCTTTCCAATCTTTCTTCTGCCTTTCTTACTTGATTTTCAGAATCCTTTTTGAGCTCTTCCATGGCCTGCAGCCAGTTCATTTTTTCTTGGAGGTTTTTGGATGTAGGAGCTTTGAGTTTGTTACCTTCTGAGTGTATGTTCTGATCTTCCTTGTCATCATAGTAGCTTTCTATGGTCAGAATTTTCTTTTTCTGTTGTTCACTCATTTTTGCAGTCTATTTCTTCACTTTTAATCTTTCAAAATAGGACTCTGCTTCCAGGGTGGAGGGTGCACTGTTTCAAGTTTCAGGGATTTTGTACAGCTGTTTTCAGAGATACATCTTAGGAACCTGTAAGTTTTTAGTTCTTCCAAGGTGGCCTGATCTAAGGAGAGGAGCGTTTACTAGTCTCCTAGCCTGTACTGTAGTCTATAAGAGACTGTAAGCACTCTTTTCTGCACTAGAACTGAGAGAAAGGTTCCCTTCCCACTCCACTGTTATTGCCAAAACGAGGGTCTGCCAGTGCTCCGCCCCTCCCCACACTAGGACTACCCCCCCAGGACTGCAACCCACATCTGACTATGAGCAAAACAACAGAGTCTTCCCCCAGTGCCAGCAAAAAGACCCCTGTACACTCATGAGTTATTCAATCCCTTTCCCATCTGGGGACTGAGAACTCCTGCTGCCAATGCTGATTCAGTGGCTTGCAAAGCCTGCTCCTGGTTTGTAGGGGCCCAGTCTTGTTGGTGTAGCCGGTGCTGGATTGTGCTGCACTCTTACCCAGGTGCAGAAGACCTTCTTTCCAACCTTCTAGTTTGTCTTTGACTGGAAAATTATTTCACCCCATATTTTTGTGGGTTTTGCCACTCCACAAATTCTTTTATGGTGTTATTGAAAGGTGTTGGAGGAGTTTTAGGGAGAGCAGAGGTGAGTTCTGCCTTTTCTAAGACGGCAGGTCTTAGCTCTGACTTCCTGTTCCTGTTTTTTTCTTTGCCCTTCCAAAATTGGTCATTTACCATGCTTTTGGTCATATTTGCCAATCCGTTCAGTTTGAAGCAAAGTGATTTTTCTAAAATGCAGTTTGATCCCGTCGTTATTTTCAGTAAATTCTACTAACTTGATGTTACCTTTACGAGCAAATATGAATTCTTTGTGACAGTTAAAGTACTTTACAATGTGGTCTCAAACTACACATATTACTTCCCTTCATATACCGTACAGTTCAGTCAGACTGCTCGTACTGTTCCTCATAACTGGCATCATTCCTACTTTTTTGCACTATCTTAGAGCTGGAATGCATTCCCTACTTACTTTAAGGTTCTAGGATCTCTGGTTTCCTTCAGGATTACTTTGGGACATTCTGTGAATTGAATGGTGGGTTTGGGGAAAGAGGAGGAGGAAGAAACAGAGAATAAACGAATGAATGAACGTGGCTTGGTCTACTCCCAGCATACACATACAAAGCGCAGTGAGAAGTAGACCTCAAGAATAAATTCTTTTCTTCCTTGTTCAGCTTCAGAGTTAAATTTGGTTAGCTATAAGGATTGCAACTTAGGCTCTCTTTTAGAATTACGGTTATTTTAATTGGGAATGTGCCAGTTTATTTGATAGAAATGTTTTCAATTTTATGATGCAACTGTCCTAATTCATTGTTGTTTGAATTAATTCTTTAAAAATAAAATAGGACCTTCATTATATTACTAATGGGATATAAATTTTTTTGGAGGGGATTAAATAAATTAATTATATAAATAAGTAAATAACTAAATTTTAATTTTTTTGTAGGAAAAATGCCAGCTGTGGAACAAGGAGTGCGGGCCGTACTACTTCAGCAGGCACAGGGGGGATGTGGAGGTTCTACACTGAAGATTCCCCTGGCCTCAAAGTGTAAGTTAAAGAAATATAAAAATAGTGAATATAAACATAATTCCACCTTTCTTACAGTTACTACTTATTGCTTTTGATAGTCTGCTTGATAGTGTGGCGATTACATAAGATATAGTTTGTATCAAGTAGATCAGTTTTACTTTGATCATAAAAGTTATAAAATAGTCCCAAGAATGACTAGGGATCAATTCTTGAACTCTTCAGTGACATGGCTCACAGTTTCCTAAGCCTACTTTGGTTGAATTTTCTTGTGTATTCTTTAAAGCCAAACTCAAATGTCACATCCTCTAGGAAGAATTCCCTGGAAAGTAATAGCTTTCTGTCAAATAGCATATTGTTTTATAATTTCCTAATGGCCATTACTCTCGTGTAATATTATTGTATTATAGCCATTTGTACTGCTTTCTTATCCCTCTGGTAGACTCTGAAGCTCTTTGAGGACAAGGACTAAGTCTCAATTTAACTTTTTATCTCCTCCGGTGCCTAGCACAGAGCTTTCTATACAGTAGGCACTTAATGGAGGTTTATTAAATAGAACTACGTCTAACTATTTTGAGGTAATTTATGGAATAGACGAGAATTGGAGGAAAATGTTATCAAATTTCAGTTTCTTTTCACTTGTCTTGTTGCCACAAAGTGTTTGATTGAGGAATGGAAGTAATCATTAATTCAGTAATTGGCAGGGGTGGGGAGGTGTGTGAGGGCTTATGACAGTTATAGGTAAGATGTGAGCATGTTTCCAACTTTCAAGTTTGAAGTACAGTCTTGAATGTCAAGTTTGAAATCTCTCCAGTGATCTTGGTGCTAGAATTTCAGTGCTCATGCTTTTCTTCCACATACAGTAAATAAACGTAGATTCAAGTGTAGGTTCTTTGAGAATAATAAGAAAATGAGGGAGTTCAGTTGCACTTTAGAAACTTTCAACCTTTTGCTGACCTTTATGCTGCATACTAGAATGAAGCTGGCATGTTCTATACTCATTCCCAGTATGGAACCAAAATGTATTAGAGAGTCCTAATTAGGCATTACATGAGATGATGGGTATAGGAATCAGCAGTCTCTGGCTAGTAGTTAGTGGTTGAGACATAACAGTCAGTTACTGCTTCTGTTTGGCTCTATTTTTATTAACAGTGTGGAGGAACATATAGATGACTAACTTAGCAGATGTACTGGTGACACAATGCAGAGGGGCCAGATGTAACAAGGTGAAACTTAACAAGAAATATTTAGTCTTTGACTTTTGTTCAAAACTTCAGCTACGTGAAAATGGGGGATGTTAGAAGTTTTGTGAAAAAAAAAGACTCAGTTTGAGGCAATCCAATGAGCAGCCATAAAAATCTAATATTATCTTAAGCTGCATTAACAGGAGCATAGTGTCAGAAGAAGGGAATAGTCCAACTGCATTCTCTTCTAGTGGGATCATGTCTAGAGGCTTAGGTCCACTTGAAGTGCCGTATTTTAGGGAAAATGCTGGCCAGCTAATGCATTCTTTTGCAGAGCAGGGTAACCAGGATAGTTAAGGGATTGGAGTTGTACTGTAGTTAGGATGGTTGAGGCAACTGGAAATATTTAGGCAAGGGAAAGAGACACCTTGGGGATGGACCAGTAAAACACTACTGTCCTCAAATTTTGGCAGTGAAAGGAATTCAACTTTTTTGTTTATTTGGTGTAGGGACCAATGGGTAGAAAATCAGATTTTTGGCTCAATTTAAAGAAAAACAACATAATAGTTGGAGCTGTCCAAAAGTGGAATGGGCTGCTTGGAGAGGAAATGATTCCTGGTCATTAAAGATCTGAAAGCAGAGTTTGAATTTCTGTCTGTTTGTAGAGAAGATTCATGCTTTTAGGTGCCTCAGAGGGACTTGACAACTTCTAAAGGTCTGCCCAACCTAGAGATTCAGTGTTTTGCATGGCATAGTGAAAAGAGACTGGATTGGTAATCGGAAACCTAAGTTTCTCTACCACTGGGTACCTGTGTGGGGCCTTAGACGAGTCACTTAAGTTTCCTCTTCTAGAAAATGAGAGTGCTGAAATAGATGACCCGAAAGGTCACTTGTAGCCCTATAATCTAACGTCCTGTCCTCTAACGTAAATGGCAAAGATTTGAAAAACAAATTTAGAATTGGAGTGATTCAGATGAAAAAGTCCTCATCTAGTCTCCTGAGCTGAATAATCTGGTTTTGGATTCTAAGGTGTTACTTTTTGAGGTCTGGTTATACCTTTATGAAAAAGTAATAATTTGTGACTGTGAGGTTAGTATTAAATAATTTAACAGTGTAACAGACATAGTGATAGAGCTGTAACCATGCGTGCATGCATGTGTGCATGTGTATACACATACATAAAATAGAATTTACCTTACTAGGCAGTGTCTCATATGAGTCCGCCAACTCGCCATCTCCTTAGATCATATTTCACCCCTTCCTAAACTGTTGGTTATAATGTATTTGAACCTGACAACCCATGTTAAATTTCCCTTTTTTAGTTCATTGTTATCTTGTGTACTCACCCCTGCTAATCATTCTGTCTTGATGATACTTATTCTTTATTTTTGCATTACAGATGGCATGTGTACCTTTGTGTGGTGAAGTAAACAACTACACACTTTTATTTTTGATAGCTACTTACAGAATGATTTTTTTTAGCATTTTATTAGCTATCTGCTTCAGTCATTTAATGCTAACAGTTGGTTTGCCTTTTAAGAAAATGTAATGTTGATACTGTTGCTGAATCTAAAATAAAATTTGGGAATGAAGTATTTATTGAATTAATTTTCTTCTGATTTTACAAATTAGGACTGTGTTGCTGTTACCTCAGAATAGCCTTTTAGTTTGCTAATTTTTTAAAATTTCATTTACTTAAAGAGTTTTGGTCATTTGTTGTTTTCCTCCAAGATGTACATGATAATATTCCTAGTTTTTGGATGTTTTTTTCTGGGTGACTGACAATTTTTTTATACTGCTAAAGGTAGTCATTACATTTTCTTTTTTATTTTCAGTGGTCCTGTTCCTGTGTTGGTAATGAGTCTTCTGTTCATTGCTTCAGTGTTTATGTTGCATATTTGGGGCAAGTACACACGTTCATAGACTCAGCTGCCTCCGTCTTTCTGTCAGCAGTTGTATTCTGGACCAAAAGCATGGTGGACTTTATGTGCATGGAGAGAGTTTTTTGAAAGCTTACTGTTTTATAAGAAATTTGAAAAAGAAAATACAAGTTGATTTTCAAGACCTTTTTTAATTTGTCTGTGATAAACTTTTAAAATTCCTTTATATGAAGTCTGTTTTCTGAAGCCCATCTGTCACAGGTTTCATCTGCCTAAAGATTTGTAGGTTAGGCATTAATAAAATGGCAAGTACAAATGGAAGTGTTATGCTGTTTCATGATTTCTCCTCCCCTGATTCATTTATTGTACATTGCTTTGCATGTTGTAAATTATTTGAAAATGCATACATTTGTGTATCTTAGCCATAATAGTATCTTTATTAGATAGTTGTATCAGAAAAATTTTTTTAGATTGAACTGAGATTTTCTGTGCTACATTGAAAATTTCCTATTTGCCTCCATAAACTCACTTGAATATATTTGATCTAGTTGATTATGCTAACCTTTTATGTGGTTTTCCAAAGCAGAGATAATATAGTTCAGAGATTGTTAACCTCGTATCAGAGTTTGGTTATTGTTGCTAGTACTCTGTGGAAGTCCATTCCATAGGGTGCCTAACTTTTCTCCATATTTCTGCTTGGATCATGGGAGCATTTGGGGGGGGGTCTTGATTAAATGGCAAGAAGATGTAAGACCTACTTTGAACCCAGCAGGGTTTCTTCCCAATTTTTTTCTGCTCTATCACAGGCTTAGTGATATTAAACTGTTGTTAGTGTGTGTGAAAGAATTTGTGTTTACATAATGCAAATCACTCTTTAAAAAATTTTAGTACAAATTAGTCTATTACAAAACTTATTCTGTCCCTAAAACTATAGGAAGTACTTGAATTACTATTCATGCTTAAGTGAATCACTGAAAATTTAATGTTGTTTATCATGTATACTGTAACCTTTTTAAGTTGAGTAACAGACTCCAGCACAATCTTTTATTGATGAAGGTATAGTGTTCTGGGCCAATCTCACTAAGGCTGTCCAGTGGTTCAAGTTTGAGATTGAAATGAAATGAGACACTTGTAGATGGACCATCTAATAAGTAACAAAAGGAGGTTTACTCTGCAATAGCATGGAAAGGATATTCAGACAAGACACAGCAGTGATGCACTTGAGGGTGATCCCGCTGCGTCTGCATCTGCCGAAGGAGCAGAGAAGCTGGAGGGGCCCCCTTACTACCCCAGTGCTGGATATTAGTGCTTGTAATACCAGTACCAGGAAGATATATCAGTGCTTCAAGCTTTAGTTTCCTGGATCAATTAAGTCTCAAATGTAATTTTGTTGACTGTTGCCAAGAGAATCAAACATGAACTCTTTTAGCATTTAAATCCTTTCAGAACCCTGTCCTTTCCTACATCTCTACCCTTTATGTGTTATCCTTTCCAATTTGGCCATTCAGACCACATGGCCATCTTCCTCACGGTTCCTGAGCACATGACACTTTTATCTCCTTGTCCATATCTTATCATTGGCAGCCCCTCTTGCTTGGAATCTACTTTTTCCTCACCTGTTCCTCTTGGAGGAGCGACTCAGCTCAAGTGCTGCTTTCTCTGTGAAGCCTTCCTGATCATCTGACTACTGGTCTTGTCTTTATTTTGTAAGTGTCTGCATGTAGATATGATGTCTTTGCTATTTGAGCATAAACCTTTGCAGGGCAGAGTTGTTTCACTTATATTTTTTGTTTCCCAGTATTCAGCAAGTGCTTTATAAATGCATGTTGAATGATGGATATTTTTAGAGAAAAACTATCGCAGCTTACGTATGGTAATTATCTAAGTAGGTGTCACTCCTACTGTTACTATCTTTATGATATTTTTCAGTACATCTGTTTTTCCAGTTAATTTGAGTTATTTATTCAATTAAGATGTCTTTCAAACTCCTCACATTACTCAATTTCTGAATCTGCCTTTAGGAAAGCAGTGTTAAAGGTACAAAACTTAAGAGGTTTAAGGTTAGTTTTTAAAATGGAAGTGCATGGCTCTTGAATTTCTCTGTACTGAAAAGGGATAAAGTACTTTTAGGTTTAGATTTTGTTGTAAAAGCTGTTGAAGAAAGTTATTCAAGAACTGTTTTTGTCTTCAATGCACTTAAGTTATTAACCTTTTCTATCCTGCACGTTTCTTTTCTCTTTCCCTTTGTGATACAGTATTGTGCTGGTTCTCCTATTTCTAGGACAGTTTTTAACTCAGAGGCTATCTTCTTTACTGGTTGGTTCTTGGCTGTAATCTGGATTTTTGATACAAGCCACATGTGCATAAATTATGTTATTGTAAATGTATCAGTGAGCCTTGGTGAGATGGAATTCATAATGCCAATAGAAAAATATGCTCTGAATGAATGAAATATCCAAATAGAGGATCATATGTCAACAATGTATTCAACAGAAAAGCATGAACCTTACCGTGCAAACACAGAAAGTGAGTACATGAGAATCCACAGTAATAATTGTTTTGAGATTTCCCAACCAGATGGAAGTAAGAATATTTGCCTAATGTAGGTTATGAAACAGATATTTTAGGTACTTCCGCCAGCATAAAAATTTTGAAATACTACTATATTAACATCTGTAGGGCAATTCTGTTCCTTCATCTATTAATACTTCACTCTCAGAAGGCAGAAGAGGCAATGAAGAAAACATTTCGTCAAGCAAGGAGGAAATAGCAATTGATGTGGAAGTGGCAGGAACCTTAAAATGATGAAGTTACAGTGGACTTCATAGTAGGGATGATGGATACACTAGCTTTTAGGAAGTTTTGTAAAGTTTAGAAAAAATCGACAGTATGACTCGAGGAATTGGAGAACTCAAACTGACAAATTTTGTGAGTGGTCTCAGTAAGAGAGTATGAGTAAGCAACTAAAAAGCAGATGAGCATAATTAGCAGAAAGCTAATTATGAAAACAGGCTAACCTGTGTTTGTAAGTAGGGGCTAAAGCGCAGTGTGAGCTTTGTCTTGAGGAAAATGTTTCATTGCTATTATGAATCTGGGTATTCCACTGATATACATTAAAGTCTGCATATCTTTTTATCCTCTTTAATTCTTTATTTCCCTGTTGCTGGGTATAGGTGACCTGAGTCTATGGGGGTAGTCAAGTTAGCTTTTATTAGTGGCTGCTTATCCCTTGTCAGCTCAGGATCCATTTACAATTTACTTCATGCTGCATACACACAAGGGAGTTCTTTTCTCTCAATAACTGATGCTGGCCCAGAAGACACCTCAGATTTTCTTGGTACAGATGAAAGAAGGCATGACCACCAGTCCCTTGTGGAAGTGGAATTCTTCAGGAGTTTTCAATTACTAACTCCCAGTTATCTCTTGGGCTCCCAGGCTACCTACCTATCCACTTTCTTCTTGTACTGTCTCACATATCTTGTGTGAATAGGCCGGAATGTAAAGAATCAAGAATTTTCAGGAAGCCTGGGAACCTTGGAGGCCAACTTGTTAACCCTAACTTTTTATAGTTAAAGTTACTGAGGCCCAGAGGATCATTTTGTAAGCTATCCCAGATTGCCTCACTCCAGTGAACTTTGTATTATACTATATTGTTTTAGCATGTTCCCTTAAGTCACACTAGACATGCAGATCCTTAGCCAGACTATCAGCAGACACAGAAAAGTATTCTTCAGGGCTTCAAGAGATCTGCAGTTCCCCAGGGCTGATGGGAGTCCTTCCACCCCTAACTATGTTGTTACATTTAGGGACCACTAAAAATTTATCACCTAGTGACAAACCTGCTTCTTACTGAAAGTTTGTACAACTTGGTAGGCTCTCCTGGAGAATGTAGTTGACTGTGATGACTTTTGAGACTCAGGGTTACCACTTCACCATGGGACAAAGGAGGAGAACTATAATGGCACAGACTATATTGACCAGGATAGGTCCCCTCTCCTGTCTCCTGTCTGCGGCACCCGTGCTCTGGTACTTCTGGGCACGGCGCCATCAGAACTGATATATCTGTTCTTTGAAGGAAATGGTTTCCATATACTTTTCCTTTCCCTCCCACTCCCACTTTATATTCTGTTTTTTTCATTCTTAGTCACCTCTGAATTTTCCACCAGGGCTGTATTTCCTTTTCTTTCTTCTTTATAGTTCCTTCCTACTCCTACCTATTTTTCAGTATTACTGGTTTTAATTTCATTTAACATCGCTTTTTCCAAAGCTTCTCCTTTCCAGATTTAATTACTATTTCTCTTAATTCAATTTACTTTTCTTGGATGTAGTTAAACTCCTAAAGTGTCTCTCTTAGAATGGAACATCTTTTTGTGGTTTTTGAAGATTAATTGTACTTATTTTTGCTTTAAACACTTGCTCTTTCCCCTCTTCAATTAACTTTGTGACACTGAAACTTACTGGACCTTGCCCCAGGGCTGTCTGAAGATAAACACTTTTTAGATCATTCTCTCTTTTGTAGTAAAGAAAGCAAAATCTTTCAAATCTTATTTTAATCTCTTACTTTTTTTAGTAGTGTGCCTCAGTTTCTCCAGAAGAGAATGATACTCATTACCCTAGTACTTATAGATTATGTAAAGGATATTAAATGTGTGATGGAGGTGAACAGGGGATCTCCCTCTCTATCTGTTGGAACAGGGCACTTTTCATGGACTGGGCATGCATGTTCTTGCTGTGTATGGAGAGATGTGTTCAACACTGAAAGACTGGTGCTTTGTACTTGACCCCACAATTTCTAATTGGCCCTGATCAATGGTCCCAATCACTGGAAATGTCTCGGATATTTAGTGACTGAGCAGTAAGAGCCACCTATTTGCGAGGGTCAAAAGGAAAAAGAACTTTCATTCTTACTCTCCTTTTTTCCAAGCATATCCAGACTGAATGCTTCCTTAGACTTCTGATAAAAGAGTAGTTGGATTTTACTCCCTTTCCCTTCTCAGCCACAGCTAAGGAAGCTATGTGCTCATGATAGCAAATACATGTGTCTTCCTGAGACTGTATGTCAAGTCCCTAGCTGCCTCTTCTACTTCATGTTTCTTTCCTGAACACAAATGATTGAACTGAGAGGTTTCCAGTCTTGTCAGCTATCTCATGAGCTCAAGAGACCCAGGATCATTGAGGGGTTCAGGTGTTTTCAGCGGGAAGTGATTCCTGTAACTGTGCCCTTCCCAGAGATAGCATGTTGTTTGTATATCTGTTTGTGGGCTCCTGTGATTTCTTTGTTATATATTATTGTTTCGGGTTTTAAATGTTTATCAATAAATGCCTATGAGTCTTGTATTTCTTTTGCTGTGGATGAAATAGGTAGCTGTCTTATAGCTAGATTATTAATCCTTTGACAGGTGCCAAAGCTAAGTTATAAGAGCTTTGCCCTGGTTATCTCAAGCTGGGTCACAAGAAGCCCGAGAATGTGAGAAAAGCCTGACCCCTTTTTTATAGGTCAAACTCCACTACAATTGAGCCCTGGGTCTATGTGAGCCCTAGATCCAGGGCCCCATAAGAGCTAAATAATTGTATAAGACAAAAAAGCCATTCTCCAATGGATATGTGGTAAAATGATATTAACAAACTATTATAAAAAAATGCAAACTTAACTATATGAAACATTGCTTTAAATTGCTAATAAATACAAATCAAAGCAAACCCTAGATTTTGCCTTGCACCCTAAAAATTGACTTAAGGGATGAGGAAAGATAGGGAAAGTTAAGGGTAGAATGGGTGTAGAAAGATGGATGCAATAAATGACCTTTGATTTGAAGACCCTGCTGCTGGATACATACTCCAAACAAGTCAATGATTTAAAAAAGGGTCTTAAATGTACAAAAATATAGCAGCTCTTTTTATATTAGTGAAGAACTGGAAACAAAATAGATGCCCATTGACTAGGGAATGGTTAAACAAGTTGTAAATATAATATTACTGAACTGAAATAACCAATAGAATTAATACAGAAAAAAAAGGCAAAAATGGTACTTACATTATAACTTATCACCAGATCAATATGTAGGTATCAGAGTTAAGGGTCTCTCCACTTGAGTACAGGAGAATATTCTGCATTTTGGTCTTGAGCCATCATTAAGCATGGAGAAATTCTGTTATCAGAGATTCAATAGGCATTCCCATCAAGTTTGACCTTTCAGTATAATTGTCTGCCAGGCTTGTCCTCTGTATACTTCCCTAACTTCCACAGGTGTGTCTACTTCATCCTTCACCTGTGGCTTCAACCCTGGTTCAGACTGAGGAGTTGGGGAAATTTAAGAAGTCTTAGATACGTAACTCAATTTGACTTCTAGTTCTACTCTGAACTCAGTGCCCTTATGACTAGGATCCTACCTTGTTCTCACATGATTAAGTATACCCTTCCCCCACAAAACAACAAAACCTAGATTGTCACCAATAACTTGTCGATTAGCCCTTCAGCAATCAGCTCTGTCACTCCAGCCCACCTGGAAAGCCTGAATCTTGAATCAGCCATTTGGTCCTTTTTGCTTTTGGAACTTATGCCCACTTGTCCCTTACCATGCGAGTTAATCTCTTGTTTGAGATGTGCATTTAAGTTAATCTCCCTATGTGATTGACCCCTGAACAAGCTACCTTCTTTCCTTTTGTATTCAGCTGTTTTGACTACATCGGACCCGGAAGGTCTGCCTGACCCTGGCCTTTTTCAGAGTTGGTCTGAACCCCAGTTCTGACATACAGATGGATTTCAGGTTGATTGTGGCTGGCTCTGGGGCTCGAATAGTTCTGATATTCTTGCCTCAGACTTGAGAGTACAATATCCTTGAAAATGGGGTTTAGAATAGAACTAGGACTGCAACCTTGAGATTATTTAAGTCTCTAGGACTCTAAACATATGTCCTCATGTTCCTTTCTCAGTAAGTTCAAGGATAGAATGTTCGCTTCCCACTGTTAATGGAAATAGTGCTAGACATGTCAGCTGTAACAAAAAGAAGAGAGGAAATAAATGGAATATGCATTGGCAAAGATAGAAATTATTCATTTGTAAATAATATGAATATTTACCTAGAAAACTCCAGAGAATTAAGTGAATAAAGTGATTGAATGGATTAATAGATTTGATATATTGGCAGAATGTAAATAAATACATAGAAATTGTAAGCATTTCTGTTCACTACTAACAAAAATCAGGAAAAAATGACAGAAAAAGAAATTCCACTAAAAATAACTACCAAATGCATAAGATATTTGGGAGTTAACCCACCAAGACATATAAACGTAATCATAAAACACTTTCTAGAAAAGAAAGAAGACAAACTGGAGTCATGGTCATTGTTTGTGGCTGGGTTGGGCCAATATAATAAAACTAACAAGATATCCTAAATTAATCCATAGATTTATTGCTATACTAATCAACCTACCAAGGGATGACTTTATAGATCCAGACAAAATAATAATATGTCATTTGTAGAAAGAAGAAGTTTAGAATTATAAGAGAAATTCTCAAAAAACCAGGAAGAGGACAGAATTGCCATGTTTCGATTTATAAAGAAGTAATTAAGCAATTTGATTTTTTTGAAAAATAGAAAAGGTAGTGGAGTAGACTGAAAAATCATGATGTAGAAACAAATAAATGTCATAGCCTGGTACATCTTAAACTATATGCCACGATAGACTCCAAATGGATAATCAATTAAAACAAAAGATCATATCATAAAACATTTAGAGGAGGATGCAAGGTCATTTCTTCAACAAGTTATAGAAAGAAAACATAGCAAGATAAGGAATTGAGGAGATTCCAAATGGCAGAATAGACAATTTTGATTACATATGTAGTGTGTGTGTGTGTGTGTATAAGATGTGGCTTCCTTTAAGTCTCAGCTAAAATACTTTCTTTTTTTACAGGAAACCTTTCCTAACCTCTTTTAATTCTAGTGCCTTCCCTCTGTTAGTTATTTCCTAATTATCAGAGAGATAGAGTTTGCTTTTATTTATTTTTTAAAATACATTTATTTATTTAACTTTTTACATTCATTTTCACAAAATTTTGGGTTCCAAATTTTCTCCCCATTTGTCCCCTCCCCACACCCCAAAACACCGAGCATTCTCATTTCCCCTATCTCCAATCTGCCCTCTCTTCTATCATCCCTCCCTTCCCTTGTCCCCATCTTCTCTTTTGTCCTGTAAGGCCAGATAACTTTCTATTCCCCATTACCTGTATTTTTTATTTCCTAGTAGCAAGAACAATACTCGACAGTTGTTCCTACAATTTTGAGTTCCAACTTCTCCCCATCCCTCCCTCCCCACCCATTCCCTTTGGGAAGGCAGGCAGTTTAATATAGACCATATCTGTGTAGTTTTGCAAATGACTTAGAT
>CM053769.1:58602279-58634203 GCA_028658325.1 Potorous gilbertii
CCCAGCCTCAGGGCTTTTGGCGGCAGGCCTGACTGCTCTTCAATGGGGGCTTATCTGCTGGTTCTCAGGTGGGGGCAGGGCCACCTCTCAGGCTCAGTTCCCTCAGGGGGTTTATACAGAGATCCTTTGTAGTGGAGCTGGGGTGGAGCTCCAGCCCACTTTGGGAGTCTCTGGCTGAGCTGCCTCTGCCTCTGCCTCTGGTTGAGCTGCCTCAGCCTCTGCCACAGCGGCCGCTTCCCAGGGGGTCCGTGTCCCGGAGATCCCCCGCTCCCCTCTCAGCCCATCTCTCTCACTGACCTGTGCGTCTGTGGGTGGAGGGACTTTCACGGCCGCCGGAGATTCAAGTCCCTGACGCCTGCTGGGCTCTGCTCGCTCCTCTCAGTGCCGCGTGGCCCGGGCAGGGGAGGGGAGCGCTCGACCGGGCAGGACTTCGCTCCCTTCCGGGGCACCCCTGCGGTGGGTTCTTCAGGGCTCTCTGCAACGGAAATCTCCTTCACTGTGTTGCTGCGTGGCCTCCACTGCTCCAGAATTTGTCAGGAGTTCTTTTTACAGGAAATCTATGGGCTGTGGGTTCGGACCTAGCATAGGTGAGTCTTTCTACTCCGCCATCTTGGCCTCCTCTTCTGCCTAAGAGGAAGGAGAGAGAAGAGAGAAAGAACAAGGCTGTTCAGAAGATCTGGTCATTTATACCACTTCCACTACTTCTAGTATGGTGGTATGTGTTTGTCCTTTGTTGCCAAAGAAGACCATGCCATCAGAGAAATGATGGCATGACTTGCACTTGACTTCGTTTTGAGTGAGGGAGGGCTGTGCAGGTGACCAGTCTCACTTCTCCTCCAGAGCCATCTGCATTCAATGACCAGACATTCATCAGGATGACTGGAGATGACCCAGGATGAGGCAATTGGGGTTAAGTGACTTGCCCAAGATCACACAGCTAGTGAGTGTCAAGTATCTGAGGTGAGATTTGAACTCAGGTCCTCCTGACTCCTGCACTGGTACTCTATCCAGTGCACCACCTAGCTGCCCACTTCTGGTATGGTTAGATTATATGATAGTGGTCATGGTTCTTATTCCTAGGACATAAGCCTATCAGTTTCTGTTCTCTTGAGAATTTAAGGTAACACTGTATTTTCTGAATTCTAAGCTCTGCTGGATCTAAAAATTGACTGAATATGTTTCTGAGGGACAAGACTGTTTTAAATCAAGGTGGTGCTACCTTATTAAGCAATAGAAAATTATCTCCTCTATCCAGTCAAGAAGACTCATTGACTTGGAGCTAAGGGGTGTTAGTTGTGAGTATGGCTGTCACATCATTTCTCTTCTAAGTGACTAGAAGGTAACTTGCTACCATTTGATAATTGTGATGTTGCCAGGGATGACTAAATAGTAAGCTAACAAAGTCAGGTTTTAGAAGGTATATATAAAATATGGTTAGGAGAGACACATAGATCAGGATAAATACAAAAGAGCGATATGATCTTGTAAACATAACATAGGGTGGCTAAAGCCTTGTATAAGTTGAAGCTTCCTCCAAAAACTAAAGATTAAAATGAACTTACCTTTGTTAGGAGCAAGAAGAAAAATAAAGAAAGGAAAGGCCCACTATTTGAGGCATATGGCAGAATGTTTGTTTGCCTTTTAAAATAGCTTAGCACAATAACTGGCACACAGTATGCAATTAATATTAGGAAGATAATAAGTGATAGACTCATTAATATAGTTTTACTTTAAAATATTTACATTTCTAAATGTATCTTTTACTTCCTAGGGAGTCATTACTTCAAATGAAAGATAAAACCATTTACTAAACATTTATTTGTGAAAAATAACAAAAAAAGCAGGAATGGGAATAGAAGTTCAGCAAAACTGATCAGATGAAGCAATATTAACACATGACAGATGAAAAGTGAAAACGCTCAATTGCCTACTTGCTGCCATTTCCTCTCTCAAGAAGAATGACTTTCAAATCTGGAAATCACACCAAAGACAGGTCAGGCGATAGCAAGATATCAGCCAGCAACTTTAAATCAATCAGTTCAGGCACCCAGACCCTGATAAATTACACGCCAGAGTGCTGAAAGAATTTACAAATAGAAATGGTAGACCATTATTTGTGTCTGTTAAAGAACTATGGAGAGTAAGAGAAGTCCTGGAAAGAGAGGGAAGAATTTTTCCAGTTTTCAAAAGTTATACGACTGACAGATTCCAACCACTACAGAGCAAACTAGCACAAGATGGAAATCACTCCCTGAGAACAGCTTTTTAAGGATATGATTTGTGAGCCCTTGGACAAGTAAGGGATGGATTCAGTAGAGTTGAATCTCAGAGTTAGAATGGGTTCAGAAGTCTTCTAGTCTGACTCAGACCTGATGTAGTCATTAGTTCTTCAACTTCCCTGATAAAGGATCATTTAACTTCTATCTGAGGACTTGCAGAGATGAGGAACGCTTTAATGCTACATTTTATGGCAGCCCATTCCTTTCATAGATAGATACATACATGTGTATATATGTATCCATATATATACATATATAAATATTTTATATATCTATACTATTGATATCTATATCTATATCTATATCTATATATATATGTATATATATATATATATATATATATATATATATATATATATATATATAATTTGTATATCCTAAAATATGCCACCAAATATTGCAACAAATATTCCAGATATAGTTCAACCAGGGCACAGTAAAACAAAACTAAAAAAACTACTTGTTCTAAGTACCAGAGGCAGCATGTATGAATTATTCTAACCATCATCACTATGACTTCTATGGAAGTGGCCTAGAACCAAGCAGGGAGAAGCAGGAACCCTTGGATCACTGACTCTGCTGGCCTCTGCGTAACACTGTCCAGTAGAGCAAACCCTATGGAGATATATCAGGCAGCTGTCTCTGCTGGTGCATCAGTCCCTGCTTCCTCAGCAGCCTCAGCTATTGAAGACCTGGAAGAGAAAGTTCTCACCACCAAAGTCCTGAACAAGGAGGTTCAACATCAGAAACAGATATGGTCTTATCAATTAAAGAAACAGTAAATTGGAATGTATTGGGGTGTATTGGAGTGGAGGGAGGGGACAAATGGGGAGAAAATTTGGAACCCAAACTTTTGTGAAAATGAATGTAAAAAGTTAAATAAATAAATTTATTTTGAAATAAAAAAATAAAGAAACAGTAAAGAATATAGATTTGTATATCAGTCTTTTCTTCTGTGCCACCTGGAACGCTAGAACATTGCTTTCTGCCCTGCCAATGAACCCTAAGAATATGTCCATCTGCCCTGCAGCCGAATCCTCATATATGTGTTGTCTCCACCTATTCGAATGTGAGTTTCTTAAAAGCAGGAAGTGTCGCATTTTTCTGTTTGTGTCCTGAGTGCTTAACTCAACCCAGTGCTTTTCACGTAGTAAGTGCTTAATAAGTATTCATTCATGCAGCATAAGATCCCCATAGTTCTTTTGAGTGTCATGGCACAGCATTGACTCATATTGATCTTGTCATCGCTTAATAACCCAATTCTTTTTTACATGAGTTGTTATCTATCCACACCTCCCCCACTATGTACTACTGAAAATGATTTTTTGATCTCAATTGTTGGATTGTACATTTGTCTGTAATCCATTTAATCTTCTAGATGTGGTCCATTATTCTAGTCCATTGAGATATTTTGGGATATCACTTCTTTTGACCAATGTGCTATCTCTCCCATCCCAATTCATGTCATTCATAACTTTGATAAGTATGCTATCACTCTATGTCTTTATCTACTTCCTTAATGATAACAATATTAAGTGCCAGGGGCAAGGAAAGTTTGTCAAATACCTTGCTAGAATCCAGAGATACTCTGCTAATGGCATTTCCCAGCTGTTTCAATCTAGAAACCTGTTTAAAAAAAGGAAATGAGATTTTTCTTTTTGCATAACTTAATCATTCCTTGAACTGAACACTACTTCCCTCTTCTAGCGGCTCACAGACCTTTTCTTTAAAAATGCATTCTTGAATCTTGTCAAGAATCAAAGTCAAAGTTCAATCATCAGTTTACAATTCAAAGAGGCAGAATGATTGATTGGTGGGACAAGAAAGTGGCAGCTATCTCTAGTAACTGATAAGGACACTAGCATTTCTCCCCATTAGATTAGCGGTGATATGCTAGCTCTCTGAAAGAAAAGAAAATGTACACACAACACATTTGGAAGTTGAATCTTCACTGTTAGCATTTTCTGCATCATTTTCTTGGGCCTAGACAACTGATAAAATAATAAATTAATTTGTGTTTTGTAGCATTTATTGATTTTCAAGGTATAAATTCTCACCTTGAAAATTTAACAATTGACTCTCAATCCTGAGCTAAGTCCAGGATGCTCCTAATAGTCAATGCATAAAAGCAAAACTAAGTCAGAGTTCTTGATCAATGTTTCCTCAATTTACTCTTGCACTGAAGAGCTGATGGTTCACAGGAGGGTGAATGAGAGACTGAACCACATGAGATCTTTTCATGGCAGAGCAGGGAAGGTTAGTGGAGTCAGGTTACTTTCTACGTATTGTGTGCCTTTCTTGTATTTGCCCCTGACCCTGAGAAAAATCACAAGTTGTGGGATATACTGCAATCAGCTGAAGGTCACATCATACACAGCATAGACCAAAGTGCTTTACAGTGATGATACTGAATTACAAGGTCATTCATAGCTGTGTTCAGTCATGGTCTGAAAATAATTTTGCTTGGTGTAGGAGAAGAAGCAAAAACAACTGCCCCCTCTTCCATTCTAATTTTCCCATCTATCCCCACAAGTGGTCTTTTTCTTTCTTTAATCTTTCTTTTACCTTAAATACCATATATGTGTGTGTGTTATACATGTGTGTATGAAACACACACACACATATATACATATTATATATATTTAAAGTTATCCTTAGAATTCATTGCAATGAACCTTAGATTGTTCTACATTTTAGCTCTTCTTGCAAGATGGTACCAGTTACTTGTACTTAAATCAATGACTTGTACTTGCTTCTATATATTCTGTGTATTGCACTCTGTATTATATACATATATATGTCAACATATGCATATACCTATGTATACACGTAAATGCATGTTTGTATGTACATACACACATACATAATTTATTCATTACTCCATAATTTGAGTTGAGGTTTCTTATATAGTCACATTTTCCTCTTGAAACAGCTCTTCTCCTCACTGGAATAATTTCTGTTGGTGAAAACACTTGTGCCAAACTAACTTCATTTTCTTTCTCAATAGACTTACTAAGTTGTAAGATTAGAGGAATCCTATAGGTGTAGTGTTTCATTTTAACCAGTCTTTCATGATGTACTGAATAATATCTGCTTAGGTCCTTAAGGATGGTAAATGTGTATGTGTATGTGAGTGTGTGCAAATATATGTATTTATATACATGCATATGTATATCCACAGATGTATATACATACACATAAAAGAACAAATAATAATATACAAATATATGCATTCATAAATATCAATAACATCAATTGTGTTACGAAGAGGAGGAAATAGGCTCAGAGAGGGAAAGTGATTTATCCATGGTCACCCAGCTATTAAATGTCAGGCTTGAAATTCAAACTCAGATCTCTTTTGATTTCAGGTTCAGTGTTCTTTCTGCCATAACTTGTTGGTCCAATATTTTTTTTTGGCAACATAGAGAATGGTACACTGGATGGTAGTGAAATAAATTGCATTTTTAGATGATAGGACAACCATATTGGTAATGAGGTCAATAGCAACAGAAGTCTCTAATGGTGTGCCACAGGTCTTTGTTCTTGGTCCCACTCGACATTCTTATTAATGACTTGAGTAAAGATGAAAGCACATATACCTACCTCTTCTTTGCTGAGAGAATTAATGAAGGGACCTTAGAACATATTTACTTCAACCTCTGCTGTAGCATGAAGCGTCTCCCCAACATCTTAATGATCACCTATCCAACCTCTTCTTAAAGACCTCCAGGAATAGGGAATTCACTACCTCACAACAGAGCTCATTCCACTAATAAGTTTTTCATTATATTGAACTGAAATCTACCTCCCTGTAGTTTTCACTCTCTGATCCAAGTTCTGTCCTTAGGGACCAATCCTAAAAGATTTACAGAAATGTTAGCGCTAAGAGGAAGCTTAGGAATGATTCAGTCCAACTTCATCATTTTGTAGATGAAAAAGCTGAGGTCTAGAGAGTGAAAGTTCAAGGCTACACAGTCAGTAAATGCCAAAGCTAGAATTTGAACAGGGTCTGGACTCCAAATCCAGGATCTTTTCTACTATACCTAACAAATCTTCCATTTGGGAACCCTGAAAATATTTGAAAACAGTTAATTATGCTTTTATTTTATGTACAAAGAACTATGCCTCTGAGTATAATTCTCCAAGCATATGCCTCTCTTCAGCCTGGACTGCTAAATCTTTGTTTCCTGATCATGCAACTCCACAACTCTGGATAATTTTTTATGCTTTTTGACAGTGCTCCAGATCTCTTTCTTCAGGTATACAAGCCAGAATTAGGTTCAGGATTGCAAAGGTGCAAAGACAATATAATCTTTTTCGAATGAAGAGGGTAGGATTTTAATGATAATAATCCATTTTAAAGCTGGCCATTTGGTCACAAGAAATATTTTGTGACTCCCAGGTCCCTTTTCTGGGTGGTAACTGAGAGCTCTAATTCCATCACCTTGTAAACACAGTTTGGATTATATTTCCCCAAGTGTGTTACTTTGCACTTACCCACAGTGAAACTCATCCGTCACATTGCTGCTCACACACAACCTTGTAAGCTCTTCTTGTAATTTATCTCCATTAGCTTGGCACAGAATGTTTAATTTGGAAGCCAAAGCCCAGAGGCGAATGACTTGTCTAGGTTACATAGCTAGTTAGAACCAAAACTAGGACCCAAGTCTCCTGGTTCCCAATTCAGGATTTTCTGCTACCTTCCTGAAAAAATCTAAGCATGAAACTTGGAGATCATATTATGTGTTTCCTCTTATAAACATGTTAAATGAGATTAGTTCCCAACCCGCATACCTATCTATACCTCTTCATCTAGAAAAGTAGGTACCTTTAGCCATAAATCACTCTTTCATTCCATGGAGACTCAATTTGTTTCAATAACCTTTGCTTCCATGAGAAATATAATTTAACTTACTGTTTTATTTTTATTAAAAGAAGAAAGTCAGAGGCATCATTATAGTTGCTTAGAACTTTATTTCTAGCTGAATATTTGGACCAGAAAAACAACAGCTTTACTTTTGGCTGTGAACATTTAATGCTTCCACGTTGGCAGCCAAGAAGTAAGCTGTTAGCCCTCCTCCTCTCTTGCACAGCTTTTCCTTCTCAAGCTGAGCTAAATCTGTCCTTCACAAGGAGGAAGAGCAGTCAGAATCTTAGAGATCTGTGTTTTTCTTCCTAGGAAAGTTTCCAAGAATTACCTTTATGTTTTATGGTGAACCTTTGTATTATGCCATTAGAACCAAACCCTTTCTCTCCTCTACTGAAAACTCCAAAGATGCAGGTTTTTCTTCATAATTCTAATGTCATGATTTCTATGATGCTCATTTATGCTAGTTTCTGATCCATTTTTTTTTCCATTGGGAGGTTTTTTTTTTTTGCTAGTAGAAAGGTCAAGCTGTATATGATTTATGTGTAACAGGATAACATCATCAAATCATTCCATCCATGGGAAACTTACCATCTGCCCTACTGTGTTCCTATATCCCATTAACTTATATTTCCCAGACTTTCTACCTCTTACTCTTCCTATAGGAACAGTGATTAATCAGTTCATTGTTCTTGGAAAGGGTGTAACATTCTTTTGTCTTGTGACTCCTCTCACCATCCCAGTGACTGTAGTCCAGAGCTCCCTTTCTGACCCCCATTCTCCTATGTGTGTTGTATGCCCCTATTAGAGTATAAGTTCCTTGAAGTTAGGAAAGATTTCACTTTTGTTTTTGTAAACCCAATGCCCATTGCACTGTCTAGGACATAATAGGCAGTTAATAATTCCTATTCTTTCATTCATACTGTTTGCAAGGCCCAGATAATGAATTTGGACTTAATTCAATAGGTACTGAAATCACCTTTGAAAGTTTTTGAGTAGGGGAGTAACATCATAAGAACTGTATTTTAAGAAAATTAATCAGCAAAGGGTTTGACTTATAAAAGGTACTTAACAAATGTTTATTGATTGATCTGGTAGTTTTGTAAAGGATGGCTTGAAAGGTGGAGATACTGAAGCTAAGATGTTATTTTAATAGTCATAGGGGAAAGTAGGCATGAAAAAGAGGAGCTGATGTGATATTATTCTATATTGCTAGTGCTTTGTCCCTCCTCTCCATCCCACCTCACCCCCAATCCCTGTTTTACCTGCTTCGCATTTGGAACCAATCTCTTCCCTATTCAGGACCCTGAATGTTGGTACCTGGAGGATTACCCGTAAAAAATTTCTTTTTGGATCACATTGATTCTAACTTGAAATGATTTCATTTATAGAATTTTGGGTAAAACTTTTTGAGACTGTCTATAATCCTCACTTAATGAATACTGAATTGTTGGTCACAGAGAATTTTAGTTGTTTTTTCCTCTTCTCTACTTTTCTAAGACTGGCACACTTACAGAATGCATTAGTGTGCTTGGCTGATAGAGACTCCCCCTGTGGAAAGAATCTGGGGAACATTCTTATGGGAGAGTTGTGATGAAATATAATGGAAGTGCCTAGGACAGACGGTGGAGCATGTGTAGACATTCTGTAACATGGTTAGGAGAAGACTTTTCAGTTGGCTGTAGAGTCAGAACTCAGGGTGCCTTTAAAAGACACTAGAAACCAGAGCCTCTACCATCTTGTTGGCTGTTCTCTCTTGGTAGAACTCTGCTCTTGGCTTAACCTCTTTACTGATGGTATCCAAGGAGAGATAATACTCTAAGCAGAGAGGCCTTGGAACGTCTCCCCTTTGAAGCCAACATGTGACCCCATAGAAGCAGGCCTCTGTCTTTTGCCTTGACATTTGCTTTTCCATGAAGGAAATTGATCTGAGTACTCCAACCTTGTGAGTTTTGACAGGTCAGGAGAGCAAACCTCCAGGAATTACCTGTGGTCTAGGATGCTGAGAGTCTAAATCCATGTTGGGTTTTGCAGCTGTCCTAGCACTGATTGCACCAAGGAGGAGGGAATGAAACAACTTAGTGATAACTAAGATGATGATTTATCTAATAATGATGCTATTTGATGTAGGTGGCACCAGTACTATGTAGAAACTGCCAAATTTTAGCCTACTTTTTGCAGAGACCAAGGTGGCATAGAAGAAAGTATGCCCCTTCTGGGGAAATATCTATAGTTTTACTGTATGTTTAAAATGTTTGAATCTGTACTTTTGCTATATATTGCTGCTGTATGTTCAAAATAATATCCCTCTGTAAAAAACTCATTGATAATAGGTGGCTAAATGGAACTATGGTGCTATTTTTCACTGGCAATTAACAGCGGTGATGACTCCAGTCAATAGAATTAGAGAATAGATATTCTCAACTCTTTAGGGAAGATATAACAGACCTGGCTCTTGAATAGTGAACTTAGATAATATGTGAAACATTAATCAAAATAGGAAAAGACTTAAAGTAAATTATACAATTTATAAATATATAAATAATAAAATATAAATGTGTAAAAAATATAGAATAAACAGAGCTAGACTTGTATTTTGTTCTTCAAACAGACAGAAACTAAACAATTAAGTTATTTCTGAGGAGCTTCTAACACAGGAAGGTTGTAATAAATGTTGGCCCAATTTAATATCCCTAAAGGAGACCACCAAAAAATAAACAACCCTAGATTTTCAGTTTAACTATTTTGTTTTAAAAAAAGATTTTCTTATAAAGTTCACATAAATGCTTAGAATATATCTTTTTCTCAATCTAATTTTAGCATTTTGCATTTGTATAATATTAGTCATTATAAGGAATTCCATAGAGACACATTTCAATTTGATATAATGAAGAATAACCATCAGAACTGCCTCAAAGTGAAGTGTGTGATTGAGAAGGGGTGGGTTCTCTCTCCCTGGCCATCCTCACATGGTAGCTGCATGAGCAATCACTTTTGGGAGATAATGTAGGGAGGTATTTATTCTAGCATTCCTGTTTTCCAAGATGTTAGGGTTCTCTCTTTTCTCAGGTTACCTTGTATTTATTCACTTATTTGTACATGTGTTATATTCACTAAGGAGAATGTAAGCTCCTTCAACAGTGCAGTCTTTCATTAAAAAAAAAACTCATTATCTTTAGTATAAAGTTCAAATGTTTATGTATTTTTTCCCCAGCCCAGTCTTGTGATTTCATCAGTAAAGGCAAATCCCAGTATGGAAACCCCCTCCATTGATACAGGTCAGCAAATCTGTAATGCATAGTTTTAGAGAGTTACTTTGGAATACTGAGAGGTTAAGAAGCAGGCTCATGATCATGCAACTAATATATGTCAGAGGCAGGCTTTGAACTCCTGACTCCAAAGCTAGCTTTTTATTCCTCACTATATATCACAGGCACTTACTCTATGTTTGTTGGATTGAAGTATAATGGGGCTCTCTTAAATGCGTATCACCCCAAAAGCTATTCAGCTTCAAGACATACTTAGGGTCAGTGTCACATGAGACCCCCACCAAAATTTGACTAGACTAACTAGAGGACATTGTTCTTAAGCATATGACATTTAATTAAGCAGCATAGCAAGCTACGATCTCACTTCTAGCAAGTACTGGAGTGAGGCTTTAAACTAAGGTATTCCAGGTTCCAAGTCATGAATTCACTCCTAATTTAGGTTCTGTTCTGTGGCATAAAATTTCCTCATTCACACAGGGGTACAGTGTCCCCCAGGGTATCACACCACCAGTAGATTAGGGGACACACAAAGGATATATATCAGGAGACCCGTATGTCCATGGTAACTCCCGCTCCTAGGGCCTTGATCTGACTAGGAGACCCCTGCCTATAACTCTGCTGTTTTCTTCCCTGTAGAGCTGCTAATGTTTTTTGGTGATGTCATCAGGCTGTGCTCTGTTTTATTCCTGAGGATGGGGGGCTGGGGTATCTCTGCTAAGCGCTTCTTTGCTGGCATCTCCATTGGGTTGCTTTTTGCTAGTGCCTCAACCAACGTCTGTTGCCATATGCTGATCTTCAGCTTCTGTGTGACCTCTTTAGATTGTAATCACAAATGCTATTTCAGGTCTTTGTTATTCAGATCCAGGGCACAGCCAGCCAGAGAAGTTTTCAGTCATTAAGTTTGTCTTTTGAACTATATTTTTCTGAGGCTTCTCAGTTTAAACTTTTATTTGAGTGATGGTCAGACCTACCGTATCTCTTTATGTCCAACACTGGATCTCTTGGAACCATCTTGGGAGCAAAACTGAAAGAATCTAGGATAACCTGTAACAAAGAGCTTCCTTTGCTCACTCATTCTTTATAACAAATCACCTTGTAAAAAAAATGGGATTCAAAGGGTCTGGGGAAGCTGGTGAATGTAGTGACCTTTATCCTAATTTTCTCCAGCAACCAAATCACAGTAGGTCCCATAAAAATATGAAGTCTGGACTCCGCCCTGTAAGACTGAGTTTCTGTTACTCTGTGGAAGGTCTAAAGGGTTAAGACTAAATTTTGGTGCTACCTATCTATAGAAAGAGATTGCTTCATTTATTATGAAATGCAGCCATAACTAATGTAGCAGGTGTTCAGGACTGTGATACTTCTCTACTAATCTGGTGCCAAGAGAAAATACCTCAGGTTGAAAGGATGAGGGGGAACTGAGGTCGCAGAATGACTCCAGCTGGAACGTGGCTTAGACACATGACAGAGAGGGCTATGGGATACTTAGATTACAACAAGTCACGAGGTGCCAAGATCTCCCTTTGACATGTCATGTGAAAGGGGGCCTGCCCTGGCAGCGTAGACCTTCTATTTAGCACATCCCCCAGAGGAAGTAAGGGCACGGCATGCCTGCCATTGTATCTCTTCTCTCTTACCCTGGATCACCCAGGATTTTCCTCTGAGGTTTCCCATCTGGATGGCCTCAGGGTGCTGAAAGACATTTGGATGCTGGCTACAGACCACAGAACCTAGGGAGAGGTGTGGAAATACTTGTAACCTAGATAAGGATTCTAACCCTAGGAGAAAAGTAATCTGGCTCTCCTTCTCCCTAGGGTTATCTAAGTCCTGGGACTTTTGGTTGTTATTTACTCATGTCTGACTTACTGTGATCCCATTTGGGGTTTTCTTGGCAAAGATACTAGAGTGGCTTGCCATTTCCTTGTCCAGCTCATTTTTCAGATGTGGAAACTGAGGAAAATGAGATTAAGGAATTTACCCAGGGTCACACAGCTACTAAGTATCTGAGGTCACATTTGAACTCAGGTCTTCCTGACTCCAGGACTAGCACTCTATCCACTGTACCACTTAGCTGCCCTGGCGCTTAGGTAAAGGTTAAAAAATGACTGAATTCTGGTGATAATTCTCCATAAGAGCTTCCTCTGGGGTTTGCTACTGAGGCCAAGGCCATGAGTTCATGCATTCTGCTTAGCCCTTGAGGGATTACAAAGGACTTTACACATTCTATCTCCTTTGAGACTCCTAATAAACCTATGTGGTAGGTAATACAGAAGGAAATAGGGCTTGGGAGAGAAGTGACTCACCCATGGTCTCCCCTCTAGCAAATATTCGAGTGAGACTTTAAATCCAAGTATTCCAGGCTCCAAGTCATGAATTCGCTCTTAATTTAGGTTCTGTTCTGCAGCATAACCATAATCTATATATACTTCAGACCTGTCTATAGCCAAGGGAAACTGGATAAAGAGAGTAAACAATCTGTCAATGCAAATCTATTAGAAAAGCAATTTCTTTGCCCTCCTCAGTGTGGTTAATAACAGTTACAATACCTAACACTTGTATTCTTATCCAATAAGCCTGTAAGTGTAAGTATCAATACAAATATTTTAGAGATAGAGTCTGAAAATTTAAGTAATTGAACAAGGTTACTTGGTAACCATGGTACCTGATAACCTGGTAATTGACCAGAATCAGGACTTGAACCCAAGTCTAGCGATCTTTCCCTCATATCCATATTGGAGTGGAACTTCAATTCCACAAGAACTGAAAGGGACCTTGGGAGCTATTTAATTCAATTCTCTCATTTTACAGATGAGGAAAGAAACAGAGCCAGGAATAGAAGAGCCAGGACTGTAAACCAGGTTTTCTGACATCAGATCCAGTATTCTTTCCAATGAACCTTGTTTCATCCTGGCTAGCATATGGCTGTTATTTGTCTAACTCCGCAAGGCTTGCAAAATATTTTTCTCACAATAACCTTTGGCATATGCATTGAAAACATTATTATTGTTTTTACAGATATGGATACTGAGGCTCAGTGAACTTAGGTTACTTTCCCAAGCTCATACAACTAAGGAATGTCAGAACTGGGATGGAAAACTCAGGTTTTCCCCGAGTCTCAGCTCAGTGCCCTTTCTACTGTACCACTCTGTCTTTTATACATGATAATTGATCTATAACCCTGCTTCATTCACATAGCATTTTATTTCTTGTGACCTAAATTATCAGGTTATTTACCACAATTCTTCACTTAAGCTTTGAAGGGAAAGGGAGTACCTGAAATGGAACTATATCCCAAAAAGAGTGCTTAGCAACTAGAATCTGATACTTATTCTTTTGTTTCATCCTTCTATCTTAAGATCTGAACACAACTGGTGAGTTTCTCCTCTTGCCTTCATAAAATTTTTAAACACTATGTATGCTGAACTATTAGGTGCTGAGAAAAAGACAGATTAATAAGACATTATCCAGTACTTCAGGGGATTAAAAATCTATACAGAATGCTAAAATCTATACACAAATAAATATACAAATTATATTGTAGCTTGGCTCTCCCAACTCATGGGTGCACATGCACTGGATTTGATCCTGGGGTAGAGGAGGAAGGTAGATCACTCTGTTCCATCATTCCTTAATCCAGAGTTTACTCTGGGAAAATTACCAAACATAGCTCATATCTAGGTCTTCATAAATGTAGCTAACAGGTTCCTAGATCCTATACAAGCATTCAAGATAACATTGTTATCAGAAACATGACACCTTTTCTTTTGCCCCGTAGAAACTGTGTAAGATACAAAGGACTCACAGAATCCTGTGAGCAAACAGAGATCTCATTTAGTGGGTTCCATTTTTTATATTCCACAGAGGTTCTTTGAGGACGTCAACTCCCTCAGAAAGAAAATATATTTTGGGATTCTTGGACAGGCGCTCTTCTCAGTAGACTTGTGCAGTCCAATAACTCACATATTAGTTGACAGTAAGGTCAAGGTCCTTTGCCCTACGTGTTATAAAATTAGTGGCTTAGCCACTGCAATTACAAGACTCACAGGGGTGATCCTTTTCTCTCTTCAGGAAGTATACTTGTTAGAAATTCTTTTTATGGAAAGATCAGAATTCTGGATCTTCAAACTTGGAGCTGTTCATAAGCCAAAACCAAAGGCTGGCAGCTATCTAAGAAATCTCCTTTCTCTGACTAAAATGCTAGATTCCAGGATTATGCTGAATAGGAAAACTCTTCTCTTCTGCCCTCCCCAATCAAGAAGCTGGAGCTCAGGAGCTACATTGTTCTCTCTACTCTAAGGCTGACTCAATGACTGGTAAGTCTGGGACTACCAGGGGATGAAAAGCCCTAGACAGGCTACTCCTTTCACTTCCAGCTCACTTTCCAGTGTGCTCTCGCTTCACACCTACATTAAGCTCGAATTAGCCTCTGTAACTTCTGCCCATTAGTACTAGTTGTCCCCATCTGGAGCCAAGGAGACATAACTAAACCTTCTTCCATGACAGTCCTCTGAATACTTGAAGACAGTTATTGTGTCCTTTAATCTTTTCCTTTCTAGGCTAAAGATGTCCATCCTTCAACCAATTCCCATTTTACATGGTCAAGAGGTTTTTTTTCCTCTTTTTTTTTATCATCTTGGTTTTACTCCTCTGGACACCCTCTAGCTTACCAAGGTCATCCCTGAAAATGTGCCTTGCAGAACTGAACACACCATGTCAGGTGTGATCTGATTAGATCAGAGTATGGTAAAGCCATTACTTTCCAAGTCTGGGACAATTTGCCTCTCTTAATTCAGCCTGAGATTACATTAACTTTTTAAAAATTTTCATATCTAATATATGTAGGGCTTTAATTCTATTAAAACACCCAAATCTTTTTTCTAGACAAACTACCTTCTAATCAAGCCTTCCCTATTTCATACTTACAAGGTTGATTTTTTTTTAACTCAACTGTAAGACCTTAGGGGGAGAAGGGGAGAGAATAAACATTTATTTAGAACTTACTACATACCAAGCATTGTTTTAGATGCTTTTTAAGTTATCCCCATTTTATAGTAGAGGCAACTGAGAGAAACAGGGTTAAGTGACTTGCCCGGAATCACACAGCTCATTATGTGTCTGAGGCCAGATTTGAACTCTGCTTTTCCTGACTCCACATCTACTGCTCTGCCATAAGTTGCCTCTACCTTAGATTTATCCCTATTAGATTTTCTATTTCAGTTCAGTTCAGTTGGTTTTTTAGTCATGTGTGACCCATTTGTGATCCCATTTAGTTTGCTTAGCAAAAATATTGCAGTGGTTTACCATTTCCTTCCCTACTTCATTTTATAGATGAGGAATCTGAGGCAAACAGGGTTAAATGACTTGCTTAGGGTCTCACAGTTAGTCAATATCTGAGGCCAGAATTGAATTCAGATCTTCTTGACTTCAGTACCAGGACTCTGTCCACCAAGCTACCTACCTGTCCCCCAATGTTTTTTTCCTAATTAGATTTGACCAAATCTGTAAAGGCCTTTTTGCATTCTGACTCTTTTATTTGGTGTGTTAGATATTTCTCTTAGTTTTGTACCATGTGCCAATTAAATAAGCATTCTATATTTGCCTTTTTTCCAAGTCATTAAGAAGTAGACATTTGAATCAGAGCTCACAGGCAATAGGAAGTCCCTGAAAGTATTTGAGGAGGAAATCGACATGGTTAGATTTTTTTTGTTAGAGCAATATCAATTTGTCAGTTATGTGAAGGATGGATTGTAGAGGAGAAAGGGCTACAGTCAGGGAGACGAGGCTTTCAGAGCTAATCTGAATCTGAGCATCAAAAGGGAAGAAGGACATTCCAATACGAAGGGAAATTCTTTCAGACTTTCATTTTTCCCATCCACAATCCCAGAAGGTCATAAGGGACTCAGTGAATGGAACGTTAGACCTGGAATCAGGAAGACCAGAGGTCAAATCCAGACTCATATTAGCCGGGTGACTCTTGGCAGATTACTCATCCTCAGTTTCCCGAGGTCTACCTCAGGTATTTCATCTCTGAAATGGACCTAATAATAGCATCCATATCCCAGGTTTATTGTGATGATAAAATGAGGTATTTGTAAAGTGCTTGGCAAACCTTTAAGACCTGTATAAATGCTAGCTGGTATTATTGGTCATATGTCCACCCATTCCTCATTAATAAAGAATGATCATTTTAATGTATACACAGAACTTGGGGTACAGGGATAGCTGATATTTTGCAACATTCTAATTAATTTAGTGCTCTCCCTCACTACAGATTATTGTACAGACAATGACTTAACATGGTTCAGGAGAATGTAAGTCTGCTGGATTTAGCCAAACTTCTTATCAGCCAGAATCCAAAGTACCTGGAGCCACAAAGGGGTAAGACTAGAAAGTAATGGGACTGACCTTTGGTTGGGTGTTAATGAATCAGTCTTGTTACTTTGTAGCCATGGCTTGTATTTTCCAAAAGGGACAATTTTAGTCAACTTTCTCCTAGATTCACGATGGATAATAAACCATGCCATCTATCTTTCTATTATGCACGCACATTAAATTTAGGTATAAAATAAGTCCGCACCAGAGATGGGGCTGTATTCCCATCATGTCATGCTGCCCCAGGACACATTTATGATAAGAATGCTCCAGGGTGGTTTAATAAACAATCAGATTCCACTAATAAAGGCCTTACAGTGTCCTTCTGAAGCTGTTTGGTGTTATAGCCTCCGTGTCCTCTTTTCTGAAACTCCACTTAAATATGTTTCAGAAGAGACATGAAGAAAATTAGAGTTAGAAGAGACCTTGGAAACAATCAAATCCAACGTGTCCTGATTTTACAGATGAAGTAACTGAGGCTTACAAAGGTAAGTGAAATGACTTGCCTAAGATTATGCAATACCTTCATACATTACAGAATTGGTTCCTCTAGTATAGGATCATAGATTTAGAGTTGAAGGGGACCTTAGAAGTTGCCTGACTAGATCCTCTCATTTTACTGACAAGAAAACTGAGGTCCAGGCAAGTTGTGCCTTAGTCAAGGTCACAGGAAGGATTGGAACATAGGCCCTTGGACTCCAGATCCAGTGTGCTCTTGCTACTGTACCATGATGCTTCCTATTATAACTATCTAGGATGTACCTCCTTGAATCCCTCCAAGTCTGGCTTGGATAAAATTTGAGGAAGGCATAGAATTTCTTGGTCTTTTAGTTCAACAGATGCCATTTAAACCTTCCTTGCAGCCACAAAATCAGTGAAAAATTTTTCCTCCAAAGCTCATATGCTCATCTGCAAGGGAAAGGTGGAATAGATTGCCCTATTTCAACTTGTACACTCTGACACCTTAGACACAGTGATCTCACTGGAGATGTCCTGTGGGGAATGGGGGTAGCATAGTCTAATAAGTAGATAGAGTACCAGATGTGGAGTCAGGAAAACATGGGTTTGAATTTCATCTATGAGATTTCTTGGCTGTGGCACTCTGATCAAGTCATTTAACATCTTTGGGTCTCAATTTCTTCATCCATAAAATGAAGGGGTTGGATTCAACCTCTGAGGTACTTTCTAACTCTAAATCTATAATCTAGGAATCCTTTTCCTCAAAGTAAATTCACTTCTTCATCCCAGGGCTGAATTTCTCACTTAGAGATAGATAACACCAGGGCTGCAGGGCTAGCGTAGAAGTGGGAAAATAGGCAGGGGTTGGAAATTCCATGGAGGAGTAAAATTTCCAAACTTTGCAACTGAGCAAGGATGGGTCCTAAGAATGGAATGGTAGAAAGTGGTACTGAAAGATCAAGTGAAAATGATTTAGTTTTCTTCAGCATCTCCTCAGCTTTTCTGTTCTAGGGTCCTGATGTGCTTTCTTTCTCCAAAAACCAAATACTGGTTGAAGCTTTTAATTAGTCTAGATGTGGGAGAAAGTTGGCACCCCTAGCTTAGAGTCCCCAGTGTGCCTGAATTCTGGTCCAAGCTTGTGTTAGGTGAGGGCAGTGATCTGGAGGTGGCATTGGGAAAAGTTAGAGCTTGTTCCCAGGACTGAGTGCCTGCCAAACCCAGTGAAGATGGTAGGGTGAAAAGTGCTAGAGCAGGGTGGGAGGATGCTATGGGACTCTGGGAGGGATGAGAAGCAGGGGGATAGTGGGAAAATTACCATCTGTCTCACCACTCATGTGTAAGGGCCATCAGAGGGAGGAGAAACTTGGCAGGATGTTTCTTTCTCAAAGTAAATTTCCCTAGCATCCTTTAGATCTTGAGACAACACATTTTTTTTAAATCCATATTCTAATGGATTGTTCTTTGGGTGGAAGGGAATGATGACTTAATAATTAATTCTGTGATCCCCTCAGATCACAGAATACCAGAACTGAAAGATCTATTCTAGCTACTGTAGATGTCATTTAGACTAAGCCTTCCTATCACACGTAGCATCTGACATGCCCCCTCTCTTATACCAGGCTTCACAGAACAGTTACCAGGTGCTCTGTGGGTCCATATCCTCTTCTAAAAAACATAGTTCACAACATTTCAGCAATGTGTTTACATTTTTCTTAGTCAGCTAGAAGACACAATTAGTTCAAAGCAAAGGCATTGAATGAAACGGCATAGTAAGAAAAGTTTCAACAGGATGTTCTTTCTCCCTCAATCCCTACACCTTTTCTGGTCTTAAGGTGACTGTTAACTACTAGGGTATAGCGGCTGGAATTTCTCTATGATAAGGACAGGCTGACAAGCTTAACTGTGTCCCCAGGCTAACATTAGCTATTTTTTAAAATAACCTTAGTATATGAACAGAGATAGACTTAAATAAAAATTCAATCAAAAATAAACATTTATTAAACTCCTACTATGTGCTAGGCACTGTGCTAAGGGATGGAACACAAAATGAGGCAAAAGACAGTTCCTGTCCTCAAAGAGTTTGCAATTTAAAAACAAGATAATGTGCAAACAGATATATACAAAGCAGTCTACATACAGGATAAATAGGAAGTAATTAACAGAAGGAAAGCACCAGAATTAAGAAGGGTTGGGTAAAGCTTCCTGTAAAAGATGGGATTTTAGTTGAGACTTAAAGGAAATCAAGGAAGCCAGTAGGAAGGGCATTCCAAGACAGGACCCTGAGGGACACCTACAGTTAGAGATCATGATATGAAAGAAAATCCAGCAAAGCAGACAGAGAAGGAGTGGTCAGATAGGTAGAAGGAAAACCGAGAGAGAGAGACAGAGAGAGAGAGACAGAGAGAAAGAGAGACAGAGACAGAGAGAGACACAGAGAGAGAGAGAGAGAGACAAAGAGAAGCAGAATCCCAAACACCTAGAGAACAGTGAATGCGGAAGAGGGAGTGATCAACAGAGGATGAGAACTGAGAAAAGGCTATTGGATTTCACAACTAAGAGATCATTAGTAACTTTGGAAAGAGCAGTTTCTGTGGAACAAGGTTACCATGGATGTCAAGATTAGACATTCCTGAGATCTCCTTCAGTTTAGTTACAAATGAACTTGAATAAAGGTAAACTCCTACAGCCCACTTTCTTGTCTATATTATGTATGTCTGTCAGCAACAAAACTCAATAGCGTTGGTATGAGTATACAAGAAAATATGTAAAGTACCTTAAGCAAGATAATTTGATAGCCAACATCCAGTGTCATAGTACAATGCACAGGTGACATTCATGCTAGAACTTTATACAGTTAGCTTTACTACCATTACATAGCTGGAATCAGCAAATATTCGATTTATTTTATTTATTTCCAAATTTATTTATTTGTTTTCAATTGTCAACAATCCCTTCCATAAGTTTTAAATTTTATCCACCTTCCTCCCCTCCCCCCCCACTCCCCAAGATGATATACAATCCTATGTGGGCTCTACACCTACATTCTTATTAAAAACATTTTCACATTAGTCATGTTGCGTAGAAGAATTAAAATGAATGGGAGAAAGCATGAGTAAAAGTAAACAAAACCAAACACAGCAAAAGAGAAAATAATCTGCTTCTTTCTGCTTTCAGACTCCATAGTTCTTTCCTCTGAATGTGGATGGCATTTTGCATCATGAGTCCTTTGGAAATGTTTTAGGTCCTTGCCTTGCTGTGAAGGGCTGAGTCTATCAAAGACAGTCTTAGCACACTTTGGCTGTTACTATGCATAATGTTTTCCTGGTTCTGCTTCCTTCATTCAGCATCAGTTCATATAAGTCTATCCAAGTCTGCCTGTGGAATGAAGACACATTCTATTTTTTTTCCTTTATATCATCACTGTATTTATTGTTTTTTTTAAAATTATTTGATTTTTTTTCAGTATTCTATAATCACTTCCATATATCTTAGATTTTTTCCCCTTCCTCCTCTTCTTCCCCCCACCTCCTCACTCCTTCCCTGAGACAGCACACAGTTTTATATAGGTTCTACACTTACATTCCTATTAAATACATTTTCACCTTAGTCATATTGCATAGAAGAATTAAAATGAGTGGGAGAAATCATAAAGCAAACCAAAACATAATACAAAAGAAAATGATCTGCTTCATTCTGCGATCAAGTTTCATAGTTCTTTCCCTGGATGTGGAAGCTATTTTGCCTTAAGAGACCATTGGGAATTATTGAAGTCCATGCATTGCAATGAAGTACTAAGTCTACCAGAAAAATTCCTCCCACACTGTGGTTGTTACTGTGTACAATGTTGTCCTGGTTCTGCTCCTTTCACTCAGCATCAGTTCATATAAGTCTTTCCAGACCTCTCTGAAGTCTTCCTGTTCATTATTTCTTATAGCACAATAGTATTCCATTAGGACACATTCTAAAGACACTAGTTAACCAGAGCCCAGTCCCTTTTGATCTGATTCTTTCCTGACTTGATGCACCCAGGTGAGAAACAGTGCTATAAGGTGAGGGGTCTCGGATGCTCCTTATCTAAGGTCCAAATGCAATCTGGGCATGTGAGCCTCTGCTCTTTGCCTCTTTGAAAGTATTCTTTCATATTTTAGGTGAAGCAAGTTGGAGACAGTGACTATTTTACGAAAACTATAGAGAATGATTCACTGGGAGATCTGGGTGTGGAGTCCATGATGGATTTAGCGTCAGCCAGTTTGGCAGTGTTGCTGTTAAAAGTGAATTTTTCTGAGTAACGTGACTCCATTATTTTTTTTGTTTTTGTTTTTGCTGTTTCAGCTTGGATTTCAGGGACAGGTTAAGACCAAATGTCTCCTTCAATACCTCTCCCACTTGGACCTCCCTCTCTTCTTTTTATCCTATTTAATAAAGCATTTTAGTAGAGCAGACTAAATGCTAATTAAATGACTGATAAAGAAGATAATATTTTCTTAAGTCTGGTTTAAAATGGCTAAAGGCCATATTCTTTCCTTTGTAACAACTGAAGCATAATAAGTACCATTTTTCTGCCTGACTTAATCCCATCTTACTCAAAACTTACCTGAGAGACACCTCCTTGTTTCCCTTTCTCTGGGTCCCGTAGAGCTCAGGAAGAGAGAATGTGTATGTGTGTGTATATGTGTGTGTGTATGTGATATCTACAGAATTGCAGGATACACTTATTGATGGCATGTGTCACGCTCTAAGTGGACACTTACTTCTTGGTATATTGTGATGGTTTATTTGGGCATTATCTAGTAAGGACTCTGAAACCCTGAAGAATTCAACCATCAGTAAACATTTATTAAGTGTCTGCTTTGTACCAGGCTGTGCTGAGTGCTAGGGATACAAAAAGAGGCAATAAACCCAAAACAAAACAGTTATCAAACCCTCAAGGCAGATTTTCAATCCAATGGAACCACTTTCAGAACCCACCCTAATGTCAGTGGAGACATAGACCCATCCAATAACCAAGTAGCATTTGGAAGTGAACTTGGTGAGATGTAAGCTAGGTAGATACTATAGTCTGATACTACTCTCTCTAGGGATTGAGATAGTGTAGGTGAGCCTGTGTGTCAAGGTGTTGGAGGGAAATGTTTGTGCTTTTTTTCTCAGTTTTTTAAAATAAGTATCTTTATAAAAGCTAAGTTATATTAATCGGCTGAATGAAACAGTGGTGATTAGCAGTGGGGAAAGTACCCTAGAATTGGGGCTTAAACCAATTGTATTAGAGAAAAGATAGTCCAAGCTCTCTAGAAGTACCCATAGAATCATAAAGTTTATGAATAGCTCAGGCTGGCTGTCACTCATGCCAGGATCTATGAGTACCCTCTGTTCCCTAAGTGTCTTTACAACCTGATTATTATGCAAGAGCAGGGTTGCCTCTGAGATCAGTTTTCTCATCTATTTGAACAGAGGTTGCCTGGGTTGATTTCTCTGACTCTCTACTGAGTATCAACACCTAGTTCTTTTATCTGAGTTATCTTAGCTATTACCTAACTCTGACATTTGTCCAGCAATTGGTGATAGGGCTTTTCTCCTTAGAGTCCTTTGGCTAACTCTTTATCATTCCTTTCCTCCTGCTCATGAGAGTTTGACTAGCTCTCCAACAGGCAGTAGGTAGATGTGATCTACCTATTTCATAAGGTCTTTTTAAGGGCCTCTGCCCACTCTATAGCACCATTTTTTTAGATTATCAAATTGCCTTATCTTGGCATGGGATGGTTCTCCACTGGTCCTCTCTCTAGATATCCTTCCACAATCAAGATTTCTTAGTAGAAATCCATCACCTTGCCAAAGCTCTTGACAATGAACCTGAGCATCTTCCTTTCACTTGATTTTATCAGAAGTTTTCTGACCTTCAGCCATATTCAAGTGTTAATCCTTTTTCAGTTTATCTCTCAACCAAGAGATGTGCTTACTGTGAATCTTTAAGCTACATCCCTTTCCTACCCCCATCTTCTGAGACTCCAAAGTGCAAATCAAAAGACAACTGCTTCCTTCCTTGAAATATCAGCAGGTATGGTGTAAAGGCCAGTGTGTTGGCATTATTCCTAGTAGTGTCCCAAAGAAAGCCTAGTAGTATTCAACTAGAAATGTCACATGCTTACTCCACAGAATATTATTTGTAGGAATTAAGGTTCCCAGCATGCACAGCAGTGTGAGACTGAAACACTTAAGCTGTGGATTCCCTCATGGTGGTAAGGTAAGGAAAGGTAAGATATAATTTTACACTTCTTTATTTCTTTCAAAGCCAACACCTATTTACATAGTTTGCTTTGAAAGTTTCAACGTCAGTCATGTGGATCCTGGCAGGGAAGTCATATATATGTTAAATCAAGTCAAGTGGTATTTATTAAGCACCAACTTCCATAACACAGATAATTACTTGTTCTACAATACCTTAGTTACTACATAAGCTTTCTGATTCCTGGTTGGGTATGATTGAATGTACTATGTGAAATACTAAGTCATCAGTAGGATACTGTTTATATTTTTCATATTTTCCCATAGAGATTAAAAAACAATTATTTGCACAGGCTCCAATGGCCTGCTGGTGCTTAGACTATTCAAGTATGCAGCACAACATGTAATTTTTTCCTCTGAACACATTGGAAACTAGTCTCACACTTCTTATAGACATTTGCTATTGTGTGGGGCCAGTAAAATCTGTTCCTTACTATCTCAAATGTTCTCTCTTGACCAGATGTCCAAAATCATAAAGTAGTATGCTTATGGCCATAGAATAAAATGTCTTGAAAAACATCAAATATATTGTATAGGATTACTTCAGTGATATACTAAAGTCATCTCTTTAAAAAGAGTTAAATTTTCAGTAAGTGAATTTATACCTTGGAAATCAGCAAACAAGTAATTTATTATTTTGTCATCTAGACTTGTGTGTTCATCCTTTGTTGCTGAAGAAGACCATGCCATCAGAGAAATGATGACATGACTTGCACTTGACTTTGTTTTGAGTGAGGGAGGGCTATGCAGGTCACCAGCCTCACTTCTCCTCCAGAGCCATCTGAATCCAGTGACCAGGTATTCATCAGGATGATTGGAGATGACCCAGGATGAGGCAATTGCAGTTAAATGACTTGCCCAAGGTCACACAGCTAGTGAGTGTCAAGTGTCTGAGGTGAGATTTGAACTCAGGCCCTCCTGACTCCTGCACTGTTGCTCTATCCACTGTACCACCTAGCTACTCCTGTCTAGACTTAAGAAAGTGGTGGAGAAAATACTAATAATGTATGTTAAACTTAAAAGGGTGTCTAGCTTTTTTCCCTCTGGAGAGCTGATTGCTAACATTTAGTAGCACACTCCTGGATCAGGTACAGAACAATATTGCACCAGTATAACATCCCTTTTCACTGCTCCAACTTCTGCTACTCTCTCACGAGTAAAATGCCCTGTAGAGAATGAAGCTTAGATTGTCTGGGTCCACTTTCTTGTTTTATAACTTGTATCATTTAATTGTTCCTGCTATTGAGAAAGAAGTCTTTCTGGTGAGTATCAGGCCACTGGACTCAGATGGCTCTGGAGGAGAAAGTAAGGCTGGTGACCTTGTATAGCCCTCCCTCACTCAAATAAAAGTCAACTGCAAGTCATGTCATCATCTCCCTGATATCATGCTCCTCTTCGAGAACAAAGGACAAAAATGACCTGTTCCTGCTATTAGTCATCCAAGGACAACAAAGAAAATAAAATTGGTTTGATCCAGCCCAGAGAGGATGCAAAATCACACAGCTGAGTGACCTAGACAATACTCAAACCCAGAATTTCTGACTCCTAGTACAATGCTCTTTTCATTCCTTTACAGAAGTTATCAAAGAAATAAAACCACACTGAGGCAATACTGAAGTGTAGATGGCATAATCTTCACTTTCCTGGTATTTTTATTTATTTTCCTCTGTTGTTCTGGGTTCTTTTTATGCCCTGTTGCTGGTTTGAGACTGACACCAATGCATGAGCAAGTTTAGTTAAAATACAGCAAATTTGAAAAACCGAAGCATTGCATTACTTGGTAGAGACCAATGCTCTAACTTAAACCATAAAGGAAGCCAATTGTACATATTACATGTTGAGTCATTGTTCAGTTGTGTATGACTCTTGACTCTATTTGGGATATTTTTGGCAAAGACACTGGAATGGTTTGCCATTTCCTTCTCCAGCTCATTTTACATGTGAGGAGTGTCTGAGCCTAAATCTGGACTCATGAAGAAGAGTCTTCTTGATTCTGTCCTGGTGCTCTGTCTACTGCATCACCTACTTGCCCACGTATTTCATGAAGTAACATCAAATCCATTTGCTGAACTTAGGAGTTCTTTTCCTAAAGAAAATGTACAGGGATTGCCCAGGAACAGTTGATAAAGCTTTCCTAAATCCCTCCAGAATTTCCTTAAGAAGGTGAGATTGCCTTGATAAGATTAATTCCTTATTAAAATATGAACACAAATAAAATCCCATTGCTAGGGAATAACTGAGTTAAAATCTTTGATCTGGCCTTTAAAAGGAGGTGAGAGAACTAGAGAGAAAACCCAGCTAGACAGAGATAAGCACATGGTTACACACAAGTACAGATTTGGTCTTCAGGTGACCCTTGGGTGTCCCCAGTCCTGGGGCCCTTGGGGGTAACCACATGTTCTGTGGAATCGCAGGGAGCTAGAAATGGTTACCAGCAGAGGCAACAATAAAATGCTGAGGATTCCCCCAATCGTACTGGGAGAGCCAAGAATTGGAACCAGTCTCAATGCAACAACATTGGCGAAACATCAGAGGTTCCTGGACAGGTAGAAGAATTCTTGACTGGAGAAGAGAAATTTCTGACTAATGCTAAATTCATGGAGCAGACAGGTGAGGGAGCAGGTGAGTAAGAGAGAACCAGGATATGGTAGAACAAACCTGAACCTTACTCTTTATTAGCACTGTGACTATTCTCACTGTGCAGATGTACTAGAGAGGGTTAAACTTTTGGGCAATTGAGTGCTTTCCCATCATTGAGGCATGTACCTCAATCCTAGGGTTGTCAAAGACCCAGCAGTAGTCTTCATGTGGCCCACAAAACTGCTGCACAAATTTGGGGCTAAATCAATATGCTGGTTGTAGGGATCCTTATGTATGGTTTAGTAGCTTCTATTCCTATTAGAGTTGGTACCACTGCTAAGGATCATAGAGGTCCCAAGGGAAATGGAACTATCCCTAGGGATACTTATTTGACCATCAACTTAAGATTTTTCTTCTTTCAAAGGGGGGTCTCATAAGTTATAGTAAAACTGGAAAACTATATAGACCCCTGAATAGTTGGGGCTCACTAGAAAAGGAAGAAGAGTTGTTTTGAGTACTTAAGTGACTGAATGTAAGTACTTTGCATTTTTTGGGGTGGGGATAAGTGGGACTGAGTTAAATAATATTCAAGATTTTAGAAACTCATATTTTCAAGTTCGTCTTCCTTTTGTTTCTCTCAGTAATTTTGCCTATGACTATTTAATTTTTTAAAATGCATATCTCTCTATATTTTTTTCCTTCAAAGAGATCCTATTTTAATGATGTGACCTATATTCAGAAGTGGCCTATACTAAGCCTAATGTAATAATTTAATTTTTAATTTTTATTTGAAGATTACATAATTTTTGAGGGTTAAATTGATTTTCTTATGTAAAGATGGTTTGATAGTTGAATGTAATAAGCTGTAGTAATAAAACTACATGTGGTCATTTGTCTCTGTGAGATAATGAATGATTTGAATATAACTTAAGAATACTTAACCAAACCATACATAATTCACCAAGTCATATATTTATGCCACACTTATTTGATCTATTTGGCATATTTATATAATATATAACATCCCAATTTATTATAATCTCTTAGCATCATAGATCAAGAGCTGGAAGGGACCCCAGAAGATCTCAAGTCAGATCCCTTCATTTTATAGATGAGGAACCTGATGTCTAATGAATTCCAGAATTGTAAGGGATTTTTGATTTCATCTTGTCCAATCTGCTAAGTACATAAGGACACTAAGAGGGAGTGGTAAAAAGCGGGGAACTGACTTAAGATCACATATGGAATTAATGACAGTCAGGCACTTGAAATTAAGCCATGTAGCTTGTAGTGTCCCACTACAAGAGGAAAAGGCTAGAGGATTGCTTTCGGATATGGATGAGAATTCTGGCTGGGAACTTTTGGAGATTGTTAGTCCAGAATTATAAATTTGTTGTTTAACCAAGGATAGTCTTTACTACTGAGGGGTGTGTATGTTTGTGTGTGTGTTTGCAATAAATATAGTGCATGCTCAGTCCAGATTCACACTGAGAGGTCAGATTTCCAAATCGCAGCTCCTACATTTCTCCTCACAATTCCAGGTGTGGCCCCAAAGGGGTTGGAGGTGTATCTTCGTGTTCCTATCATTCATAAACCCTAACCAATGTGTTTCTTCCAGTAATTATCTGTTGGTATCAATTATTCTTGCCAGGTGGCATAATGGATAGAGTGCTGAGCCTGGAGTTATGAAGATCCATCTTGTTGAGTTCAAGTTTGGCCTCAAACACTTTGTGTTCCTGGGCTTGTGGCCCTAGGCAAATCACTTAACCCTGTATGCCTCAGTTTCCTCATCTGTAAAATGAACTGGAGAAGGAAATGGCAAATCATTCTAATATGTCTGCCAAGAAAACTCCAATGGGTCATAGTGGGTTAGACACAACTGAAAAATGACTGTACCATCATAACAACAGTCAACCAGATTTACTTTGTTTTTAGAATCAGATATTTATTAAAGTGATATAGTAGGTACAAAATGTCCCCTCAAAAATTCTGTGATATAGCCTCTTACCAGTACTTAAAGAGCCTAGGGGAAAGTGGGATCAACTGTAGAGAGTAAATGTGGTATAGGGGCAACTCATAGCTTCTGGATGCTGGAAATCCTTCTCTCCCCTTTTTGTAACACTCATCAAGTTCCCCTTGGGTGTGGTCCTGCTGAAGGTCTCAGTCTTGAAGCTGCTTTTCCTCAATGTATCTGGTTTGTCTTCAGCTTCTGGTATAGACACCACTGTCAACCACTGCTATCCTTGGATGCTAGGTGTTCAAACCCTCTAACCCTCAGAAGTTCACAAAGGCACTCTGGTCAAGGGAGAGGGCAGCCAATAAATGCTCTATCTCACCTTTCCCTGCAAGTGATTCTTAAGGGTTTGTCTAGATGTTTCTCTCTTCTACCTGAATCCCAACTAACTTGTCATTTTATACAGAATCCCAAGGCATGACTGAGTTAATTCAGCCAATCCAAATATACTTCCTATATTAAGTGGTCAAAATGCCATTAATTCAATAGATATATTCAAGTTGTGTTCATACTTTCCAACTGATTGATAAGTTGAGAAGCTTGGTTGACCCTTATCTTACATATGTGTAGCATGTACCTATGTGGAGATTATATATATAATATATACATGTACGTACTATATATACAATATTATATGTATATATTATGCATATACAAATACGTATACATAAATGTGGAAATTATATATGTATATTATATACATACATATGTATGCGTACATACATATATACAATCTCCACATACATGTGACACTAATGAAGTATGCTGTTGTATGCATTTGATGAAACTTGTAGTAGTACAAAAACTCCCACTGACTTGTGCATTGCTTTCCATAAGCCTACAGAAAGTGTCCCAAAAGTTTTAGTGCAGATTTAAATTTAATTTAAGCTTTGAAGTAACAATAAAGTGGCATCCTCTACAGGGTATCATTTTATTAAGCCTTATCATTCATCTTTAATAAACTTAAAACCACAACAAAACTTTAGGGACATCTCTTACAGAGTGTCGCTTTATTGATTAATTAGTGAGGAAGTTTAATATATTATTTGTCCATAAAGGAGGTGATTTACTCAACCTAGGGAAGCAGTGATCTTATCAACTACCCTCTAATGTCTATGCATGAGATATTTTCTAGTAGGCATGAATGAACTTCCCATCTTTTTGAAGTCAGACAATAAAGAAACCTTCACTAAGTTCTGAATTCTAATCTTGGGATTGGTATAGAGTGTTGTTTCCTATCATAGATAAGAAAATCCATAGCTCTAGAGTCCCCACTCTGCATCTGGGAACTTTCTTAGCTCAGTTTTTCACCTTGTCTCTTTATATTACTCAGGCAATCAGCTTCGTGAAGCCACAAAGCGTATTTTACAGTAAAGAAAAAGTTTCAGCATTGCTAAACAGGTGCTTGACATGTCCAATCATGTCAATCCCAGAACCATATTCCATACCCACAAGTCATGGAAAAGAAGTAAAGGAATCTGGGGTATGCTAATTAACTGTTGGCAGAGCTGGGAATTGGAAAGCAATATGGAATTATGGAATGTTATGTAAATATTGGCATCCTTTGATGCAGAAATGCTACTTCTAGGTTTATACCCTAAAGAGGTTATTGATAGGGAGAAAATGTCCATCTGTACAAAAGTAGCACTTGTCTGCTTGTCATTCCTCCATCTCCTGTCTTCAAGTGTTTGCACGGGCTGTCCCCCATGCTTGGAATGCTCTCCCTTCCAGTTTCTTCCTCATAGGATCACTGACTTCCTTCAAGATTTATCTGGTTGTTTAATCGATTCATTGTGTCGGACTCTTTGTGACCTCATCTGAGGTTTTCTTGGCAAAGATACTGAAGTAGTTTGTCATTTCTTTCTTCAGCTCATTTTACAGATGAGGAAACTGAGGCAAACAGGGTTAAGTGACTTGCACAGGGTCACACAGATAGGAACTCAGATCTTCTTGACTGCAGGTCTGGTGCTCTATCCACTGTGTCACCTAGCTGCCTCTCGTCTTAATATAGTTCATAATAAATTATTAATCTAAGAGCAAAATAGTAACATAATCATCTTAATATATCACATAATCAATCAATCAATAAGTTTTATTGAGTAACTTATTGCTAGATGTTAAATACAAAGAATAAAACAATCCTCCTCTCAAGCAGCTTACAGTCTGATGGGGTAAAAAAGAAGTACAGGTATGAGTATTTCATAAAATAAATATAATTGTTCCATATATAAAAGGGGAATAATAACAGAACTTACCTTCTAGCATTGTTGGGAGGATAAAATATATTTATAATATTTTTAAATTAAATTTAAATTAAATATTTAAATATTTTAAAATATAGTTTAAAAATATATTTAGACTTTTGCAAGTCTAAAAGCACTATCAAATTAGTAGCTAGCTGTAGTGAGATTAAATTCAAAGGAGTTAAATAAAGACAATTTGAGAGGGAGAGTCTTGAAAGGTTTTTTATTAATTATATTATTATTAATTATATTTTTTATTATATTGAAAGGTTTCATGGACAAGATGGTACTTGAGATGCATCTTGAAGGAAGACAGGGAGAGGGATTCTGAGTGAAGACCACAGAGGAGTGCATTTCAGGCATGCGGGTTGGCCAATGCAAAGGCAAGGAGATGGAAGATGGAGAATTATATATGAAGAGCATAGAAAAGACCAACTTGAATGGAATGTAGAGTGCAGGAAGGATAAGAGCATGCAGTGAGCCTGGGAAGATTCAATCCATTCTGCTTCTGCTGCTCTGCCTGATTTCAACCCCACAGAACAAAATATTCCATTCTGGGTAATCCTTTGGTATCCTGTTCCTACCACTCCTCCTACCACTGCCTCCCTCTTTAGACTATAGGGTCGTTGAGAGCAAGTACTGTTTTTCTTTTTTATCAGTGGTACCCCAAGTGCTTAGGACAGTGCTTAGCAAATAGTAGGCACTTAATATATGTTTATTGGATTGGATTTTATTGAATAAGAAGAACTTTAAAAACTGAACAGAAGAGTTAATGTTTTATCCTAGAACAAAGATTCTTAACATTTGGTCTGTAAATTTGCTTTTAAAATTTTTTGATGACTGTATTTCAATAAATTGGTTACCATTGTAATCTTATGTATTTTATTTTTATTTTATTTTTAAAAATTTATTTATTAAATTTTAGTTTTTAACATTTATTTCCACAAGATTTTGAGTTTCAAATTTTCTCCCCATTTCTCCCCTCCCCAACCCCAAGACATTGTGCATTCTGATTACCCCTTCCCTCAATCTACCTCCCTTCTATCACATCCCTCCCTTCCCTTAGCCTCATCTTCTCTTTCCTTGTAGGGTAAGATAGATTTCTATACTCCATTACCTGTATTTCTTATTTCCCAATTGCATGCAACAACATTTCTCAACATTCGTTCCTAAAACTTTGAGTTCCAACTTCTCTCCCTTCCTCCCTCCTCACTGAGAAGGCAAGCAATTCAATGTAGGCTATACTTGTGTAGTTATACAAAAGATTTCCATAATAGTCATGTTACAAAAGACTAATTATATTTCCCTCCATCCTATTCTGCCCCCAATTTCTTCTGTTCTCTCTTTTTCCCTTGTCCCTCCCTAAAAGTGTTTACTTCTAATTACTTCCTCCTCTCATTTGCCCTCTCTTCTATCATCTTCCCCACACCCCACTTATCCCCTTCTTCCCTACATTACTGTAGTGTAAGAAAGATTTTTCTTACCAGATTGAGTGTGCATGTTATTCCCTCCTTAAGCAAAATGTGATGAGTAAGCTTCACTTTTTCTCTCTTACCTCCCCC
>CM053769.1:58634303-58696030 GCA_028658325.1 Potorous gilbertii
TATTCCTCCAACTACCCAAATACTGAGAAAAGTTTCAAGAGTTACAAATATTATCTTTCCATGTACAAATGTAAACAGTTCAACTTTAGTAAGTCCCTTATGATTTCTCTTTCCTGTTAACGTTTCATGTTTCTCTTCATTCTTGTTTTTGAAAGTCAAATTTTCTATTCAGTTCTGGTCTTTTCATCAAGAATGCTTGAAAGTCCTCTATTTCACTGAATGACAATTTTTTTCCTTTGAAGTATTATACTCAGTTTTGCTGGGTAGGTGATTCTTGGTTTTGACCTAGTTCCTTTGTCTTCTGGAATATCATATTCCAAGTCCTTTGATCCCTTAATGTAGAAGCTGCTAGATCTTGTGTTATCCTGATTGTATTTCCACAGTACTCATATTGTTTCTTTCTGACTGCTTGCAATATTTTCTCCTTGATCTGGAAACTCTGTAGTTTGGCTATAATATTCCTAAGAATTTTTCTTTTCAGATCTATTTCAGGAGGTGATCAGTGGATTCCTTGAGTATTTATTTTACTCTATGGTTCTAGAATATCTGGGCAGTTTTGCTTCATAATTTCATGAAAGATGATGTCTAGACTCTTTTTTGGGATCATGACTTTCAGGTAGTCTCATAATTTTTAAATTGTTTCTCCTGTATCTATTTTCCAGGTCAATTGTTTTTCCAATGAGATATTTCACATTTTCTTCAATTTTTTCATTCTTTTGGTTTTGTTTTGTAATTTCTTGGTTTCTCATGAAGTCATTAGCTTCCATCTGCTCCATTTCTAATTTTTAAAGAACTGTTTTCTTCAGTAAGCTATTGAACCTCCTTTTGCATTTGCCTAATTCTGTTTTTTAAAACATTCTTCTCCTCATTGGCTCTTTGGACTTCTTTTGCTATTTAGGTTAGTCTATTTTTAAAGGTGTTATTTTCTTCAGCATTTTTGGAGTCTCCTTGAGCAAGCTGTTGACTAGCTTTTTATGATTTTTCTTGCATTGCTCTCATTTCTCTTCCCAATTTTTCCTCCACCTCCCTTACTTGATTTTCAAAACTCTTTTTGAGCTCTTCCATGGTCTGAGACCATTACATATTTTGTTTGGAGGTTTTGGATGCAGAAGCCTTGAATTTTATGTCTTCTTCTGATGGTATGCCTTGTTCTTCCTCATCTGAAAGGATAGAAGAAAATACCCAAGAATGTAACCTTCTATAATTTCCCCCCTTTTTTGGGCCATTTTCCCAGCTAGTTACTTGACTTTTGAGTCCTTTGTCAAGTGGAGGGTATACTCTGAGGATCTGTGAGTTTACAGTTCCTCCAAGGTGGCACAATCAGGGGAGAGGAGCTTACTTCTCTCCTGGCCTGTGCTTTAGTCTGGAATTAACCAGAAGCTTTTCTGCACATGATCTGTGAGTAGAATTCCCTCTCCAGAGTCTCCATCAATTCCACCAGGCCAGTGCTCCTCCTCACCCCAGGATAGCCCAGATCAGCCACTAAACTCTCCCAAGGTCTTTAGGTTGAGGGATCAAAAATGGACCCAGACCCTGCACCCTTCTCACCCAGGTGAAAGAGTTTTCTCACTGACCTTTGAAGCTATCTTTGGTGTTTGTGGTTTAAGTAATCTGGGAATTGCAGCTGCTGCCCATGATTCTGTGTCCTGAAGCCTGCTCCAGTCCTGCCTGAGTCATGCAACATGGCCAAGACCAGTCTGTGCTCTGTTCCAAACCTGCTGCGATAGAACTTTCCTGTCGACCTTCCAGGCTGTCTTGGGCTGGAAATCTCTTTCATTCTATCATTTTGTGACTTCTGCTGCTCTAGAATTTATTTAGAGTCATTTTTTACAAGTATTTTATGAGCAATGGGAGTAGACGAAGAACACATTCATCCTTGTACTCTACCATCTTGACTCCACCCCCTATGTATTTTACTTTTATGAATTTAAGTTTTACTTTTATGAATTTAAAAATTATTCTGAGTAGAATATAGATTTCACCAGGCTACTCAAGAGGTCTATAATGAAGAAAGTTAAGACTTCCTGTCCTAGAGGCTATAGAAACTTCTGAAATTTAGTTATTAGGAAAATGACATGGTCAGATTTGAACTTAAGGAAAATTTTTGATAGCAATTTGCATGATGGGTTGAAGTAGGGACAAACTTGAGGCAGGGAGAACAAATAGAAGACCACTGCCATAACCTAGGCAAGAGATGACCAGAGCAAGATCTAAGATGGTTCCTCTAGAGAGGAGCTGAATACAAGAAGTGTTATGGAAATAGAAATGGCAAGATTTGATAACTGATTAGATGAGAGGGAAGGCATCAAGAATAAAGACAAGATAATAAACATAGGTAATTGGAAGAATAGTGGTGCTTTCAAAGGAAATAGGCAAGAGTTCTTGGTTTCCAGGCAAAGGAGATGGATTCTGTTTTGGATATATTCAGTTTGAGACGTCTCTAGGATAATCAGTTTTAAATGTCTAATAGACAATTGATGATGTGGGAGGAGAGCTTTGAAGACAGACTGGGGCTGGATATATAGATTTGGGAGTCATTTGTGTAATGATGATAACTATACCCATGGGACCTGATGAGATCACCAGGAGACTGGATGGATAGCAGGGACAAGCAACTAAGAAATGTTTGTTTATTGATTGAAGCAGCAAAAAATTATAAACGAACTAAGAATCTAATGAGTGAGAAATGATTGAGTACATTATGACAGTGGAATACAATAGATCATTCTTCATAATGAATGACTATTATAAAAAAATAAGTATGGAAAGACATAGGAAGAGATTCTGAGTAAAAAAATACAAGACACTGAATATAATTTTAAAAATACAGAATATGAAACTATTACACAAATTAATCATAGCAAATATGATAGGTGATATTGATGCCACCTAATTACAGAGAATGAAAATGGTCTTTATATCATTTTGATCCAGACTTGTGATTTTATTGCTGTATGGAACTTCAGTATTCATGCTCCACTGATATAGACTAGAGACTCATTTGTAATTTATAGACTTAGAGAAATGCTTGGGAACTGAGGGGTTAAAGGGCATACTGATGGTTGTAGAATCAGTATGTGCTGGATGCAAGACAGCAAGGGAACTCTTTCTTACCCAAGGGTCAGCTCTCTATCTACTACTCCTATATCACAAGCTTTATGAAACAAGAATTCAATGCCTTTGTCTTTGTTTTGAGAGTGTCTAGGTTCCTCCTGATGGAACAAAGTCATTTTTAGGATAAGAAGCTATAGTTTCAGGGATATGACTGCATCTTGGTTACACTGAATCACAGATGCTTTAAGTCACTCAGGCAGAGAGAGGACAAGCTTCATTTTGGGAACTGCTATTCAGTCAGTGCCTAAGTCTAAGCAGCATAGCCTTCAATTCCTCTATGAAGGCTCAGAAAACACAAATTGGAATGGGGTCTCCTGCAGAATGGGATTCTGTTCTCTTCTATCTGCAATAACGTGACTTTGAAGCTGCTATTTCAGGATGTGGTAGAGATTTGACTCTATTTGTTTCTTTTAATAATTGATAAAGAGATTATGGTTGCACATTATTTGTTTTTGTGTTGTTTTGCCAATATTTTGGGTGTTTTTTTTGACAGGATAGTATTTTATTTGTTATTCTTGTCTATTATTTTCTTTTACTATCTCTCTCTGGTCTTTAATATATTTGAATGCTTATATGTCATTGAAAGTTAAAATGAAACATCAATTTTTTAGAAATACAGTGAATATGTTTACATATACAATATGTATGTATGTATGTATATATGGATAGATACATATATGTGTATATATCTATATGTATAGTATGTTTACAGGAGGGTGACTTTGGTGATGAGTAGACTTGAAATCAGGCCCCAAAAAATTTCAGTTAAAGCAACTACAGGTCTTTAGCAGAGAAAAGAGAAGACTTAATGGGGACATGAAAGTGGTCTTTAAGTATTCACATGAAAGAGGAGTTAGAATTCTTTTGCTTGGGCTCAGGGAGAGGAATTAGGAACAATGGGTGGAAGTGGAAGGCAGAAAGAATTCTATGTGATATAAGGAAAACCTTTTCACCAATTAGAGCTAGTCTAAAGTATAATTTGCTGTTCAGTAACATTCAACTTTTTATGGACCCATAGACTTATCCATGGGATTTTCTTGGCAAAGACATTAGAGCAGGGTGCCATTTTCTTCTCAGGTGTGTCCCCATTTTACAGATAATGAAATAAATGGGGTTTAGGTGACTTGTGCAGGGTCATGTAACTAAGTATCTGAAGTCAAATTTGAGATCCTATCTGACTCCAGGTCCAGCACTCTATCCACTGAACCACCTAGCTGTCCCAAAAGTTAAATAAGTTGTCTTAGAAGATAGTGAGTTTTCAGTTACTGAAAGTCTGAATTTGTGGGTGATAGGGTTGGAATTCTGATGATTAGATTATTTGCATTCTGAAGTTCCCTCCAATTCAAGTCTATAAATTGATATTGAACATTTAGCTTCTTCTTTGGAGTTACCTTTGCATGAAAGCTAATGGAAAATTGACATATGGAAAATAGTACAAATTTATTAAGTGCCTACTATGTGCCACACACTGTGCTAGGTACTGGGGATACAAGAAAGGCAAAAGATAGTCCCTATACCTGAGGAGCTCAAAATCTAGTGGAGGAGACAACATGCAAACAACTGTGTATAAACAACATTTTATATAGGATATATTGAAAATAATCAATTGAGGGAAGGTACTATAGTTAAGGGGGATCAAGAAAAGCTTCCTGTAAAAGGTAGGATTTTAGCTGGAACTTGAGAGAAGCCTGGGAAGTCATGAGGTGGAGATGAGGAAGAATGGCAGTCCAGGCAGGGGGAAAACCATTGAAACTGCTGGAGGTGGGAGATGGAGTGTCTTATATGTGAGCAGCAACAAGGAGACCAGAGTCACTGGATCACAGGGTACATGCTGGAGTATAAGGTGTAAGAAGACTGGAAAAGTAGGAATGAGATCAATTTCTTCCAGTTACTGCAGAGGTTCAGTTGGCACATGGGTGGGTGGCTGGAGCGTGGCTGTTCAGAGAAGGCGTCAGATACAAATGGCACTCAAGGCATGACTTCCTGCAAACACATGCATAAACTAGACCTTCCATAAACAAGTGCATGTGGTTACTGATGTTATCTTGAACCTAAGTTGCCCTCATTATTTAATCAAAAGCCAATGTTTGATGAAGAAACAGCACTGAGATTTCTGTTACCACAATCAAATCATATTTGTTCTGCATACAAAATCCTGACGTGGGTTACAGTTCAGGCAGTAGAGTTAACATTTATATTCTTCAGAAAGCTGAGCACAATTAGTTAAATAGAAACTTGATTTTCTAATGAAGATTAAGCACTGGTCAACAGCACCAATAGCAGCCAAATACTTTTGACAAAAGTTAAATTGGTGAGAGGTGCAGTGAAATGCATAGATTTGGAAGGAAAGAATCTAGACTGAGATTCTGCCACTTTACTGCTAGCTAACTGGGCAACCTTGGTCAAATCACCTCATCTTTATGGTTCCTTATATGTAAAAAGACATTTGGACTAAATGATCTCTGAAATTCATTCTGTGAAGATCCCCATTTTTACCCCACCTCGATTTGGCTGCACTAAGGAGATTTCCAGAGTAAAACCGTCTGACTGGATGCCAATAAATCAAAATCACAATGGAAAACTTATCATTAGCATCTTCCTCAGTTCCTATGGGAAAGAGGTATTTGGTGGGAGCTTGCTTAGGGCTTTGGAAAATGTTCATAAAGGGAATGGTAGATGATCCCACAAATAAGACAGAATAAGCAGTTGAGAATCAGGAGAAAACCATGTTAGTGAAGCCAAGGAAATCATTTCATCTTCAGGGAAAACCCAAGCACCAGGAGCTGATGTTTGGTATTGGTGGAAGAGAGATCACTGGATTTGCTAAGGAATACCTATATCTGACGCTTGTTAATTCTGTAATTAAGGGTCAATGTTTTCATCCTTGGGAACTCCAATTTAATAGTCTTTAAAGCAGTGTTCGTAATACCTCCACTACCTGCCTCAGAGTTGTGAGGTTCCAATGAAAGATGACATGTAAAGTGCTTTGTAAAATGCTAGATGTCAGCCATCTGAAGAGGGGAGACCAGTGTCTTTTTAAGCTTCATACCTCTTTTTATACCTTCTTTGCTTCCCAAGATATTGTTAATGCTGGTAGGGTGGCAAAGAAACAGTCCATCATCTCAGGCTAGTAGAAGGGAACTTTCATTCTAGTGTAAGTATGCAAGTGTTTGAGTAATCCATTACCCCACTGCACTTATTTCAGATACAATTATCAAGCAAGAACACATCTTGATTGGATCAATTAGAGGTGTGAGTTAGGTGTGGACAAGGCCTAGGTATTTCTGTTGAATCAACAAAGGCATTTTAAGGAGATGTGACAGGAAGTCTGTCCTGGTTGACTGAGGGATTTGGTTATACCTTGTGGGGTTTTTCAATTTAAAATATTAAACTGATTCAGAACCAATTTGAACATCTAGAGGCTTAGTGGTAGAAACTTTCCAGACAAGTGCTAGTCTTCCCTCAGTTCCCCCCATCCCCAACCAGATAAGGACTTTGTGAATTTCCCAGGGTCTGGGTATTTGGCATTTCCCTTAGCACTAGCTTCCCAGTCCTAACAGTGTCCCTGGAACAAGTGATGCAAGGTCTGCATTAGTAGCCAAAGACAAACTAGACACATTGAGGAAAGGCAATTCCAAGGCTATACAATGAGCCCAACAGAGAAGCTAAGGAGAACTTTATGAATATCTCACCAAGGTGAAGAAAGAACTTCCAGCAAACAAGAATTATGAGTTACCCCTTCACTACATGAGATCTCTAAGCTTGAACTCATTCTCCCCTTGATTTTATGTGTGCTAGTGGGACAGTATGTCATAACCTTTTGGAAGGAAGGTTTTGTAACTATAATAGCATTTCTAAATACCTTTTTCTAAAAGTTAATTAATCCTGGCTGACTAATTGATATAAACTGATAATCATTAAGAAATGCTGGTTGGGCTTATGAGCTACAGTACTAGAAAGATGCTCCCTAACTTCTTAGGGTCCTCTAGAACCAGGAGGGGAGATATAACAACTATTCTCTGAGTTTATTCTAGTGCTTTTTTTTGTTGATTATTTCTAATTTATCATACACACATATTTATATTGTTTCTTCATAACTGTTCACATGTTATCTCCCTCACTGAACTGTGAGCTCCTTCAAAATATGGACAATGTAACAGCAACATTGGGCAATGACCAACTTTGATAGACTTAACTCTTCTCAGCAATACAAGAATCTAAGACAATTCCAAAAGATTCATGATGGGAAATGCTATCCACATCCAGAGAAAGAACTATAGAGCCTAAATGCAGATTGAAGCATATTATTCTCTCTCTATCTTTATTTTTCTTCTTATAGGTTTTGTTTCTGATTCTTCTTTACAACATGACTTCTGTGGAAATAGATTTAATATGATTGTATATATAACCTATATCAGACTGCATGCCATCTTGGGGAGGGGCAGAAAGGGAAAAATTTAGAATTCAAAATCTTATAAAAATGTATGTTGAAAACTAAAAATAAATAAATAAACAAACAAATAAATAAATAAGAAGTATGGACTGTGTGGGGCAGTTAGGTGGTGCAGTGGATAGAGTACTGACCCTGGAGTGAGGAGGACATGAGTTCAAATTCAGCCGCAGACACTTATTGGCTATATGACTCTGAGCAAGTCACTTAATCCTGTTTCACTCAGTTTTCTCATCTGTAAAATATACTGGAGAAGGAAATGGAAAAACCCCAAATGGGATCATGAAGAATTAGACATGACTGAATTACAACAACAGAGATAGGGCTGGGAGATTGAAGATGTGGGATGAAGCATTCAAAAGGAGAGAATAGTATCACTTAAGGTTTCCAGCACATAGGAAGTGAGTACTAGGACTTGAGAGGGAGGGTTGAGCCAACATGTCTAGTTAGGGTGGGAGTTTGGTTTCAATTCTGAGAGGAGCATAGCAAAAAGTATACTAGTGTGTGAGCGTGTGTGTGTGTGTGTGTGTGTGTGTGTGATGTTTATAGACATACCAATAGTTATCCATAGATGTACAGACAAGATAGGAAGATGACAGAGACAAAAACGCCTACTGAGCATGTCCAAGCTTCACTAAACTGGTGTCTTCATTCACTGTTGACTGAAGGAACAGTGAAAGAGTGGAAGATAATGTTTGATGACTGATGAACTTTAACCACCTGAAAATTCAGTAGTGGGGAGTTCTTCCATCTCCCCTTTTCTTTTTCATCTGAAAGGGTGGAGGTCTAACACTACATCCTTCTTTCTCTTTGTTAACCTTCCTACTATTTAATCAATGCATTACATACAGCTTTCTCTAGATAAAAGATAAGACTGATTTTAATTGTTTTTGCACATGTATCCATGGAGAATAAGGGAAGTCTTTGCTACTTGAAAACACAGAACTTTTACAAAGGGATCCTCATGTAGGGCAAAAATTTCTAGGGAATTTATTTTCTAACTATAGGCTCAAGCTATTATAATTTTATTAATAACTAGCATTAATAATTTGTATTTTGTAAAATTTTCTAATTGAACAGAAGTAAGAGTCCATGCAGATTTGGGTCATCATCCTAGACCAGAAGTTCTTAACCTTTTTGTGTGTTATACAACCATTTGGCAGTTTGATGAAATCTTTGGATCCTTGTTCAGAATAATTTTTTGTAAAAATCGAGGAAAAGCTAAAGTTCTATTAGAGGCTGGTGAAAATAAGGACTTTTAAAAATCCCAATCCACCAGTACCCTGAAATCTATAACAACCCATGCCCTCGGCAAGAAGCAATGAGTCACTCGTCATAAAAAAAAAGCAGGGACTAGGCACTCCAGAGAGAAAAGAAAAGGGGCAGAAATTAAATGCAGTGACAAAAAAAAAACCCCAAAAGCAATGTCCAAAGCCAAGCCCCATGAATGGAGATAGCCATGGTCTGGAAGAATTTAGCTCCACTCCTTTCCAGGAAGGTTGTTGTTGGTTTTTGTCCTTCATTTTCAAAGAGGACCATGACATTACAGAGATAATGCCATGACTTGCAAGTGAATTGGATTTAAGTGAGGGAGAGCTGTGCAAGGTCACCAGCCTCACTTTCTTCTTAGGAGCCACCTGGATCCAATGACCAGATACAGATCAGGAGGATGGTCCAGCATGCAATGGGAGCTAAGGTCTTTAACAGGTCTCAATTTGACTCTCCAGAAAGGAGGAAAGAAAAGAAAAACAAGTACAAACAGATTTGTTCTCCATAATGACACCTGCTAGTTACAACAGGGTATAATTGAACCAGAAAATTGTAGGATCAAAGATGGCAAAAGGAAGAAAATGAGGCTACAATGTTGGATGATGGGATTCGGGACCCAGGGAAGGTTGGAGAGGCTAGATCTTGATGGAGATACCCAATAGATTTAGGAGATGTATGTCAGAGAGGGAGATGGGAAGTTACAAAGTTATGGTTAGAGAGAAGAATTTGAAAATTCTGAATCATGGTACCGGTATAGTTTTGAGTGACAGTGAGATATAGGTTATGGCAATTTATTTTTTGTGGCTGAGGTGGAATGAGGATGTAGGTCATAGGAGCTGAAGCTGATGAACTAGAAGATCAGGATGTTTGAACGGACACAAATAAACATTTATTAATTTAACATGAATTTTCTGGTCCTTTACTGCCTGAAAGTCAAATCTGTTACATTTCTTCCAATCATCTTCCAAGGCTCTCTAGAACTTTTAGGTAGTAAAGCGATGTCTTTTTGTCTCTATTACTGGTACAAGACCCTACCAAATGTGTTTCTCCAATTTTAGGAGGTACAAAAATCCAGTTCCATGTAACCACTTAACAGTCGGATTAGCTCCACAAAGATATATTTATTTCAAAGGCATAAAAAGAATAAATATGAAACATGTTACCCCCCAGGACTCAGGAGCATAATCTTTCTTCATGCCATCTCAGTCTTTGGAGAGGAGAAAGATATTAGGCTCACAGCTTAGCTCAATTTCTGCCTAGCATTAGACCCACCAACTTTTAAGTCCAAAGCCCCTCCTGGTATTGTATTCAGGTGTCCTGACATCTTAAGGTTTCATTATTAAACAGGTTGCAACATCTGGCCTGGAAGCCTGGTCTCTGAGATTCCCATAACTGGAGCTCCTGGGTCTCTACTCCCTATACCAAGAACCAGAAAGAAAAAATGTAATAAAACTCCCAAACTCAAGTATTTTTCTAGAGGCCTCAGAGCTGAAGAGGAAGGGAAAAGTGATCCTCAGGTCCTATTCTGTAGTTTATCGCATGATGCCCTTGCTGTGGGTGAATTATTCATTCACCTCTGGACACTTTTGGAGAGTAAGAACAACTATGCCTCAGTCAGGTAGATTGAAATATGAAGGCAGATCAGTTTCTTAAGCACAGGGTAGGCCAATGCTGAATTACTTCTCCCAGAAGGAGGTTTCTGGTATGCCCTACACGAGTGCACCTGTCTTTGGTGGTATGAGGCTATAACAAAACGTCTCGCTTCTTTCCCCTCTACCTCCCCTCACCAAGAATTAAGTTCCTACTATGAGCTAGGCATTGAGGATACAAAGAATGAAACAATCCCTACTCATAGGGAATCTTAATAAATGTATTTATTGAAGTCCCCTAGGTATAAGGCAAGGAACGGGGGTGAAGAGACACAGTTTTATCTAGGTACTGAACTTCTTTAGAAGAAGGCATGATTTAGGAGCCTCACTGCAGATACATATCATTCTATTTCCCTGAGAATAGATAGAATATCTTCTTAATCTTTTATGTCCCACAGCACAAATCTCTGTTCATAGTAGATGCTTAATAAAATATTTGTTGAGTTGAATTAAATGTACCCATATCCTATGATGCAGTGGAACCATACTGGCTTTATAATCAGAGGGCATAAACAGTCTGCCTCCATCTGCAATTCTTTGGATAATCAATTATCAAGCATTTATTAAAGCTTGACTATGTACCAGACAATGTACCAGCACTGAGGATACAAAGACTAAAAGAAAAAAATCCCTGCCCTAAAGGAGATTACATTCTATCACTCCATCAATTAACAAATGTTTAGTAAGTTCCTACTACAGTTCCTACTCCCAAAGAGCTCACACTCTAACTCAGAAGACTACAAAGAAAGATGAACAAAGCAAGCTCTATATAGGATGAATAGAAGATAAGCAACAGAAATTGAATAGAAGATAAGTAACAGAAATTAACGCTTCTACTTCCTGTAGATGATGAGATTTCATTTGGGGGATTTAAAGGAAGTCTGGAAGGTCAATAGCCAGAGAGAAGGAGTGAGAGCATTCCAGACTTGGGGGACAGCCAGCAAAAATGCCCAGAGCCAAAAGATGAAGTATCTTGTTTGTGGGATAGCCAGGGGTGCAGTGTCACTGTAATGCAGTTGGGGAGTAAATTGTAAGCTGACTGGAAAGGTAGGAAGGGGGCTAGGTCATGAAGGGATTTGAAGGCCAAACAGAGTTTTTGTATTTGATCCTGGAGGCAATAAGGAGCCACAGGAGTTTATTGAGTAGTGGGATGACCAGGTTGGACCTACACTTTAGGAAAATCACTTTTGTGGCTCAATGGAAGATAAATGGAAGATAAGTGGGGAGAGACTTGAGGCAGACTAACTCACCAGGAAGTTATTTAAATAATCCATGTGTGAGATGATAAAGATCTGCATTACAATAATGGGGGTATCAGAGGAGAGAAGAGTGTATTTGAGAGATGTTACAAAAGTGAAATGATAAACCTCTGCATTGGATTGGATGGGAGAGGTGAAAAATAATGAAGAGTTCAGGGTGACTCCTAGCTTTTGAGCCTGAGGGACTGGGAGGATGGTATTGCCCTCTACAGTAATAAGAAAAGGGTGTGTGTGTTAGGATTTAGAGCAAAATATAGTGAGTTCCATCTTGGACATATTGAGTTTAAGCTGTGAATAGGAGATCTGACTCAAGATGTCTGAAAAGCAACTGGAGATATGAGATTGGAGGTCAGGGAAGAGTTTGGGGTAGGATAAGTAGATCTGAGAACCATCAGCATAGAGAGGGTAATTAAATCCTTGAGAACTGATGATATCCTTAAATGAAATAACAGAGGGAGAAGAGAGCCCAGGACACAACCCTGAGGGATACATACAGTTAGAGAGTGTGATCTGGAAAAGGGTCCATCAAAGGAGATAGAGAAGGAGCAGTCAAAAGGTTGGATAAGAACCAATAGAGAATGGTATGCCCAAAACCTAAAAAGAAGAGCATGAAGGAGGAGAGGATGATCAACAGTTTTAGATGCTACAAAGAGGTCAAGGAGAATGAGGGTTGAGAAAAGGCTATTAGATTTGTCAATTTTAAGATCATTGGTAGCTTTGGAGAGAGTAGTTTTGGTGAAATGACAAAGTCAGAAGCTAGATTATAAGGGATTAAGAAGATAGTGAGAGGAGAGAAAGTGAAGGCAACTCTTGTGGACAGCCTTTTTAAGAAATTTAGCTACCAAGAGTAGAAGAGATGATGTAGGATGATGGTTAGCAGGGATGGAAGGATCAAGTGAGAGTTTTTAAGGATGGGGAGACATGGACATATTTGTAGGCAGTAGGGAATGAACCAATAGACAAGACTGAAAGTAAATGAAAGAGCAGGAATAGCAGAGAGGGCAATCTGTTGGAAGGGATGAGATGGAAGTGAGTTATGTAAGCAGGAAAGGAGGTAGCCCAGGTGAGGAGTAAGGCAACTCCCTCATGTGAAGGAAGAAGGGAAGCTTGTTGCTTATAGAACAGGCATTTCACAGGCACAATGGAAAGACTTGGTGATATGGATTGAAACTTTGGGGTAGGAGAGTTGATGGGGATAAAAATGAGGAATTGGGAGAAATAGGGTTTAGATGATGATGTACAGTGTTTTAGAATCACTGGGATGTGAAGGGAATGACCAGGGGTAGGAATGTTCATCACTGCAGGGTATATATTCCTTTCCAAAGGAGACTAGAGACAAGTGTAGTAAGAGATGGGAGGCATACGGGCAGATCATCATATGGGAGGTCTAACTTCTAATAAGGGTAAACAACATATGTATATATAAATATAAAATATAGGCAAAGTAATTATAAGGCCATTTAAGGGGCCAATGAAGCAGTAGCAATTGAGTGGGGGGGTAGGGGAATGAGACTGATCAAGAAAGACAAGTTACTTAACTTCTCTGGACCTCAGCTTTCTAATCTGCAAAGTGGGTGAGTCAGATTGGAGGAGTTGAATTAGATGATCTCTAAGGACTTTTCCAGCTCTAAATTTTATGATTGTGTTTTGTCTTTCTACAGTATTTCCACAGGGGATAACCATCCAGTTTCATTTACCTTATTTTGCCCCTAGATGGCAGACTTGGTAGTTTATAGCTTTGCATCTTTTAGTACCATAAAAAAGCATCTTTTGATATAAATTTTAAAAGATTAATAGTTACATTCTCATAATCGGGTCACTTCCCTGGTTTCACATTTGGAAGTTATCTTACTTTAAAAGAAATGGGTGTTTAAAATTTTTTTTTTTTACATTTTTTACTAGACTGAAATCCTGTCCATTCTCCTACATCTAATTTTTTTTTTATAGAAGGCTATTCAAATTAACTCATCAGACTGTCCACATGATGTGTCACATAAGATGGAAGACTCAGTGATCATTGAAAACTATGATGTGAGGAAGCTCTATTATTTACATGATGAATTGGTTTTGGTACCCAAGGTTTCCCTGGCATAAGCCAGAGAGATTACACATGACATGGGATATGACACTGGCATCAACTTTTGTTTCTCCACTTCCATTACTTGGCAGACAAGGGAACCACAAAGATTAGCATTCTGGTGGGATGCATCAACAGGGTCCTCAAGCAGTCAAAGTCTGACTAAAATGGGAACTGGCCTCCCATGCAAGGCCAGAGGGAGCTGAACTATAAACCAGACCAAAGCCGGACACAGGGGTGAAAGAACTATGGTCTTAGTCAAAAACTTTGGAGTCATCCCAGCTCTGACATTTATTTGCCATGTTACCCTGGGCAAGTCACTTAACCTTTTTTTCCTCAGTTTCCTCATTTTCAATCTGGAATATGCAAAGGAATTTTGATTTGCTTAGTTTATAGAACTTTCTCTGGTAACTTTCAATCTAGGTCTTTGACTTAGTAGATAAATCCCAAGGGTAGTAGTTTGAGTTACGTAAAGATTTAATGACTTGCCCAAGGTCCAACAGCTAGTAAGTGTCCAAAGCAGGCTTATACAAGCCTTGTCTTCTATCCATTCTGCTATATGACCTCTAATGTATAAAATACAGATAAGCATACTTGTGTTGCTCACAAAGTTTTTGTGAGGAAAGTATTTTGTAAATTTTAGAGAGTTATATAGAAAGGGTACACTGTGGGTACTGGGTGGTTTTGCCCATGTAGTTTATCTATAATCACGTAAGTTTGTTTCAGGGTGGCTTAGAGAGAGGCAAGAATAGACAATTCTAGTATCTACTTCCCACAACTCTTCTCTAAAGAAGACTTCAGCAGGTTGAGGCCAGAGATTGACCACTCTGCTCTCATCAGGGAGAAAGAGGGGTACTGGGCTAGAATTACTTCTTTTTTGTTCTCTTAAATATTATTAATCTAGGAGAAGCAATTCTTAGCTTCAAGCAAAGCTCCTGATTGCCATTACTTAATGAGGAAGAAATGTTTTAAGTGATATAAATCCAAAGCTTGACTCCTTTCCACCAAATACCAGTTCCATAATGAATATATATAACAAATAGCAAAGAAACCTTTTATCCAAGTTGCTAGTAAACAGAAATCAGAGAAAGTATGTATATATGTATGTGTATCTCTTTCTTTCTTTCTATCCATCCATCCATCTATCATCTGTCTATCTATCTATGTATCTATCTATCTATGTGAATTTATACCAGACAATGCTGATGGAATGATCTCTCCCTTTGGGAGTGAGATAGCTCAGTTCAACCAACCCAAAACTCACTTAAGGGAAAATTCCCCAAAGGTTCTAATATGATACAACTGGGAAAAGGAGCATGATTGAAGTACTACCAGTTGGCTTCTTCTCAACGTTTTTCTTTCCCTTCAGTGACCCTAAAAGAGGCTGGAATGGCACATCTTCTCTTTCAAAGCTGGAAGTCAGAAAAAACAGAATCCACTTCTCTCCCACTCTCTCACTGCCCACCTCTCAAGTAGGTGCAGGGCATTGAATAATCATTCTCCATCAGAGAGGAGAAAGTCCCCTAAAAGTGACTGTTTCAACCAAGGATGGCATATAGAAATTTGTTATTTTCGCAGGACCTGGAGGGTCAAGAAAACCCCAAATGGCCTCAAGAAGAGTTGAACACAACATAAAAAAAAAGACAACAACAAAACAATAAACTCTCAAGAAGTTTATGTTCTACAGGAGAATGAGGAGTGGACAGTTTTGTTTTGTTTTGTTTTTTTTTAGCTTAGAGCCCTGAGACCTTTAACTGGAGTTGTTTTAGAAAGACAGAAAGCTCTTACATGAGTCATTGGACTAGGGGGAAGTCCTGCTCCTCTCTCTAGTGTCTCTTCCTCCCATAGAGTGTGTGTGTGTGTGTGTGTGTGTGTGTTACTGTGTAGTTCTCAGAGCCTTGGGAGTTTCCTCTCTAGATTATTCATGTCAGAAGCCAAAGCTCGTTGGAACACACAACCATCTCAGCTAACTATTGTCGTGTCATAATTATTTTAGAGAGAGTTTGCCTTTTAAAGGAGAATCAGCAGTCTTTGGCTGCTCTTCTCATGTGAAATAGAGAGTTAGAGTTGGCGTCAGGTAGATCTAGCTTTGGATACCACCTCAGACACTTACTAGTTATTTGTTGTAAAAAGAAAGCACTTTGGATTTGGGATAGGGAGTAGGGGGCAAGAGATAAGCGTTTATATGGTACCTCCTATGCACTTGACCGGGGTGAGGAGCCTGTAACCTTAAGGCCAGATGTAGCCTTCTAGGTCCTTAAGTGGGGTCTTTGGACTGAATCCAATTTTAAATGGATTAAGGACCTAAAGGTCACTTGTGGGATTACGGTTGAAGGTTCCCCACCCCTGCGCTAGGCAGTGTGCTAAAAGATTCTCATTTGATGCTCACAAGAACACTCTGATACAGGTGCTGTATCTGAGGCAAACTGGTTAAGTGACTTGCCCAGGGTCACATAGCTACTAGGTATCTGCAGTTGGATTTGAACTCAGGTCTTCCTGACTGCAGGCTCACAGCTCTATGTACTGTGCTACCGAGCTGTCTTGTTGGAAGGCTTTGGTTCACCATCTTCCTATGCCACTAATTTGATCTTAGACCTTGTTTAACTTCTCTGGGACTTGGTATCTTCCTCAGTAATATAAAGAGGTTGAATGAGATGGCCTTTAAGGTTTCTTCCAGCTCTCCTGGCTGTTTCTTGAATAAGACATTTCATCTCCCACCACTGGTTGTCCCCTCACACCTGGAATGTCATTGTTAAAATGTTTTCCAGATGTGTCCCACTCTTGGTGATACCATTTGGGGTTTTCTTGGCAAAGATACTAGAGTGGTTCACCATTTCCTTCTCCAGATCATTTTACAGACCAGGAAACTGAGGTAAACAAGGTGAAGTGATTTGTCCAGGGTCACACAGCCAGTAGGTATCTGAAGGTCAGATTTGAGCTATGGTTCTTCCTGATTCCAGGACTGGTACTCTATCATTACCTAGCAGCCCTCCGCTAATTTCCACCTCTTGGTTTTTCTGGCTTCCTTCAAATCCCTGCTAAAGTCTCACCTTCTATATAAAACCTTTCCTGATCTCTCTTAATTTTCCTCTGTTACTTACATTTTATCTTGCATATAGTTTGTTTATTCATGGTTGTTCCCATGTTGTCTGCCCCATTAGACTATGAGGTTCTTATGACCAGGAACAGTCTTTTGCCTTTCTTTTCATCTCTAGCATATAGTAAAGTTCACAAAGCAGACATTTAATGAATTATTATTAACTGACTGACTGATAGCTCATGACAACCTCCTTGACTCAATTCTTCATCTCTAAAATGGGGATGATAGAAACACTTTCCTTACAGGGTTGTTGTGTGGATCAAACAAGATATGTTAAGTGCTTTGTAAATGTTACAGAACTATATAAATTCGAGCTGTGATGATGATGTGAGGATGTGTAGTTTAATAAATAGAAGAATGGGTCTTGGGAAGACTGAGTTCAGTTAATTTCCGCTTTTGCACACAGACCCTGGTAAATCAGTTAACCTCTCAGTGATCCAGACAACTCTCTGACTCTAGATTTGGAACTGTAGGTTCCCTAAACTAATGGAATCAGTGGTCTCATAGAAAAATATACAACGATGATGTATAAATGTCTTTTATAATGGAAGCTGATGTCACTAAGATAGTATGGCACAATGGAAAACACCATGGAACTTGAATTGAGAAGCCATGGATTCAAATTCACGTGTGACATTTATTAGTTAGGTGACCTCAAGCAAATTAATTTATCTTTCCAGGCCTTGGTTTCCTCATCTGTTCAATGAAATCCTTGTTCTAACTCCCTAAATTACTATCACAACTTTTCTGTTTTGGGGTTTCTATAAAGACCGATATGTAAAAATAGTATATTCTAAGAATAGTCACATACAATCGTTGTTTTGCTGTTTATAGCTGTTTATGTATTGGAAGGATCTGCGATAACTTTGCCTTTCTCTTAAACATCCTAAAAAACATAACAAGTGCTTATCTTTTTTTTTTTAAAGGAAATTTAGTTGACTTGGACACAGAGCTGGATGGCTCACTCAATTCAAATCCTATGTGTTTATTTTATCATTTAAAAAATTTTCCTGCCTAGTGTTGTCTCAACAGGTGAGATATAGTATTTGGCATTGGTGTCTGGGTTGAGAATCTCTTTGTGAATTGGATCTTTAATTTGGCCACTATTGGTTTAGGTCATGTCCATATTATATTTAAGGAGAAAGAATGTAAATTAGCGAACTAGTGTTAATTAGTGAATTAGGACTTAATTTCCAGCTGAATGAGCCATTGACTTTGCACATAGCTTGGTGCTTAACAAAAGCAAACACTGCCCACAAAGAACTTACATTCTTTATTACACACACACACACACACACACACACACACACACACACATACATTCAATGTATGTATGTATTATGTGGAGACCAGGTTTCCAAACTTGCTCAAGCTGACAGTGCAGAAGCTACTCACAGACCCCCATTCTGATGGGGATTGGTCTTAAAGCTTTAACATGCTCTGTTTTTCTGATGTGAACTGGTTCACCCCTCTCCCAGGAAGTTTGGTTTCCCTCTGCTGGTGGGGTAGGGAGTGTTACCATATTAGTGCTGGACGTGGTAAGGACATCCAATTGACTTGTGTCTTAAAACAGCTCTGCACTCCCAAATTCAAGCAATGCACCTGCCTCAGCCTCCCCCATAGCAAGGATTGCACGTGTGTGCCACTAAACCTGGCCAAATTTATTCTTTATAAATGAAAAAAATTATTATGAATTTGACATAGATAAACAAATACAAACATTTCCTTATATCTAAAACAGAAAGATAGCATATGAAACAATGAATCTGTTATGTATAACTTGATTTTTAAGTATGTTAAATTTAACATGAAAGTTTCAACACTTCTTCGCTTGTTTTGCTCCTTTCTGAACTCATTTCTCTCTTATGTATATTTTTAAAATGTTTCCTTGACACCTCTTTTTTTGTTGTTATCACTATCACAACCCACCTACTCACCTCGCAAGATCTCCTCCTCCTCTCCAACAAAAAAAGAGCATTGCCTTGCAACAAATATGTATAGTCATGCAAAATAACTCCGTACATTGCCCATGTCTGAAACTGTATGTCCTACTCTGCAACTCTAATACATCTTCCCTCTGCCAAGAAGTGAGAAGCATGTTTCATTTTCAGTCTTAGTCATGGCTATTATTTCATCAATCATAGTTATTAAGCCATAGATAATTGTTTTCCTTAACAACAGTGTATTCACTACATAGATTCTTCTGGTTCTACTTGTTTCACTGTAGATCATTAAAATTCTCCCAGTTTTCTCTGATTCCATATCATTTGCCATTTCTTATGACCCAATATTGTTATGCTACATTTATTTACCTTAATTCATTCTATTGTTTCCTAAATGATGGATATCCATATTATTTCTAATTCTTTGCTACAACGAATAATTTTGCTATAAATATTTTTGTGCCCTTGGGTTTTTTTCCCCTTTTCCATTTCATCTTCTTGGGGCAAATGCTGAGCAGTTGTATTTCTGGGTCCAAGGGTATGCATAGCTTAATAACTTATTAACTTTATGTTTAGCCATAGTGGCAAATTTCTCTCCAGAATGGCTGGATCCATTCATAGCTCTACTTGTGTGCCTGTCCTCTTACATCACCACCAACAATTGTAATTATCCATGTGTGTATGTGTGTGTGTGTGTGTGTGTGTGTGTGTGTGTGTGTGTGTGTGTGTGGGTGAAAGAGAGATGGAGACAGAGACAGAGACAGAGAGATATCTATGTCAATTTGTGTACATGAGGTGGAATGTCTGCTGTTTTAATTTATACTTTTAATTATTAGCAATTTTGAATGTTCTTACATATAGTCATTTGAGATGTCAATGATCAATAGACCTTTCAATTCATATGAATAGTTTGAGCAAGTTGCCTTCTTCATTGATGCAAGCATGATCTAAGCAATCCATCTTCAACAGCTCTCAAGGTACACTGTAGCCTAGTAGATAGAAAACCAACCTTGTAAACCAAGAAGACCCATGTTTAAGTCCTGCCTCTGAAACATACTGACTATGGGACCCTGGGTAAGTCACTAATCCTTTAGCTATCAAAGGAGACAAGTTTCTAGAAGATGCTAAACTGCCTTGGTAGAGAGAGTTTCTTACCTATAATTTTTCTATACCAATGAAAGTAAAGGAATAGTGCTTGTCCCTTATCTCCTTCATATTTTGCTGATAATTTTTTCTTTTGAAGAACTATCTGTTCATATGCTTTGAAAATTTATTTGTTGGAAAATGGCTCTTGTTCCTATACATTTGTATCAATTCCTGATATTTAAGATATTAGACTTTCATCAAAGAAACTTGCTACAAAGGTTTTCTCAGTTAACTGTTTCCCTTCTAATTCTAACTCCATTGATTTTGTTTTGCAAAATCTTTTCAATTTTAGGTAATCAATACTTTTTATTTTATCTTCTTTTTGTTTTATTTGGTCATGGATTTGCAGTCCAGGAGAGTTTGAGTAAATAGGGATGATATTTAACAAGCTTTTCTTATTACTCAAAAAGAAAGGATGAAATAACATACTAACAGGAAACAATCTCAGCGTATGATCCCAATTGTCCACTAGACCCTTACCAAGGGCTGCACACAATGGGATGGCTTCTGGATGTAGAACTGTATAATGGCTATCACACTATGGCTAAACATCCAAAGCCTCTCAGGGCTCAAATTCAAAGAGTTTTAGGTAAAGTTATTTTTCACTTGTATCCAACTCTTCTTGATACCAGTTAGAGTTTTCTTGGCAAAGATACTGGAGTGGCTTACCATTTCCTTCTCCAGCTCATTTTACATATGAGGAAACTGAGGCAAGCAGGGTTAAGTGACTTGCCCTAGTAAGAGTCTGAGGCCAGATTTGCTTTCAAGAAGGTGAGTCTTCCTGACTCCAGTTCTGGCACTCTGTCTCGTTTGTCCAGCTACTACCCCTAGATAACGAGTTGGCTGGTATCAATAAAGTTTGCTCTATCATCCACAGAGAAGTATAGTCAGGACCAGTGAAATAAGGATATTTTCTAAATTGCCTAATTAGAAATGAGGGCAGGGATATAGGGAACTTAATTCTAAGTGTACCAATCCAGCAAAAGGTTGGGAAGTAGGCAATGCCCAGAACCTAGGTTTATAAGTCTTGGCATATAAGCATCCTGAGGGGCAGAGGCCAGACCAGTCAAACCGGTCTTCACTGGTTCACATAATTTGTCCCTCTCCATACTTTTCCTTGCTCCTCTGATTCATTTATATGGCCTTTTATATTCTAAGTCATGTACTCGTTTGGAACTTGTGGCTTATTCTGTGAAATGTTCATCTAAACCTACTTTTTGTCAGTGTTTTCCAATGTTGTTAGCAATTTTTGTTGAATAATGCACACTTTACTCTAGTGTTTGGAATCTCTGGATTTACTGGACATGATGCTAGTAGTTATGATTGGTTTTGTGTCTTACGTACTTATATAATCTACTAAGCAACTTCAATTTTTTTTATCAATTAACAAATAGTTTTGGTATTATTGATTTGTACTCTAGTTTGAGATCTAGTAGTACTTGGTCCCCCCATCATTTACCTTGAGATTTTTTTCCTTTTTCTCCTTTGGGTGAATTTCATTATTATTTTTTTTCTCTAATTCTATAAATGAATGTTTCTCTAGTTCTATAAACCCTTCCGTAGTTTATTATGCTCTTGAATCTGTAAATTAATTTAGGTACGTACTATTGCCATTCTTATCATATCAACATGACCTAGCCATGAGCAATTAATATTTTTCTATTTAAGTCTATCTTTATTTCTCTAAAAATGTTTTGTAGTTGTATTCATATAATTCCTGACTATGTCTTGCCAGATAGATGCCAAGATATTTTATACATTCTGTAGTTATTTTGAAAGGAATTCCTTTTCTCTCTTTTCCTTCTGGGTTTTGTTAATAATATTCAAATAAGCCAATGATTTCTAGTGTTTTATTTTATATCATATTACTTTACTGAATTTATTCTTTCAGTTAATTTTAGTTGAATCTTTAGAGTTCTCTAAATAAACTAACATCTTCAACAGTGATTTCATTCTCTTTGCTTGTGCTTATTCCTTCAATTTCTTTTTCTTGTTTCATTGTTATAGCTAACATTTTTAGAATTATGGCAAACAATAGTATATATGCTTTGCCCCTGATCTTGTTAGGGATGTCTCTAGTACTTCTCCATCAACCCTCTTGATTTTAGATAGATATTACTTACTATACTAAAGAGTCATCTGTTTATTCTTATTCTTTTTATTTTTTAAACATAGAACATATTTTTTTCAAAAGCTTTTTCTACATGTATTGGTAGAGTCATGTGATTTAAAAATTGTTTTTGTAATTAATATGGTCTATTATAAAAGAGCTTATATTCTAGTAAGGAGGATATAGCATATAAATACATGGGCCAATATAAAACATTTACAAGACTGCTTATTTTTCAGTGTGTAACTCCTTTGAAGGAGCTCTCCTTTAAGCTCTCAGTGTGGTCTATATTTGGAATGATTATGGTACTTGAAACTTAGCAGGACAAAGGCCAATATTTGCTCATTCAAATTCCCAGAGATAAACTCCTCCCTCCCTTCAGGTGACAGAAATAGGAACAGAGAACAAAAAGTTATGTAACAGGATGGTGACCACCAGACTGTGTAAAACCCAAGTTCATATTTTTATAAATCAGGAAAAATATTGGTTTTGTTTTTGGCTTTACCATTTAACTGTTTCAGAGCTTTGCCTTTGGAGACCTTACTCCTGCCCTCTGAAAGTGGGTATGTGCCAGAACTCTAACTTAAAGCAGTTTTTTCCTGAATTCAATACATACTCATTTTAATATAAATTTACATAAATAAAGGCTCACACTTTATATACAGAATCACAGAATATTCTTTTACCTTCTTAATCATTCAGTTGTCAGGTCTAGATTATTTCTTGACCCCTTTGTCTCACGCTATCATTCCATGCTTCCTTTCATTAGCTCGTCTCTTACTACATGTTTTGTAAAGTACTGTAATGATCTTTCCAGGTTTTTTGCTACTTTAACTTTGCACATCTATGGATTCTGTTTGCTTTTCTAAATGTCTCACAAGATACTGAGCTCATGTTAAATGTCTATCAACTGTCAGCTTTCTGTCCTTACCTGGTTTAGTTTTTCAGCTGGAAATAAGGAATGATATCCACGAGTTCACTTTCAGGCATATGGGCATGTCTCACTTGAAGCAATCTGGAATACAAAAACAAAGCAAACTATAAAACTAGTAATTTTATTATAAATTATTTATTAAAAACTATATTATATTATAAATGATTTATTATAAATTATAAAACTAGTGATGATTAAGGTGCAGAGATTCCTTACTATCCAAAATGATCTACCTCATTTAAAGAGGAACTCCAATGCATTTAAAATTACTCATTTGATAAAATTTTGATACGTATAACCTGTAAGGGAAACTCTTTGTGAACCTCAAAGTGCTACATTAAATGTAATATTATTATTATAATATATTAATGTTAATATATCCCCATTAATATTTTATTAGTATAACCCAAATGACAACTGAGTCTCTCCTAAAGCTCTCCACTCTTGGAAATCAGATTGGATTCAATTCTGTGGATTCTTATTAAGAACTTATGTTTATGGCTTATATTTTGTTATCCACCCTTCTATTCTTTTAAGAATGTCTGAATTTAACTTATTTTTGACTCTCATTTAGGTGTTCTCCAGTCTCCTTTCAAGCCCCAAGCTAACAAGATATGGAACAAGTTTATTGTTGTTTAGTCATTTTCAGTCATGTCTGACTCTTTATGATCTCATTTGGGGTTTTCTTGGTGAAGATATTGGAGTGGTTTGCCATTTCCTTCTTTAGCTCATTTTACAGATGAGGAAATTGAAGTAAACAGGGTGAAATAACTTGCCCAGAGTCACACACAGCTAGTAAGTGTCTGAGGTCAAATTTGAACTCAGGTCTTCCTGAATCCAGGTTAGGTAATCTATCCACTGTCACCTAGCTGCCCTACATACAACAAAAATTCAGAAAGGATATATACCCAAGATCACAGAAAGTTTAAAGAAAAAGTCTCCAGGCTTTCACTCATTCATTCATTCATTCAAAGAAATATTTATTAAGGTAGAGATGAGCAGTGAAATACATTCCAGGCATGGGAAATGTACTCTATTTTCCAACCAATCTGGCCTATTTGATATTCCCCATCTATGACATTCCATCTCCCACCTTTACACACTCATCTCAATGCCCAGAATATCCTGGCTCCTTTCCACTGCTTCCTGAAAACCCTAGTTCCCTTTCAACTCAAACACACTTTTGCAATACCTTTAGATCCTTCCAGTTGGTATTTCTCTCCAAAACTGCTTTGTATCTATTTTGTGAATATTTATATTGGCTTATCACTGTATATGATGATTTCTATTCTCCTTAAGGATAACAAGGATTGTTTTTCCTTTGTTTCTGTGTCCCCAGGAAGACTCTATGGAAGCTGCTGAGATGCAGCAAAGACTAAAACCAGACACATAAAAAGAAACCAGAGAAGGCTTTTCTTCTTAGCCTGAGAATCTTTCCTAGACCTGGAAGCCATCCTGCTTTCTTGTCAGTTCTGATAACCACAGGGCTCAGAGAAATGGCCAGATGATAGTGTGAAAAGTGCGGAATTAGGAGTCAAGGATCTGAGTTCAAATTCCAACTTTCCCTACTATTACCTGTAAGATTTCATGCAAATTATTTAATTTCTCTGTTCTCAATTTCTTCAGTTGTTAAGTGATGGGGTCAAGGTGGTGGGGGGGGAAGGATTGGTCTAGATAACCTCTACTTGAGGGTTGTTGTTTCTTCTTTCTTTTTTAAATCTTTTTTTTAATCAATTTTTTTTTGAGCAGGGAAGGTAAGACAATTGGGGTTAAGTGACTTGCCCAAGGTCACATAGCTAGTAAGTGTCAAGTGTCTGAGGTCAGATTTGAACTCAGGTCCTCCTGGCTCCAAGGCTGGTGCTCTATTCACTACACCACCTAGCTGCCCTAGGGTTGTCTCTTCTTGAGATGGTTTGGGCTCCACTCTGTGGGACACTTGGATGAGGGGCTGATTCCATCCTCTGGGCAAGCCTGGACTCTTTGCTTTGGTTCTTGCTCTTCAGGTATTCAATCACTACTCATGCCCAAGTTGTTGTCTGGTCTTGAGATGAGAGTCTCATGGGAGGAAAATCATCACGGAGGTCAAGCAGCAAGCTGGCTTCCCTCCAATCACTATTTTGCCACCCTGTCTATTGACTTTCACCAAATTTCAGGCTATTCTCCATTTCCTATTACATCCTCTGGTATGGAGGCAGCTAGGGGGTGCATTGGATAGAGCACTGGTGCAGGAGTCAGGAGGACCTGAGTTCAAATCTCACCTCAGACACTTGATACTCACTAGCTGTGTGACTTTGGGCAAGTCACTTAACCTCAGTTGCCTCATCCTGGGTCATCTCCAGTCATCCTGATGAATATCTGGTCACTGGATTCAGATGGCTCTGGAGGAGAAGTGAGGCTGGTGACCTGCACAGCCCTCCCTCACTCAAAACAAAATCAAGTGCAAGTCATGTCATAATTTCTCTGGTGGCAGGTCTTCTTTGGCGATGAAGGCCGAACACAACAATTACATCCTCTGGTACCTTTCTCTCTGCTTTGTATTCTATAGAATGGTTCTCTTCCAAGGAAGCATGAGCAGGGCAAGGAGGCGTGTTATGTCATTATGAGAATATTAAGAGGCAACATGGTAGTGAAAAGAAAACCAAAGGTGGAATTAGAAAACCTGAATGGCTCCACTACTAAACACCTATGATTCCTTGGACAATATACGTCAATTCCTTGGCCCTCAATTTGTCTCATCTGTAAGTCTACAATTCTATTATAGGATATATACTCAAACAAGAATAGATACCACATCTTATCATTCCTCTTTGTCGTCCTCTGGGCGCTTAGTAAAACATCTTGGACATAGTAGGGACTCAATAAATATTTATTTATGAATGAATTCAAGAATGAATGGCAAGAAGAATCAAGATGAACGGATCTGATCAGGGTATCACCAACACCAATCCAGCTTACACCCATTCTAGGTACTGTTTTAGATCCCTTCTAAGGAGCTGCTTGATAAATACAGAGGTTAAGTAACGACTGCAGCCACACAGGTAGGAAGTATCAGTAGTAAGATTTGAACTTAGGTCTTCCTAACTTCAAGGTCCAATATTCTATCCAATGTGACAGCTGTCTTTATGAATGAATGATAAAGAAACATATCTATTGCATAAAAAGAGAAATATGTATGCATGAAGATGTCTCAGTGCCTATCAATAGTTGTTTTCAGATTAAACCTTCATGTCTTTTTTGCAAATTGTTGTTTCTAGCTTTCCAAGATTGAATTCCATAATTTAAGGATGGGAAAGAAAATATAATTAGTAATGAATCTGCAAACGGGTTCAAAGTTTTGGTACAGAAAGAAATGCATTATCTCTGGCTTGGAATCAAGTCTTAGAAGTATTAGAAAACATGCTGGTTTGCTTTATCACTGTGGTTCTGTATTTGTCAATTGGAGAATTATGTGTCCATAAATAGAGCTGTGTACTTTAGGGTGGTTTAAAATATAGAGCAAAACCCTATTTTGATAAAAACCTGTATTGACTTCAACTAGCATAAAACAAATTTGGTTTAAAATCTTCATCGGAAATATATGCAAAACTGCACCAGCAAGACCATCCTTTAGGAATAAAGGGTTTTATTTTTAAGATGACTTACTGCTCGTAAAATCAGGTGCCAACATTAACAGCTCCATTTTATAGCCATAGTGGCTCATATGTATAGTCATGGTTTCCTAATTTATGAGACAAGTGACAGTGGCATAATCATATCAGCTCATATCTCTGTAGCGCTTTACAGTTTTCACAACAATCCTAGGAGGCAGATGGGAAAGTGTAGCTGGATTGACTCTAGGCCCCCTCTCTCAGTGCCAGGCCTGCTCCTCTTCCCCTCAGGATTCTCAGGCATCTTAGAGGTCTGGAGTGGCAGCTCCTCCACTGTCATAGACTTGAGTCCCTGTCGGCTGTGTTTCTTCCATTTTTAGGAACTGGATGACTAGCGCCCCAGCTCCATTTAACAGCTTTAACATTGCTTTTCTTTCCTTTTCTTATATTTTTTTTTTACAAAGTGACATTTACATTGTAGACATAGCAAGAACAAATGTACAAATATTTCTCCCCACAATTTGGGGTCATCATCCACGCATTCCCCTTCCCTCTACCCCCATATCAATTTAGTCTGGGGACAGGGAATAAGGTTGGTTCAATTCCTTCATTGCATTGGTCTCACCAAATTCATGTCCCTACATGGCATAGCTAGCTGTCAGATGAATCTTGCTGGACTGAGAAAAGTTTGCTCTGAACATTTCTACTCATTTCCTGAGCCATTAGTACTGTGCTGGGTGAGATATATGCATTATAGAGACACAAAATACAGGTGAAAGGTCACTATCAACTGAGGATATCTGGGATGGCTTCCTGGAGCCAATGACATTTAGTGTGTTTCAAAAGATGGATAGGAATGCAGCTCTTGGAAGGGTAGGCTCACTCTTTCAAATATTCTACCGCTATTCAGAAGGTGTGATCTGGCTACTTAGGGTCATCTCCATGCTGAGACTAAGTGACTGGTGATTCTTTGCCTGGAACCACCATATTATGAGAAGGCCAGTCAAGCAGCTCACCCTCCTCTTCTAGCTTACCAAGAAGTCTGTGCTCCACCATCAAACTCACCTGTTCTACTTCCACATTGGTTACCTGGTACTCAGGTGGCTATTCTTCCTCTTCCCCTTTGTATTTTGTCTTTCCTCTTGTGTTCTTATATTTGTATACCCTTATTTAGCACAATGCCTTGTCCCATAGTGATGATTTAATTAATACATGTTGAATTTAATTAAACAAAAACAAATTTAAAATGCTTCTTAACTGGCTGAATTTTAGCTAATATATCCCATAGTTGGAGAGTCCACATAGGGTACAGAGAGGGCCTCAAAGCCAAGTCTAGGTTTTTAAGTTCTGTGTCCCACACATTCTAATTGTACGACCCTTAATTTCTAAATGCCCTAGGCTACACTCTGTAAGTTGCGGAGACTTGTAATGGTAGAGGGTGTTTTCTTACCCAGATGTTCTCTATGCCAATGAAATCACAGGTCATAAAGTTGACTCATTGGATTTATATTCCATCAAACTCCCCCATCCCACTGTCCAGAGCTTTTGCAGATTGTTGTCTTGTAACTGTGTTGTTAACAACTCCTCCCTTTCCCTGAAGGAGAGTCTTCAAATCTTTCCCACCTTTTTCACGTACCTGGTTCTATTCTTACACTTCTCACACTCAACCAGTTGACTTGGACTCCTACTTTATTGAGAATTCAGAGCCATCTAACATAAGCTACCAACAGCTTCCTCTTTTCCATCTCAAAATCTCTATCTGTGCTCCCCTCTTCTTGGGAGTACTGGCTCTGAGAGCCATGGAGGCAGAGGGAGTCTTACCATTTTGTAAAAGCAGCCCATGAGTCAGTGGAATAAATAGGAAAGGAGTCTCCATGGGGTCCAAGGAAATGTGGTCCTGGCAGTTGGTCCACTTGGGAGCTGAATTGTATGGAAGCCACCTACATGAATGGTTGCTAGCTGTTCTTGGAAGGATATCAGCAGAGTCCTTCTGTGATTGACTGTACTAGGGATGATAACCATTGCATTTTGGAACTTTGACCTTCCTTTAAAGTCACTCTCAAATTTACTTATAGCACTTTGTGTCTTTCTTTGCCCCATTCACAGTTTACTATCTGCCTATTTGTATAATAAATAAAATACATTTTCTTTATATTACATGTATACATATTCTATCCTCCTTAATAGATTATAAATTACTTGAGAGAAAGGTCTATGCTATTTTGTTTTTTTGCCCCCACTTCTTAGTATGATAAATGGAACACAATAGAAACTTACAAATATTTACAAAAGTGACTTGAGTCTTGTGAGGACATACACACTATGGACATTTCTCTGTCAGATGTCTTTTTCCCCATTCAAGTCCCAACTCGACAGAAAGTTTCAATCATTCAAATTATGATGAAATGTTTTGTGGCAGTCTATATCTATGACAATGTACTGAAATGAGTCAGTCCCAGTCTTTCTAACGCATTTTTGGATCCTTAGTCTGTAGTCCACCACATTAATTATCCTTACAGTAAGGGATTTCAATCTGGGGTCCCTTGAACTTTTAAACGTATTTTGACAACTGCATTTCAATGTAATAAGTATAAGGCAGCTTGATGGTGGGATAGATAGAGCACTGGACCTGGAATCAGCAAGGTCTGTGTTCAAATGGAACCTTAGATGCTTACTAGCTGTGTGACCCTGAGCAAGTCACTGAATCTCTGTCTGTCTCAGTTTCCTCAGCTATAAAATGAAGATTATAACAGCAGAGGTAATATTGTGAGAATCGAATGAGATACTAATTGTAAAAAAAACTTAGCACTGTGCCTGCCACGTAGTAGATGTTTAATAAATCCTTGCTTCCCCTTCTTTCCTCTGTAATCCTATAAAATTTATTTCATGTATTTTAAGAACATTACTCTGAGAATGGCTCCATAGGCTCCCATGGACTGCCAAAGTGGTTGATAATATAGCAAAGATGAAGAAGCCCTTCCCTAGAAGTTAATGACTTCCGGAGATTTGATAATCATGACATCCTAAGTCATTGATAAAAATGTGAGCAAATAGGACCAAGGACAAGGCCCTGTTGTATATTGGAGAGGTTTCTTCAAATTGACATTAATTCATCCATTCAACCACTTCTGAATCCATTTGACAGTGGTATATCTAACCTATATCTCACAATCTTTTCCATTGTTGCTGTTTGGTTGATTCAGTCATGTTGGACTCTGTGGCCCTATTTGGGATTTTCTTGGCAAAGATACTAGAGTAATTTGCCATTTCTTTCTCCAGATCATTTTGCAGATGAGGAAACAGGGAAACAGAGCTAAGTGACTTGCCCAGAGTCACACAGCCAGTAAGTGTCTGAAACCAGATCTGAACTCAGATCTACCTGACTCTAGGTCTAATGCTTTATTCACTGCATCACCTGCATCTGACTGAAAGATAATAGACCATAGATTTCAAGCTGGTAGGGACCCCAGGAGCTGTCTGGTTCAACCCTTATCATTTTATGGAAGGGGGAGGAGAAGGGAATAAGCATGTACATAGCAGCATTATGTAATATATTACATAATGTAATACATTATGATGTATTAGGCATTGTGTTATTATTTTACAAATATTAAAATATCTCATTTGAGTCTCACAACAATCTGAGGAAGTAATTGATATTATTAACCTCATTTTACAGTTGAAATGGAGATAAACAGAGGTTACATGACTTGCCCAGGGTCACACAGCTAGTAAGTATCTGAGGCCAGATTTGAACTGAAGTCCCCTTGATTCCAGGTCCAGTGAAGAAAGATTAGAAATTAGGTTAATTGACTTGCTCAAGATCACAGAACTCTAAGGTTACATTCTATTAAGAACTTCAGTAAAAATCTACTGATACTGTATTTATTATAATAAACATTATCATGTAATATTTATATATGATATAAACATCATAGCTAATGTAATCCTTTCATTCTCTTAATCAGTGAAAACTTAATGTTTCAAAAGGAAATGAAGATAGCCTGGCATGACTTGCTCTTAATGAACCTATGATGGCATAGAGTAATTATCTTTTCTAAAAAGAACTCAGTGCTCAAAAAACTATCCCTTAAATAGCATAGCATAGAATTTTGTTGGAGACTGATAAGCTCACCTGCTTATAATTTGCAGGTGATAACATTCTCCTCAACCTTTAAAAATAAGATTAAAACTAAAATATATAAATATATAATATAATAAATATCATATGTATAATATTAAAATAAAAATAAATTGACCTTTGAAAATAAAAAAAAATTGATGAAGTCCTTCAATCTACCATCTTATCCCCTCCTCAAAATACATTTTCTCCTCCCCCCACAATCATTTTAGGACTAATTGATGTAACAGTTACATCTCAGCAGCCAGTCATCACTCTCTGGTGGTATTAGGCTTCACACAAGCCATTTCCCACTTCTCTATTTCTTTTTTCTCTTCCTCAGTTCCAGTCAAGAAAACCTTCTTACTGTGCCCTCCTTCTGACCTGCCAACCCCCATTTTCATTCTTTCACTTATACCACTCCCCCATCAGCAGTGCTCTTCCACTCACTCTCTGCCTCTTCCCCATCTTCAAAATAAATTAAAGAATCACGTCCAAGAATCACTTCCTCCTTCTTGGGTTCATCTCATTTAACTTTGATCCCTCAGTCAAAGTCTACATAAACTTTCTTGTGCACAACGTGCAGAACATTGCTTGAGGTCATAGGAGTAAAAATAAAGTTCAAGGAATTGTGACTAACGTGGGGTGTGTGTGACCTATCAATTTCTTGGTCATCTTCTTGATTTTCTTGATAACTCTGACACTCAGTCCATCTTTTTCCCCTTTGGTCCTTCTCTTGTCAGCACATTAGACTTCAATATCCATGCATGCCAGGCACCCTTTCAACACCTTGTCCTCAAAGTAATGAGAAAGGAAGATAGACCCTATTAAATAACGACTGTTGGTATGTCAGTGCAGTTAATAACATGTCTAACGTCAGGCAAGTCTCAGAAATACCTCAGGAATCTAGATTCAAACATTAAATACATTTTGTGATGTTTATACTCATCCCCTATGGCTCCACTCACCAACTTCTTAATCCAAAATATGCTTCTGAAGACATTCACTTTCTGTATGTATTTCCCTTTATTAGAATGCATACACTCAAGGGCATACACCATCAGCATGGTCCACAGTAAGTCACTAAAAATACTTTTCTTTCATTCATGTTGATAAACCTTCTCCAATGGCCCTCATCTTAGTTCCTTAAATGCCTTAGCTCCTACAATTCGACCTTCATTTATTTTAGAGAGTTTTCCAATCAAGTGGCATCATTTTAGACCTCAATGTCACTAAAAACTGTTTCATCTCTGAAATCTTGAATTGTGGTCATGTCCCTTGCGATAGCAATCTCCCATCCTCTCTCTCTCATTCCCTTATTCTTTCTTTACCCTCATCAAGACCTTCGTTCTCTTGATTTTCCTTTGTTTCAGTCATCTAATAATGCCATTCAGGCCCAAGTTTCTTCCTAACAAGTCTTGACTCTATGTGAGCCACTTCAGTAATTTCCCCTCCTCCACCTTTGACCTTTCTTGCTAACTGGTAACTCCTACTATTCTCTTCCTCTATCCCTACTATCTAGCTGCCAAATACTACTGAAAGAAACTATGAAAATGTATAACCGGGCTTCACTGTGAATTTAAGTTATCTAATCTCAGTTAAACAAACCTCTATTCTTTGTAGAAATCATTTTATTTACCTCTTACCACCATTCTAACCTATTTCCCACAGTGGCTGTTCTAAACTATTTCTTTTTTCCTCAAACCCCCAACTTCCCCCTTACTCTCCGTAGATGACCTCACCCCCATTGTACTGAAAAGAATGAGACGTTCAGACGTGAATTCCCTAACTCCCCTCCTCTACTTCTCTAAATATCCTTAGCCATCTTCTCTTTTTGTATTTCTTTTACTGCTCCAGATTTCACAATCTTGGTGTGACCTTGTCTTCTCACTCTCCCTAACCCCATATGTCCAATCATTTGCCAAATCTTGTGGTAAATGAGGTCAAATTTGAACTCAGGTCATTTCAACTCCAGCGCTTCCAACTTGCTGCCCCACAGTAACTTTCATATTGACTCTTCTCCATTCTCATAGCTACCACTCAAATTCAGACCCTCCTCACCTCAACAATTCTCATTCTTTCAAAATCTCCCTACTCTGGATCATCTTCTATCAAAGTGACTTTTTTTTGTTTAGCGCAGATGCAAATATATTACTCTCATACACAATAAAATACCAGTGACTCCCTATTGCTTTGTTATTGCCATTTGGTCATTTTTAGTTGTGTCTTCCTGACCCCATTGGGGATTTTCTTGGCAAAGATAATGAAATGGTTTACCATTCCCTTCTCCAGCACTCCTTTTACAGATGAGGAAACTAAGGCAAACATGATTAAGTGACTTGCCCAGGGTCACACAGCTAATAAGTGTCTGAAACTCTATTTGAACTCAAGAAGATGAGTCTTCCTGATTCCTGGCCCAGCACTCTATCCACTATGCCACCTAACTGTCCATCCCTCTTCTCTCACATTGCCTTTAGGATAAAATATAAACATCTCTGCTTATCACTTAAAGTCATTTGCAATCTTACTACAACCTATCTTACAGTTTCACTGTACATTATCACCCCTTCTACCTTTGCAGTCTAGCTAAACTGGACTCTTCTCTCTTCCTTATGTAACTAGCATGTTCTAGGTTCATTTTCTCAGAGCCAGTCTTCTCTATCTTCTCCTCAGGGTCTAAGGAGTATCCCTTAAGAACTAGGTTTTTCCTCTAATGCCATCAACTTGATCTCCCATTCTAAGAATGTTCCCTTCACCAATAGGTGCCAGTTACTAGTACTCCGTTTAACCATCTAACTTTGATTAGCTTTTACAAAAGAATGTTTACTCCAGAGATATAGCAATATCAAAAGTATATACCTCCCCCCACCCCAAAGCTAGGGTGGGGTGGTAATTGTTCCCCATTCCACTTCAATCCCTGAGGAAAGAAGGAAGACCCAAACAGCTTCACTTCTCTCCATAGCATGGGTCCCACCAAATTCATGTTCAATTGCTGCCAATGAGTCCTCACCTAAGCTACCTCTGGCCTGCAGCTTCTCTATCCTTGGGGCATTGATACCAGGATGGCTGCAAAAACCAACACAGACATGACTCCCGAACTCTTGGGTTTGGCTGACCTTTAAAACTTACCATCATTGCCTCTACTTCCTTTACCCCAAAAGAAAGAATCCTGAGGCAAAAGAACAAAGCCCATAGTCATAAGGCAACAGGTCAGCTCTAAGACCTCTCCTCTAACAGCATTATCTCTCTCTGGTTGTGTGTGTTTCATGACATCAGAGAAATGATGACATGACTTGCACTTGTCTTTGTTTTGAGTTAGTGAGGGCTGGACACCATTAGTGAAGGAGTCAAAGGAGCAGAAATCTAACCACAAAAGGGGCCAAAGGTAACTAAGTTCTATAGCTGCAGCCCAAGTTACTGTCGACCATGCGAGCAGCAATCCAGAATGAGTTACAGAACGTCTGAAATCTCTCCAAGGCATTTCCACTAAACACAATCATCACTTTTCGGGAAAAAAAGTTTTCCACACTCAGTAAACGAATTTATGTAGACCATTCTCCAGGTGGGAAACACATTCTTTCCCCAAGTCTACGTACTGAAATTTTCTTTCTTCAGAGTCTAGTTCATGTTCCATTTCCTCCTTGGAGCCTTTCATAATTTCACTCCACAGAAAACATATTTTTTCTCCTCAAATTTCTAATAACACTTTGTCTAGACCCCTGCTTTGCTCCTTTCATTATCTACCTTGTCATTATTTATGTACATATTTTATCCTCCCCTTAGATTGTAAGTTAGTTGAGGGCAATAAATAGCTTGTCTTTCATCTCTGAATCTGCATATCATAATTTAAACTTCATAGGCAAATGATACCAATGATACTTGAATTGACTTGTTTTTCATTTATGATGATAGAGAATCAATGTTTAAATACTTTAATAGCTTAGTCAGTAGCATATTTTAAATTTTCATATAGGACAGCATACTATGATGATTATTTGAGATAAGCTAGCATAATAGATGCTATCTCAAATTACTTTAGATTTGAAAGTCAACTATATATTTGGGGCATTCAGAGAAAATTCATGATTGTTTTTTTATTTTGTTTTGCAATAGAGGGAATTCTAGGCCTCTAAGATGATTCCTGCTTCCAGATGCTGAGAGACGCAGATAGTTCCTGTCCAGGACCAATGAGAAGAACTTAAGGGTCTTTGGAGATGGCGCAGGAGAGAAGCCTCCATAAGGAGGAGGAAAGCTATTCCTGAAAGCTGATGGGACAATGGACCATACTGTTATCCCCAAAGGTGACAAGAGCAGATCCTTGTCTGGTGGAGATTTGTAAAGAAACAACCTTGTCTCCCTGAGTTTTTTGTTGAAGAAAGAAGAGTGAAAACAAATCAATGTTATTTTAATAAAGAATTTCTTTTCTTTTTGTTTTTGGAATTTGTTTTTTATTAGCGAGAGCATATTTTCTCCAGTTATTTTACATTTGAATGCAAGATACATTTATAGGCAATAAAAGAAAAGAGATGTTTTTGATGTTAAATAGCAAGGTGGAAATTGGTAGCAGATAATTGAATTGGATTCAGTTCAATAAAACAAATATTTAGTACCTACTAAGTGCAAATACTAAGTGTTATCCTTGGTGTTGGGATTCAGAACCTTCCATTCTAACGGGGTATACAATGTCCACCCAAATAAGTAGATACAAAGCAGTTTGAGAAGGAAAGGATTCTTTTTACAACTGGGTAGATGGGAAAAGCTATGTGGAGGAGGTGGTACCTAAGCCGAGCCTTGAATGAAGATAAAGATTGTGAGTCATGGAGGTGAAGAGGGGGTACATAATTAGATATCAGGAAGTATAATTAGAGGTTCTCAATCTGTGCACCAGTAATAGGTCCCATGATGCTTAGCTCTATGAGTGTCGTGATAGACAAGGATCCTCAATTAATATAATTGCAAGCAGTGAATTAATTATATTTTATGCACACATTTTGCATTTCTAGCAAGATTGGATCTTGACCCATTTCTCGCATTGTGAGTTTTTCAGTTATTGAGAGATCTTTTGGTGAGTTTGTCCTATCAACCTGGAAAAGAAACTGCTTCTTCATTTTCCATTGGACTTCTCTGGGGGAGTTTATTGACTATCATCTAAACAAGTGAACATGTTTTAAAAGCCAGCTTCCTTGCCGCCATTCTGACTGGTCTCAATCACCTGTCACCTAGACTATTTCTGATAGGCTTCCCAATGGTCTCCCTGCATTAAGTCTATTTCCACTTCACTCCATCCCCTGCACAGCTGCCAAAATGGTTTTCCTAAAGTGCAAGTGCAAGTTGGACTCTGCTACTTAAACTCATGTAAATAAATGAATAAAAAAGCACTCAGTGAAAGAGTGCTTACCAGGTGCCAAGCACTGTGCTAAGCAATGGTGGTACAAATAGAGAAAGTGAAATAGTCCTTGTTCTCCAGAATCTCACATTTTAATTGAGCGAGATAACACTTAAAGTCTGTCTGCAGGGCAAGAAGAAAGGCCAGAAGTTCTACGGGTGCAGTGGTGGGGCCTCCACAGGTCCTTAGTTTACAGGAATAGGTCAGACAACAGTGCTGGGGCCTGCAAGGGATAGAGGCAGGGCAGGTAGTAAGCTGGAACAGTTAGTCCTCCATTTCATCTGAAGGAACAGAGCTGTTGACTTCCCTCCTTAACTTAGCTGTGTAAGAAGTCAAGTATCCTGGGTGAGTGGGGGAGAGTAAGGGGAGAAGCATGTCCCTGGTGGTGGCAGGTCTTCACAGCTGCTCCAGTCTACCTCTGCAACATTACATGTTCATGACCTTATGCATACTACAATGCAGACAAATTAGTTTTCTTACACTTCTCATACATAGCTTTCTGTGTCTCTGTCTCTCTCTGTCTCTCTGTTTCTGTCTCTGTCTGTCTCTGTGTCTCTCTCCCTGTGTCTCTGTCTGTCTCTCTTTCTGTCCTTTTGCACTTGATATCCCCCTTGCCTAAAATACTCTTCCTCCTCATCTCCACCCATTAGAATGCCTGCCCTCCTTGAAAGCACAGATTATGTGCTACCTCCTACAGGAAATCTTCCTTGATCTCTCCAGAAGCACCTTTTGTGAAATTATATTGTTCAGTGGTCACTCGTGGGCCACTATTGGTTGGCATGGAAGTTTTAACTTCCTCCATTTTTCCAACTTGGGCAATTTTGATTCCATCTGGTTAGGTAGCTTGGTGGCCTTCTACTCCCAGAGACTCAAAATATTTGTGCTGGACTTAATGTGGACACTCAATTAACTTGAGCCCTACTACAGCTCAGAACTCCTGAACTAAGAGATCCACCAACTCAGGCCTTCTCCAGGAACAGGGATTATAGGTATGCATCTTCAGACTTGGCAAATGCTAGTTTCTTGAAAGCACAGATTGTTTCAGTGTTCATTTATTTTTTCTATGCTCCCTGTATCTTTCCTATGTACTTGGCATATAGGAGATACTTGCTGAATTAAGGAAAAAGAAACAGAAAATGAACATCTACCTAAGTGAGATTTGGTTTCTTGGCCATTGGTTTTGATATCATAATCATGAATTCCTAAGAAGAACATGTTAGTTGGAGAGAGTTGGGGAACCTATCATGATTATTTCATTTGTCTTTTTAGACCTTAGTTTCCTTATCTCTGCTTGTGATTAAGTCTTATTGCTCACAAATCATGTCCTTTACTATTAACTGGGTCAATGTAGAACACTATTTGTCCCACTTGACTCTTAATCTTTGACTTAGAAATTGCTTTAGGGCTTCCTAAGCTATGATTGCCATGGGTCCCTTCATAGTATCTGGTTTGTGGCTTCTATGACTTTTTTCAAACCATTTTTAGGGGTGTGTGCTTTTTAGAATTTTGTAACTCTAAGTATTGGATCAGGTAGATGACACGGTATATAGGGTACTAGCTCTGAAGTTTGGAAAACTCATGTTCCTGAGTTTAAATTTTACCTTAGACACTTTTTTTACATTATCATTTCTTTATTTAGTATTTTATTTTCCCCCAATTACATCTAAAAAACATTTTTCAACATTTGTTTTTAAAATTTTGAGTACTAAATTCTCTTCCTCCTTCCCCAACCCTCTCATTGAGAAGGCAAGCAATTTTATATGTATGCAGTCATGCAAAACATATTTTTATATTGGTCATGTAGAAGAAAATATAGACCAACCCTAAGAAAAACAAAGAAAGTAAAAAAGGATGCTTCAATCTCTATTCCGATTCCATCAGTTCTTTCTCTGGGCGCATTTAGCATTTTCATAAGTCCTTGACAGTTGTCTTGCATCAGTGTATTGCTGAGAATAGCTAAGTCATTCACAGCTGATCATCTTACAATATTGCTGTTACAGTGTACTACTGTTTCCACTCATTTTATACTTTGCATCAGTTCATATAAGTCTTTCCAGGTTTTTCTGAAACCATCCTGTTCATCATTTCTCATAGCACAATAGCATTCCATCACAATCATATATCACAACTTGTTCAGCCATTCCCCAGCTGATGGCCATTCCCTCAATTTCCAATTCTTTGCCACCATAAAAGAACTAATCTATATATTTACATATAGGGCCTTTTCCTTTTTTCCTTTTTATCCTTTTTGGGATAGAGACCTAGTTGTGATATTACCAGATCAAATGACCTCAGACACTAGCTGTGTGACCCTGGGCAAGTCACTTAACCCTGTTTGCCTCAGTTTCCTCATCTGTAAAATGAGCTGGAGAAGGAAATGGTAAACAACTCCAGTATCTCTGCCAACAAAATACCAACTGGGGTTATGAAGAGTCAGACCCAACTGAAACAATTGAACAACTGCAAATACCGTCTTTCCTCAAGGGAATGTCAATGAATTGATATTATTTATTAAAGAATAAATACATATAAGCAAAAATTTATCTATTACTTTAATAATTGAGGTTAGGATGGGGTATACAGGGCAATTGTTATGAAAAATTTCTTCTAAAAAATCTTATTTCATAGATATTCACATATAAGCAAATCTATATTTGTATACAGAATCCCAAAGATGAAAGCTATTCCGCCAGAGAGCCTTTTATCCCCATTTTAGAAAACAACCTAATGTTACCTTCCTGGTCAGGTGACATAGAAGCAGAAATCCCTTTGTAAAACTGTGCCCATATTAACTGACTACTATCCCGTGCAGTTATGCAGTTTTAGTTGCTTCTCATTTTTCTTTGCTTTCAACTCTAAAACAAGCCAAGTTCTTCTTTCCCCACAATTATAATTTTCCTAGAGGTTTCACTTGAGCCCAAATGGCACCTAGGATCATAGAACAAGTCCTCGGCATTGTCTTTATTAGACAACCTTGATCAAATTGAAAAATAGTTCAGTGTCCAACCCATGTTCTCATCCTCTTCAACTAATGGCACTCAAAGATGTCAAAGCATACATCTGAAAACCCAGGAAGCAGATAACACCTTGTTCCCCACTAATCATCATCCCAGAGCCCTGGAAAAGGAAGAAGTACCATTAATGCACATAAGATACAGTGCTTTCCTCATGGAAAAATGAGAAGATATCTTGGGAGCTGCCATATTATTACTCCAATAAAGCTGCAGACTTGGAAGACTCTAATGATCCCTTCTTGTCCTCAGCCCTCCTTACACCCTAGGCAGTATACAAATGTCCTTTAATAAATCTCACTTGGACATTCTAGTCTTGTGCTCAGGCTTTCCCTTTCTCTTTTCCTTAATGCTGGTGTTCAGTCATGCTATCATTCATTTGAAGAGGCCTTTGCTACCAAATGTAGGAATTGAAATGAGAGAGAGAAGGCAATCGGGTCTCCTCATTTTCATACTCCTAGAACTCACAGAGAGAGGAGATCCTCATTCAAATTGCTGCAGGAAGTGACCCTAATTTAGAAATATATCTAAAGTTGAACAATCTTTTTCTACTCTGCTTTTAATGAATTCCATAGCGGAACAGATGTAAGAAGAGAAGAGTACATTGGATGTATAACCCACAGACAAAGAATTAAAAAATTATGGTGGCTATGACAAATAGATTGTCCAGGAGAATATGACACTTGATAGGGCACAGTGCAAGGTACTTTACTTCATGATGAAGGACTGTAGTTTAAGAGCTTTTAGAATGGACCTGAACTCCAACTTACTTATGTTAAAAATGAAAAAACTGACTGAAGAGAGAAGTGACTGGCCAAAGGTCATACAACTGGTAGGTATGTGAGATGGGATCTGAGACAGAGTCTTTCTGTCTCTAAGTCCAGTGTTTTATCCACTATGCAACACTGCTTTTCATAAAACCAATGACACAGACTCAACTTTCTGAGCTGCTCAACAGTATAACAAACTATTTTCAGGGATCTCCTGCTCCCTGGAAGTACATGAATGAAGACTAAATGCTTGAAATTACATAGACTAGCCATTGGCACTAAGTATGGGGTTGGGCTTTATGATCTCTGGTCCCTTTGAGCGCTTCTGTTCTTTTAACCTCATGGAGTTTCCTTTTCTCTGACAGCATCTTTCTCTTTTTGGTTACTCAGCTGCTGGTATTGGAGAAGTTGGTGTTGACTTTGGCTTTAATTTTGGTCTTTGCTGGGGAATGCCTGTAAGTTCATTTGAGCCAGAATCAATATCCTAAGCCTGAGGTGTTGGCATCACCATAATGGTGAATCTTTCACGTTCTTGATTTTGGGTTTCTTGCTGTCAGTGATTTTCTGTGAACAACTTTAATTCTGATCATTTCTATGTTCAAGTGCTTTCTGCATTGATTGGGAAACCTTGATGAAGCCATCATGAGGTATCCTCTTAAGGGTAAGACTAGAAACAACCAAAGAGTCATGCCCATATACTATTTCTCTGGAGGAGTAGTGCTGCACCTTCAAAATGGTAATCTCATGCTTATTATTCAGCCTGAAAATCCATGTGTTTTCCCATTATCTTCCAACTCATTGAAGCTTAGAGGGGCTTCCTTTATATATGAAAACAAAACAAAATCTCCAAATCCAAAAAAAAGCTATTAGATTTTGCAAATCACATCTATCAATCAACAAGCATTTATTAACTGGATTATGTGCCAGACAAGGAAATAGAAGGCACAGTGGATAGAGTACCAGGTCTGGATTCAGGAATACATCTTCCAGAGTTCAAATCTGGCCTCAGACACTAACTGTGTGACCCTGGGCAAGTCATTTAACCCTCTTTGCCTCAGTTTCCTCATCTGTAAAATGAACTGGAGGAGTAAATGACAAACCACTCCAGTATCTTTGCCAAGAAAACCCCAAATGGGTTCACAAAGAGTCTGACATTACTGAAAATGACTGAACAACAAATGTTCCGGACAATATGCTAAATATAATGAAGGAAACAATCCCCATTCTCAAAAAGTTCGAATTCTATCAGGGGAGAAAATAAGCACATATAAGAGAACACAGAGAACAGAAAGAAAGAGAATAAACACAAATAAATAGAAATCATTTAACTACAAGATAGCTAAGGAAGGAGGACACTAGCAGCTGGGGGAAATCACGAAAGGCTTTCTATAGAAGTTGGTACTTGAACCAAATTTTGAGGAACACATGGAGTCTATGAAACAGAGGTGAAAAGAGAGACATAGTAGAAGCAAAATTTCAGGGATTCACCCCCTGGTTCAAGCTTCTTTTTCTGATATGAGTTCTCTCCACCCATAAAACTGTAGTAGATGCATCTATAGTCATGAAAGTAAAGCAAGCCCCAAGATCTCAGAAAAAAAAAAATACTCAGGCCAGAGGAATTTACAGATGAGGGGGCCCTCCAAGGAATACTTGGTTCATTGCCCTGTCTTCAGGCAACTACATTATTTGCTCTGATTTACAGATATAGAGCAGTAGTTCCAGAGACTTGCCCAAGATCTCTCTCCTCTATCACACATTGTCTCTCAGGATATTCACTCAGAGGGATTGATATTTATAGGAGTTCACGTATTATGGATAGAATGAAGTGTCTACAGGAAGTCCTCTTAAAGTAACACATTTTGATGTGTTCTTTTATAACCCTTAAGGATGCTTCTAATGCTAGGATTCTATCATTCTAGGTGGTAACTGAGTCAAGTGAACAAGCATTTTTTAAGCACTTACTGTATACAGGGTACTGTGCTAAGTGTTAGGGATACTAAGAAAGGCAAAAAGAAAGCAACAACAAAACTGCCCCAAAACTAGACCCAGCTCCTAAGGAGTTTACAGTCTAATAGGGAAGACAAAATGCAAGCAAAGCATGCACAAAGAAGGCATGTACAGGATACCTTGGAGGTAATCCCAGAGGTAAGGCACTAATATTAAAGAGGACTGGGAAAGATGTTTTGTAGAGGATGCTAGTAAAAGAAGAATGGAAGAGTGTGATGCTGTCACTGTCCATAACTCTCAGCAGAGGGTAGAGTGCCCTGAGACTAGATCCTGCCTCCTTCTGGTGTTAACATTTCATGTGTCAACTGATATAACCCAATTTCTGCCGTTTAGTCCAGGTGTCTTCCATGTTCTCCATCCTGGCACGTTGTGTAATTATCATCGAGACTAGTTTTGATTAGTCACAAAGCCAGGCGTGGACCCAATTCTGAAGGGTATGAAGTTTGCCTTCGGTGCCTATCGCACTCCGATATTCATTCCCCAGGCCTCTCATGAGGTCTTGTTGTCTCCAGCCTGGCCTCTTTGCGCTATCCCTATGGCATGCTTGGTGTTGTGTAGTGCACCATGTTGCCCCTGCCCCAGTCATCCTTTCCCCATGGATACTTCCTCCATTTCCAAATATCTCATCTTCTCTGCATTAGGCAGTACATGCCTTTCAAAGTGAAGTGTACAGGATGAAATGTGGTCAAGCGTTTCAATCAGAAAAAGCACAACGATTACATGATCTCATAGATTTATAGGATCTTAGAAGAAGAAAGCATTGTAGAGTTCATCTAGTAGTTTAACCCTGTCACCTAGTGCAAAAGTTCTGTCCACAGCCTCCCTGGAAGTTAATCATGCAGTCTCTGCTTGTACATGTCTAATGACAGGAAGATCTCATCCACACAGGATGACCTATCTCATCATGGGAGAGCTCTAATTATTGAAAAAAGTTTCCCTCCTATGGAGCCCAGCGCCGCCTTCCTATAACTTTCACCTGCTGATCCTCTCTGGAACTACATAAAATCAGTCTAATTCCTCCTCTGACACCATCAGGTCCTACTTCAGTCTTCTTTTTTCTGGACTGAACCTCCCCAAGTCCTTTAGCTTATTTTCGTAGGACATGGTTGTGAGATGCCTTCACCATCCCCATGTCTGGATGCTCTCCAGCATGTCTTTCAAATAGATGGGAACGTCAAAGAGAACACACTCTTATCAGGGAGAAAGAGGGCATTAGAGCAAAGCTCACAATGACTATAATTGTGACTTCCCCAAATGGACTGGACTTGATGATGTCAGAGCCAGAAAAGGAGGAAATAAGGACCTAGCAAACATTACGATGATTAAAATAGACACATGGTTAGCTCCAAGTCAGATTCTTTTCTGTTGTCCCGAGAAAAGGGGAAATGAGCATTTAATGGAGCTACCAGCTGGAGAGATGATGAGGTTTAGTCTTCCCTCTTGCCATCCAAGTGGTTTCTCCTCTATAGCATTTGATTTTTGCCAATATTGTTTGTATCCCTTCTTGATAGTCTAGAAGGACACAGGAATGGTAAGAATGGTTAATCCCAATGACAGCTTAACCGACCATGAAGGTAGAGTGGAAAGAGTGTGGGACTTTAGGTCAGGACACTAGTATTATAACCCGGGGTAAATGATTGAGCCCCTCAGAGCTTCCGTTTTTTCATCTGCAAAATGGGTGTTGTAATAAGAATACTTTTCTACTATGGTTTTTGTATGGCTCCAATGAGGTAAATAGGAGAGAGAGATAGATAGATAGACAGATAGATAGATAGAAAAATACATACTCTTTCTGTCAAATGCTTTGCAAACAAACCACAAAGTACAGGGTTTTTGTATGGATCAAATGAAGTAAACAGTATCTGTCTATCTATCTATCTGTCTGTCTGTCTGTCTATCCATCTATCCGTCTATCTGTCTACCTGTCTGTCTATAGATCTATCTATCCTTCTAGTGCTTTGCAAACAAATGATAAGGCACTATATAAATACTACCTATTATTATTAATATTATTTCTGTATCTCTTTGCAATGTCTAATATCCACATGCGCACATTTGGTTTACTACTCACGTAAATGGGAAGCTTGTAAAATCCCCCTGGTGCTTTTATTGGGTTGGGTTTTTGCTACCAATGTCATAACATTTTTACTGTTCCCATTCCTTGGGCAGAGAGGAGTTTTTTGTTGTTATTTGGAAATGAATCAGCATTCTAGTCCTCATGGCTTTGGTGAGTTGGAAGTCAGTTTAGGAAAATGTTTATGGGGTCACCTCCTTTAAAGCTCCTCTTTTTAAATGCTTTGTTTCTTCATGGATGTACTAACTGGCCATAAGAAAAGATGCGGAGACAACAACATATAGCAGATAATAGTTTCTCTTATTAGACAAATTCTTGATATCTTTTCTTGCTATGTCACTTTCATTTCCCACAATATCCTCCCCCTCCCTACCCGGAAAGTCATTCTTCATAATAAAAAAATAAAAGCGAGGGACAAAGAGCGGCACAGGAACACCTAGGTCAAGTCTGACAGATTACACCGTGTCCCCCACCTCTTCAAAGAAGTGGAGCAGGAGGTGGGTGGGGGGATGGGGGGTGACGAGAGAGGGGGAGAGAGAGACAGAGACAGAGAGAGACAGACAGACAGAGACAGAGAGACAGAGAGAGAGAGACAGACAGAGAGACAGAGAGAAAGAGAGAGAGAGAGAGAGAGAGGCATTTTTCAGGTCTCTTCTTCCCACACTTTCAGTTTTGGTTCTTTCCATTTGCACTTCCACAGTCATTGCATGTATGTTTTCTTGGTTCCATTTACTTCAATAACTCGCTTGCCTTTAGTGCCCAAGGACTGACCCAACACTTTTTTCTACTGGAGGAGCAGTGTATTATAATCCCCATTTTACAAAGTGAAAATTTAGGCTCTAACAAGTCTCTCAGTCTCTCCTGCCCTCAAGTGATTTAAGGGACAATCCAGAATCACACGGCTAGCGTGGGATGCAAACCCAAGGTTTTCCATGCTCCCCAGCTAGGCCTCCCACATCCATTACTTATCCAGTTGTTTATGAACCTGGTAGAACTTTATGTTTATTGCTATTTAATATCATTTCATTGGATTCAGCTCAGGGTTCTAGGTCACGGGTTCCAAGCTACAGCATAGGGGTCAAATCCTGCCTGCAGTCAGTTTTTGTGCAGACTTGGAGGTAACAAGACCCCTGTTCTAGGCCACAGATATTTTTGCATCCTGATTGTGACAGCCTATATGTTTTCTCATTCTGTGTCTCACTGTGTGTCTCTGTCTCTCCCCTGTCCTCATATCCTAGATGTAGGAGACCAAATTATCAAAAGTTCAGACAGGCAGATCCCAGGGAGTGCACATTCTTAGCTGGGAATTGACCTCCTATTTTTTTGGTCTTAACCTGTGATTTTGTCAGTGTAGGAAACTTTTGATGTGGTAACTTCCTCCAACAATACAGATTAGCAACTCTAACATGTAGTCTTCTTTTCTTAAAAAAAAAGATTATGATCTAGAAAATAATCAACTGTGGAATATTTCCATACACACAAAGGCTAGAAAATGGCTGTTGTATACAAAGCTTCAAATTTATGACACTGACCTTACTTCCTTTGCAATAATATTAAATATATCCTGGTAGTAACAATGTTGCCCTGCCTGTCTCCTCTACGTATTTCCTAGAATGTCTACTATCTAGTCTTAGAAAGCTTCCTGGACACACCTAGTAGCTCAAAAGATTTGCCCAGGTGACCTAGTCAAACGCACAATTTGAGTCCAGTTCTTTTGAACCAAGTTCTTTCTACATTGGATGAGTGAATCACAGTTTAAGTAAGTGAGGTTTCTATGTTGAAATGCAAATTAGGAGTCTTAAATGTTTCAAATGCTTAAGGGAAGGTAGTGGGACTTCCCAGGGCATTTTGATGATTGTTCTAATATGTGTCGTGTTCATCCTTTGTTGCGGAAGAAGACCATGCCTTCAGAGAAATGATGACATGACTTGTGCTTGACTTTGTTTTGAGTGAAGGAGGGCTGTGCAGGTCACCCACCAGCATATATGCATTGTGGATCCCTAAATAATGAGACAAAAAGAATATAATGGACCTAGCTGGCAGGAATATTAATGAGAGGGAAATAAGAGGAAGAGGGACAGGCTCTGTGATTTCCTCCATTTAGGCAACTCCTTTCTCAATGCAGCATGGCATTGTCTTCATAGTTTCAATTCTTAGACAGTTAAACGACTTGACCAGGGTCATACTGCCAGTATGTGTTAGAGGTAGGACCTGAACTCAGATCTTAGCTGCTTTCTTTTTGAGACAATAGTATTAAGTGACTTGCCCATGGTCACATAGTAAGTGTCTGAGGTTGGATTTGAATTCAGGTCCTCCTGACCCCAGGCCTGACACTTTCCCTACTGGGCCACCTACCTGCCCCAGTTCCCAATTTCAAGGCAGGTTTGCTATGCATTCTTTTGGTAAAAGTAACTGATGACCTCCATGATGGCAATAGTGATGACGACTTGTGTAACCTAGTCTTACATGGACCATGTTCGTTCTTGGGGGCAAACCTCTCCAAATTCTCTAAACCTTGGACTTCCTTTGTCACTCCTCGGAATATTCTGTGGGAAATATCTTTCATAATGTAGCCTGACTACATCTTGGGTCTAGGTTTCTAGGGCTGAAACTTGGGTAAGTCCTCCAGGTAATAATGCATAGCAGGTGCAGACTAGCTTTTATTTTTCTAAACAGAAAATTCAGAAAACATGTAAAAGACTTCATGATAATCTATGCACAGGTGATGTATTTGTCCTTCATGAGTCTTATCCCCTGCTCTGGGATCTCTACATCTGCAAGTGCCAACCTGTGATTTGGACTCCCCTATGAAGTAAAAAACCAAAAACCTTAGGGACATTACAGAGGTAGTTCCCTTGACATTTCATCAAGTCCTACGCTCACCCCAGGAGTACACATATACATAGTCTGCTGATATTGCCCTAAGGGATTGGGAAAGAAAATAAACTGGGACCTGCAAATCCTATCAGATTTACACTGTCCACATAACTCAAAAGTATCAGAACGAAAAATCCAGGTCTTTTCTTCCCCTGTTTTAAGGGAACTAGGTGGTAGAGTGGATAGAGCACAGATTGGGAGTCAGAAGACCTGAGTTCCAATAGACCTTAGACACTTCCTAGCTGTGTGAATCTGGAGCTGATGAGGTAAGATCTCTGGGAATCTCCCTCAACTCTCCTTGAATCTGTCCACTTAATCTGTCTTTTCATACCCAAATCTGTTACCCTTAATCTGTCCTGGCCCTCCATTGTCTGTTACCTCAGGATTTCCTTCTGCTATTTCTCACCCTGAATCCTATCAAAATCCCATCTCCAAGCTACAGGTCCTTCCCATCAAGATCCTCCCTAGATTTGACCTCTATACTGGTCTTTCCCATCAAGATCCTATCTCTAGACACTCCAGGCTACTGATTACTCCCATCAAGACCATCCCTGGAACCCCCAGACTACTTGCCTTGTTCCCTCAGTCTTTGTGTATATAAAATCTGTCTTGTTTCCATGAAAGTGCTCAGATTCTATGTAACCTGCTCAAGGTTCAATCTGGCCAGCTCAGATTCTTTAAGAGTCCACCCACCATTGAGAATTTTTAGTAAACTTTGTTTTCCTTTGGCTGAAAGAAGGTTTGGGTCGAATTCATTTGAGCAGAACCCGATAGGTTGCTTTTTTGGGGTCCCAAGCACCCCTAACCTCAACACCAAAAACTGCTAGGCTCTGGAAATACAAATACAAGCCTAAAGAAAAAGAGTTTACATTCTGATGGGGAAGACAAAAGCAAAAAGAAATTAGAAGTGAGAGTGGGGAATGAAGGTAACCCCTTGTGGGGGACTTTGTAGAGAAAGTCCTGTGGACTTAAATCAGCAGTGCAGCCTGAAAAGGAATGAAAATGTGGGTGGTCTGGGCCTCCTCCTTAAAGTCAAGTTTCTAGGAGGGACCAGCTAGTGAGAGGGAGAGGCAATGTGAGGAGCTGTGGTTTGTCCTTGGTTCCTGAGGAGGACCATGACATCAGGGAGATGATGATGTGACTTGCAATTGACTTTGATTTGAGTAAGTGAGTGTGTGCAAGGTCACCAGCCTCACTTTTTCCTCCAGAGCCCTCTGGGTTCAGTGGCCTAGATTGGGATAAATCATGTGAGGAGTAGTTCAGGGGGCAGAGGGGGCCTCCCAGGTGAAGAGATTGCTATGGGACAGGAGAGGAAGTACTCTGGAGGCAAGTGAGAAATGTAGCAATGAAGGGAGGAATGATACTGGCAGGAAGATAGAGCATTTATGGAAAAAACATTATAGATGGGACAGAAGAAAAAACAAGTTCAGAGATGTTTATCGCAGTCAAACAGTCACCAACTATCAGGATGAGAACAACAGATAGATAGAGCTGTAACTAGGGTGTGGTGATCTAAGGTTTTCCTTAGACATGAAGTGGTAGGGTGAGTGTCCTTCCTCTTTATAAATATAAAGAAAAGAGTGTTGGACTTAAGTTACAGGGAGCTCCAATCTCATTTCTGCCATTTACTAACTAACTCTGTAACTTTGGGTGAGTCACTTTACCTCCCTTACCCTCCATTTCCTTACCTACAAAATGAAGGTGTTAGGCTAGATGACCAGGATAAGCCAATGAGTTCCTCTGTTACTTTTCTTACCTGTAAGGAGAGGTTAGAGGAGGCATCCTTTAAGTTCCCTTCCATTCTATGGTTCCATGATCCTATGTTTTCATGGCCCTCTTCTGGTCTTTACCATGTGACTCATGCTCTCTGACATAGTCATCCTGATTATGATATGCAGTGGATAGAGCACCAGTGCAGGAGTCAGGAGGACCTGAGTTCAAATCTCACCTAAGACATTTGACACTCACTAGCTATGTGACCTTGGGCAAGTCACTTAACCCCAATTGTCTCATCCTGGATCATCTCCAGTCATCCTCATGAATATCTGGTCACTGGATTCACATGGCTCTGGAGGAGAAGTAAGGCTGGTGACCTGCACAGCCCTTCCTCACTCAAAACAAAGTCAAGTGCAGTTCATGTCATCATTTCTCTGATGGCATGGTCTTCTTTGGCAACGAAGGATGAACACACATGTCTATCTTAGGGTGGAAGAGCCTGAGTACATACTTCTAGTGGCTAAATTACTTCCATCCAGCATCTATTTACATGCAACTCTTTAAGCAAATGGCCCAGGTTCTGGTGGGTAGGGAGGTAGGAGGCAAATGAAGGAAGTTTCTAAAACCTCCAAACTCCCTTGTAAATGAGAACATGGGCGAACTCCTATGTAAATGAGCGAGAAGGAGAAAAGGCACTGAAACAAAAGTATCCAACTAGGTTTGTTGGCAAAGTCATTGCATTCTCCCTGCCTAGCTGTATTACTGACCTTTCGTACGTATAGGTGGCAAGCAAAAATATCCCTTACACTGATAATTATGGACCATTTGCCAAACAGAACTATTCACATGTTTCCTAGTGCCAATATATTATTATGTGACTTAACCTTTCGCTAATTGCAAGCTATGTTATTTAATATCAGGAATGCAAGTAGTAAGGGTGATATGCCATTATCACGTATGGTGATGAGAAATCACTATTCCATCCTTCTGGGTATTGAAAAGAAAGGAGTTGAACTCTTGCTCTCCAAGAGAAAGGGAAATCTTCCCATTCTATACAGCTTTCCTGTCTATATCTTCAATGCAAAGGAAATTGACTTCTAATAAGCAGAGAATTATTTTAATTTTTTATTTTATTTTTATTTTATTTATTTATTTAATTTTATTAAATTTTATATTGGCTCTCTTTCTTATTCCTCATGGAGGTCTTGTGAAGAGAAGTGGACCATAAAGTCTAAATAAATAACACCTCTGACACTTACTATGTCACTTTGGGATTCAGTTTCTTCATCTGTAAAGCTGGAGTTAAGCAGCAGGGACTGAACTCCATGGTCTCTGAAGCCTTTTAATTCTAGCTCTAGGAGTGTTTGAAATAAAGGTAGTTATGTGGCCCACTGGACAGTGCTGGACTTTGAGACAGGAAGATTTGAGTTCAAATGATGCTTCAGACACTTAGTTAACAGTGTGACCCTGGGCAAGTCCCTTAACCTCCTTCAACTTCATTTTCTTCAACGATAAACAAAGGGGTAATAAAAGCACTTTTCTCACAGAATTGTTAGAAAGCCAAAATAGCTTATTGTACTTTGCAAATCTTAAAATATTATGTAAATACTACCTATTTATTAATACTACTACCATTACTACTACTGCTACTGCTACTACTACTACTACTACTGCCACTAATACTACTGCTGCTACTACTATTACAGATGGCTCCACATCTCTGAGGAGATGCTAACTTCCAGACTGCCTAATGGGCAACTCCCTTTGCATACAGGGCATTAAATCCTTTTGTTTCTCTGGAGAGAAAGGCAGCAGTGTCAGAAGGGCAGCTGTCCACGAGGAGGGCTGGATAAAGGGGAAGCCACCATGTGTGTTGGCACGGTGACTACTCAGCTGATTATGCCCTAATCTGTTATTGCTAAAAGTTAGCCAGATTTGGGTCTGATGGGGGGGAGGGGTGTCTCCTCTTTCCAGAAATGGTGTTCCCCTCTGGGTAATGAGAACCAGAGGTTTTTTCTTTCTTTAACTTACAAAGCATGGCCCAGCAGCCACTTAGCATCTGACTAGATAGAGTTCAGCATGTCCTGCTTTGGAATGCAGGGGAAGAGATTTGGAAGGCACTCAGACTGGATGCTAATTGCAGCTCACACTTAGCAGAGCTCATCAGTTCAGCAGATCAGCTGGCCGCTGCTTGTTGGACAGAATTAACCAAGTAAAGTGATAGTGCTCTTGGACAAACCCCCTCCCACCTTTCAAAGAGATAGTATTACCAAGTATGCTACACTGTGCTGGGCTGGCTGTGTTTTATGACATGAATTTAAAATTAAGCCTCATACCAAGTGCCAGGAGTAGCAGCTGAAAAGAGTTCAGGCAATACCCAGCAAAAGCTGGCGTGATCAAGCGATGGTACCATCTTCCCAGGGAGACAGGCAGATAGACAGACTGACTGACTGATAGACAGAGTGACAGCTAGGCTGACTGACTGAAGACTACTTCAAGATAGAGATAGCCAAAAAGGCCCTGAAAAAGCTTAGATTTGTGTGTTTGGAGCCTTCAGCATATTATTATGCTGCCATATCTGTTCCTTGTCACAGACACTCTGTCTCTTGTACCTGACTGCAATGGAGGGCTTCTTTCTCCTCCTCCTCGGCCTACTAGGGCAATCTGCCTAGAAAAGAGGGGCCTCTGAGCTGCAGAACTAAGAGTTAATGGCTTGGGTATGGAGAGTCACTCCACCACTCTCAGCTCTATTACTCCGTTTGGGACAATGAAGATATTACTTTTACAAAAGACTAAAAGTGAAATTTTACCCCATGATTAAGTCTTACACACTTTCCCCGAATTATCAATCCCAGTTAGGCAATTAAAAAATTATTTTTGGAAAAGCAAAAATTGAAACTCTGTTGCAATACTGCCCTCTTAGCGTGTCATCTCTGTGTGTATATATGTGTATATATATATATGTGTATATGCATGTATGTATACATATTTACATATATTTTTTTTCATGGATCTGTTATTTCATCAATTAGGGGAATACCAATTATAGAAGTTCCCTCCAGAGCTTCAAACCCTAAATTTAAGGCATTGAGTTATTAAGATTTATAGCCAGTTTTTGTTCAGAGGCAAGATGTGAACCCAAGGTTTCCTGGCTCCAAGGCTGGTCTCTCTACCCACTATACCCATACAATCATTCCATTTGATAGAAACTACTCAAAAGGCTTGGGTAAGCAGAATCTTTGCCGTTTCACAGTACTTGTTTTGAGTTTGTTTTTTGTTTTTTTTGATGATGGGGATAAACAGGATATTTGATGGAGGGACCTAGTTGGTATAAATTAAGAGGCATTAAAAGAAGAGCAATTGCTGAATGATAGACACCATATTCATGAGATTCAATGTTTCAAGCCGATATGGATGGACTTCCAATTCTCTGTGAGAATTAAAAATAGCTTCTCTCCCTTCCACCTTGCCTGTCTAAGCCCTAGCAAGGTCAACATGCTATGAGATATTGTAAGAAGTGACTCTATTTCTCAACCTTCACAGTAGAGAAAAGGAAAAAGGGAGCTTTTGTTCATGTAGAATGAATTTTTTTCTATTTGCTTTTTTCTTTAATCTGCCTTTATTACTATATAAATATTGACTATTGTAGCCTCCTCCACAGAACCATAGCTATCAACCTTTGGGCCCAGAGAAAACAGCACTGACTTGACTTTTAAAGTGGATTTGAGAAGGGGAGAGAAATTAGAATCTGATCCCATAGTGAGAGTAAGAGTCCCTATGGCATCATGAGACCTCTTCTGGGGAGACTGTTGTAAAGTGGACAGGAGATCATTTGGCCTAGGAGGGAATTCATCTGGGATGAGACTGCCAAGGTAGGGAGCACGGGAATAAGAAAGTATGTTATCAGGTAACTTTTAAAACTAATTACTTTTGCTAAACAAGGTGCTAAAATCAATTCTATGATGTTTAAGGATTAAAAAGGCACTCTAAATTTCAGGACTAGGGACAAAACCCTGATTGCTCTACCCTAGTTACATCTGTGATCAAGGAAGAGGTAGGTTCCCCTCCCTACCCATTTTGTTGCTGTTGTTGCCAAAACTCTTTTTAATACCTGCCTAAATTTCACAGCTCTCCTCTCCAATTTCCAGGTCCTGATAGTTTTACTTTATTTCTGGGTTTCTGATCATCCATAACTATCTGTTTCCTTAGATTCTTCTTTTACCTCTCCACTGACACAGATTCCTTTGTTTTCACTCTAACTAAGGACCCAGATGATATTCTCTCAGCACTTTATAGTTGGGAGAGTTAGCTTGACACGCTGGGAAATGAAAAGATCCCTTTCTGGTGACCATTTTGAGAGAAGTGTTTCCATGCCATTGAAATAGCACTGGTTTGGAATGACCTCCTTTTACTCCCATGGTTATTTGTCTGAGAAGCAGAGAACTGAGACTCAATACCTTGCCTTCTGGACGTGGACCAACCCTTTCAACTCTTATGATTCAGAATGACAGCACCTCCATCCTCAAATATTTAAAAGAATTTTTTTTAAAGTTAACTTACATGTATGAAATGTAGTTTAGATTTCACAGCTTGCCTGTTGTGAAGGGTTATCTTGTGTTATAATTATCAAAATACACACATGGCTGAAAGGAATGTGCTGAATGTATTGCGCCCTTGCAGAATGTATGTCCTCTGAAAGAAAGCCAAACAGATTAATGCTCTTGGCATGGGGGATAGCCTGTATTATATTCATGCTGTGACAGTGATTTCTTTTTCCAGAGACCTTCTGATTGTAAGAGGGGATTCCAGAATCCACATGTGAGTCGCCAGTGTCTCCAAGTACACTGTGGCTTTCAGCCAGTAACAGAGCCTCTTTTATATTCCACCGGCCGGGCAGCTGAGCGTTGATTGGAAATCAGATAACTGCAGAACGTGGCTTGTCAGGGTGCCCAGAAATCATGTGAAAGGCGCATCAGGAAACTGACTGGTGGTCATATCACTGTCATGCTGGGAAGAACCAGGCTTATATAGAGTCCTGGATCCTTTTAGCCTGAATGTGCTCAGGGTTCATCTGCATGTGACTGTATTAGAAGTCAAAGTCATGAAATTGCTACTATCTAAATGACCCTTCAACCTAATGTCTTGGATGATAGATTCACGGGACGTTTTCTTCCGCCAATTGGCTCTGTGGCCAAGGTGGAGACAAAATAGCTAAAATGAATATCGTTAGAGGCAGTGACAGACAGTGGAGTCTAGGGGTGGGCATGGGGGAAAGGAATGGATCTATATTCCTATGACCTGGTTTTGAATTTAGACTCTGAAATAAGGCTAATTAAGTCAGCTTTCTAAGCCTCAGTTTTTTCATCCATAAAATACAGGAATTAAACTAGATGCTCTGTAATATCCCTTCTAGCTTTAAATCTATGAGCTTATAGCCAAGGGTGTGCTGGTAAATATCTAATAGCCAGCTCTCCAAAAATGCTCAATTTAAAAAATTTAATCTATACTATTGACATGTACTCCATCACTTTCTTAAGACTATACAATAAATTAACAATAAACTAAATCCCCATTTGTAGTTTGCTAATTTCCAAGATGTAAATGCTCCAACTGTAAATTTAACAATGGGCTCTTGCAAGCCTGTTCAAGGTAGCTCTAGCACACCCTTGCCTAGAACTGACTTGGCCTGTGGTTGTAATTTGTCATCTCTATCTCTTAAGCTCTTTAGCTCTTTCTTTATACATATCCTTTGAAGAAGATGGGAAGAACTAATCCGGTAATACTCTAAGAAGGTTTAAATGAATAACACTTATCTTCAGATGCATATACTTCACATGCTTTAACTCTTGCTGGTTATTTGACTGGGTAGGTGGAGAGGCAGTGTGAATTTGACCATGACCAAATCACTTAACTTCTCTAAACCTCAGTTTAGTGATCTGTAAAATGGACAGAATACTTCTATCAGAATTGTATTACATCATGAGATTCTGTTTTTAATTTAAAGCATATCAGCTATTGTTACTGGTCATATGATAATGGGGAGTCCCTTAGATTTTGTGAGCTTTTGTTTCTTTATCCTTAAAAAAAAAAGTATAGCACATACTCCTACTGGATTATTGTGAGGAAAGAGCTATGTAAACCTTAAAATACTATATAATGAAGAATTGCTCAGTAAGAAGTATTGCACCTGAGTCAATGCTCTTGAGAGCCATGGTTTTCAATTAACTGACTGTCAATCTTGTATTCATAGCCCTTTGTCATTGTATCAAACTTTCACAAAACACATACAGTGGTGTGTAATTGCTAAACTATAGGTGTCCCTCAGGGTTCTGTCCTGGGTCCTCTTTTCTCTCTATCCTGCTTCAATAGGTGACCTCTTCAGCTTCCATGGATTTAGTTACCATCTCATCTCTATGTTGATGATCATCTTGCCTCAGACTCTTTGCTGACTTCTTATCTTTATTCTCCAAATGCCTTTCAGACATCTAGAACTAGATGTCCACTAGAGATCAATATGTCCAAAATGAACTAAGTATCTTTCCTCCTAAACCCTGTCCTGTTCCTACCTTGTAGAGGGCAATACCATCCTCCCAGTGCCCCAGGCTCACAACCTAGGAGTCATCCTGGAATTCCCACTATTTCCTGTCTCTTCCCCCTTCCATATCCAAGTCTTTGTCAAGGCCTATTGATTTTACCTTGCAACACCTCTTGAATAGGCCTTCCCCTCCCTTCTTCTGACACTACCAACATTCTTGTATCATCTCATCTCATATCTGGATTATTGCACTAGTCTGATGGTGGGTCTGCCTGTCTCAAATCTCTCCTCATGCCAATCCAGATTCCATTCAACCAGTGAAATGATTTTTCCTCCGTCTTCCTCATCCCCTTGCTTCAATAAACTTTCTATTGCCTCCAGTATCCAATACAAAGTGCCCTATTTGGCATTTAAAGTCCTTCATGACCTAGCCCCCTCTTCATTGTCTTATATTTCCCAGTATAAGAAGTATACTGTATACTTTGCCTGTATTCTTTGATCCCTGACCTCCCGGCTCTTCCACAAATATCCATCTATTGGCTCTGGGTATCTTCTCGGACTGTCTCCCATGCCTGCAATGCTCTACCTCTGCTCTGACTACTGACCTCCCTAACTTCCTAATGGCAGAATCTTTGACTATGACAAGAGACCTCTTTCCAACTCGATGTTCATCAGTACTCTGGGTTCAATCATTCTGAATAATCTGAGCTATACTCTCATGCAGGTGACATTTATCTTTCCTGTCCAATAGCACACCATGAAGGACTTCATCATGGGCTTCACCAAAATCCATCCTACCTCCATCAGCCACAATAATATTTCTGATGTATAGTTCTAATAATGTCACTCTTCTCAAAACCCTTCCTGGATTCCTTATCACTTACTGAATAAAGTCAATGACTTTGGTCTTCAAATACCTTCATCACCTGACTCCCCTCTACCTTTCCTCTCTTGCCTCACTCTACTTCCCATCATACACTTTATGCTCCAGCCATTTTGAACTACCAGCTCTACATATACTGTATGCCTTCCCATATCTGTGCCTTTGTTCATGGTATTTCTAGAATGCTACCCCTCTTTCCATCTCTGCTTGTTGAAATTCTACTAATTCAAGATCCAACAATATGCCATATTATCTCCATCCACAAAGTCTTTCCCAATCCTGGGTCATCTCCAGTTGTCTTGATCTGTATCTGACCACTGGATCAAGATGGCTCCAGAAGAGAAAATGAGGCTGGTTACTTTGCACAGTCCCCACCTCATTCAAATCCAATTCAATTGCAAGTGATGTCATCATCTTCCTGATGTCATGGTACTCTTCAAGAAAGAAGTCCAAACCATACAACCTGATTCTTCCATTTAGTAATTCTTGTTGCTAGGTCAGACCTCTCCAAGCACTTTGATTCTGTCTTCCTTATGTGAAGAATTATGTTCAATTTTATACAATAGTTATTTGAGTTTAGTCATTCTTCCTTTTGCTCCAGCATTGTAAAATCCACCATCTTTATCATAGACATGTATATAACATTTTGAGAGTGTTTTAAATTATATTCTCTCCTTAAGGGTAGGGACCCCATTTTATTTATATTTATTTCAATCTCCCTCTCTACCCCTTCCTCCTTCTCAGCCTAGCATAGGGTATTATACACAGTAGGAGCCTTATAAACATTTGTTGAATTTCTTGATCAGAATTGAACTCCAGAACCAACATTATTTAGCTTCCTGTTTCCTATTTCCTACTGCTGTACCATACAAATGCTTCTCTGGCAAATCACCCTCCTTCTTATTCCCCACATGTGCCATTTTATTTCACTTTTTGTCTTTGTTCACACAATCTCCTCTGCCTGGAATGCCCTTCCTTGTGTTTTCTGCTTACTTTAATCCTATCTTTGAAAGCCAGGCTCATGTTCCTTCTCCCTTATGAATGTTTTCCCACCAACAGCAATCACTCTTAGATCTGAACTCCTCTAAGTATATCCCATAATGTCATTTAGGAAGCAGACTAATGAATAGGAGACCCTTCACAGGTACTTTTGTTAGAACTGTAGTTATCTTTTTTGTGATGGTGGTAAATAGAAACCACTGCCCCACCATCACCACCCACATTCCCTAGTTCTGGCTAAGAGCTTACCCCACAGTGGCTTGGGTCTGGACCTTGGCCACTTCCAGAGAAACATCTGCACCAAGCTGGGGGACTATCATCTCCTCCTTTTATGTGTCCATACCCTGAATGCCTAACAGACTGATAAACTCCCTGAGGGCAGTGAAAACCTCTCAGTATTCCCAGCACTTCCCACCATGCCTTATGTATTTTAATAGCTTAGTAGAGATGTCTTGATGATGCCAGCAATGTATCAACAAGATCTGTCAGCAAACTGACAAAGTTGAAAAAAAGATCACTGAACTGCAGTGAAAATCCATCCAGAGGTGGCATGAATTATGGAAGAAATTAGCTAGATGGTGCTAGCACAACATCCATTCTGGTTGCCCTAGAGGATCCTGTGGGGGCAGGGGATCTTGTGAAATAGGAGTCCCCCACTGGGCATAAATGATTAAATAAACATTCCGATCCTACTTCTTCCCTCTCATCCTGTGGCTACCTCCACATGCTCTGCCGCACTGATTATAAGAATATCAATGATACATAATCCATTCTCCTGGATAATGATAGTAACAGTAAATACACATTTCTGGAGAGCTCTAGGAATTACAGAGAATGTTACAGCAACCTATGAAATGGGAAGCAAAGCTTTATTACCTTGTTATCTTCTTTTTACAGAGGTGGAACATAAGGTCCAGAGATAGCATTCCTGGAATGTTCTCCTTCCTCACCCCCAAATCTCAGAACCTGGTACTTCACTTCAGAGCTCAGTACCAATGTTGCCTCCTGCAAGAGGCCTTATGGGACTCCCTCATTTGTTAATGTATGTATGTATTTTGTATTGATCTTGTGTTTACTTCTCTGTGTGCACGTGGTATCCCCTAAATAGAATATAAATGCTTTGAGACCAGGGACTGTCTCATTTTTATTTTTGAATCCCCAGTGCCTAACATAGAGCCTGGCACTTAATATAACATATTAAGCATGCTTAAGATGCTTAACAAATGTTTTGTGAGCTGAGTTTGCGACTTACCCAGAGTTAAATGCTAAATGTTGAAACCAGTACTTGAACTTGAATTTTCTTGATACTACTAAACCGGTACTGTTTCTTAAACACAGAAATGCCAGTTCTCAATCAAAAGTCAACAGTTTCTGAGTCAGATCTGTTGAGATCCATTAAAATGTAATGCATCTGACTGCACATGTGTAACTTATACAAATGGCTTGCCTTCTCAATGAGGGGAGAGGGGAGGAAGGGAAATAAAGAATTTGAAATTCAAAATTTTAAAAAATAAATGTTAGAAATTGTTTTTACATGTAATGGGAAAATATTTAATAAAAAAAGGAAATTTAATGAATCATAGGATTGATTTGGAGTTGGAAGGGATCTTAGAGTCTTTTAGACCCTACACTCATTTACTAGATGAGGAAATTAGGTACAGGGAGATTAAATGACTCATTGTGACTTATTATTGGGGGCATTCCCCAGTAAATGCCTTCTCATTTTTCAATAGTAATGGAGAACTCAGGGAAACGGAAGGGAGAAAAGGAACAAAATAATAAATATGGTATTGCCAGGTGTTATGCTAAGAGCTTACAAATATTATCTCATTTCATCTTCAGCATTACCCTACAAGGTAGGTACTGTTATCATCCCCCGTGTATAGCTGGGAAAACTGAGGCAAAAGTCAAGTGACTTCTTGGGGTCATTAGGGACACTTAGTGTCCCAGGCTACTCATGTAACTAGCACTGATATACCGGTAGCCTCAAGTTTGGTGGTATGCGGGGTACACTTATCTATAATGTGTACTAGTTGGGGAGACAAGGCATATCATCAGGTAGAAAGTACAGCAACAATGTAAGAGTTAGAAAACACAAAATAAGGTAAATGGCCCTATAGCTGTCCCAAGAAAGTATAGAAATACCACATGAAGAAACAACAGTAATTTTGATAAGCTCATGAAAGTTAGTGATCATTCACTGTAGTCTGGTGTGGCCCAAGAGAAATATCATGGAGAAAATGAGTCTTGAAGTAGGCCTTGAAAAATGGGTTGACTTCATAATGTTGGAGAAGAGGGTAGGGAAGGCACTGTATAAAGGAAAATGTAGAAGCCTAAGGATAGATACATAGATGAATGTGGTATATTTAGGGAACAATGAGAAGATAAGTCTGACTGTAATAATAAATGATATTTATATAGTATTTTAAGATATGCAAAATATGTTGAATATATTTTTTCATTTGAGACTGAGCAACTTACTGACCTTACTCTCCTCCTTTGATAGATTTAGAATATAAGGTTCAGAAAATTTCAATGACTTATATAAGATCACACAGGTATTAATTTTAATAGGCAGGATTTGAATTCAAGACTTCCTTTTTACTATAGTATCTCTTTGTAACTTGCATTAGGAAAAAGTGGGACATAAACTTAAAAAATCAGACTGAGGCAGGATCATGACCGTTATTAAGCAAAACAATCTGGATTTACCTTAGGCACTAGAAGGACAATACTTTGTACCTTATTGACCCTTTATAAATGTTTATTAAACTGATGTGGCTGTTGAATTGATCTGAATACTTTTGAGCAAGGGAATCTGAATTGGGAAACTGAGGCAAAGTGAGTACTTACAGGTCTTCCCTACCATTTATCAGAAAATGTTCTATAAATAGAAGATTTTGTGGTAAATCAAAAACTGCATCAGAAAGAAAGCTTATGAACAAAACTTGCATATTTGAATCTGACATTTTGAGGTGTCATAGATTGATACTTTGACTCAAGAAAAGAACATGTCTTCCAAGTGGACCCCTGGTTACATTCCATCTTATACCAAGACTGTGAGGTATCTGACTTCAGACTCTGTTGTCAGAGTCCAAATTTTACAGAACAAATCCTTTTATTTTTATTAATACATTTTGTTTATCTTTTCTCTTTTTATTTTGTTTTAAAAATGAATATGTTTAAAATACCAAAGAATAAAATAAGTTTTATGAAAGAATCCTCTCAGATTGACCAGCACAATTAGAATATTAGAAAGCCACAAGGGCTAAATTGATGGCTGCTACACTCTTTATTTAGTTATAATTTCTGCCTCCTGACTGGTGTTACTACTGCATGAGGCTGGTTGGCAAGAGTTTATGGGGGTCGAGTATGCCAGTCTGTTATCAACTTTTGGCAATGGTACACTGTGTTTCTGTTGAAGTGGAATTGGTGAATAGTTGCACAGCTCGACAGTATTTTTAAATTCTGTCTCCTTAACAGTCCATCATGTCAAAGAAGACCAAGAGAACACAGAAGGAAAAAAATGGACTTTTTAATGAGGCTTGGGAATTGCAATATTATCTTGTTTCTGCTAAAGAAAAAATGATTTGCTTTGTGATACTGCATATCAACATTAAAGAAATTTAATGCTCATCAGCATTATAACACTCATAAGGAAAACAAATATATTAAATTAGAGGGAGAGCATGAAAGGTTGTATTGCAGAAATTAAAAAAGATGAAAAGCAAAAGCCAAGACAATTCTTTCAAGCAGCAATAAGGTCTGGAAATAATGTCACTGAAACAATTTATAAGGTAGCTTATATACTCAGGAAAAAAAGGAAGCCACTCAGTGATGTAGAAATTGTGAAAGAATGCAATTGTTGAAGTTTTAGGATACTTAGATCCTGATAACATTTCAAAATACAAGCAAGTATCTCTTTCATAGAGACTCATAACTGATCGACAGCTTGAATTGCCCTCAACTTAGCACAACAGCTTCATGCAATACTTCCAAAGGAAAATATATATTTTCCAAGAAAAAGCAAGCACAAGAAAGTCAATAAAAGGTTTGTTAACTTTAAAATAAACAAATATTTTTCATCTTTTGAAATTATTAAGTACATAGTAGTTAGATTTTTACAAAATAATGTACATTTTAAATAATGTCTAAATGAAGTTTCTTGAATGTGGCCTTATTTGATTACATCTAAATATTAATAACACGAAAACGTTCCCCACCACTGGTCTATATACACACACACACACACCTTTTTATTCTAATACAAAGGGTTTCCTAACTGAAATCTTATAGAGAGTAAAGAATGACATTTAAAAAGTTCAAGAGACATGATTTCTGGATAATTAATCATTTTATTATTAATATCAGCTTATTAATAAAAGTGATCAGTGACATACTCCAATACCAAAGATCACTCAATGCTTGTATGTCCTTGGAAGTTTGATTGTTCCTGAGGGTGGCAATCAATTCTGCATGGTTAACAGTAATGAGAGAGAATGAATATTATAATGAGAGGTGGACCTGTTCTAACGAGGAGCTTGGGACTGACTTTGAGCATATCATTTATTCTTTTCTAATATAAATTTATTTATTTAACTTTTTACATTCATTTTCACAAAATTTTGGGTTCCAAAATATTCTCCCCATTTGTCCCCTCCCCCCACCCCAGTACACTGAGCATTCTAATTTCCCCTATCACCAATCTGCC
>CM053769.1:58696530-58896333 GCA_028658325.1 Potorous gilbertii
CCTTGTTTTCATTCTTTTGGTTTTGTTTTGTGATTTCTTGGTTTCTCAGAAGTCATTGGCCTCCATCTGTTCCATTCTAATTTTGAGAAAACTACTTTCTTCAGTGGACTTTTGAACCTCTTTTTCCACTTGGCTAATTCTGCTTTTGAAAGCATTCTTCTCCTCATTGGCTTTTTGAACCTCTTTTGCCCATTGAGTTAGCCTATTTTTCAAGGTGTTATTTTCTTCAGCATTTTTTTGGGTCTCCTTTATCAAGGTATTGACCCGTTTTTCATGCTTTTCTTGCATCTCTCTCACTTCTCTTCTCAGTTTTTCCTCCACCTGTCTAACTTGATTTTCAAAATCCTTTTTGAGCTCTTCCAAGGCCTGGCTGCTATTCAGGGTAAGGTTAAATCAGGTTCTCAGGTGGGGTCAGGCCCGCCTCCTGGGCTCAGTTCCCTCAGGGGGTTTATGCAGAGACCTTCCATAACGGAGCTCCTTCCAAGCTTCTGCCTGCTCCGGGAGCCTCTGGCTGCCTGCTACCTCTGTCTCTGCCTCCCGAGGGGCCCCGAGTCTTGGAGACACCCCGCTCCCCTCTCAGCCCATCCAGACTTCTCTTTCACTGACCTATGTGTCTATGGGTGGAGGGACCTTCCTGGCCCCTGGAGATTCCGTCCCTGAAGCCTGCTCAGATCTGCTTGCTCGTCTCAGTGCCACTCAGTCAGGGCAGGGCTGGGCTCCTCTCTTGTCCGGTGCATGACGGACCTTTGGGATCGGTTTTTCAGGGCTCTCTGGAATGGAAATCTCCTTCACCCCATTGCTGCACGGCTCCACTGTTCCAGAATTTATTGAGAGTTCTTTTTATAGATAATTATGGGCTGTGGGTTTGGAGCTAGCATATGTGAGTCTTTCTACTCTGCCATCTTGGCTCCACCCCCCATGTCATTTACTTTCAAATCACTCCTAGCACAGGGCAATTTAATCAAAGAACTTGTCCCCACCTAAACCTCAGTAGAACCCAATGGACAGGAATTCATGTAGATAAGGTGATCTAGGAGGGGTAAATTTTGGCAGAGGTCAGTAATGTCCTTCAAAGGGTGGGCTTTAAACAAGGAAGTAGGATAGGAAATAAAAAATCCTGGATCTCCCCCATAATTGGTTATTAATAATCATTTCTCTCAAAAGTATACATGAATTTAGAAGGTACAGCACTTGGCAAGCAATTCCTTTGTGTATTTCAACATCTCAGAGACAACCACTGTCAAATGATTTATAACAAGTTAAAATAATGAAACATAATTTTTCCTACTGTTCCCCCAATTCTAACTTTAGAGGGGGAAAAGGAAGATATAGGTAGAAACTTAACAGGTGAAGGAGAAAGGGTCTGGTCTATATGTTGATTTATCTAAATGTTTCAATACATAGGTTAATTTGAGAATATTAAGGTCTGGAAACATAGAATGTACCAGTGCTCTGAAAAAGTGGACTTTAGGAGAGTTTTCCCTTTATGCACAATGATTTAGAAGACTTCCAGAATGCTTGTTCAATAGAGTCCTGGACAATAGTATGTTCTTTTCTCCAAAATAGCAAAATTTGGGAGATTACAAAAGATTAAAAAAAGAGAAAAGGGACCCACATGTTCAAGAATAATTATAGCAGTCCTTTTTATGCTGAGAAAGAACTGGAAACTGAGGGAATGTCCTTCAATTTGGGAATAGCTGAACAAGTGGTTGTTTATGAATGTGATGGAATAATATTTTGTATAAGAAATGATAAAGGTGATAGTTTTAGGAAAACTATATATAGGGAATGGACTGATATCAAGTGACATGAGTAGAACCACAAAAACAATATATACAATTATAACACCTTAAAGATAATCAATTTTGAAAGACCTAGAACTCTGAGCAACATGATGACCAACCACAATTCCAAAGGACACATGATGAAACATGCTCTCCACCTCCAGATAGAGAGAGAGTTGATCGATTCAGAGTGAAGACTGAAGTATATTTTCTTTCCTTGCTTTCTTTCTTTTCCTTTTCTGATATGGTTAAGGAGGGAAATTTGTTTTATATGACTACATTTTTTAAAAGAAAGGTGGCAATTTGAGGTTAAGGTAGAAAGACTTGTAGTTGGAAAAGAATAGATAAGTGCAAGAGATCAGAGGAAGATTGTATTTATTTCTTGATCTAACACACACAGAGTCTAGATTCATGATCTTGAGTACAGGGCTCAATTTTTCTTTCTAGTGTGATGAACTTAAAGCCATATAGAATAAATTACAGAGGGCTTATTTTGTGCTGGCACATGGGGTTGCAATATGGGTGGCTCTCATGGTTTAAGAGATGGATCAGTAGCCAAATAGAGGGGAACTGGAAAAAGCTTACATTACAGAGTGACGCTATGCAAGTGGTATTTTGGAAAAAATTAAAGCTGGGAGTAGCATGTAAGACAGCAATGGTATGCAAGAAAGAGAGAATGGAAGGACAAAATACTATCAGGAGGATAATAGCTTAGAAGTGAGCTGACCAGGGTCTGAAAATGATTTATAAGAATAGAAAAGAAATTATGGATGGTAGTTACATTACAAAGGGAGGATCAATAGAATTTGGTGTCTTATTGAGATATAACAGGCAAAAGAAAAGGACTTAATGTTTCGATTTAATTTAATAAGTATTTATGTGTAAGACCTAGGGTTAGATGGTGGGGATAAAAAAAAAACAATGATGTAATTCCTACTCACATTTTTTACCTAATGGAGGCCATGCTATCTACTCCAGAATGAGGCAGGGTAGGATAAGATTGGTTGGCTGTTGTCCTTGGTTCTCAAAGAGGACTAAAATGACATCACCATGATAAAATGAAACTTCAGTGTCCAATCAGACCAATATGAGCTTGGAATGCTCTACCACAGGTTGGACACAGATAGTCCGTGTGAATATTTGGGGTGGATACTCCAAATTTGTACATCCTATGTTTACTTTGTGCTGTCTCAATTCTGCTTTGCTCATAGAGCACAGCACTCTTTCTGATGTGGGCACGCCATGCTGAGTGGTCCTGTGCCAGTGTCTCCCATGTTGCATAGTCAAATCCGAAGTTCTTGAGAAAGACCTTGAAAGTGTTCTTGTATTGCTTCTTCTGACCACCATGGGATCACTTTGCCAAAGTGAACTCTCCATAAAATAGTCTTTTTGACAAGTGTGCATTTTGCATTCAAACAACATGGCCAGCCCATCAGAGTTGCGTGCTTGGCAGTTCAGCTCAAGCAGGGACTTCAAGGTCAAGTACCTTATCCTGCCAGGTGATCCTCAGAATCTTCCTAAGACAGTTCAAATGAAAGCAATTCAGTTTCCATGTGGCATGCCCACATCAGAAAGGGTGCTGTGCTCTATGAGCAAAGCAGAATTGAGACAGCACAAAGTAAACATAGGGTGTACAAACTTGGAGTATCCACCCCAAATATTCACACGGACTACCTGTGCCCAACCTGTGGTAGAGCATTCCGAGCTCATATTGGCATGGTGCTGGTAGACTGTCCATGTTTCACAGGCATAAAACAATGAGGTCAGCACAACAGATCTATAAACCTTCAGTTAGGTAGTCAGTCTAATACCTCTTCTCTCTCAAACTTTTCTTTGGAGACTCCCAAACGCTGAGTTAGTTCCGGCAATGCATGTATCAACCTCATTGTCAATGTGTACTTCCCTGGAAAGTACACTACTGAGGTAAATGAACTTATCTACATCAATAAAAACTTCTTCATTTGTTGAAACCAATGGTTCCATGTATGGATGGTGTGGTGGTGGCTGAGGGAGCACCTGTTGTTTTCTTGGTGTTAATTATTAGACCAAAATTAGCATAGGCAGCAGAGAATTGATCCATACTTTGTTGCATCTCAGCTTCAGAGGCTGCATTGAGTGCACAGTCATCTGCAAACAGAAAATCATGCACCAACACTCCCTCCACTTTGGTCTTGGCCTGTCGCCTTTTCAAATTAAAGAACTTACCATCAGTATGGTAGTTGACCTTGATGCCATGTTAATCGTCATTGAAAGCATTTGACAACATGGCTGAAAACATCATGCTAAAAGTCATGGGAGCAAGCACACAACCCCGTTTCACTCCATTGGTAACTGGGAAGGCACCAAGAGCTTTGTCCACTATCCAGAACCTGGGCAAACATGCCATCATGAAATTGACATACAATATTGATGAACTTCTCCAGGTAACTAAATATTGACATAATTTTCCATAAGCCTTCACGACTAAGTGTCAAAGACCTTGGTCAGATCTACAAACGTTGTATACAGACCTCTGTTCTGATCCTGGCATTTCTTCTGCAGTTGTTGGGCAGCAAACAACATACTGAGTGTTCCTTGGCCCTTTCTGAAGCCACACTGACTCACAGGTAGATGACCATGGATGTACCTTCACAGCAAACATTGACATCTAATAGACTATGTGATTGTAAGGAGAAGAGACAGACAAGATGTGATAGTGACAAAGGCAATGTATGGTGCAAGGTGCTGGCCTGATCATAGACTTATCCTTTCCAAGTTAAATATTTGCATTCATCAAAAGTGCTGCCCCAAGGCAAAATGACTACCAGAAGAATTAATGTCAACAAATTAGAGCTCTTTTCTGAGTGTGAACAGTTTGTTGTTAACCTGGAGGGAAAGTTGAGCCAGCACACAGTTGGCAACAGTGGAGCAGAAAAGGAGTGGGCAGCTTTCAGAGATTTGGTGTTCAGCATTGCATTTGCTCATCTGGGTCAGAACACTTACAAACACCAAGACTGATTTGATGAAAATTAGGGGAAATTCAGAAGCTGCTAAATGAAAAATGAGAACTCCACAGGATATACCAGCAGGATAGTTCATCCACCTCTGAGAAGGCAGCATTTAATTCCATCAAAAGCAAAGTACAAGCAAAACTTAAAGAGATGTAGGATTTCTGGCTCAGTAAGAAGGCAGATGAAATTCAGTTTTATACTGAGATTAACAATCCAAAGGACTTTTATGATTCCATGAAAGTTATTTGTGGATCAAAAACCTATGATGCATCACAATTACTCAGAGCTGATGGAGCCACATTGATTAGTGATAAGGACATGATCCTAGAGAGATGGGCTGAACACTTCCATGGTGTTCTCAACAGACCATCATCAATCAATGCTGAGCCATTTACCTCAGGTTGAAGTCAATCCCTCCTTAGCTGAACTTCCAACTGAAAAAGAGGTTTTGAGGGCAATTAAGCTCCTTTTATGTGGCAAAGCACCTTTGCTGATTCTATTCCAGCTGAGATTTACATGGTAGGGGGACTATTGCTCATGCAAAAGCTGACTGAAATTTTCCAGGTTATTTGGTAAGAGGATGTTATCCCCTAGAAGTTGAAGGATGCCTCCATTGTCCATCTCTATAAAGGTAAAGGGAATAGATTGTCCTATGACAATTACAGAGGGGTCTCTCTCTTAGTCACTGCTGGCAAAATTCTTTCTAGAGTCCTCCTTAATATGCTGATCCTTCACCTGGAAGATGGTGGAATAAGATACAAGCAAAGAAAGCCCCTAGATAATGAACTATTAGAACATTTGAGAGGGTAGACCCCATTTCTAGCTGAGGGGATATCAGGTGAAGTTTTCATTGAGGGGATGGCACCTAAGTTAGGCCTTGAGAGATAAGAAGGATTTCTCTCAGCAGGGATATGAAGGGAGTACATTTTATTAGGAAAAACAGCCTCTGAAATTTTATAGCGGCAGAAGAAGTCAATACAGTCAATAGTTTAGGTGGGGCACAATATAATACATGCAGGGGATCAACAAGAATATCTTGAATACAGGAGAATTTCTTTAAGAAAGTAGTGAGAGACAAGGGAAGAAGGGGTTAAGAGTGGTAGACTTTGAATTCAATTCAATTTAGAAAATTTAACAGATGACTGAGGTTAAGTATAAAGAGGATTGTATTCAGAATCAGAGAAGCTGGGTTCAAATCCTGACTTTGCTACTTGCAATGTAACCTTGGATAAGTCATTTAAATTTTTTGAGCTTCAGTTTCCTTGTCTATAAAATGGAGTAGATTATATATGTCAAGTACTTTGCAAATCTTATGATAAATGTAAATATTAGCTCTTATTATTGTCTCAGGTCTCTTTCAGCTCTAAAACCTATGCTTTATAAGTACAAAATAAATTCTAGCAATCTAAATATTGTCATTAACTGCTATATTCCACTTTTAAGATGAATGTTTATCATTAAATGACATTAAATCCATGAGCTGATCATGCCACAGTTACAACTTTTAGATGGCCCCAAGGTTTCCATCTTGGATGACTGGGAGAATGATTGCGTTATCAACAGAAAAAGGGAGGTCAGGAGAAGCTAGTTTGGTCCTAGAAGATGAGTTTGTATTTCTGGTGGGATATTTAGGTGAAGATATCTATCAGGCAGTTGGTAATATGGGACTAGAGGTAGGACAGGTGCAACAATGAGTACTCTGGAATTAATTTTTTTCATAGTGGGTAATAGTTGAAGCCATTGGAAGAATTAGGAGCAATGAATAGAAATCTCAAAGAAGAAATTTTAGTCTTGGTGCATGAAATAATTTCTTGACAAAGCAGAATGAGTTGCTTCAGAAGATTTCCCTCAGAGTTCTTCACAAAGAATACGTTTCCTGCACATGTCATAGGTGAGGTTCCTATTCACTTCCCGGTTGGATTCAGTGAGTCTCTGAGACTTCTTCTGACTCTGAGATCTTATGGTTCTGAGTGGAGATCTCTGAGAGAGAATACTCAAAGAGAAGTATAGAGAAGTGAGGACAGTCATGAGGAATTCTCACAGCAAGAATGTGGGAAAAGAAGTGGACTCAGCTAAAAAGAATAAAAGGAGCCGTCAGAGAGGTCGGTGAAGAAACAGCATAGTGTGGGGTCATAGAAATTAAGGAAAATGTTTGGGAGGAATGGCCAGTAATATAAAAGGTTACAGAAAGCGCAAGGAGAATAAGGACTGAGAAAACAAATTGGTCTGAAGGTCGTTTTGAAAGTGACCAAGGAATGAATGAACGTGAACAGGCATTTTTTAAGCTCTTATCATGTGCCAGATAATGTGTAAAGTACTATAGATACAAATATAAAATGAGACATCCTCTGCCCTCAAGGAGCTAATATTTAAATAGAACAAGATAACACATAGAGAGGAGTGGAAATCACAGAAGGGAATTTTGATCTGGGAGTCATTAGAGATTATGATTGAAAAATTGTTTCTACATGTAACTGAGAAAAATTAGAACATTCTTTAAAAAATGAGATGATTGAATGATAGGGAAGTCAATATTTTGCAAAAGTAATTGTGTTATTAATTTGATTATTGGGCTAATTTGGTATTATTACCAAAATATTGTTTTATCAAATATTTTACTAATATTACCAAATGATGTTATTAATCCCCAATAATAGTATTATTTGATTTGATTGCAGGGAAATAGTAGAAAGTGGTTGTAGTTGTGGTATAGTTTGAGGCCGAGAGGAAAGGTACTACTATTGGCAGGTTGATAGGAAAGTAACCTGAAGGGAAATAGCCTGGAGTGGGTTAGTTTGCAGGATATATTCACTTCCGCAGAGGCAGAGGCATAAATCACCAGGGTCTAAGTACAGGTGGGGAGAGATCCGTGGAGAGAGGTAGATGGTAGGTAAGATGACCTGGGTAGTTGAAATCTCAGTGAATCAATGAAAATTGAAGTCAAATACAGAAATTTAAAAAATATAATATTCTGGTTTTGGATTGAGAGTGCCAGTTTAAGTAAGCCTTTCACAACTGGTGATCTACTCCAGAATATTGGTGAATTCCCATTGCTATGTATTTGAATAAATGTCCTTCTCTTCTGGATGGCTAAAAAGGCACTAGTCATTGTAGAATTACGTCATTTGAAATTAGCAATGCGAAAGATCTAATTTGCTATCAAAATTGTTCTGTGCTCCTTGCGGTCTGATTATACTGATTCATTCCAGTCAGTCACACGTAAATCTCCTCACCCACATACCCAGAATTGTTGACCATTCCCTCAACCCTACTTTACTCATCAGCAGCATCTCTGCAGATGTTCTCATGAGAGTTGCTTCCCTAGAGTATAATAGCATCTTTTCCCCCTGGGTCTGATTCTGCAGAGGCTATATAACAGAATATACCATAGGTTTCCGTATAAGGCAGGCATAACTCAAAATCCAATAGACTCACTAGAGATATGCTTAAGGGCTTCCAAGGTTAGTGGAAATAAAGACATTAACTCAAGCCACCTACCTTCTGTGTGAAGGACTTTCTTTTTTACAATCTAAAGGTCCCTGAAGAATATGCTTGCCTTGAGTACTAACCTAAATGACAGCTACCCTAGTTCCTGCTCACCATGTATTAAAGGAGAAATACAATTTACCAGTAAAAGTTAAAGGTTTTGTGGAGGTTCCCAAACTTATTTAGCCTACCACCCTCTTTTAAAAAAATTACTCAGCATCCCTGTGGAAATCTACTTTCTTTAACCCTGTAACAATTGGTTTTTGTTTTTTTTTGGTGGGGGGGAATTTGTATTATTTCAAAAAATATAAAATACATTTTTGTAAAATGTCACATCTTAAATTTAATAATTTATTACAAATTTGTGAGTTTTTTTCCTGAATCAAAATTTTGATCATATAATATTGCATCATGTAATCATATAGTAACATATTGTAAACAAGTCATTACATGCACATATTCCTGTCCAATGCATGCTAGATTTCTCAACACCCTAGGATAGGCTCGCCTGCCAACACTTGCTTATCAAGACCTGTTGACGGACTTTACCACTGAGTGATTATAACTTACATTGTGTGTGTTTCTTTGGAAAATAATGTAATCACTATGACTTTAACTTTGTTATACAACAGATGAGACATGTGTGAGCAGTTTTTCAAAACTGCCTTCTCTTCTCTTATTTCCTTATGCTTCCACAGCCTTCTTATTTTTTAATATTCCCTCCCCCCCACCAATTGCACCGAGGTTACTGCTGTCCCGTGGGGGTGGTATTGCCTACTGTGGGAACTTATGGTAGGGTTAGGAGGTAGTGAAAAAATGGACCCTTAGCAAAAGTAATAGGATCTTAGATTTGGAAGAAAATGGAAAATTGTATAGGTAAGAAATGTCCCATTCACTTACCTTCCATCAAATATTTCCAATAATTTCCTAGGTAGGAATAAGGGAGGATTCCTTGTCTAACTGGATCTGCTGCCGAGTTCAATCAAGTTGGGGCAAGGGAAGGACCATCAGCAAACAAGTTTAAAACCAAGGAGGTAATTTATTTTTTTCCAGGTTTTCCCCAAGGCTAATTGAACACAACATTTTGGTTCAAATATAGGTTGTACATATTAAAATGCAGCCTATATTTGGGCCAATACTGTACTTATATTTGTAAAATAAGAATTGCAATCTGTTCACTAGCATGCTTTTAACAGTACATATAGACTACCCGTTGTGGAAATAACTCACATTTTAAGATTTCAAAATACTTTCCTTACAACAACACTATTTCACACATAAATAATTTCTTAATTGCCAAATCCAGTGGTCTTCTTTCTAGATGTCCCACCCACAGTTCTACCTGCTGCATTTGAAGCACTTGGCCACCTCCTCGTAGATACTCTGTTTTGGGATTTTCCATGATGCTAGTCTTTTCTTGTTCTCCTCCTACCTCTCTGATGATTCCTTCTCTATCTCCTGTGATAGATCGTTATTTCTATCTCTTTTCCTGTCCTATTTCTATTGATTACTCACAAATCTATATCTTCAGCTCCAGTCTATTCCCTGATCATTGGTCCCACATCACAATGACCTATTGAACATTTCAAGCTGGATGCCCTGGAGACAATTTAAACCTAACATATCTAAAATTAAACTCATCTTTCCCTGCAAACTTTCAAACTTCTCTACTTCTGTTGAAACAGCTCCAATTTCAAAGATACCCACCATTTTTCCATTCTCCCAGATTTATAAGCTCTCTGGAACGGGCAACCTTCATATCTATATGGAATGTTCTGCCACACCTAGATTACTGCAACAGTCTCCTAGTTTACCTCTCAACTTCAGATCTTCTACTACTCTAATCTATCCTAAACACTGATGCCAAAGTAATTTTCCTGAAGCAAAGACATGACCATGTCAGTCCCCTACTCAATCAATACCAATGGATCAATATTGCCTCTAGGATTAAAATAAAATTTTCTCTGTTTAGCATTTAAGACCCTTTTCAACCTGGCCTGACCCTCTCTTTTTCTCTAGGATAAACCATGGATATTAGAGTTTATGTCTGCATAATCAGAACCTGTCACTAAATTAAAAATATAGAGATTAAAGGAATTATCAGTAAGAATCAAAGAGGAAAATATAGAAAATAATGAACAAAATCACAGAGACACATAAAGAGCCACCATGAAAAGTCACTTCCAATGCCTCATTGAGATAAATGATTACTTTGTGTTCTCAAAACCCATATAAGGATAGTTCAATTTCTGATTGTTCTGGTTCTCAAGCTGGAAAGGCTTCACAAGTACAGGTTTGGTTATAGACTGTGGGCATGTTGTCTAAGAACCAGTGTCACTGTGCTCAGAGACATGCATCATCAAGGCATGGCCACCAGCTGATGGCTATTTTTTAGCCGTATCAACTTTTGAAGACTCTCCATCATGGGAAAGAGAGGGTATGAGCTATGAAGGTACAATGAGTTCCTGCAACTTGGATCTTTTTTTCTTAATTTATGTGAGGAAAAGACTATGATAACCCAAGTCAAATTGATAACAAAGAAAATGGTCTATGTACCTTGTGGGGCTATTAAAAGGAAAAAACTCGGTAAATGTGAGTCTTCTATAGATAAAAAACATTACTGTTAATTAGTATTGCTGTTCCCTGGATGAAAAGAGATAAAGGTAAATTTTTTTCCATAAACCTCAGTTGCTCCAAAATATCATTTTATCAGGTGGAAAGGGCTTGTGTTTTCATTGGTATAAGGAACTCCTGGATAAAGAATCTCTCTGTCCCAATGCAGGTCAGTACCTTCTTTGCAATTTATACGATTAGTGAGTTGCCTAGGGAAGAGGTGTAGCTCAGAGTGCTGCCCAACCAAAGCAAAAAGTAATTGGGAAATATTTAACAAAATAAAAAATATATAATAAAACAGTGTTAATTTGAGGTTTTTCTAAGTCATCATGTGTGGCCAGAAGGAATCCATTTCTATTTGAGTTTGACACCTCAGAATACTAAGAGGCTAAGAGTTGAGTTTTGAACCACAACCTTAGTGGCTCTGAAGATCAACCTTTTGCGTATTGTAGTTTGATGTTTTATTTGATATAGTAGAAAGAGGGCAGAATTTGAAATCAGAGGTCCTGAAATCAATTCCAAGCACTGGTATTTATTATATTTACGATTCTGAGCAAGTTATTTACCTCTTCTGGGCTCAATTTTCTTAAATGGGGGATTGGAAGAGATTATCTTGAAGGTCAAAAAGTACTTATTAAGAACCTAAGATCTGTGTATTCCCATGGTCCAGCATAGTCCCTGGCACATAATAAATGTGTGATTTGATTGAACAGTATCACTCACTTGGAAAATAATTCCACTAGCAAAGATAAGCATAATCTATTCAAATATAAGATCTAGCAAACTAGTTAAGGAATTACAGAAAATATCATTAAATTCTCTACTCTAGCAAAGTAATCACAAGACTGTTTTGCTAAATATAAGACCAGTTAAGAATATGTGTATTTAAACCAACCGTGAATTCCCCTATTAATGTAAGCAGACCCATAAAAAATTTTGTCCCCTGAGCAAGATTTTGAACCAAATGCTCAAGAATTTGTGCTTCCTTGGAATGAATGTTCTTGGTTTAGGGATCTGAAAAGAAGGAAGTGCTATCTCCACTTAATTTAAATCCTGCCTCCAGCATCCTAATTGGGTAGACAACTCAGAAGACTTCTGAAGTTGGCTATGATAGGCCAAGAACTTAGAAATTGGACATCAAAACAATGAGGGTGCCCATCAACAATCGATATCAGATGGTAGATTTTTGGTGGCACAATGAGATCCTGGAACTAAATTGAAAATAGAGATTAAGGGAGTATAAATGAGAAAGGACCAGGCAGAACAAGAAGGACAGAGGAAATTGCTAACTAAATCACACAGTAGGAAGAGATCAAATCCAGTCTGGTCCATCTAATAATTACCTTGTCAACCGAGGGAGGAACAGCTATCTGAAGAAAAAAATAGACGAGGAAGCATGGGCCAAGGTCACTGGGAGACAGACTAATGACTTTTGCGTTCTGGTTAACATGTAGCATTTAATAAACATATGAAAATGAGAGGGAAAAGAAATAATATGGATGTAACTTAACCTTTTCCAGCATAGCTTAAGGGGGAAAACGACATATAATAGAATTGACCCCATTTGTATTTTAAAACATATGATTTTTATTTATAAAAGACAAAAATGTGGCCTTGATGGCCTTAAAAAGTTTTTTTTTTTGACACAATGTGTAAGACACTATTTCTCAGATTCAAACTCAGTAATTTCTAATGCATCACTAGGAGGTCTAGGGAAGGCTAGATTCCAATCCTTTATCTTCTCGCTAAGTGGAGGGAGGGCACTTCCTAGCTGCACCGTTTGATCTTTCTTCTTTGAGGACATAGATACCTTACCACCTCCCTTCAAGTTTTCCTACCTCATGTTTGACAACCACTGCTCCTGCTTAGAGAGCAGGTTGTAGGAAGGCTGGAGAACAGAGAAATTTACAAATTTGTGGCTCCTAATTTACTGTAGCATACAGTTAAAACCCCTTAGCACGACATACAATAATCTGATCCCAGGCTGTATCTCAACTCAGGATCCTTAATTTGGGGTTGGCAAACTTCTTTTAAAAAATATTTTGATAATTGTTGTTCAATTGTGTCCAACTCTCCATAAGCCCATTTAGGGCTTTCTTGACAAAGATACTAGAGTAGTTTGTCATTTGCCTCTCCAGTTCATTTTAAGATGAAGAAACTGAGACAAACAGGGTTAGGGGACTTTCCTGGGATCACACATCTAGGAAGTGTCTGAGGATGGATTTGAATTCATGAAAATGAGTCTTCCTGATTTCAAGCCCAGTGCTCTATCCATTCCATGATCCAGTTACCTCATTTTGATAATTCTTTCTCTATAGTTCATTCCATTTGTAATCCTATGTACTTTATGCATTCAAAACACTATTCTGAAACTTTACTAGACTGCCAAGTGAATTTATGGATATGAGAAAGGTTAAGAACTTCTACCCTAAATAACTAATCCCTCCATTCTAGAGAGATTAGTTTTGAGTGGCGATGTTGCAATGTGGCTAGAATGTCAGACTTAGAGTGAAGAAATCCTTGGTTCAAATCTAACTTTAAGCTACATCACCATGGTCAAATGATCTTTGTACCTTTTGAGGAAGGAACTTCTCTGAGGCACAATTTCCTTATCTGCGAAATGGGGATAGTAAATATCTCTTGTACTCACCTTGCATAGTTTTTGTTGAGTCTCCAGTGAGATAATGTGTATAAAGTTCTTTGCAACCATTAAAATGATAAACAATTGTCATTTCTTATTACTGACTGTTATCTCCATCTGACTTCCAATTTCTAGTGTTAGAACTTTTGCTCATGCCATTTCCTCAACCAAGTGCCCTCCTTTCTTCTTTTAGTCCATTCAAAGCCTTTGCATTTATCAGACTTAGCTTAAATCTCATCTCCTCGGTAAAGGCTTCCCTGACTATCCATCCTTAACTACTATCATCCTTTTGGAAATTCTTGTATCATTTTCTCTCTGTCCTATTCCTGTGTCAGTTAGACATAGACATCCCTGTGACATCCTTTTTATTGATATTTTATACAATTTTTCATTTAACATCATTAGTATTTTGTGTCATTATGTCATATATACATAAACTAATGTTGATGGAGAGAAAAACATATAATTGCTTCATATTCATACAAACACACGATCTGTTTTTCTTTAAAGAGTGCTTTACAGAACATCCTTTTCTTATTTGTTTACTCATAGAAAGGCAGACTATTGCAATAAAAAAATACTGGACATCACTGCTTGCCATCTGTTGAATCATGGGTAAAATCTCTTCACTTCTCCTAGGTTTTCTCACCTCATGGTTACTTATCTGGAAAATAGAGAAACTGATACTTGTACAACTAGACTCCCAGATTTGTTGTTAAGCAAGTACTTTGTAAATCATAAAGTGCTATAGTAATGTGACTCCATAGGATCACAATTATGGAGCTAGAAGAGACTACAAAGGCAATCTTATTTGATTCTTTCATTTTACAGTTGCAGTTACTGAAAACTAGAGAGTTACTTGCCCAAGGTTGCACAGCTAGTAAGAGACATAATTCAAATTTAGGTCTAGTGATGCCAAGTTCAGCTATGAAACTAAGTCATTTGATTTTTGATTCAATGTGGGAAGCAAAAATTCAATAAAGTAAACTGAGAGGGTCAGTCAGTTACCAAGGTCAGAGCTTAGATACTGACTTTACAGAAGATAGCAAGGCATGACTAGAATCCTTACACAGCATGTTTGATGCTGATTTTAAAATTTTTATTCATATTTTTCATAGTTATTTCATCTTTATTTCAGAATATATCCCTATTCCTCACTTAACCGGTGAGCCATCCCTTATAATAAAAAATATTAAAAAGAAAAAAGAAAGCAGTTCAGTCAAATTAATCAACTCATCACACAAGCCTGATGATACACGTCTTCTACACACATCATCTCCCACCTCTACACTGAAGGAAGGGAGGTTCAATTTCTTATCTTTTCTTTGGCAACAAACTTAATGATTGTATTTTTACTCATTTTCCCATTACTTGTTCATATATATTTAATCCAGTCCCACCCTCCTTTCAATATCCACTGAAATCTCCCATCTAGACCATTGTACTACTTCGCCCTAACCCACCTGGACCAGCAGGAAAGCTTACTGTGTGATCTTTCCCCTCTGATACAGTCTTTACCCTAATGACAGAACCTCTTGCTTATGTGCAGGTATGATCATATCATTCCTTTCTTGTCATAACCCTTATTGCCTGCTAAATAAGGTCCAAGCCGCTTTGCCTGCAACCAAGTCTTTTCTTACTCTGACTTTTCACTCCCTTACCAACCTTTCTTCCTACTACTCTTTTCCACATCTATAAAGCCTCCTCTGTTCTTCATCAGAAATTGCTTTTCTTTCCTTGGACCATGCAGAGTGCTTTATCTTCTTATATTATTTTGCTATTAAGTTGCTATGCAATTATTGTATACTTGTATATTCTGTAACACCTTTCTCCTAGATTGTGTCTGAATTCAATTAACATGCATTTATTACACGCTTACTATGTGCAAGACCTGGAGAATGAAATGGCAAGCTACTCTAATAGTTGCCAAGAAAACCCCAAAAGGGATCGGAGAGTGGGGCACATCTGAAACAACTAAGCTATAATCACATACACAGTAAAGGCTTAGTTTATGATTGTTGGATCAGAGAAGAAATAATGAATGGTCTAAACCATGAGGAAGCACTGCATATAAAAACAGTAATCATATTGAAATATCTCTCTCTTCTAATGGTGTCGATGGGGCCTAGAAAGTGCTTTAGAGCCATTGGGTTTCATTCTGTCTAAGGCTCCCCTTCAGGAAAAGCCTGAACCTCTCAGAAAGCTTGCTAATGATTAGGGCCCTTAAGTAAGAACTTATTTGGCAGATCCCAGGAGAGGTCAATTAATTATCCCTCAGGATCTCTAAGGTACTTTGTGGTTTCATTAGTCTAGGGCAGGCAGGGGTGAGAAACCTGAAGCTCAAGGCCACATGTAGCCTTCTAGGTCCTCAGCCTTTCCACTGAGTCCAAATTTTGCAAAACAATGTTTATTTTATTTTATGTTTATCTATTTTATTTTATCTATTTAAATTATATTTATTGTGTTTAATACATTTTATTTTATTTTATATCCCCTTTTATTAAGGGAATTTGTTCTATGAAGTTTGGGTTCAGTCAAAGGGCTGCACTTGAGGACCTACTGGACCACACATGTCCTTGAGACTGCAGGTTTCCCACACCTGGATTAGGGTATCTCATTTGTAAATACCTTGTTACCTTGTTATAAAGAGTATGAATACAGATTTCCTTTTTGAGAGTGAAGCCTTGGCAGGATATATTCCTTTCCCCATTGTGACTTCAATATATTTTGCAGGTTGGCATAAGACATTTAACAAGAATTTTGGGGGAGTTTTGTGGAAGCTATGGATGACATGCAAAGGACAGAAGATGACACAGAAAATGTTTAGAAACTCAGAGATGTATAAAATATATGTATAGTGTTGCATAACATCAGCATATTATATATCTTAATACCACAATAATTCAGATTTGTCTGGTAGAGATGCACCAAAAAGTTTTTCAGATTACAGGGGGCCATTTCCCTAACCCTTGGGATGTGGAAGGGATAGCTGTAGCTGAATCCTGATACTCCTTAATGATAGTTTAACTCAATTTCACAGGGAAATAAGACCCAATATTTGCAGAGCTGTGTGTTTGCCTTATTCCCTATAGTTGGTGCAGTGATTTGATCGAAGATGCTGTCCTTTCAACATCTTATTTTTCTCTTCTATAAGACTTAACAGTTCAGGAATTCTTTTTACATTTGACTGATTTTGGAAAAAAATTAATATTATCCTTGAGGGGGGATGGATCCTTCCTGATTATTGGTTGACTGATTAAGAATATGTGAATGAGAATGACCACTGACATTTATATAGCAGTTGTTCTAAAGGTTGACAAGATGATGTCCTCAGAGCCCTACTACAAGCCTGGGAAGTAGGTACCAAAGACACAGTTAGCCCCATTTTACAGAGAAGGAAGCTGAGACTCTGAAAGGTTATATGATATATCCATGATCACAGAGGATTTGAACCCATATTTCCTGACTCTAAATTCAGTTTTCTTTATTAAGGCTTCCTCATCTGTAAACCTTCCCATATTGCTTACCCCACATAAGAGCAAATAAATTCTGGTGTTTGCCTTTCATTTGCTAATAGGGAATAAAAGAAAGATTAAGAACAGAATTTCAAATTCCAATTCATAGAGATACTTTGTAATATACAAAATTAAAGCATTTGGATTCATTTCAATAAGATAATGTAATTTTTTGCCAAATATTCTCTGTCACCCTTGAAAAACTTCTCATGCCCCTTAGGGTACACACAGGAAACCTCTTTCCATTATGCTTTTCTGCCTCACAATCTATTGCTGTATTTCCATATTGTGTTTGTTTACAATAGTGTATAACTTTCAGGAGTATCCTCAGGGAAAATGAATGAAGCACAAGCCAGTGACTCATCACAGATGTTGGATCTCCAGTTGAGAACAAGAAAATGGGTCCCCTATGTTTTGGTCTTACGGCAGGGAGGTGGCCCAGTGGATAAAACATTGAACTTGGAATCAGGAAGACTCATCTTCCTCAGACACTTAGTAGCAAGACATCTATCTTGTTTACCTCCGTTTTCCCATCTGTAAAACGAGCTGAAGAAGGAAATGGCAAACCACTTCAGTATCTGTGCCAAGAGAACTCCAGAATGGGTCACAAAGGGGCAAACATGACTGAAAAGTCACACAACCCATCTACCAGCTCGCCAGCCTATACTGCTATCAGTCCCATCACAGACTAGCTTTCCCCCTACTTTTGTCCTTACCGTCCCTCACATTCTGGCTCTTGCTCCCCAATCTCTGACTCAGCTGAAAGATACAACACTAAGAGATTTGTTGTCCTCGATCTGAGGGTAAAAAAGTATAGTCCAAGTTTTATCATCAATCATAAAATTTTCTTAAGTCTAGACAATCAACACAACAGTAAATCAAGCCCTGATCTGTAGCAATTGCTGTTTTTTGAGGTGTACATGTTCACACTGAAAATGTAACAATTGTTTGTGTATGCCAGCTGGCTCCAGCATGCCCTTGAGCGTAGGGATCCAAGTCTAGGGGGAACATTGGCTGGAGGCATATGGGGGGTGTCCCTGTTAGAATCAGATTCCATTTCCTATACCTGCTATAGACTAGCATGTCTGAATCACAACTGTCTGAGCTTTGTTTTTTGTAATAGCAAAGATTCCCCGGGATTGGAGGTGGAACAGGTGGCTTGGGTGACAGGCGTAGGACTATGTGGGTCTGAATGTGTACCTAGGGAAACTATGCCAACAAGTACACCTTTTTACAAGGGAAAGTTTCTGCTTTCTGTGGGTTGTCACATCTTGATGAAATCTATGTTAAAAGTGGCCTCCTGGGATACCTTGGTTAAACTGGTACGCTAGTTTTTTCTGCTAAGGACCAATAAGGCCAAGTAAATCTACCGAAAAGGCTTGTAAATTGGAGATGGTGCCTCCTGCATGTTGTGAGCCTCTTATTACCCACCGAGCAAGCAATTGATAAAAATCTGTGATATTGATTTTTTGGTTGTTTTCATTTGACTCTGTGGCATGTTGCTGAAGGGTGATAGCAAAACACAGCCCACTCAGCAAATCCCCCTGGCAATAAAGAAATAAAGATGCAATTAAAAAAAAAAGAACAAGGGAAGATGAAGCGTCCATTTCATCAGGACATCTCACACCACCTGTGACTCTGACATGCCCCAGCCAGTAAAAAGGCAAAAAAAAAATACACAGGACTTCATCTAGAATCTGTTTATTGCTTCCAAATCACCCTGTGCAAAACTGTATCCTCAAAGTTATCATGGCAGACAGGTGTGGGAAATAAGAATATGTACCCCTGGCATCTAGAACTGCTTCTTAGTTCTCTCATATAGCAGAAGGGTTGGATTATGTTCCCTATTTACATGTGAAAGGTGAACACAGGCTATTAGGAGTGAGTTTTTCTTCAGATGCCTTTAATTATGAACCTAAGCTTTATGTTGGCAGCTCAGATCATTCCCCTGGTTCTTCAGAACTCCTCGTCCTGGCCTTCAAAGGCCTCCCTGACCTATATCCAAGGTACCATTTCAGGTTTATTTCACATTATTCCCTCTTTTAACTGCTCTAAGGCCCAGCCTAACTGGACTATGAGATCTTATGTATGGCAGCCTCTACTGGGTATCTTGGGTTCAATGCCTTTATTTTTCATCCTTGGATTTGGAATGTTTGGGAAGGAAATAAGCATTTGTTAAGTCTATACTGTGGGCCATGTGATCCTCAACAACAATCCTGGAGGGTAGGTATTAGTATAATTGACAGAACTTAGGCAGACAGACTAAGTGACTTGCCCAGGATCATTCAGCTAGTGAGTATCTGAGCCTGGATTTAAACTCAGGTCTTTGTCACATATATACACATATATGTGCATGTAAATATTTATATATAATATATGTCATATCTACAATAGTGTAACATTTTCAGGTTTTCAAAATGCTTTGTAAATAGCAATTCATTTGTTCTTCAGAACAACCTTGGGGGGTAAGTGCCATTATTATATTTATTTTAACAGATTAAGAAACAGAGGCAGATAGTGATTATGAGACTTGCCCAGGTTTGCACAACTAATAAATGTCTAGGTCAAGATTTGAACTCAGGTCTTTCTGATTCCAAATTCAGTGCTCCATCTACTGCCCCACTTAGTTCCTCTATATATCTGTATGTATAATATGTCTATATTACATACCACCTAGCTATCTCCTCTTGTTGTTCAATCCTTTCCAACTCTACCTAACCCCACAGATTTTTATCCATGGGATTTTCTTGGCAAAGACACTAGAGTAGTTCACCATGTCCTTCTCCATTGTGCTCCCATTTTACAGATGAGGAACTAAGGCAAATGGGACTTGCTCAGAGTTACACATCTAGCAAGTATCTGAAGCCAAATTTGAACTCGGATCTTTCTGTCTCCAAGTCTGGCACTCTATCCAATGTGCCATCTAGTTGCCCTACCTACCTATCTCTAGATATATGTAATCTGTGAATTCCTGCAGGGAGAGAGGTCTCAACTTCTGATAGCCTGTCTGGTACCCAGGATCACAAAGACCACAGGAGCTTTAGACCATGGTAATGGATACTGGAAATATATTTTGTTGTGATATTTACACTCTTTTTTTTCCTTTCCTTCCTGATCTCCAGGACCCGGTAGAATTTCTGAATCTAACTGTAGTCTCTGCAGCAGACAAAAGATCTGTGATGAGCTTATACAGGAGAAATAATATGAAGAAACGACTGTGGCATATGGCCATTTGGGGTCCTGAGCGTATGCCTCCTCTTTTGTCATTCAATCAAAGTCACTGGGGTTCACTCAAAAACAGGAGCTGTGAGCACAGGAAGGCATGAGGCCCAGGACTCTTGCTGGAGTGACATGTCATCTACCTTCTCCCCTTTCTCCTCTCTCAGTGACTTACAAGTCACCCCAGAGACTCACAAGTCAGAAGGGAAGGATTTGTTCCCTGTGGAAAATGGAAGAAATAAAAAGAGAAAAAGAAAGGCGGGGAGAAGTGAGGAGGACTCTGGAGGGTTTGCCCTTATCTTGCACTTGGAAGGTGACAGTGAATATTGGAGAACTCTAGAGACTCATCCTTGCCTTGCCTGAAAAATTGATGGATTAGGTGGTTCTCATCCTATGGAGCTCTGGAAAGTACCAGAAGGAATGTCATGAAATTAAATAGTAATGCAAAACTGATGCTACAGTAACTTGTACTATCTGCATGTGTGTGTGTGTGTGTGTGTGTGTGTGTGTGTGTGTGTGTGTGTGGTATACAGAGAAAAGGGTTCTGTTAGAAGAGTCTTCTTGGACTCTTAAATTTGCATTTATCTTTGGAACTCATCCCTGCTTATATTTAGGTCTCTGGTTCACTTCTTAATGGAAGCATTAGATGTTTGCCCACACCTAATGTGAGGTGCCACTGGCATATGGCATTTTGGCACAGATTACCAGGAAGGTACCCAGGGCTGAGAGCTTCAGGTAGGGAAAGCCAGGGAAGGTCCACAATCACAGTCTTTCCTTTATTCCTCTTTTCATCCTTGGCTACTGGGATTGTTTAGGAGTAAATTATAAATAGGTTAGCTAGGAGACAGTGGTTACAGTGGTGTGCCTGGAGTATGGAAAATGAGTCTTCCCAAGTTCAAATCTGGTCTCAGATATGTACTAGTGTACTATGTGTGACTCTGGTCAAGTCACTTAATACTGATTGCCATTTCTCTGTCCAGCTCATTTGACAGATGGTGAAAGTGAGGCAATGTACCCCCAGTATGTCTGCCAAGAAAAGCCCAAAAGTGGGCTTCTCTCTCTCTCTCTCTCTCTCTCTCTCTCTCTCTCTCTCTCTCTCTCTCTCTCTCTCTCTCTCTCTCTTTCTGTCTCTGTCTCTCTCTCTCAGGTTGTATTTAAAATTTTATTGCTATAAGGAACTCCCATCCAGGAAATTCCTTCTACCAATGCAGACTGACACCTGCTGTATAACTTCTAGCCTTACAAAAGTTACCTCACATATTTCTTATCCTCAAAATAGAGAATATATCAGCTCCTCTCAAACTCTGGTAACTGCATGTCTTTATTTCACCTATTGAATATCCAATCATAAGAGAATTTTAGTATAGATGCCATTTTACCTGAAACAGCCTACCATGTAATGGCTTTCTGAATTAAGCCGGGACCCCCACCAAATTAGCTCTGATTAATGACAGAAGAATTTTTACCCCTATTTACTTAAGTCCTGTTGTTATGTAGTCAGTTCCTGCTGTGTGTTTGCAAAATTATCAGCTTTAGTTCCAGTAATTGCTGTTCATTTTACTTGGTATAGATCTTCCCTTTCTTCTACTGGTCCTTTAGTGGGTAAATATTTACATTTCCCTTTGCCCTCTGTAAAAATTCCAATTGTATCCATCCCTTTTGTCCCATATAAGATTTTTGAAAATGCTACTCAAAGTTCATTGGTTTGTATGTATTATGAGATTGTGCTATAAGCATTTAATTACGTTAATATAAAATGTTTCTCTGTGTTGATAAGTATGATTGGCTGAAGTACCTATTAAAGAATCCCTGGAAATGTTCTTATCACCAATCCATGTTGATCCTTTTATTTACTTCAATTAACCTCTCTCTCTGTCTCTCCCTCCCTCCATCCCTCCCTCCCTCTCTGTCACTCCCTCTCCCTCTCCCTCTCCCCCTCCCTCCCTCTTTCCCTCCCTCTCTCTCTCTCCCTCTCTCTCTCTCTCTCTCTCTCCTTCTGTCAGATTGTATTTATAATTTTATTGCTATAAGGAACTCCCATCTAGGAAATTCCTTTTACCAATGCAGACTGATACCTGCTGTACAACTTCTAGCCTTACAAAATTGCCTAAGGCAAATACACTTGAGTGATACAGGAAGTGACAGGGGAAGACTTGGAACCCATGTCTCTACTTCTGAGACCAACTCTCTATCTATTATTATACCAGTCCAAATTTCTTTCAAATTAGTTTCATTGTTGTCCCAAATTATAACCTTGCATTCAACAGCCAATTAAAGTGAAGTAGAATCACTTCATAGACATTATTTATCATGTAATTATGCACATGGACAGTCAAGATAAGACCCCAGTAGTGATCCAATATATAAAGTTTTCTAGCTCAGTTTGGAAATATGTTATAGAGAAGGAAATAAAATACTTGTGTGAGAGAGAAACAGAGAGAGAGAGAGAGAGAGAGAGAGAGAGAGAGAGAGAGAGAGAGAAAGGGAGAGAGAGAGGGAGAGAGCAGGAAGACAGAAAAAGAGAAGGAAAAAAGAAAGGAAAGGGAGAGAGAAAGAAGGAAGGGAAGGGAGGAAGAAAGATATAAAGCTGTTTTTCTCCCAGTAGGAAGGAAAGACACAGTGAATTGTTAGGGACTAGTGATTTTCCTTAGAAAGAATTTTTACTAGCCATCACGGCTTTTCGATATCTTTGGGCTTTTTAGATATCCTTATGACAGTAATCATGCGGAAGTCTATCCCTCATATATGTTTGTATAAGCATTACCTTTTTACATATTTGCCCAGTTTCCTGCCCATGAACTCAATTAAAATAACAGAATATTAGAATTTATAGGAACTTGAGCTTTATTCTTTCAATTTTCTATCCAGTTCTGATATCCCTTGTGTAAGATTCACCACAGGTAGTGGGTTGTCCAGCTTTTGCTTAAACTTCTGTAGTGATGGGGAGTTCACTACCTAACATTACAACCTATTCTGTTTTTGTACAGCTCCATTGCTCAGACAATTCTTTTTATCTATAGGGGTTATTTGTACCTTTTCATTTGCCACAAGTTCTGGTTTGGGACTGTAGAAATGAAAGATAGTGAGATTTTATCAACATGGAATTATTCATCGTTTGTACATGAATTTGGAAGCAATGAAATGTTATATTGCTGAGTTTCTTTTAAACATTTATCAGGCTCTCTAAGGTAGTTGGAAATAATGGCATGTTCTGTAAGTCACCATTCCCTTCATGCTTCTAATGTTTAGGATATAAGAACAGATTTGTTTGTTAGAGCCAGAGGAAAAAATGGTGTAGATGACATGAAGTTGGCATGTCAGTATTCTAAACTCTTTCACGGAAGCAGAATTATAATTAACCGGTTATATGACTGTGGGAAAATCACAACTAATCCAGGTTCTAGTTTCATCATCTGTAAAATGGATATAACAATACCTGCATTAACTTGCAAACAGGATTATTGTTAAGAAAGTTCTTTGAAAACCTTAACATGTTATATGTGACCTTGGGAAAGTCACTTAACTTTTACATGATTCAGGCAATTATCTAAGACTATGAGTTACAATAGTTACCAATTTGTCTCTTCAGGGAAGTTTTGTTACTAGGAAGGGTTTCTTGCACAGAAGAAATCACAGGTCTGGAAGAAAAAAATATTTTCCAGAGATGCTAAATGGTCATACATCATGGAAAGACAAAAACTACAGACTACTGAAAGCATAATAGGACACCTAGATTTAAGTAGATGACCAAGTGAAACCAACAATTCCTGGCATATGAGATGGGACATAGAAGACAGATGTGACTGTACAAAGAGATGGGCTGGTCAGAAGGTGAGAATGAGAAGCAAGCGATAAAACCATCCAAATGCTGCATTAGAATCCACAAGACATTAACAGAACAAGAGGAGGATCTTCAGTGGATTGGGCATATTCTCTGGATGATTTGTGAAAGAATATATAAATAAGAATCATATGGGATGTAAAGATGTGGGGAAATTGTCCATCATCGGGAAAATCGTGGATCTATCCAATGGGTATTAAAATTTGGGGACATATTATTTAGGTTCATTAAAAAAAAAGTTACCTGGTTGTCAGTTTTCTTGACAACAAAATGTAATAATTACTTGTAGCTTAGACAAAATGAACCTATTTAAGAACAAAATAAAACATGATTGCTTTTGATTGTGTGTAGTCCCCCCAAAGTACTAATATGAAAAAGGATAGGAGGAAAAATTATCTCAAACTCAAACGGTTCCAATGACCAGATCTCCTCCCCTTCAATCCAGTGTATCCTATGAACCAAACTGGTTCAAACTGGGGTCAGCTTGGTCCTCCTTGTGTACAGGTATAGTCATGTTGTAATTGTTCATCCTTTGTTTTCAAAGAGGACTGACGATGTCATAGGGTGATGTCTTAACTCATATATGAATAGGTTTTAAGTGAGGCAAAGCTGCACGAAGTCATCGGTCTCACTCTCTCTTCTAATCTTCTAAGTCCAGTGACAAGACAAAAGTCAAGGCAACTGGTGATGGCCTGGTGGATTTTATGTCATTCCACCCCTCCAGAGCCTTCAGTGGTTTCCTTCTGCTTAGTGAATACATTGAAGACCTTAGCCTGGAATTCAAGGCACTTCACAATCTGGTTTTCCAGGCTTATCTCACACCATTCTTCCTCTCATACTCAATACTCCAGTCAAGTTGTTTTATTCACTCTGGATTGTTGACCCCTCAAAAGTTTCTTTCCTTTTAGAAAAGCAGATCTAAGAACCTGAACAGCAAGCCCTCCTGTGTATGTCAGAGTTCTTGCTGTTATGAACTATTGCTCATTGTCTTTTCTATGCATAGGATGCACCTATAATCAGTGAAGAGTGATGAAGTCATGAGCCCGGGGTTCTAATTTCCGATGTGCCTTATACCACTGAGTACAAATGACGGAATCTCTCGGGGCCTCAAATTCCTCATCCCTAAAATTAATGTTTTGGACTAGATAATCTCTGAGGTGCCTTTCAGCCTTAGATCCAAGATGCTCTATCTTTCCTCCTCCTACCACACAATGTCATTATCTTCCTAATTAGAAACACTTTCTTCTCCATCTTATATCATAGCACTTGTATTATATTTGAATACAGGTTGTATTTGTACGTACATCATTTCTCTTCCTACAAGATTCCTTCAAAGATAGGATATTTCATTTCTCCTTATGTCTCCCTCAATACATTGAACTTAGCAGGTAAATGATCAATGTTTGTTGAATGAATGTGCGTAATAATATCCCATATTCACATAGTTTTAAAATCTACAAAATGTTTTTCTCAAAATACATCCTCCCCCACCCCCGGCTGAGTAAGGTAATACGTTTTAGATGTAAAAGGGATCTGAGTGGGATCCTGGCCCAGAACAACGGGCTCTATTTCTGAGTGATTACTATCTAGTAGCATACGTTCATGACTATGGTAGTTTGCTGGTCAGATTCAGAAGAAGAAATAGAATATTGAGATGTGAGGAAACCAGGTTGAGAAAGGAGGTGATAGGTTAACATGTCTATGTCTATATGCATCAATACACCCTATCCTTTCCTTGCTGCTGTTCATCCTTTGTTCTCAAAGAGGACCAATGATATCTCTAGAGTGATGTCTTGACTTGCACATGTATTGGATTTAAATGAGACAGAGCTGTGCAAAGTCATCAGCCTCACTCTCTCCTCCAGTCATAGGAGTCCAATGGCAAGACAGAAGTCAAGACTGCTAATGATGGCCCAGGATGCAGTACCCATAAGGTGGTCTATGCAGCTGGGTACATACTTGGTCCTGCCCTATTAAGCAGAGCAATCAGAGTTTGTACCATGTGGCAGAGCCAATGTGGCCAATGGCTGACTTTCCTGTAGCTATATGAGTCAAGTGGGAATGCCCAGTGCCAATCCACTGCTGGTACCCTTCCTAGTTCTGACCCACTGATAGGAGGACTGACACCAACCCTGTGCTTACGGTGATAGGAGATGGGAGACTGGTATTAAGCAAGTGAACTTTCTGATTTCTTTCTCTCTTTATAGTCTGGGAGTCCCTGGGTATGGAGTGATATGGGAGGCTTCAACCTTGGGTATGGGGATTAAGATTTGCTGTAATTTATATTATAAAGCTGCTATTGTTGATATGACCATGTTGTTATTAATTAATCTGCTTTCTTTTTTATTTACAACATGATATCTAAATGAACAGTGATGGCTAAATAGATGGCTAAATGTGCATGTGTGTGTGTTTGAATATACGTGTGTCAGTATGTATATGTGTGTCTGTGTGTGTGTATGTGTGTGTGTGTGTGTGTGTGTGTGTGTGTGTGTGTGTGTGCACGCTTCTGTGTAGAAGGATTTCCAGTGAGGGCAAATGAATCACTACAAATAAGTAGAGCTTGAGAGTTGGAGACAAAGCAGTTCTCCACAATAGAAACGGCATGTAATCTTCTTTCAAGTATAGATAAAGAAACTGAGTCTTAGAAAAGTTAAAGGATTTACCTAAGGTCACGCAGCTAGGAATCGTCAGACCTTAGACTTGAACCCCTATCTCCAAGTCTTAGGATCATGGATTTAGAGCTAGGAGGGAATGTTAGAGGCCAGGAAGTACAACAGCCTCATTCTCAAGATAAAGAAACAGGCTTAGGGAGATGAAATGATTTACTTATGGTCTTTCCCTCAGGGATGTGATCTAGTACCACCAGAAGGCAGAAGCCTGGATTTTGAGAAGGGCACGGTTCTCATGGTCAAGAGACATGGGATTTTCATTCTGGGTCTGACTCCCACTTGTGTGACCTTGGGCAATATCTAGCATTTATATATTGCTTTAAGGTTTGCAAAGTTGTTTTTATTTATACAAACTCTAGGGAGGTGAATGCTATTACTATCTCCAGTTTACATTTGAGGTAACTGAGGAAGATAGAAATTAAAAAACTTGCTTAGAGTCTCCCAGTAGCAAGTGTCTGAGGCTTGATTTGAACTCAGGTCTTCCTGACCCCAACGTCCAGTACTTTAACCACTGTACCACATCTAGTGACTTGAAGCTACTTCCCATTTCTGTGCCCCAGTTTCTTCATCTCTGAGGTCCCTTATGTTTCTAAATCTATGATCCAGTCATCCTTTCGGCTCTACTATTCTATGATTATATCAGTAATATTCATTAGGAGATATTAATTTTTTAAGTAGCAGACTTTTTTACGCATATATTTCCCTGTATTTAAAAACATTTATTAAGTAATAAGAAAAAAAGGAATGAGTACCCGGGCTCTCTTTCAAATTGAGTTGTATTATCAGTTTATGAAATTCAGATTTACTGCTGACTTCCTAACTAAAGAATAACTGTTAGCCGACTATAACTTGGAGCATAAATCTGAGTTCTCAGCAAATCAGACATTATTACAGCAAAAAAATGACTTAATGACTTGTCTGTTAGAATAAATCATGGAGTTCACATAAAGCAAGATGACAAGAATTTATATCCACCAAACTGGAATAGCTTATGTCGTAGAAGTTGGGAACTGTTGGTATTTCTCTTAACAATGTACTGCTTATTCTATGGGCTTTCATAATTGTTTTAATTAAGACTAGAAACGTCTAGCTGACATGTGACTTTCTGCCAAATTCTCTTAGCCTAGCCAGAGGGAGAAAGATTAATGGACTCCAAGGAGTTTAAGAGGAAAGTGGGAGGCTATTTTATTCCAGCCCACTGCCTCATCCTTGGCCAGCACCAAGCTTGGAAACTCTCAACTGGCTCAAACACTTTCCTAAGATATTCTGAAGATGCCTGGGAAACTGTCAGAACAGGAAGCTCAATGGCAGGAGAAATATGCCTTGGAGATTGCTTGGGTGTGTGAATTTCTAGTCCCAATCCCTAGCTTGCCCTTGAATATGGATCCAAAGTCTCATTTACTTTCCAGCATCCTTCCCATCCTAGAAACTCTTAAACCTTCATTAGCAAACCTAGGAGATCTAATGAATGGAATTCCCTTTTGACTGAAGTTAATTTAAGCATCACTGGACACTTTGAACATGTCCAATTCTGTATCCTATCTTTTTTGTTCTCCACAATTTCTCAAAGGTTATCTGTAATATTTAGTAATTTTAAGGATCTGTCAGTTCTTTCAATTCCCTGTGTCATAACTTATATGGACCTAGTGACTTGAACTCATTGAGCAGAGATAGGAGTTCTATTTTACTTTGTAGCTTTGACCAGGGTCACACAGCTAATAAGGGTCTGAGGCCAGGTTTGAACTTAGATCTTCCTGACACCAGGCCTAGTGCTCTATCCACTGCACCACCTAGCTGTCCCTATGTCTTTTATGACACCAGAGCAATTTCCATTCTCCAAATTAACACCAATCAGAACCTATGTCCTCATGTCTTTAAAGAAGTTCAAGAAATCAGAGGCTACTAGTGAGTCCTCACAACCTTACAATAACAGCTATTTCTTGTCTCCTGGCCTTTTCTACTCCTGGCATCTGAATTGTTTATTAATTCTCAATCCTGAATCATCCCCACCATCCATTTCTTCCATTGTGGATACTTGCTTCCTGAGTGTCACCGGAGAAAGCAATGAACATGAGTTAGTTTTATTTACTATGAACTTAAAGCATTTAAATAGGCCCTTGCCATTTACAAACTTTCTATTTCTACCTTTTTAAGGACTCATCTTATTCTAATTTTTCTCTCCTCTAAGTTTTCCTAAGAAACCCCTGTATATCCCATTTAGCTTCTTACCCTTCACATGGAATCAGGGACTGTGATCAGGACACCATCATATCATGGAAACCAATGAAAGAGAGGATTTTTTTTAAAGGAGAAGATGGTCAACAGTGTTGAATGCTATATAGAGGTCCAGAAAAACAGATAATGAGAGATCATTGGATTTAATATTTAAAAAGTCATTGGCCATTTTGAAGAGCACAGTTTCAATGAGTATTGGTGTGAAAGTCAGATTATACAGGTAAAAGAAATGACAGTATAGTATAGAAGATGAAAAGCTAGCTTCAGAGTCAATAAGACCTGGGTTGAAGTCCTACATTTAAAATATACAAGCTGTGTGACGTTTGGCAAGTAACTTAACAACTCTTTCCCTAGGCAATTCTCTAAGAGTATAAATTACACAGCAAGGATCATGCAGCGGTTGAAGGAGTTTTCTTATTTAGAATTTCTTATCCTAATGAAGTCACAAGTTTAATCCAAAAAAGGTACAGCAAATCAATTCGTCTGCAAAAATCCTACTCCAATTCCTCATCAAGCCATTGGAGATATTGTGGCAAGGCAGAGAGCAGCGAACATCATAAAAATGAAACTGATTATTTTTCTATAGATAGAAAATACTTGTTCGTTGATGAGGGAGTCATTTCTAAATCAGTCTTCTGTGTGCTGTCAGATTATCAGCTGGTTAGAGCGTTGGTCAAAATCAACACATAATTGGTTGATTGACTGTTGTCCTTTGTTCTCAGAGAACCAAAACGACATCATTATGCTAGAGTCAAGTTTCAGTGTATCTGAATGACTGATCAGAATTCAGATCTGTGAATCTGAATGCTCTACCATAGGGCTGGCACAAATGGTCCACGTGAAGATTTCAAGTAAATTTACACATCTCATGTTGCCTTTGAGCTGTTTCAATTCTTATTAGAGCACAGCACCTTCTCTGACGTGAGCACAACATGCTGTGCAGTCCTGTGCCAGTGTCTCCCATTCGCACAATCAATTCCAAAGTTCTTAAGAGAGAACTTAAAAGTGACTTTGTATTGCTTCTTTTGACCACCATGTGAGTGCTTGCTCTGTGTGAATTCTCCATAAGATAGTATTTTTGGCAAATGGACATTTTGTATTTGAACAATATGAACAGTCCATCAGAGTTGTGCTCTCTAGAGTAGAGTTTGAACGCTTGTACGTTTAGTTCCAGAAAGGACTTTAGTGTCTGGTATGTTATCCTGCCAGGTGATCTTCAGAATCTTCCTAAGACAATTCAAATGGAAGGATTCAGTTTCCTGGCATGGTGATAGTATACTGTCTTGATTTCATAGGCATAAAACAAAGAAGTCAGCACAACAGCTCCGTAGATCTTCAGTTAACAGTCAGTCTAATACCTGTTTTCTCTCACACATTGAAGCCTCTCAAACACTGAGATAGCTCTGGCAATGCATGTGTAAACCTCATTATCAATGTATACATCCCTGGAAAGTATACTGCCCAGGTAAGTGAACTTTTCCATAGCATTTAAAACTTCTCCATTTGCCGTAATTGATGGTTCCATGTATGGGTGGTGTGGTGCTGCTTGATGGAGCACCTGTGTTTTCTTTGTGTTGTTAGGCAAAAATTAACACAAACAGCAGAGAATCATTCCCTACTTTGTTGCATCTCAGCTTCAGAGGTTGCATTGAGTGCACAATCATGTGCAAACAGAAAATCATTAACCAATACTCCTTCGACTTTGGATTCAACTTGTAACCTTTTCAAGTTGAAGAATTTACCATCAGTATGCCATGTTCATCCTCATGGAAGGCGTTTGATACCATAGCTGAAAACATAATGTTAAAAAAACATGGGAGCAAGTACACAGTCTTGTTTCACTCATGACTGGGAAAACATGAGAGCATCATCCATTATCCAGCCATCATGAAACTGACATACAATGCTGATGAACTTCTCCAGGCAGCCAAATTTTGACATAATTTTTCATAAGCCCTCATAACTGACAGTATAGTCAGTCAGTATGGCCTTGGTCAGATCTACAAATATTGTGTACAATAGGTTAAAATGGTAAAATGGTATGGGTGATATCTTTTGATTCATGAATAAATTGGATTTAAGTAAGACATAATTGCACAAGTCATCAGCCTCACTTTCTCCTCCAGAGTCACCAGAGTGCAGTGGCAAGACAGAGTCAAGACAACTGGTAATGGGTTTGAAATGCAATGGATGATCTTGGTGTCTTTGATGTCCACCCAAGGTCTAAGTGCTTCACACCATTGAAACAAATTATTCTCATCTACCTATTCCACCAGGGGAAGTCTTCACATGCTTGGGGTAGATACTCCCCTAACTCACCAGTGGGTTTGAGACCCCTTGCTTATCCTTAATCTAGTTTAGCCCATGTGCCAAAAATGGCTTACCAGGGTGTGGCTGCTGCACATGCTATATCTTCTTGGAGCCACAGGTTAGGTGGATCAAGTGAACACCAAAGATGGAAAGTAGCCCTGAAAAGGGCTCAGCAGTCCCAATGTCAGAGGTACTAGTCTTCCCTGAGCACACCCTATAACCCAACACAAAATTAGAAAAGAAGATAAGAGTGAATGGTATCTGCATGTAATTGCATCAACTTCAACTTTACTTTTTCTGAAGAGATATTGACACTAAAAAAAATGGATAAAGGTAAAGACATTAACTCTGACAATGATATGTTCTTGCAGAAATTTAGCTAATATAAAGTAGTTACTACATAAGAAACCAGCAAAAATTTTATATCCTTACCAAGTAGAGGGTCTTGGTAGTAGTAAAGGGTGACATCAGTTTACAATGCAAACATTAAAATGGTGCATTAGGACAACTATTATCCTTTTGTACAGTAAAAAAGTAATAAATGAGAAAAGAATTTATCATGAGAATCAACTGAGCCAAATAAGCCCAGGAGCATTCACAGATGAAGGTGGATAGAAGAGATCTGCAGCGTTTCTATGGTGATGTATTTGCATTATGGGTGGCAGTGGAACCACACTTTTGGACTTTATATCTGATGTACTGTATTAGGAAGTAAACTCTCAAGAACATGACGTTGAGAAGCGTAGCTGTATTCCATGAAATATATAGAGTGACATTATGAAATATGAAAACATTGATTGAAGGATAAAAGTTCCAGACAAATCAAAAAAAGAAAATTGCCAAAGTGAAGCAACACACACACACATACACACACACACACACACACACACACACACACACACAAGTAAAGTGAGAAGACATAAGTAACTATGACCCATGAGTCTCATCTCTAGAACATTTTTCTGAGAATTATGTGCAAGTATATGAAAAATTTGCTTGGGGAAAATATGAGAACAGAACAGGCAGGATGTTAAACCATTTTCTAATTCTTTGCTGCTACAGAGTCCTGCAGTAAATATTTCTGTACACATATGGGACTTTTCTCTCTTTAACCACCATTGACTTGGGGTATCTATCTGACAGGGGAATTGTTGGGTCAAAGTGTATGTACATATTAGTGACTCCACTGAAGGTCTGAGGTAAGAGGATGCTGGTGGTGAACAAAAGGAGATGTCTTTTGTAAATAGACTAATTTTACAAGAAGTTTGGTAGTGAAAGAAAGTAGTTGTCAGAGATGAGGGAAACTTTATTTTAAGGATATAGGAGGACTGAGCATACCTATAGTCACAGCATGTCTAGTTGAGAAGCAGAGATAGAAAATTCATAAGTGAATAGGCCTAATTGATGAATCAAGGTTCTGAAGGGAGCTGGAGTGGATAGGATTAAGAGCAGGGCTGGAGGGATTGGAAAGAGAAAGGAGCTTTCTTTCTCTGGTATGAGGGAGTAGTAAGAAAGAATGAATGAGGATGCTATTTTTGAGGTGGAGAGGAGGAAAGAGAAGTGAGTTCCTGATGACTGTCCTTAATCTTCTAAATAAAATAAAACCTCTGGTTACTTCTTGAAAGTGGGGCTAAATTCTCTGAGGAGATTAGAAAAAGTCTGAAATAACAGCAATTGTGAAAGAAGGAAGAACAACCTTGTGAGGTAGGTGCTGCTATTATCCATTACACAGCTAGTAAATGTCTCAGATCACATTTGAACTCAGATCTTCCAGACTCCAGGTCTAGAACTCTATCCATGATAACACCTAGCTGCACTGCTACCACCAACCCTCACAAAAAAAACCAAACAAAAAAACAGACTATATGAAAAAACTTATTAACATAAAAGAGAAAAATGAAGGATTAAGATAGTGGCACAGTGGATAGAGCTCTGTCTGGGTCTGAAGTCAAGAAGACTCGTCTTCCTGAATTCAAATCCAGTCTCAGACACTTACTGGTTGTGTGACCCTGGACAAGTCACTTAACCTTCTTTGCCTCAGTTTTCTCATCTGCAAAATGAGCTGGAGAGGAAATGATAAACCATTCCAGTATCTTTGCCAAGAAAACCCTAAAAGGGGTCACAAAAAGTTGGACACAACTGAAGAAAATGACTAAACAAGGTAAGAGTGCTATGACAACAGTTGATCATTGGTATATCCATCCCCAAGCACTCTATTCACTCTGCCTCCTAGTTGCCCCTCTGGCACAATAAATGCCCAGTCAAAATTGGGAAGTATTTCTAGTAGAACCCAGTGTAGCAGTAAGCACCCCAACATACACAGGTGGCCCTGCTATCACAGGTTCTTAGATCTGCATTCATAAAAGGAAAGCAACTTTCAAGGGGTTAACAATCACTTTAATTAATCACATATATCATTCCTTTAACCAAGTGCATATATTCAGTTAGTTCAGGGGAGTCCTGAATTTCAAAGAAATTGCAGAGAAATCAAAAGATCAACAGACATGGCTTCCTCTGCCTGAATTCAATAGACAATTGGACCCCAAGTACCTGACCATCATTACCAGAGAGGGAAGCACGACATCTGGGTTCTCAATGTTGGGGGGTGGGGCTCCTTAGCGGTTTCCCTAGAGTCCTCATCTGGCACTCAAACCTTATTACAAAAAGAAAGCCCCAAAGTAAAGCCTCAAGTCAGAGCATTTATACCTTTTTTAGAGCCCGAGACCCTTTGACCTAGTGTCTCAATAGAAAACAATTCCTCTAATCAAGCTTCCCACAATGGTCAGGCCCATTAACTGGGTGGGAAATATCTTTAATCACATTAAAATAATTATCAAAACAAATGCTTAGTTCCTAGTTAAAGAATCTCTTGTTTCTCTACTCCTTGTAAAGACTCCCGGATGGCCGAAGGAAAGATTCAATCAGAGGTAGTTGATTATACTAAAGCAAAAACCAGCAAAAGATACTATTTTGACTGCTATCACACCTAGCCTGCATAATTTTTTAATAACACTTTCTCTAGCCTGTGAAAAACAGTGGACAAGCTGGATAGTGACTCATGACTGGCCATTGTAGTCATGAGGGAAAGTTAAGAGAGGGAGGAAGTGTAGAGTGTTGGAAAGGCAGTGTTATAAAAGTTCATCATGGCACCTAGAGTGTGCATAGGCACAAATGAAGCCTGAAAAGTTATAGGTAAAAAGGAAGGAATAGAGAGCAGGGGTCCACAATGAGCGAACAGTTTAATAAGCATGAGAAAATGAGAAAGACAAAAGCTTAAGGAGTTTGAAGTTAGAGAACATGAAGACCGAGTTCAAGATCTTCAAAGTCTTTCAAGCAATAGGGGTGATGATGGGCATACTGGTGTATCGATGTCAGATGAAGGTCCCTGTGTCTGAGGAAGTTATGAAATTGTCAGGATAATGAGGCATATGGGTCCTCATCACGAATGGTGAAGGTGTGAATGAAGTGATTGGCGATAGAATAGGCAAGATCAGTAGAAGTATGCCTTGGAGAGAAGTGGACCATGGTGATGAAGATAAGGGGAAGGAGGTAGTCACTGCTAAGTCAAGTTGGGGAAATGGTCTAGAGCAATGTTTCTTAAATCATGGGTCATGATCCCATATGGGGTTGGAGAAAATTTGGCGACAGAAAACGGTTTCTGGCTGTGCAACAAATTAATTCGAAATCAGATATGTAATGAATCTGAAGATTTTCTGGCAATGTTTGCCCATGTTGCATCACATAACTTCACTGCAGCCTTGGTTCTGAATACAAAGCATGCACACTTTGCACTGCACATGCCCTCAGGCCATGCAATGCCAACTATGCTGATGAAACCTGAAAAGGGGTCAATGGAAAAAGTTTAAGAAGTTCTGGTCTAGAAGAGGCACTGAGTAACAACAAATAGACTGAGTCCTCCTTTCTTTGGAAATCAGGAGGAAATATAGCCTTGCATGGAAACAAGCTATTTGCCTTTGCTAATCCTAGGTTCCTGGTTCATTACATCCTGACCTTATCCTGCATTTTCTCTTTATCTCATGGGCCTATTGTCAGGGTTGTCTCCCTATTAAAACTTGCTCTAAAGGAAAGGAAACTATCATACTAAACTCATAACTTAAAGCACTACCTTTGTGAAGGAATTTGCATTTTATCAGAAATTGAAAGTTTAACTGAAAGGGAAAAGGCAGCAAGGGGATAGAGAGCTAGATCTGTAGTCAGGAAGACATGCATTAAGTCCCACTTTTGGCACATCTTGGCTGTGTGACCTTGGCATAGGCAAATCACTTAAGCTCTCAGTGCCCCCCTAGGCATTGAGGCAATGAGGTGCAGGTATGCATGGGTAGGGGCTGAAAATCAACAAAATGATAGGTTCTGTCTTAAAAAACAAACAAAATAAAACAAAAATAAAGGAAATATCTATTGTTGAATTTAGGCCTCAGTAAACAGATGAGAGAGTCAATTTAGTATGTGGACAGGGCATGGAAATTGGAATCAGGAACTGCATTCAAATCCTGCCTCTGTCTCCAGGGTGACCCTAGCAAATCATTCCATCTCTCTAGGCCTTAGTTCGGACATGCTGACTTCTAAGATTCCTTTCAGTTCCAAATCTAGGAGGCTAATTAGCTGATAAGAGATTTTGAAAGTATAAGATCCCAAGTTCCTTGAAATAACCACATAGACAGTTGTACACTCTGTCTACTCCTTAAGCCAAGTTGCTTTGGGGCATAAGCATTGAATAACGAGCCTGAGTCTGTTGGAGTGCATGCATAGAGTTATGAATGGAAAATACTCATAGCTTTGGGAAAGCTTTCCCTTTTTTCCACAGAACAACTAACCAAATGTTCAACGCGAACAATTTGTGTGAATTGTTTCGTTCAAAGTCAGCGCTTGGAGTTTATCATGGGTAGAAATATTTCTCCTTCATAATGAGCCGTTTTCTTGCGTTCTTCCCAGAGGAACAAACTTGTGGCCCCAAAGGCATCTGCTCCATCATGTTCACTCCAGCTGTCCTCCTCCTTCTCATATCCCTCCCCTATTCCTGGAGAAATTCTATTTAAGCTCCTTTTCAACTGCTCCTTTATTTTAAGGGGGAAAAAAGCCTTGCAAAAGCCCTACAAACCTGATCAGAAGGGAGTGATTTATTACATTGCATGTTATCCCTTGAAAACATTATAAAAGTTCTTGCAAGAGCTTGGCAGTCACGTCCTGAAAGCTGCTCCATAGCTGAGACAACATATGTACTGGGTGATATGGCAGCTGCCATGCTAAGTAGGCTTTTAATTGAATACTTGAGGAAGTAAACATGTAAAACCTGTGTAACTGGAGGTCAGCTCAGTTATTACTCCCCCAGGGCTATCTCAGGTTTTCCTTTGCTGCTAAAAAAATAATAAATTTTTAAAAATCTTCCAAAGGGTGTTGGGGGTTGGAAATTGAGCAAGATGGAAGAGGGTCTTTTGGACATATTGTTACTGAGAGAAGGCTATTGCTATATGAGTGTCGGTAGCAGTGAGAACGAATTTTGAGGAAGCAGAAGGGTGGGGTCAGCCTCACATAGAAGGAAAAAAAAAATTGGAGTCCCTGAAGAAAGGAGAATATAACTTTTTGTCAAGCTCATATTCCTGCTGCTATTTCAGCATTTAATTTCTGCAATCTGACCCTTCCATGCTGCCTATAAACATGATCATATATCTCCAATTCTCAAAATAACAAAAAAAAAAGAAAACCAAAAACTTTCATTTTAAGTTATTGTCCTATAAATCTTCTCCCTTCCATAAAAAGGGAAACTTTTGCCTTCAGATTTTCACTTCCCACTCATTTCTCAACCTCTTACAATCTGGCTTATGACTCCACCACCTAATTGAAACTCTCTCCCCAAGGTTGACAATGATCTGTGAAATTCAATGGCCTTTTCTCAGTCCTCACCGTTTTTGATCTCTCTGCTGTTGTTACTACCTCTAATTCTGATTCTTGGAGATGTTTTCTTCCCTTGACTTCTCAGACTTTGCTCCCTCCTAGCTATTTGATTGTTCCTTCTTGGCCTCCTTTTCTGGATCTTCTCATCCTGTTAGCATGACTGTCCCCAGTGACTGTCCTGCACCATCTTCCTTGATTTCTCTTTGTCCTTCCCCTTAGTGATCATATTAGCTCACATGATGTTTTTTTTTAATCTTTTAGCAAATGACTTGAAAATCTACAAATCTAGCTCTATTCTCTCTCCTTTATTCTCATCTCACATGGTCATAGTCAGCATTTCAAACTCAGTTTAGCTGACTTCAATCAGCTAAAGAAGAACATCCGCTTAAACTGTGATTCTTCAAGGCTTTTTTATTTATGTAGAGGGTACCACTAACCTGTGACTTAAACAAATTCATAGCTTTATCACCACTCTTGTCTGTTTCCCCTCCACTCAACTGACAGATCATGTCAATTGCATTTTGATTTCTCCCACATTATCTCTTTACCATCCACATTGATGTAAGTTTTTAGTTCAGGGCATCATTTCTTCTGGCGTAGATCATCATGATAGTTTCTCAAATGATTACCTGCTTCTATATTCTTTCCTGTCCAATCTACGTTCAATGTTAAGACTTTAAAGATCTGTGATTTTATTAAGCAATACCTTCAGTAGCACAGACTTTAACCTATCCTGATTTACCTTGAGTTGCTCTTGTCAGCATCCTCTTAAAATTTTCACAAATGGCCCACCGAACAACCTGGGGGCCTTCACCTAGGTCCCTTGTTTTTTCTTTAGGAAAAGAATCATGATAAAAATATTTACACAGAGCAAGTTATATCTATGTACATATACATATATTTTTTCCTAAGGAAAAGAGATTTATTGTGCTTTTTGAATTTAAAAAAAGTTAGAATCATAGATCTTGAGTGGAAAGAACCTCATAGACCATCCAATCTAACCTCATCATTTTATATATGAGTAAAATGTGGCCAAAAGAGGTTAAATAACTCACCCAAGTCACATAGTTTATACAGAACAGGTTGTCTGATCCTAAAGCTTGGGTCTTTCCATTGTATGACTCCACCTGTCATATCTTCTAACATCACTGACTAAAACCTTACTCTTGATTCTAGCTAAGGTCTTTCCTAGAGCTCAGTTTGTCTGAGGCAATGCCCCAGTAGAATGGAAGGGATTTGAAGACGGTAGCTGTTGGCCTTTATCTTTATATAGTCAGCTTCTAGACTAATATCTTAGATATAGTAGGTATTTAATAAATGTTTGATGCTTTGGATTTAATTAACCCTGTGCTACAGCTCTCTGCTTATCCCCTTCTCTCTGTATTCTTAATGCTGCTACTGATGCTACTTTTTTAAAATTCACTTCAGACTCCTAGGATCAGCAAGTCATACACTAGTTATTGACTTTATTTTATCTCAAAATGTTTCTGTCTCTAAACTTCTTGGCAATAATAACTAACACCTTTTTAGTACATAAGCCCTGGAAGCAGGTAGTATTGTAATTCTCATTTGACAGATGAAGAAACTAAGGGAGACCGAGTCAAATGATTGACCAAAGGTCACATATCTACTAAGTGTCTGGAGCTGGATTTGAACTTAGACCTCCCTAATTCCAGGTCTCACTCTCTGCTGACTATGTCAACTTTAGATCTCTAGAAGGGCAAGATTCAAACTCCATGATAGAACCAAGCCAACCTCAGTCTCTGGCAGGTCCTGCAGGGAGAAGAGGGAGAGTGTAGAACTACTGTAAATGCTGTATTGCTTTTAAAAACTAGCAGAACCATTTTCAGAACTTCATATCGCTATCAGGAGGACAGATAGGAGAATAAAGCAACCAGAGTTATGAATGTGACATTTCAGAGCCAGCGCTAATGATGTCCCTGCTGAAATCTCCATAAATAATTGGAAGAGGGAGAGACAGTGAATATCAAACTGATGACTGTAATTACAAAGAACACCTGTATTGAACAGAAATATATAGTTTGTGCATTGCTACAAAGGACCTTTTCACTCCCGTGGCCTTTTCTTCTAGGCATGCTATGGTAATCTGTACATCTTTTCTGCCTTCCCGTCACTGAAATGCCAGTGTTATATTGGGGGGCCTCAGCTGAAACCAGGATATTCTGAAACTTCCAGAAATGGGGGGGGGGTGTAATTCAACCCCACTCAGCACACTGGAAGTAAATGGCTGAAAAAATAAAAAATATGTCATGATATTAGAAACCTGGAGAAAAATGTACTTGAGCAATTTTCTAAGTGAATAAGAGGTATGATTCTATTTGTTTTTCCATGAGCATAAATCATTTATACATTTTAGAGCTGTCTCTGAGCTGTGAGAAATCAGTCACCACTCTGGAGCCTGAGTTTTGATATCTCAGAGACAGAAGAAACCTTTTGTATGTACAAATTTAACCTAAAAATATCCCTGACATATGATGGTATAATACTTAGGACTATGTCTTTGAAAGGATATAATATTATATATGTACATAATAATGTATACATATGTATATACACATATATGATCAACTGATAAAAAAAGAGGTGTGTGTGTGTGTGTGTGTGTGTGTGTGCGCACATACTGCTGATGTGAAGAAAGATACCATGATATAGATCATAGGTACCGGTATTTGAAAACCTAGGTTTGTCATATCTCTGATATTTCATATTTTTTGTGATCCTGGACAAGTCACTTAATCTTGCTAAACCTTGATTATCTTACCTGTAAAATGAAGATAATGATATTTTCACTTGTTTAGGCTAGTATACTTTGCAAATCCTAAAGTGCTATAGAAATGTGATCTTCTATTACTTGAGTTTTTAAAATCCACCAGGTCGATAGGCTTTTCATCACCAATCCTTTCTCTGACCTGAGGACTTTCACCTTAGTCCTTGAACACCCCTAGAGATTTTGTCCACTCCCTCAATTCTATCTCAAGGTAACATCAAACCATGATTGTCATTGCTTACCACGAACACCGAGCTCTAGGCTTGAGATCATTCCTTCTAGGAGAGGGGTAAGGAATAGACTGCAGTATAGATGGACAGTATGGACAAGATTTACTCCCAAAAGAATTATGGTCATTGGTTAGCTAGAGTTTTTCTCTTGTTGCCCCAAAGAGAAAGGAGCAAGGGAAGAAGGATGGAACCAAACAGGTAGCATCAAAGCTAACTCACCAAGGGGCTGTTGAAGACTTAATTTGGAGGTGAGAGCATGCTGAAGAAGACTCAGCCTCTAAAAATCAAGGGGTGATAAAAGCATTGGGATTAGGCAGTTCTTTGCGATAGTAAGAGAGAAGGGGTGAATTTCCAAGACTATCCTCTATTTATAATAAATAAGGAAAATCTCTCCTCCTTGGTTCTCCTGAAACCAAGGATGTTATTCTCTCTGGCAAAAATCCATTTTCCAAGCTGAGTAGGCGGTCCCTTGTTCTGAGTAGTATAGTTGGAGTGGGAATTCTGTGAGATACCAAAAAAAAAAACCAGAGTGGAAGAGGGGGAAACAAGAAGTCAAGAACAGTCTAAACATGCCACCTGCCCCCTCAGTCCATCTCCATTTCAGGGGATTATGTTTAACAGGGATCTGCCAAACCTGGGTTAATTAGGGACGGATCTGGGAGGTGTCACATTCTCATGACTTAAGCAGATGGCCTCTTGAACAGACTGCCAGTTGCACTGAATAGTCTTTCCCTACTGTGAAGTATCACAGAACTTTTCTCTTGGAGAATAAGAGAAAAAAAAACAAAATCCAAACAAACAAAAAATCAAGCTTCACTAAAGACTTGGAAAGTCATCCAAAGGGAAAACAAATCCCTGTCTCATCCTGCTACTGTCTCCTAGCTTAAAAGGGTAAAAACTACTACCAAAGTGTAAAAAAGAGAAATGAGGCATTTATGTAGTCTGATACTAAACAAGGTTCAATTTTAAATTTTCCAGAGAAATAAAACACTGAATTAAGTATGCCTATCATTAGCACAGGCACCTATGTTTGCATGCTTATGAGCATATGCACACTGTAATTGACCTTGGAAGTTTATTTTCCAGAATATCTGAGCATAGAATAGATAAAATTCATAACAGACTAAAAGAATGAAAGGAGATCTCTTTCTTTCAAGGAAATCCATAAAACTAAGAACATTTATTTGAAAATAAAGGAAATTTCATGGCACTTCAAAAATCAACGCCAGTCACATACTTCTGGGAGCCAAGATGGTGGAATAAGTAAATCACTGCAACTCTCCCATACTCACCTCCAAACAGTCATAAAATAGAGCCCCAGAACAGAAGAACCAGTAAAAAGATGAGGTGGACAATCTTTGAGCCCAAAACCTTGGAGGATCAGTAAGAAAGGTCCTTCTCACTTGGATAAAAAGGAAGTACATCCCAGTATGGCTTGCAAGAAGCAAGTCCCTCCTTAGCCAATCAGTGGGAGACTCTGAGCCCCAGTTTAGTGGAGCAGGCAAACACCAGCACCAGGACCCTCCAGGTGCTTTAAGCATAGCTAGGAGAACTGGAAGACCTCAGTTCTGAGAACTAGCATGTGCTTCAGTGTAGCCCTGGGGAAATAATAGATGTCTACCCTATGGATGTGTAAGTAAACAAGCAGCTGCCAGGCATTACCAGCCCTGCCACACTTTGGTGTAGCCCTTTTGGGCAAACAGGCAGCCTCCAGATGCCTGATCACCACATGCTTCAGTGTAGCCATGGGAAATGCCAAAACATCCCACTGGACCTCAGAACATGCCAGGCACCACCACCCATTTCAACCCCAGGGAAGCTGCCAGACTCTTATCATCTCCAGCAGTGCTAAACAACCCCCACGTCCTTAGTGCAGCACCAGAAATAAGGGTCCCCCATGGGTCTCAGGGCAACATCAGTGTAGCACAAGGTAAACAGCAAGGGCTTGCTGCCACTATCAAAGAAGCTGGAGACAGTACCTCTGCTACCCAAGGAGCACAGCTCAAATTTAAAAGAAAGGAAGAAGAAAGGATAAAGGATAAGCAGAAAACAACAAAAAAGGATTTAACCACAGGAAAATATTACAGTGACAGGGAAGATCAAGACACAAATTCAGAAGAGAGCAACAATGTTAGAACATTTATGGGTAAAACTTCAAAGAAAAATGGGAAGGAGTCTCAAACCCAGAAAGATCTCACAGAAAAGTTCAAAAAAGAGCTTAAATCATATAAGAAAGATAGAAGAAAAATTGGGAAAAGAAATGTGATGCAAGAGAATTATGAAAAAAGAGTTAATAGCCTGGAAAATTGCTTAAAAAGTAGAATTGGCCAAATGGAAAAAGAGATAAAAAAAATCCACTGGAAAAAAACAACTTCATAATGAGTACAATTGGTCATATGGAAAAGAAAGTACAAAGGCTAATTGAGGAAAACAATTCCTTAAAATTTAGAATTTGGCAAATGAAAGCTCGTGACTCTACGAGACATCATAAAGCAATCAGACAAATTCAAAAGAAAGAATAAAAGAAAGAAAATGTAAAACACCTCATAGGAAAAACAACTGACCTGGAAAATACATCCAGGAGAGACAATATCAGAATCATTATACTGTCTGAAAACTACAATCAAAAGGAGGATCTAAAAAGTATCTTCCAAGTAATTATCAAGGAAAACTGCCCTGATGTCCTGGAACCAGAGTGCAAAATAGGCAATGAAAGAATCCACTGATCACCTCAGGAAAGAGATCCTAAAATAAATGTCCCAAAGAACATTATAGACAAATTACAGGACTATCAGGTCAAGGAAAAATTGCTACAGGTGGCCAGAAAGCAACAATTCAGATACCAGGGAGAAACAATCAGGATTATAACAGGACTTAACAGCTGTAACATTAAAAGATAAGAAGTCATGGAACATTTCTTCCATTTTTTCATTCTTCTGAATTTGTCTGAACTTTTGCCTCAGTGTATTACACTTATTTTTACTGGGTAAGAGAAAGCAAAGGAGCTAGGACTACAACGAAGATATAAAGGGAAAAGAAAACAAGGAATTCGGCAGAGCTAAACTGTTTACGTCCCTACATGGGAAGATGACATTTGTAATTTTTAAGAATTGTATCACTAACAATACAGATAGAAGGAATATATATATATATATATATATATATATATATATATATATATATATATATATATATATGTAGATAGATAGACAATTGGGGTATAAGGTGAATTTGAGGGAATGACAAAAAAATTATTAATGGAAGTGAACGAAGAGTGCACAGGGTACGGAAGCAAGGGAGAGGTAGAATGGGGCAAATTATCTCCTATGAAGAGGCAAGAGAGACCTATCAGAACAGATGGGAAACTGGGAGGGTGAGTGATGGGTATTGCTTGAACTCTTATTCTCAGTAGTATTGACCCAAAGAAGGAATAATATATGCAGAATAATATACAAAATCAGCTGAATATAGAAATCTATCTTACATGATAAGAAAATAGGAAGGGAGAAGATTAAACCAAGGGTAAAGGGGTGGATAGGGGACTAACATAAAGGAGGGCAGATCAGAGGACTTGATAGACAGAAGCAAAACACTGGTAAGATGGGAAAAGGCGAAAGAAGAGAGAGGACAAAAGAGAGAGGAAGAATAGGATGGAGAGAAATACACAGGTAGAAATCATAACTGTGAATGTAAATGGTATGAACTCTCCCACAAAACAGATGCAGACACCAGAGGAGATAAAAAAACTAGAATTCTACAATACGTTGCTTACAAGCAACACACTTGAAACAGAGACACACAGAGTAAAGGTAAGGGGCTTGAGTAGACTATTATGCTTCAGCTGAAATAAAAAAAAAATCAGAGGTAGCAATCCTCATCTTAGACAAAGTAAAAGGAAAAATAGACCTAATTGAAAGAGACAGAGAAGGAAACTACATCTTGCTAAAAGGTACCATAGACAATGAAGCAATCAAATTAGAAGAGCAAGTATTAGCCTACCTGTAAGATCTATTGGGAGGGGAAGAAGTCATGACTAAATGAGATAGAGAGCATTATGAAATGGATAATTTTGATCATATTAAATTGAAAAGCTTTTGTACAAACAATACCAATGCAACCAAGATTGGAAGGAAAAACTGAAAGCCAGGAAGCAATCTTTACAGCAGGTGTCTCTGATAAAGGTCTCATTTCTCAAGTGTATGGAGAGTTTAGTTAAATTTGCAAGAATACAAGCCATTCCCCAATTGATAGTCAAAGGATTTAAACAGATGGTTTTCAGATGAAGAAAGCAAAGATATCTATAGGCATATGAAGAAGTACTTTCAATCACTTTTGATTAGAGAAATGCAAAACAAAATAGCTCTGAAATACTACCACACATCAATCAGATTGATTAATAAGACAAAAAAAGGAAAATTCTAAATGTTAGACAGGAGGTTGGAAAGTTGAGACACTAATGCATTGTTGGTGAAGTTGTGAACTGATCCAACCATTCTTGAGAGCAATTTGGAACCATGCCCAAAGGGTAACCAAACTTTGCATACCCTTTGATCCAGCAATACCACTACTCAGTTTGTATTCAAAAGAACCCATAACAACAGGAAAGGGACCTACATGTGCAGGGATATTTATAGAAGCCCTTTTAGTGGTGGTAAAATATTGGAAATTGAGGGGATACCCATCCATTGGGCAATTGCTGAACAAGCTGTGGTATGTGAATGCAACGGAATACTATTATACAATAAGAAATTATGGTAGATTTTAGAAAAATCTGGAAAGATTTACACAAACTGATACAGAGTGAGGTGATCACAGCCAGGAGGACATTGTACATAGTATCAGCAATATCTTATGATCAACTATGAATGAATGACTCAGCTCTTCTCAGCAACAGGATGATCCAAGGCAAGTACAAAGGACTCATGAAAGAAAATGCTCTCTATATCCAGATAAAGAACTGATGCATTCAGAATGCAGATAGAAGCATATTTTTTTCACTTCATTCTTTCTCATGATTTTATTTCCTTTTGATCTGTTTCTTCTTCCACAACTGTGACGAATATGGAAATATGTTTTACATGATGGCACATGTATAAACTATATCAAATTGCCTACCATTTTTAGAAGAGGGGAGGAGAGGGAGGGAGGGAGAAAAAACTGGAACTCAAAATCTTGTACAAATGAATGTTAAAATTTTTTCTTGATATGTAATTGGGGAAAAGAATAAAATACTACTTAAATTTTTACAATTACAAAAAAAATCAAAGCCAACCCCAGGGATGCCATTGTCTCTTCTAAGATCTAAGTTAGCTACATTAGATGATAGTGTCAGGGCTCTGGTGTCCCACAAGGTAAGACAGTGAGTTATTTATGATTTCTATACCCTAGCACTCCTTATAGACATAGAATTGATCATATGACTCAGCAATTGATTTCTACTATGGTATAGCATCATGTGTTTTTGTCTACTCTTTCTGTGGTTTGCCTCCTGTTATACTCAGATCTATCATTCCTTTTCTCCCAACCCTGCCAACACTTTATCTGTCCCACAGTGATATTGGTTTTCTATTTAGCGTTACACTTTTATCAACCTGACTTGTGTTTGGTTCCCATTACTGCCTGCTGCTTCCTTGATTTTTAACTTTCCAATTATAACTCTACTCCTCACTTTATTTGATATCTCATATAGGAATATTAATAGCTCACAATAATTTTCACTGTGTTTTGACTGGTTACTGTTGTTGGAATTAGCCTCTCACCAATGATGACATAGCTTCTATAATTTTCTGAGTGCCTTGAATGAATGCATTAAGGCATTCATTATTGCATTGCAAGTACCACCGGGCCATGTTTTAGCTTCTCCTCCTGGACTTTTTTTTTTAAAGATCAGAAAATGTAATTCCAGGCACAGGAAGTATAATTTATTTGGGAGACTCAGTTACTCTGATATCATATGGAGTAGGGGGACCTACACCATGCTCTCTCTAAGTCCCAACACTCACAAACCACTGGCACAGGACCATCCAACATGGTATGCTCACATCAAAGAAAGTGCTGTACTTTATGAGGAAAGCAGAATTTCAATAGCTCAAAAAACACATGAGATGTGCAAATTTTGTTATGTCTATTCCAAATGTTCAAAGGGGCTATTTGTGTCCAACCTGTGATAGAGCCTTTAGAACTTATATTGGTCTGATCAACCACAGCTGGGCACAGTGTACCTTGAGAATGAAGGACAAGAAACCAACCTGATCAGCTCTCCAGATAAATTTTCTGAGAGGATCAAGGAACTTTGTTTCCATTTCAAGCTCTAGAGTGTGGAGCCATTTGGGGCTATATGAAAATCTCCTGGAAGAATTCTATTGGTCAAGTGGAAGCTGCCATCCATCAGGGGCAAGAATTGGACTATGAAGGCTTGTTCCAGATACTCAACAGGAGCCAGGCTTGGAAGGAGCCAATCTTGGCTATGCAGTTCCTGGAGGGAAGGTCGCTCACTTTAGATTTCATCAGGAAAGCTTACATAGTTATACCTTCCACCCCACCCCCATAAGATATTTGTAAAGCTCTTAGCACAGTTCCTGGTATAGAATACATACTTAATAAATACTTGTTCGTTTTCCCCACCTCTGTTCTAGCATGTAGTCAATCTTCTTTGGGATTGCTAATGACTAACTACTCACTTCTACTTTGTGTGCATTTTATAGTTCAAAAGTATTGGGAGAATTGTCTCTGACTTGCAGAAGGTGCTTTATAAACATTTGTTGAATTAGATGACAATAAAGTTTTTTTTAAAAAAATGCTTTTCTTACAATGGCTTTGTTGGGAAAGATAAAAAATGTAATATTATTCCCATTTCACTAATGAATCATGCAAACAAGGAGGACAAAAGAACCTAGCCTACTCCAGTGGGTAGACATTTCATTTCCTTGACAACAGGAAGAAAATGGCAACTAAGGACAACACTGCTATAAAACCAAACTTAATATGCAAGATATTACAAAGGAGGAGAATGGGAAATTATGAACAATATCATTCACAAAATAGAGGAAAAAATTTGTAAAAAAAAAACAAGTCTACAGAGAGTTTGGCATGAGATCTAACTAAGCCAGCTAATCCCAAGAGAAGATGAAACAAAAAAGAACTAAACAAAAGGACACAAAATACATAGATCTGCTGGTAATCCTAGGATGGTTTATTTTCAACTACAGTGGCAGGGGAACCATCAGATTTAGAATTTTCCTTCTGAGAACATGATGCTTTAGGTGGGGAGGAAATTAAAGTCATTAAGAAGATAAAGAACAGCTAGACCCTACCATGGAGTAGAAGTCCATGCAAGACACAACAGTCAGACATCAATTTTCAAGGTATCTTAAAGAGAAGTAGATTCTAAAAGAATGAACACACAACAAAAGCCTGAGAAAGTATCAGTCACTAATGATCCCTACGACTTCTTTTTCATCTGTATAAGATTATATGAGAATACTTTGTGTACGAATTGAATTCTTGTTGATATGCTTGATCAAATCATGGGAAGAGAACAGAGAGACTTTTGTAGATTTTTTTTTAATAACAGGCCATTTTTGTATAGTCATGAAACTGACTAAGAGTAGTAGAGAGTATAAGATGCTACTTTATTTATTATTATTAATTATTGATTTTTTTAAAAGTCTGACTTGGTAGAATGATATACAGCCCTGAGAGCTCTTTTCAAACAAGGTCTATTTTTTTTAATATAATATATACATTCAGATAACAATAGCATGACAAATGTGACTATGGAAATAACTTAAATGATCCTGGTTTGTATTTTCATCATGTAATGATAATGAAACAAGAAACAGACAGAGATAGAGACAGAGAAACACAGAGAGACAAAAACAAATTTATGGAGACTTAAGGTATGATTTCTTTTGTAGAGATCATACAAACCAATTCTCTGTTTAGAGTGAGGTATTAGAAATTCTCCTTTTCATATATGATGACAAATGGAAATGGCAATTTCATAAAACCCCTGAACAATGAAAAATTTTACCAGTGAAATCAATAGCAATGAAAAAGAAGTTGATCTAACCATTCACAATGGAAAAAAACAAAGTAAATGAAAATGATAGATAGCCCAAATTGTAGCAATCATTCCAATAAGAAGTCTGTCAAGTGAAAATTCTGTTTTATTTAAAAAAAATACCACAACACTTTTCTTTTGCATCACAGTTATTTCTATCTATGCCTCTGATACAAAAACTGAATTCTCTTCTGTAACCGTTGAGCAAAAACAAAACAAAAACAAAATCAAGCAGTACTGTGACCACATCTGATGATATCTGCAATATTCTGCCCTAGAAGTCCCTAACCCCTCTCCTAAGAAGCGGTAGTTATGTTTCATCATATTTTCTTGAAGATCATTTTTGCTTTTTTCATTGGATCAGAGTTAGACTTTGGGGAGTGTTATATTCTTGTTACATTAGGTTATCATATTCATTTACATTCCTTCCTTCCTTTTCCTGCTCAGAAATTGATTTAACTCTTTTTAAAAAAAATGTCATCATAGAAGAGATTTTGGGGAAGCTGAAGCAAAGTTGCTGAACTCTCATTCTCCCAGCTTGACTCTAACCCCAGGACCAAATAGTCTTGTTAATTACCATTTATAACAGTTAGAGGCCTCATGTCCCCTTCACGCTTCTTTTTAATAAAATATTTCATTTGGAATTCTAGACTTTTGAGCTCTAAGTGAATTTTGTTATTATTTTGTCTAGTTCTATAAATTATACCCTTAGTAGTTTGAATGGCTTAACATCTCCAAACTGATTTAGGTAGTATTGTCATTTTTATTATATTGGCATGGCCCAACCATGAGCACAGACATTCTGCCTCTTGAAGTATTTAGTTCTTTAATTTCTGCACAATGATTTGTAGTAAAGCAGTAATGTGAACATTGTGGTAGGCTAACTCCCAGATGTTTTATGAGGTTGGAGATATGGTGAAGGAAATTTCTCTTATTTCCTCTTGGCTTTTGTTAGTACTGTAATGTGTATGTTTTGGAGAAGGCCGTAAAACTGGACAGTAAACTGGGCATGGAATTAAATAAGGAGAGATGAAGCTAGATCACATTTGGGAAATCAAACAGTGCTTTCTATAATCTCAGATAACTCATTGTGGCAAAGGGCCATCTCTTGAACATCAATATTCTTCTAGTATTATTTTTTGCTTCAACTCATGGATTTCCATGACCTCAGAAGAAATTAAAAAAAAAAAAACAACCTAAAGGGAACTGGGGAGATGCCTAGTGGAGATAAGTGTGGCTATTTAAAAGTTCAGGAGACAGTTTCTGGGTAATTAATAATTTTATTAATTATGGCTAGTGAATAATAAAGGGAGGGTTTACTAGCTTTCTCTAGTAAACCAAAGACAAATCATAGAGGCCAATCAATATTTATATGCCTTTGAAAGAGTGGGTGTTCCTGAAAGATGGAAATCAACTCTGTTTGGCTAATAATAAATGAGAGAATTAATATTATAATGAGAGGTAGGCTTGTTCTAAATGAGGAGCTAGGGACCTGACTTTAATTATATTACTCATAGGCAAAGAGAAACTCATCTCAAGCCACACTACACCCAACTCGGGCAATTTATACAAAAAGATCTGTCCTCTACCTAGTCAATGAACAATAAACTAAGATTGAGTAAGAATTCCGTCTAGATAAGATGGTCTGGGTGTAGTAGACTTTTGGTCAAGATCAGAAATGATCTTGAGTGACTGGGTTTTGAATGAGCAAATTGAAAAGAACAAACTTGGATCCTCCTCCCTGTTATTAATTGGTTATTAATATAAGGGAGAAATAATAATTTCTCTCATAAGTAAACAGCTGAATGTTAGCAATAATTCTTTTCATGTTTCCCTTAGCCCCTTACTAATTTTTAGACATGTAATGTACATTTAAAAAAAAATAACTTCCTTGAAAGTTTAAATGATAGTGTTGTATGAGAGGAAGCATGGTGTAATTGAAAGACCACTGAAGTTGGAGTTAGGAAGACTCAGGTTCAGATCCCACCTGGGAAACATTTTTTTCTGTGTCCCTGAGCAATCTATGAATCTAGTGAGATGAAATTTAATAGGAATAAATCTAAAGTCCTAGACTTTGATTAAAAAAATCTGTTTCACAAGTACAAGAATGAGGAGGAACAATGTATATGGAAAATAGTTTGGGTTTGCAGTGGACTGCCAGTTGAACACTTGCATGGGCAGGCTGAAAAGCTACTTTGATCTTTGTTTGCATTGAGAGATAGAGTGTACATAGTCCCAGTGTACTTGTTCTTGTCAGACCGCATCTATTGTGTTTGTTTATGTTGTAATGGGAATTATGGGAAGCTAGGTAGAGAAATGGAGAGATCGCCCAGTACTTCAGGCAGGAAAACTCATCTTCCTGAGTTCAAATCTGACCTCAGACACTTAATAACTGTGTGAACCTCATCAAATCACTTAACTTTGTCTCAGTTTCCTCATCTATAAAAGAAACTAGAGGAGGAAATGGTAAACCACTCCAGTATTTCTGCCAAGAAAACCTCAAATGTGGTCACAAAGAATTGGACATGATTGAAAAACAACTGAACAGCAGCAGCAAAAGAGATAATCACGGAAAATATATGGCGCTAGGGAAACATCACTGGTTTGCTGGACTAGGGCACTTCTCATGGAATTGGACGTAAGTTCTGGCTCTTTGCTGCATGTACTTTGCTAAGGGGTGATCACTCTATCTCTAATTAATTAGGTCACAACATATTAGCTCAGTAGGAAGCTTTCACAGACTCACAGATTATAGTATTTAGAGTTAGATCTAATAGCAAACCATCAATCAATCAATCAAAATTTATTAATGTCATACTATGTAGCACTATGCTAAATGCTGGGGATACAAATATGGAAAAAGGAAGACAGTTCTTACCTTGAAGAGGCTTACAATCTAATGGGGGAATTAAAACAAAAAACAAAAGGAAGCTGAAAATGGATGTAGGGGACAGGGAGGTACCAGATACAATGGCATGATAGAGAAGTCAGAGAAATCCCAAAGTACTGCAGTCAGATGAGAAATGAGCTCTGTCCTTTAAAGGGTGTTTGGGTGTCATGACCCCATGCTCTAATCAGAGATGGAGAAGGATAGTGATAAGGTGGCATCCCAAGATTAAATGAAATTTTCTAGCATGACAAGGTGATCCCAGTAATGAGCTTCCTGGGACATGGTGGAGAAATCCGTCAGAAATTAGTCCATCCAAGTGAGAAATGAGATGTATAAACCAAGCCCTCTCAAGACCTCTAAGTTCCCTTTTAGACCCCAAATTCTGAGTCCGTTTTAAAATACAAAGGCTCCAATTTTATATTAAGGTATATATATATATATATATATATATATATATATATATATATATTATATATATGCAGAAGGGTAAGAAGGTATAAACCACAAAGGGTTGGCCATGGAGTCAGGAAATCTGAGTTTGAATCTAGGATCTTCTAGTTAATAGCTGCAAAACTATGGGAAAGCCACTGAAGTTATGTCTTAGTGTCTTCCTTTGTAAACTTAGGAATACTGATAGTATTTATACAGTGCTTTAAGAGTGGCAAAGCACTTCGCATAAGTAGTCTCATTTGATTCTCACAACAATCCTGTGAAGTACTTTCTATTATTACCCCATTTTATTATTGAGAAAACCAAGAGTAAGAGAGATTTAATGATTTGTCCAGGAAATCAGCTAAGTAAGTGTTGGAGACATTACTAAACTCAGGTCTTGGAGACTTTTAAATCCAAGACTATCTACTGGGCCACCTTGCAGGCTCTTGGGAAAATAAAAAAACAAAAACTTGTGCTATTTTGTCTCTCAGGTTTGTAATAGGAAAGATATGTATAAATTATTTTCCATTATTCCAATATTCCAAAATATTATGTAATATTTTAAATATTATAAATAATTATATAATAATTCAAATCCTATCCTCAGCCTTGGTTTACATATGATGCTTGAATCTCTAAGCCTGAAGTTGGTGGTTTGTTCTTAGAGGTGAGGCAATTTCCTTTTTATTTTTTTGTATGCTTTGACTAAAAAAGTTTACTGCATGAATTGAAAAATGTCTGAGTAGTGTTTCCATGGCACTAGTTCGTATAAGTAATGGAAAACCCAGTTAAGTCTCTTAGAGTTACATCTCTAAAGGAAGGAGTCTCAATTTATTTTTATTTAAATCAATGCTAAATGTGTCATCTCGTTGAATATTTGGTCACTGGATCCATATAGCTCAGAAGGAGAAAGTGAGGCTGGTGACCTTGCACAGTCATCCCTTACTCAAAACAAAGTGAAGTACAAGTCATGTAATCATTTCTCTGATGTCATGGTTTTTTTTCAAAAACGAAGGATGAACTCAACAATAACCCCAGTTAGTTAGCTAATCTAGAAAGTCTGGTTTTGTGTGTGTGTGTGTGTGTGTGTGTGATACCTTTTGCACTTTATTTGGCAGAGATACTGGGCTGGTTTATTTTTTTCCTTCCCCAGTTCATTTTATGAGGAAACTGAAGCAAACAGGGTGTGCAACCCTGGGCAAGTCACATAATTCCGTTTGCCTCAGTTTCTTCATCTGTAAAGTGAGGTAGAGAAGAAAATGTCAAACCATTGCAGTATCTTTGCTAAGAAAACCCAAAATGTGGTCACGAAGAGTTAGACATGACTGAACAACAAAAGGGGCTGAACTAGATGGCCATGGGATATCTTTTAATTTTGAGATTTTAAGATTTCATGTCAGGAGAACATAATAGCAACTTTGTCCATCTTGAGTTGACTCCACTCTGGTACTGCTCTACTTACTGGTGAGAAATGGCCATTGCTTAGAGAATCCCAGCTATGTTCACTTTATTCTCAGCCCAACCCAATAAAGAATCTGCTCCAGTTTCTCAGCAGGCTTACTTTCATTTGGGTACACTTCCCCTCCTATTTCCTTTTATACCTTTTATATCTTGTCTTCCCTTCCCTTTTATATCTTGTCTTGTCCTATTATGAATCTAAAATCCTTGAGAGCATGGATTTTTTGTATTCTTGTATTTATAGAATGTAGAGAATAATAAATGTTCATTCTCTCTCTCTCTCTCTCTCTCTCTCTCTCTTTCTCTCTCTCTCTCTCATCTGTCACAGAAAAGAAGGCTTATATTTGTTCTCATTGATTCCAGAACATAGAACTAGCAGTACCAGAAATTACATGGAGGCAGAATGGGGAGACTGATTTTAAATGTAGACATTATGATTCTTGATCCAATAGTCTTTCAGTTGGGTCACACTGACTTAGTGAGAGGCAAGCTCCTTCACTTCACTAGATTGATTCATGCCACAAGGGTTCCAGTCATCAAGGATATTGATTAAGCTCAACTCTCCTATTCTTGCCAAGTTGAGTGAGTAATGAATTGCAAGTCCCTAGACTATGAAGTCTAGTTATGGAAAGTTTACTGACAACCTTGTTGATAAGTTGACGACTTAGTTAATAAGTAGTCTAGAACCTAAAGGAAAAGAATATTTATTTCTGTGCTTCAAATTCTAACAAAATATCAATCATAATCACTTGATTATGGAAGTTCCATAGAAATGTGGTGTAGAATTGTGTTAGAAAAGGAATTCTATAAATGAGGATTCAAAAATACAAAACCTGTAGAAATAGTCACCTTGGTATAAGTATAGTATCCAGAATGAGGAAGGGGATAGCTTAACTCCACTCTGCTCTGATCAGACTGTGTCTAAAGTTTTTACTTCATTCTGCACATCATACTTTTTTAAAAAAAGTTTTTTTCAATGAACGGAATCTATTTCTTCTTCCCTTGTCCCCAGCATTAAAAAAAGAAAAACAAAAACCCTTATAATAAATATTTATCATCAAATAAAAAAAAACAACAACTCCATATTGGCCATGTCCAAGTGTATATTACATTCTTCCTCCTGAGTATATCACCTCTCTATCAAGGGATGGATAGCATGTTTCAGCACCAGCCCTCTGGAATTGTGATAAGGTCATTGCATCAGCCAGAGTTTCCAAAGTTGTTTGTTATTATATAAACTATTCTCCTGAAGAGTTTAATGCCACCACAATTCATCCACATCTTCTCAGGTTTCTCTCAAACCATCATTTTCACAATAGTATTTCATTCTACTCATAGGGCTGAATTTGTTCATTTATTCCCCAACTGATGCACACACATGCACCTCTTAGTTTCTAGTTCTTTGCTACCACAAAAAGAGCTACTACAAATATTTTTGTATTTATGAGTCCTTTACCCCTTTTTTAAATCTCTGGGTTATAGACCTTGAAGTTGAGTCAAAGGGAATGCAGAATTGGATGGCCTTTTGGGGACTGTTCCAAATTGCTTTCCAGAATGGCAGAACTAATTCACAACTCCACCAACAGTGTATTAATGTACCTAGTTTTCTTGAGATATTGACAAAATGGAATAAACCCAGAAGAGGAAGACCAAGATAGTAAGAAGTACAAATCCTGTTATATTAGTAATAGTAGAATGAATTTGTATGTTTTATGATAGGAAATAAAAGTCTTCATGTAAGGGGGAAAATCCTGTTTTAGATAGGGGTAGGATTAGATGATCCTTGAGACACTTTCCAACTTTAGAATCTCATGACTGCAAATATCTGATGGCCTAACACATAGAAGAAGGATTAATCTTGTTCTGCTTGGCTACAGAGAGCAGGACTAAGAGCACTGAATGGAAGTTACATGGAAGCAAAGTTCAATTCAATATAAAGATCATAGAATTAGACTTTGAAGATATTTCAGGAAGAATTTTCTAATAATTATAACTGTGTCTGGATTTTCTTAACAGGAAAAATAGGAAGAAACATAAATAGGAAAAGGTGGGGTATTTTAAAAAGTAACACATAGAGCACATATATAAATGGATACATACAGACATATGCATAATATAATAAAGACAACATAATACAATGGATAGAAAGTTGGCCTTAGAGACAGGAAGACCTGAATTCAAGTACTGCCCTCTGAAATATATTGGCTATAAGATGTTAGGTAAGTCTAAATAGCTCTGTAAGTTGTAAATTGCAGGGAAGCTGCTGACATATTGGAAGAAGGAGTTTCCTCATCCAGGATCCATTCTCCATATAAATAAAATCACAGGTCTAGTGTCTATTCCTATGTACAAGTACAGTAACTTTCAAATTCTCGTATATAATATTATACTTGGTCAAATAATTAGACTACTCTCCTCAAAACACAGTCCTAGGGAGTTGAAGGTACACATATCATCCTGAAAAGTTATACACACAAGCACTGCCCCTTCTCTAGAAACTATGGAAACTAGAGGCAGGTGCACAGAGGAAGAGAGCAAAGGCAGATGGGGAAACGCAGACAGCTGATTGGCCCATGTCCCACTGCTGCCCATGGGGCGGAGGTATGTGCAGAGCAAGTGTCAATCATCCACATTCTCCCCTCTCCAACCCAGAAATTTCCTCAAAACAGAAAAGAAAAACAGGGTGACAGCTGTGGAACCAAATACACATTTACGTACATTCCTACGATAAACACTGACTTCCAGTTTAAGGGATTCAATTGATCCAATAGATTTAGTTGATGAATCTATTGTCCTTTTCTCAGCCCACAACCCCCTTGATGTCTATTCAGTGTATTGGTCACTCCTAGATATCCTCTCCTTCTTGGGTTTTTGTTATACTTGCCTCTTGTGGTTCTCCTCCTACTGTATACTGATTCTTTTTCTTTGTAGGATCACCCTCCCATGCCCTGACCAAGGTCTTTTCTTCCTCTTCCTTCTCTCTCTCTCTTCTACTCTCCTCCTCTCTTTTTCCCTTTTTTCCCCTCAGCATCTCATATTTCTGTTAAATCTCTGAATATTAGATTTTTGCAAAGTTTTGTGTTTGAAATCTAAGAAGGCCAGTATGGCAAGATTATATAGTTCAGGGAAAAAATAATATTCAATAAGACTGGAAAGGTAGGTTGGAACCAGGTTATAACAGTCTTCAAATGCCAAATAGAAAATTTTGTATTTGATCCTGAAGGTGATAGGAATTGATTTGAGTAGGGAAGTGATAAGGTTAGATTTATGCTTCAGTAAAAACCCTGGGGTGGAGGTGTGTTTATGGGGGTAGAGCCAAGATGATGGAGAAAAGGTAGGCCTGAGCTCTCCCAAATTTCCCTCCAAAACAACTTTAAGTAACACCTCAAACAAATTCTAGAGTGGAAGAACACACAAAAGGACAAGATAAAACAATTTTCTAGCCCAAGACAAAAAGTCAACAGGAAAGGTCTGTCACACCTAGGTAAGAGTACAGTGCAGTCCAATGCAGGTTGTACCAGAACAGGCCCAGTCCCAGCAAACCAGCGGCATGTCCTGAGGGTTAATCAGGGGTGGCTGTCAGGGAGCTCAGCATACATATAGTAAGGGGATCAGAAAACTGGGCAGAAGGAGATTACAGGGGTCTCTATGCTAGCACTGTGTGCAGGACTGTGTTGCATCACCCATACCCAGATCTGGGTTGCAGTCCCAGAGCACTAGTACAGCTGAATTTGTGGCTGCAGAAGAGTGGGGATCCTAGTCATAGTTTTAGGGTAGAGAAAGAGTGGTTGTTCACAAATCAGAACACAGACCAGGAGAACAGTCACCACACCTCTCCTTAGATCATACCACCTTGGAAGAACTGAAAACCTACTAACCCCCAGAACTAGCTCCAAGAGAAGTAGCAAGAAAGTCCTGAAGCTTAGGACAGTGCCTCTGCCATCCTAGGAGCAAAGACCACTTTAATATAGAATTAAAAGTTAAGAAATAGTCTAGAAAAATGAGAAAACAAAAAAAGGAACCTAACCATAGAAAGTTACTATGGTGACAGGGAGGATCCAAATACAGAAGAAAACAACAAAGCGAAAAACTGTTACATTTACAACCTCAAGGAAAAATGTGAACTGGTCTAAGGCCCCAAAAGAATTCCTGGAAGAACTCAAAATTGATTTTTAAAATCAAATAAGAGAGGGAGAGTAAAAATAGGGAAAAGGAATGAGAGTGATACAAGAAAATCATGAAAAAAAGGTCAACATATTGATAAAGGAGGCACAAAAAAATACTAACGAAAATGGCACCTTAAAAACAGAATAAGCCAAATAGTGAAAGAGGCACAAAAATTCAATGAAGAGAAAGACTACTTAAAATTTGTCTTATCATGTAACAAGGGAAAAAATAAAATATTTATTTTTAAAAAAAGAGCAGAATTGGCCAAGTGGTAAAGGACGTATAACATCTCAATGAAGAAAATAAATACTTAAAAATTAGCCAATGACTCTTTGAGACATCAAGAACCTATAAAAAAAAATTAAAAGAATGAAAAAAAGAAAAGAAAATGTGAAATATTTCATTAGAAAAACAACTAAGCTAGAAAATAAGGGGAAAGGTAACATAAGAATTGTTGGACTACCTGAAAGCCATGATCAACAAAAAAGAGGCTAGGTATCATCTTTTTTTAAGGTCTCTAGTATATGGTGCTCTTTATTGAGATGCTTATGGTGGCTGCAACATACATTCCAGAGTCACGTGGATTCAGGGGCAAGGTAGACATCAGGACAAGTGGAGATGACCTTGGATGTAGTGGGAGATCTTGGTCTTTTTAAGCTAAAGTCTTTAACAGGTCTAAATGAGGGAATGGAAAGTGGGAATGATTCCATACAAGGACTTGGAAAGTAAGGCATGAGCAACAATAAAATGAAAGGAATATGACTTGAAAATAGTGGCTAGTGTGGAGTTGAAATGGTTAATTATAGCTTGGAGATTGGGACAATTGGGACAAGTCCTCAACAGGACATTCATACCTAGAGAAAGACTGGGCAAATGAATTGTCCCCAGGCAATACCATGAGGCAGCTCAAGCCAAGGCTGAAGCCTTTTGCTGGAACTTTCTTCCATGTAAAATGGATAATTAAGTTGAGTGTTTGTGAAATGAATAGATATGGCATAATTATTACTTTGTAAAAATTGTTCTGATTTCTTTTTGTACTTAGTTATTTTCATTACGTTATTTGCAATCATGATACCAATCAATTAGTTTCATCTTTGACTGTATTCAGTTGGACATTTTATATATATATATATATATATGTATATGTATGTATAAAAGAAGCAATTTTTGATGTCAAGTGTGTGAATTACCTAACCTAACAATAATGAGACTTATACAGTGTTCCCCATATTCTTAACTCTCAGTAGACCTGGGTGAAACTTGGTCAAAAACTGTTTCTGAGAGCCTTCCATGAGACATGCTATACTTACAGGCTGGCATCTTTAGATGTAAAGTTTATGGGTATAAGGGATCAGAAACAAGAGATGGAGTTGTTTTGAAGCACGAGGATTATCTGTTAGGGGAAAATGAAATCAGTACAAAGATGATGGATTGAGGAAATACTGGCATCTGGAGATAATCCACTAAGAATAAATGGTCTTGGATGTCAAGATAAGGATAAGGAAAAGATATGATAGGTTGAGGTATAGGGAGAAGTTATGCTCATGTAAAATAGTCCATATTTTTTGGCCAGAAGAGCCCCACGGAAGTACCAATAGGTTCTGAGCCATTGGTGATTGATTTCTGTGTAACAGTTGTCCAAAAATGAGGTAACACAGAGCAGTAACTTATGAAAAATCTCTACTTGACCCAAATGTTCTGTATGTATGAGAAGATGTCTTTGATAGGCTGAAAATGTGCTGCCTAAGGTTGTGAGTGAGTCCCCTGCAGTAAGCAAGTATTGTAATGGAGTCTGTGTGACCACATGAAAGCCTGTAGAATGGATGCCTAAATGGAGTGGAGGAGTTTACATTAAATATCTAAATAATCTTCTAACTCTATAATATTGGGCATTTTAAAATCATTTGCAATAACTTACAATAATCCAATGGTAATTTCCTATTCCACAGTCTTTATCAATTAGTGAGAGTGTGCCATTAGGAGTAAGAACCTGGTAGTACTTTGATACTCTATTATATTGGGTCTGACCTTTGACAAACTGACATATTATTCAGAACTCAAGCTCCACGATATTGTGAAATGTTGTATCTAGAAAAACTCAGTGATAATTTTATGCTTACTAGGAAGTGCAAACTAAGTAATTTGACCATAAGAGCTCTTAAATTAATATAAATAATGAAGCATGTTCAGAACACTCAAGATTGGTGTATCCAATTGAATGCAAAGATAAAATTAATTTATTGGTATTGTGATTCTTATTGAGAAAAATTGGAAATAATGTAATGAAAAGAAGTACTAAATTTAACAGGAAATCAGTACTAGTTCTGCAAAGTAATATTTATGCCATGTCTAATCATTTCATAAACATTCAGCTCAATTACCCATTTTACATGGGAGAAAGTTCCAACAAAAAGCTTCAGCATTGGCTTGAGCTGCTTCATGGTATCGCCAGGGGACAGCAACTCATTTGTCCAGTCTTTCTCTAGATATGAATGTCCTATTGGGAGAAGACATGCAAAATTAATAATAAAGCTCCTAAAGGTTCTTTAGGATATGGATAACCAAGAAAATCATTGGGAATTTAGATGATTGCCTCAATATTGTGCTTCTAAAAGATATTTTTCTGGAGTAGTGAAGTGGACCATATTTCTGTTTCCATTACATGCTTTATCCATTGGTTTGACATCACAGAAATTTATCTGGTTTAATTTGGGCAAGTCATCATGCAAAAAGAATTAGCTTCCAAGTCACCTCTCTTGCTTTGGTTTACCTGTCCTACAAGCAATATGAACAGAATGGCTCATTGGATGATTTATTTCCTTAATTACTTATTAGTAATTTAAAAAGACTAGAGATTTTGTGTTTATCTCAAAAATAGTCTTGGACCTTGCTTTAGTTTAAGAGTGCTTGATCTCACACTTAAAATAAGATAATATATGACTAACGAATACATAAGTCAAAGTTGTCTTTTCTTTTTTCTTTTTGTTTTGATCTGAATATATATTCACCAGACAATTATAACTGATGAATAAAGAAAAAATTGAGGTAGTACCAAGCACCTTAATGACTAAAATTTGCACTTCTTTAAGGAGATTGGGGATGAATGTCTGCACATATTCTATGTTCTAATCAAATTGGTCTATTAGTTATTCCCCAAACCTGACATTCCATCTCCCATTTCCATTCCTTTTTATAGGTTATCTTGAATGCCTAGAAAACTGGTGTTAAACTCTAATAGAAACAAGGACCACAAAACCATACATAAAATCCCCGTGTATCATATATTGACTTAGAAAACACTTATCAGCATGATCTTTATTCTATTGTACTTTTTATCAATTTTGTGTGGGCGGGCATCTCATGTATGGCACCAGTGGCTTGGAGTACACTCACTTCTCACCTCCACCTCTCAACTTTCTTAGCCTCTTTTCAAACTTGGCTTAGGACCCATCGGCTCCACAAAGAAGTTCCTGCTCCTGAAATGATTGGTGCTTTCCTCACTTATTTGCATACATGTTCTATTCCCTACCCTTGGTAGAATGCAAGGTAGAATACCTTGTTTGAAGGCAGAGACCATTTCATTTTTGTCTTTGAGTTCTCATTGCCTGGATTAACATAATACCTTACGTGTACTTCAGATAGGCAGGTTGAATGGAATACCAAGGCTAGGTTACTATCATTTATCCTAAGCTATTTGTTTCCTTGAATAAAACACTCTAGTATATTCCTAGAAAGGGGTAGAGTATCACAATGTATCACCAAGTCTTTTGGTAAGTAAAGCATTAACTAACAATAAGAAAAAAGGAATAGAATTTGAGATTATTGTCTAATATGGGGTTGAAATGGTTAATTCTACCTTGGAGATTGGGAAGGAGGAACATCTCTTCTCTCAATAGGACCTTCAATACTTACAGAAAGACTGGTTAAATGACTTGTCCCCAGGCAATACCATGAGGCAACTCAAGCCAAAGTTGAAGCATTTTTATGGAGCTTTCTACAATGTAAAATGGGTAATTGAACTGAATGTTTGTGAAATGAATTAGACATGGCATAATTATTACTTTGCAGAAATAGTACTGATTTCCTGTTGTATTTCATAGTTTTTTCCTTACATTATTTTCAATTTTTCTAAATAAGAATCATAGTACCAATTAATTTTATTTTAGACTTCTTTCAGTTGGATGTTATATATATGTCAAAGCAATCTTTGATATTACACATGGGATTACCTAACTCAACAATAGTGAGGTTTATATACTGTTTCTCATGGCTTCAATTCTCAGTAGACCTGGGTGAAACTTGGTCAAAAACTGTTTCTGAGAGTTTTTCACGGGATAGGCTATACTAACAGGGTAGAATCTTCAGATGTAAAGTCTACGGCTGTAAGGGACCAGAAACAAAAAATCAAATTTTTTTTTATTGAAGTACAAGGATTATCTTTTAGCATAGCTAACACAACAAGGTAACTAAACAACAGGGATTAGATGCAGAAGATATGTCCAGACATATTTGGGAATGAGCTCAAACTGACTGACAAGGACCAATTGTTAAATTTTCAATATGGGTACTTTTTATCTTGGAAATCAGGAAACATTACAAATTGGGGCTTGACGTGTGTGTGTGTGTGTGTGTGTGTGTGTGTGTGTGTTGTCTGACTTAAGAGAGTGCTGGAGAAGTATTGATAATGTGGATTAAACTTATAAAATGTGCTTTGTGTACATTTTTTCCCTCAGAGAGCCAGCTGTTAAAGTTATCTGCAAATGTCCCTGCATGTAACAGACCTGAAAACCTAGGCTGGCCTGGGGTCAGGTAAGAATCCAAGAAATGGATAGTTCAGTTTGATAAAAATGTAGGTGCTGGGGAAAAGAAGGGTTCATGAAGCTCCCATTCTACTGAGATGCAACATGCATGCATACAAATAAATACCATACATATATATATTATATATATATATGTGTGTGTGTGTATACATATATATGTATAATTTTTCTATACATGCATAAGTATGTAAACATACATATATGCAATTTCTCTCTCTCTTTCTTTCCATATACATATATACATACAAATATATGTGGAAGACCAGGAATTGGGCACAATGCCACTGACCATATCACTTATGGTTTAGCAATGTTGAAGTTTAGAAGTTGAATCATTTTTTTCTTACTTTTGAATTTTGCTCTTTCCTCTCTTATTTTAGACATCCAGTCCACAAAGCAGTAAGGTGTAGCATCTGGTAGCAATCCCCAAGAATGCCACTCTTGAACTCTTGCCTCCAGAATTGTCCTGTTTCCTTTGGCTCTGTACCATGGTGGAAATGGGCTCAGATCTCATCATGGGATGTGGTTGACTGGGTTTTATGGCACTGATTGAAGTCTTCCCTGTAGAGTAAGTCAAAGCAGAAAAGTTATTTTGTGGGCAGGAAACAGAAATGCAATTTGAAGAAGTCAAGATTGGCAGTTCAGAGCTGGAGGGCCAGTCATGTCAAGTTGTATCTGAAGTCAAAATGAAAGTCAAAATCATGATTTGTAAGGAAGTTTAAAGTTGCTAACAAGAGCATTTGAATAAGATTTCATTTGGAGGGCTGAGGTAAACAAAAAGGTGACAAACTTGACAAAGAATTCTCTTAATTTATCCCATTTCAAAGCTCTGTAGGATTTTCTTTTATGCCCAATCATATGTGACTCATCATAACTTCTAATTTGTTCTGAATATCCTTTGGCTGGAGAACTACCACCTCTACCATCCTCATCGTTCTCCAAAATAAGGTTCAGAACCAAAACTAAGGAAGGCAAGTAGAAGCTTTGTCTCAGGAATAGAAATTTATAGGGTGTTGATAACATGTATATTTTTAGGTGGGAGAAATAGTTTAGCATGTCCTTAGTGAGAAAAATTAGGTAACACAGGAAGCTATTCCATGGCATTCTTTCTTCTTCTCCTCCTCCCTGCCAACTGTTGATTAGATCAAGGTGAGTTTCCCCAGCTCACTTCTGACCAATTTATTTCCACCTTGGTGGTTTCTTCCCTAGTAGCAGATGCATGATCTCCTTGGATCTCTGTAAACTAACCACACAAAGGAATATTCTGAGATCAAAGGCACCTCCCTGAGTTATTGATCCCATCCAGCTAATACCTTGTTCAATATATCTTCAAAATGTTTTTTTGAGGGAACCTTTTTAAACTGCTTGTGCTAGATACCAGTTCTTATTCCAGCAATAGCCAACTATTTTGGCAGTGGGCTGAATTAATTCTTTACCCTAATTTGTCTTTAATCAATGAGTTCATAGGTCATTGGATTTTTGGTCTGTAACAGAGAACAGTTACTAAAGTGTTCCTACAGGAAGCTCTAGCACTAAACATTCTGCTGTGAAGAATATTTTCCTTCAAATTTTCTGGTTAACAAAGCATGGAATTGAGTGGCATATTCATATTGATCTTCTGGTCAGTTCCTGTCATCTTGTTGCTTGAGGAAATCAATGTTAAAGATGTCAGCAGTGATTCCCTACAGATTACATTATCTATTCCATTGGCTGGTGACTTTAAAAAACATTTCCAAAGCAAAGGAATCTTCAGTCAAATGTGTATTTTCAAGAAGTTTATTTGGATGCCATCATCTGCTTGTTGATGGCGACTTCAAACTGATATATTCCAGCAGGATGTCATGCTCTAGCTAAATATATTTCTTTATAGGAAAAGGGTTACTAAACTCATCTGTTCTCCCCTGTCTCCATGAAAATAACTGAATTTAAGTTTTTACAAGCAAAGTGTCAAAATGTCTAGCTTTCTGGAAATGGTTGAGATCTTTTCCTTTCTCTAATCCCCTCTCTCTTCCAGCTTCAGAAAGTGAAAGACGCCTTGTGTGCATTTTGGTTTTTCGCCTTTCTGAATAATATATGTCTGAGTCTGAGCAGAGATTACCCAGGACATCAGAATCTTATCTCTCTTAGAGAATCTAACTTTTCAGTTTCTCCAGGCAAACTTCTAAGCAAGGATTCTTAACTTGGAACCCTTGAATTTGATTTTTAAACACACAGACACACATATCTGATAAAGTTTATCATAATTAGTTTCCTTTGTGATGCCATGTATTTTATTTTAGAGATATAAAAACATTATTCTGGTAAAGAGTCCACAGGTTTTGCCAGACTTCCAAAGGGGTCTACATCAGAAAAAAGAGTCCCCCTCCTGGTAAAGAATATCTCCTCTAAAGACCCAAATAGCTGACTATGTGCTCTCATAGAAGGAGTTCTCTCACTGGGAGCTACTTGCATTGATGAAATCATAGGTCTGGATGAAAAAAAAAACCTGTATACCTAGTAGCTCCTCTCAAGCTCTCCCTTTTCTAATGTCTAGATGCTAAGTAGTTTTATCCACAAAACTATGAGTTGCTGTTTTTCTCTTATATGATACATAATGATAGTTCTACCTTTTATTTTTGGAGAGACAAGTTAGAGTTGCCTTCCGATAACATAAAGTGCAGTATTCAAATAGATCAACCAGACATTCAAGAAGTATTTATTAAGTACTTCAACAAGTCACAAGTATAAGGTAACACAACATAATCATTGTCTTTTGGGAGATGATAAACTTCCTGGATGAATTTCTAGCTGCTGGCATTGGATTTGTCCCTTTGATATGATGTAGAAGACTTTGAATCTTCCCTGTGGGATGGTTTTCAAGAAATTGCTGCCTTAGTAAAAAGGAGAGAAAGCCTCCTGTGGACTCTTCCTTCTTTTGACTCTCCAGTAGACATGTAACTCAACATCTTCCAGAGAGAGGTGAAAGTAGGTGTTGGCCCTTCACCATAATGATATCAGGGCAAATACTCTCACATGGCACCTACAATGCAGTGCCTCCACTGATGATCTTGTGCCTGGGGTTCTGGTTACCTTTTTCACTTCGCGTTTCCTTTTTTGAGTAGGTAACTGCACATCAGACTTGAGATGGATGTTTTTGGGAGTGGGGACAGCCTTGTGGGTTCAGGAATCTGTTAAGTCCTGAGTCCATTAAGTGAAACTCAGTGTCAAGAGAATGCTCTTATTAGGGATGATTGCTTATAGGAGTAGACCAAGCCTCTGGCTGACTAGAAGACATAATCTTTGAGAGAGGCAATACAAAGTGAAATGGAAAGTGATCAATTGGCAATCACCAAAACAGTTTGTGTTCTGATGTTTAAGCATAAACAGATTGTAACATTAATCACAAGGTAAGTCTCTCTCAGAATATGAGGGTAGGAACCATTTCTAACTTTCATTGTAGCTTTGGTCCTTACTAGGACCTAGTAAGTGTTTGGTAAATGCTTGTTGATTGCTTAATGAAGTGTGCCCCAGGATAAGATTCATGTAGATGAGCGGCCAGTCTGAGGACTAGGAGACAACTTTCTCCTCCTATTAAACTGTGCCCTGGTCAGACTTCTCCTGCATTCAGTTTTGGCTCCCTTCACATAAACACATAAAGCATCTGGAGAAAGTTCAAAGTCAGGAAGATGATTAAAAGTTAAAAAGTTAAGAAGAAGCTAGAACAGTCAGCCCCCAAAAGTCCTGAAGTAGGGTTTAATAAGACTCTTGAGTATAGAGAGTGCTCTTATAAACAGGATGTTTCTCTGAATTTCTGAAGCCTGGGGAGAATCCCTAGATGTATGAGGAAAACTGGGGTTTGGAAGAAGAGGCATTGGTTCCTAGCTATTAGAATTCTGGGGGCTCCCTAGAGGATCTAGTTGGTGCTTCAATCACCAGCCACAAGCACCTGTGAAACACTGTCTCTCTCTGAGAGAAGTAAACACCTGCCCATCCTTATTCTCCCACAAGCAGAAGGCTGCTTAAAGCTTGTACAAAGAGCAAACAGCTCCTATCCTAGAGTCAAGGCATCTTTGGTCATCCTTGACTACCTGAGACCCAGAGATAATCATTCCTGAGTCCTCCTGCTTATATATTAAGAATATGAACCATTCTGTGTCCTCCTTGCAGGTATGAATCTCTGGTCACTAACCTTTGCTCTCCTAATCAGATTCTATACCTTGTCTATTCATTCAATTCAATTCAACAAATGTTTTGAAAGTGTGTGCTATATTCCATGGACAAATGTCTGCAAAGAGTTTTACACTCCACTGGGAGAGAGGGAACATCTAAAGAGTTAAGTAAATGCAAAATATATTCAAAGGAGGTATAAAGTAATGGAGGGACTTGGTAAAATCACAAAAGGCCTTTGAGTTGGACTTACTAGATATTGAGGAGAGACGACCCCTCTTTTTCAACTCCTTGTGTAAAAGTTTGGGGCCAGGAGATCAAATGTCCTGTATGGGGAAGAATGAGTAGGGCAATCTGGCTGGAATTCAGAGAGTAGGGTGAGGGGATAGAATTGGTGGGTAATGTGAAATCAGTTTATAAAGACAGGCTGGGGTTAAATTATGAAGAGATGTTAAGTGTCAAACCCTCCACTGAAACTCTTTCAAACCTTTTCTTCCCTCCTCAAACCTCCCTGTCCCTTTTCTCCACTCCCCCATCCTCCTTCCCTCTCAGCTGACAACTTTGCCTTATATTTTACTGAAACAATTGAGATCATTCTCAATGAACTCCCTTTCTTCCCTCTTTCTCATCTCCTAGATGCCTTCTGCCACTCTCTCCTTCACCTCATCTCACATGATGAAATGAGCTTACCAAAGTTAACCTTTCTTCCTGTTCAAGAGATCCCATTTCATCCTGTCTCCTCCAGTAGACAGCTCCCTCTGTCACGTATTTTCAGTCTTCTCTTCTCTACTTGCTCATTTTCTCCTCCCTACAAATGTGTCCATGTCTTCCCCTATCCTGAAAAAAATCTCTCACTTGATCCTTCCATCTCTACTATCATTTTATACTTCTTCTGACCTAAGGAGCTAAATTCCTCTTAAAGACTGTCTACTCATTTCTCCTCTCATTCCCTTTTCAACTCTTTACAATCTGACTTCTGACTTTATCATTCTACTAAACTTGCTCTCTCCAAAGTTACTAATAATCTCTTAGTTGCCAAATTCAATGACCTTTTCTCAGCTCTCATTTTCCTTGCCTCTTTCTCTACAGACACTTTTGATCACTCCCTACTCTTTGACACTCTCTTGATTCTCCTAGCTATCTGACGGTTCCTTCTCTGTCTCCTTTGCTGGATCCTCTTCCAGATCATTCCCTCTAACTGTAGGTACCCCTTAGGGTTCTGTCCTGGGCCCTTTTCTCTTTTTCCTCTATACTACTTCATGGGGTGACCTCATCAGCTACCATAGATTTAAAAACCATTTCTATGCTGCTGATTCTCAAATATACCCATTGTACTCCAGTCTCTCTGCTGACCTCCAGTCTCATATTTCCAACTACCTTTTTGTTATCTCCCACTGGATTCCAATAGACATCTTAAACTCAAAATATACAAAAGGGAACTCATCTTTCCCCCACAAGCCATCCTATAACTATAGCAGGTAATTAAACTCCTATGCCCTCAGGCTTACAACCCAGAAGTCATCCTGGATTCCTCACTGTCTCTTACCTCCCATATCCAAGTCAAGGACTGGATTTCATCCCCTTGGAACATTTCTAGAATATGTGCCCTTATGTTGTCTGACTCAGTTACCATTCTAGTGCAGGCTCTCATTACCTCATGCATGGATTATTGAAATAGCCTCCTGGTGGGTCTGCCTGGCCTAAATTGCTCCCCACTCCAATCTATCCTCCATTCAGCCACTGGAGTCATTTTCCTAAAGCATCGGTTCAATCATGTCACCCCCTTACTCAATAAACTTCAATGGTTTCTTAATGCCTCTAGGAAAAAATACAAAATGCTCTATTTGGCATTCAAAGCCCTTCATAATGTAGCCCCTTCCAACCTTTCTAATTTTCTTACACTATAGTCCTCAACAAGTACTCTTCAATCCAGTGACACTGGCTTTCTGGCTGTTCCATGAACAAGACATTCCATCCCTTGGCTCTAGGCATTTTCTCTGACTATCGCCTATGCCTGGAACACTCTCTCTCTTCTTCTCTAATGAATTACCACTCTGGCTTCCTTTAAATCCCAATTAAAATCCCATCTTCTACAGGAAACCTTTCCCAATCCCTCTTAATTCCAGTGCCTTCCTTCTGTTAATTATTTGCTACTTATCCTGTATGTAACTTTCATGTTGTCTTCCCCAAGAGACTTTAAGTTCATTACAGGAAGGGACTGTCTTTTGTCTTTTCTTTGTATCCCAAGCACTTAGTGCAATACCTAGCACACAGTAGACATTAAATAAATATTTAATGATGTTTTGATTGAGTTTGTGTTTTATCCAAAAAGCAATATGGAAGCATAGAGCTTCTTGAAGAGGAGCCCTGGAACTTGGCAGTTGTGTGGCTGACGACTTGAATAAGATGGAGCTGGAGACGGGAAGAACAATTAGGGTCTCCTATTACAAATGTCTTGGGAAGGGTTGATAAAAGCCTGAAATAGGATGGTGACCATGTTAATAAAGAGAAGGGAATGAGACATGCACAAATAATTACAGACCATACTCAAATGAACCTGTAATCCTCTATGAGTGTTCTCTCTAGAGATATAGATTACCTATGTTTATCATTTCTGTCCATGTCCTTCCATGGAGGCACTGACCAACATACCATGGGGCTCCTTCACTTTCTTCAGGATTATGAGAGTACCAGGTGAGTGAAGATATAAAAACCCCTTTTCCCACATAACTAACCTATTTTCTCTTTTAACTGTAAATGCCTTTGAAGACATCCTATGCTCAGGTTCTGGTTACAGTTCCATGTTTTTGTTTGTGTTGCACTTTGTTCACACCCATTGTATCTCTTCATTAAATTCAGTGACTGTAATAATTTGTTTGAAATTAAAAGATCTAGAGAATACAGGATTCTACCTAGCTAAATGCTTGTGGATTGTTAGAAAGTAGATATTTTATTCTGTAAAACAAATGCTATCTTAAAGACTCTTCTCAACAAGAGGTCTCCCATGCATAGCTGAATCTACATATATCTATTTGCCTTTGAGTCTGGATAAATCTATCTTCCTAGAAAGAGGACACACATAATCTTATTTAAGGAAGTGATCCCTGATCACGGATACCAAGTGAGGAATAAACCAAGGAAACATGCTCAACAGAAATATTCTCCATTATGATGGAGGAGCAGAGACTATACACATGCTAAAGAGGAATTGTAGATGGTATGAGATCCTCTGTATGCTTCTGCTTGTTGATATCATGGAAGTTATATAAAGCTCAAACACTATAAAGCTTCCTGGACAAAATCTATTACCATGCAAGAAAATTTGGTATAACCACCTACATGGGAAATATCTAGTCAATCATTAATGTCCATTGTCAAGATTGGGAAATGAAGTTATGTACACTGTATACAGTTCATCCATCAGTGTGTGTGAGAGAAAAGAAGAACAAAAGAGAGAAAGAAAGCAAGAAAGGAAGAATGAAGAAAAGAAAGAAAGCAAGAAAGAAAAAAGAAAGAAAAGAAGGTGGAAAGAGGGGGAGGAGAGAGAGCAGATATGGCAAATGTACCATGTGTTTGGACCAGAATTAAGTAGGAAGAACAGAGTAGGCTGTCTTGCCTTGGAGGTAATGAGAAAATGCCTTTCATAATTTCAAATTTCAGACAAAAAGTCCCACATTTTAAGACCAGTATTCTATCAGTATTGAATGGTCCCAAGTGATAGAATACTATAGTCAAATGCACATATAAACATAAATGTTAAAATGATAAACACATAGGAGAGATAAATTGAGGGGTGAGAGATTGAACAGAGACAGAAAGAGATCTTTAATTGGGCTCAGGAAAGGTTTTGTGCAGAAGGTGGCACAAGACCTGGACTTTGAAGTGAAAGACTCAAACAAATGCAAACAGAGAGAAAGTTGATTCCAGGGATGGGAGGTAGTGCATGCAAATATGTGAAGGTAGAACATGGTGAGTCTTGGGATTAACTAGTATACTAGGTAGATAGATATATAGAATGCATGAAAGGCAACAGCTATGTGACAAAACTGGAAGCATATGATGGAATTAGAACATGGGGAAAATGTAATACAATTATAGGGAGTTTATGCTCTGTCAATACAGTACTAGAGAGCTGTTGAAGTTTTCGGAGCATGGGAGTGATTTAATTAGGCCTGTGAATTATGATGGCAGAATGAAATTCCAAAACTATCTGAAGAAGCTGGAGCAATGAGCTGAATTTTATCAGATGGAATTTAATAGAGATAAATGTAAGGTCCTAAACCTGGATTCAAAAAATCAATATATTGCTCTATGATTGGCAAAGTGATTTGTAGAAATCACCTCATTGGATCAATTGCACAAATAGGGGAGGTGGAGGGGGAAGATGTGACTAGTAAACATGGGGAAAAGGTGTGGGAGTTCAGCAAATTGCAAGCTGAAAGAGTCAAACATGATGATGTGGCATCCCCGAAAGCTAGTGTGATATTAAATTGGGATAGCTAAGTGGCAGAATGGATAGAGCACTAGGTCTAGAGTCAGGTAGACCCGAGTTCAAATCTAGCCTCAGACACTTACTAGCTATGTGATGCTGAATATGTGTAAGAATCAAAGGAGATAATATTTGTAAAATCCTTAGTGTCAGTTATGGTGCAGTGGTACAAACCTGTCTTCCCTGGCAACTGGGTGGGCTGAAGATGAGTTCTGAGTCCCAATAAGTCTAAAGCAGATTGGATCTGGCACCAATAAAGTTAGCTCCCAGGAGGAAGGGCTACCAGGCTGCCTAAGGAGAGGTCCAGGTTAGAAATACAGTAGATTAAAGCTTCCATGGAAATCAATAGGGGGATCAGGCCCATGAATGAAAGGAGAAAGAAAATTATTAAATGCCTAATATGTATCAGGCACTGGGCTAAGCTCTTTAAAATATCATTTCATTATGATCTTCTTATCTCACAACAACCCTGGGAGGTGGATGTCATTATTATTTCCATTTTACAGATGAGGAAACTGAGGCAGACAGAGGTTAAGTGACTTGCCCAGAGTCACACAGCTAGTATGTATCTGAGGCAGGATTTGAACTCGGGTCTTCTTGACTCCATACCCAGTGTCACATCCACCATGTCACCTTAGCTGCCACCTGTAGCTGGGGTGAAATAAGGAGAACAAATTTCTAAATATATGCAAATGAAAATACACACACACACACACATATGTATATATATATATATGTATATATATATATATATACATATGTGTATATACATATACACTACATATCATATATATTCTAGAAAGATTACTAATTATCTGTTTAGATCACAGTATAAATAACTTTAATCAGATAATAACTTCCCTTTAATACCTAGTTTAGGTCACTTGCACTGAGGTAATGGTATTTCTGTTGGAACGTGGAAGAGAGGGTAATCTTAGAATCTGGGCAACCCAGGAAAGGAAGACTTGGGGAGTAGATTTCAAACATCCAGAGATCAAGTAAGAGAGTACCTCAGAGAGGAGCAAGGAAAGGGAGGTGGAAAAACACCAAAGACAAATTTCCCTTATTTTGACATTTTGCCTAGTGGCAATAAACCCACCTGCCACCAATAATCATCTTATTTTTGGCTTGCTTGAGGTAGCTTGCTGATGCTTGAACTACTTGCTAAATACAATAAATTCTAAGCCAAAATCACAGAAATATTGTACTCCAAAAGCCCTCCCCATGAATTATGCACCTTACTACCAGCTGTTTTCTTCATTACTTAGATACAAAGTGATCTTCATTTCAAACTAGTATAAAAATGCAAAAGAGTGAAGTTAATTTTATTTAGAAAACAAAACAAAACAAAACAACAAACCATACATGCCAATATAATGAAGACTAATTCAGGTAATTTGGTTTTCATCAAATAAAATGTCTATTAGTCTTTCATAGAAACAGTTGGTTAAAAAATACAATAGCCCCTTGGCACTTTCCAGAAGTTGTAGAAGTCATAAGGTGGAGGAATTTTCAAATCCTACAAAACCCAATAAAGAAAAGGGGCAGTCAAGGAGAAGAGAGGAGGGATTTTCATTTTCTTTTTCTCTATAGTGGGAAAATAATGGGGATTGGTCAGGAAGATGCTAGGCTAGAAGCACAAGTTTCTAGTTTTCCAGAAGTCATCGGATCATGGAATGTCAGAGTACAGAATATTGAATCTAGACCATAGAATGATGGCGCTAGAAGGATCCTTAGGACATTGATGGTGAAAATGTTAGTAGTGGAAGAAACCTGACAACATGGAACACACAACACCAGACCTATTGGGGAATTTAAAATCCAACCCATTCCATTTGTGGAGAAGTAAACTTGAGAATCTTCATCTAAATTTACAACTAAAAAGTGGCAGAGCTTAGATTTTCAATCTACATGACATTTTAACTTGGAAAGAATCAAATCTTTATATCGCATTGCCTCTTAAGACATGGTTTTCAGAGCCCTCAGGAAAACTGCAAAGTAAGTAAAGATGCCCTCACCTTTTTTATGCTCTGCTCCCACTTTTCTGATAGTGCCCAGAACTTACCTTAAATATTTATTGAAAAAAAAAATAAAAGAACTTTCTGCCACCTTTTCTTTGTTCCTGCTTCAAAATGACCACTCCTACTATTCCCCACTCCATAAAACCATAGCTCTCAGACACCTAATGATTTCAGCTCGATGTTGTACCCATTCAAACAATTTATACTAAAATGCAAACAACCAATTAATTGGTTTCATGCTCCCAGGGGATAGATAGCTTATTAAACTATGTTGTTATGATTGATATACGTCTGTGTGCCACAATTATTAGAACTTGAAGGAGCCCTGTGACTCTTCCTGGTGAACAATATCTTGCCCAATCAGCACCCCCCTCCCCGCCAAATCCGCTCAGGTAATTCTAACAAGCGTATCTGGGCATAAAGTACATGTCACTTTCATTACAGGCATGAACCATCCATGTCCAGTCTCTACTATTAGCTTTATATCACACTAAGTAAAATAAAACATAGCTCTCTCTTGGAGATTGCAATGGGTTGGCACTCTAGCCGCATCTTGAATATTCAAAATAAGAATGACAAATTCATGAATGTGGAGAATCGTTTGTATATATCAAAGATAATTGTATTTCCAAGACTGACATCATCACCCCAAACTAAAGCACCTGTCAGTGGGTCCTATTAGAACAGCATAAGGAAGATTCTTTATAATGAACCACCATCGAAGTTGACTTCTTCATTTACAACTGTAAATAAACAACAGATTTTGTGTCTTGCAACTTTTACTCAGCACAATTAAAAAAAAAAAACTTGACTATTGCAAAAAAGCATCCCAAAGTATCTTTCCATGATGGTTAGGAAAAGAGCTAATTTGCACTTGGACTGGTTATATTGTTTACAATGCTGCTCTCTTGGTGGGATTGCATCATTAAGGAAAAATCCCAATGGAAACATATTTTCCTTTATTTCTTTGGTAACAACAAAAAATGAGTTATCTAGGTATTCTAATGTACCTGTATTCTTGTCAGTCTGGATCCTTTATCAACAAGAGGAGCTCTCAAATCTTTCTCATCTCATTCTATGTAGTTTTTGTATATATCTTTAAATAAATCTTTCACAGAAGTTGAATTACTAAAAGTCTCAAAAACTGTCCAACTTCTGAGTTCCTGATATGCTATGAGACTTGTTTGGTCATACTTTATTTGTATTTCACATATTGCATTTCACTGCTTTTTAGAAAATCATAGCTATAAAAATAGTTTGACATTTAATTTTTTTCTATGATTGATATTTTAAGACTGAAGATTGGTGAGATAGTTCTCAGTGTCCTCACACAGGGAAAGAAACCCTTTTTTTGCAAAGGAGGAAAAGAAAGAAAAAAATGGATATTTATGAAAGAGTCTGTCAAAAGCAAGAAATAATATCCCTATGAAGTAATATTGTAGTCAACTTAAGGCTTGAAAAAATAAAGGCAGATAGATGGCATGATGTAGATTGTTAGATGTGGAGTTAGGAAAACTGAAGTTCAAATAATAATTTCGTGACCTTGGTTAAGTCCCTTAAATTCTTTCAACATCAGGTTCCTCACCTGTGAAATGGAGATAATTCACCATCCTCACAGATTTGTCAAGAGGATTAAATGAAATAGGCAAAGTATTTTGCAAACTTTAAGCATTATGCTTATTTTAGATATTTATTAGATATTTGCTGGGAGGGTGGTTTTTTGCTTTTACAGAATTATAGAATCATAATTTAGACTAATTTGCTTATTCAGTGCCCTAAGAATTAAACTATCAAAGGAATATTTTATAGACCTTGAAAAAAATAAAATTTATATCAAGATAAAAAAGGCCAATAAGCTAAAGAGTAGTAACGGAGGGAAAAGTATAAAGGAAGGGCATGTTTCAGTACTAGAGATTAATTGACTTCAATATGCATTCTGAATCTATCACCTCTGTCAGGGTGTGGCTATGTTTCATTATTTGTTCTCTAGAATCGGAGTTAGTCACTATATTGGTCACAGATCTCAAGTCTTTCAAAATTGTTTGGATTTACAATGCTGTTGCTATTGTATGATTATTTTGCTGGTTCTGCTCTGCTTTAGTTCATTCAAATCTTCTTAGGCTTCTCTGAAACTATCTCTTTTTATTATTTCTTGGAGCAAAATAGTATTTCACTACTTTCACGTGCTGTAATTTATTTAGTTATCCTTCAATTGATGAGCGCTCTAAATATTTTTGTCTACATAGGACCTTTCCCTATTTCTTAGTTTATTACCATCACCATCATTATCTAGGAGGAGTCTACAGTATAACTAGGCAAAAGACTGTACCCCGTGTAATGACTTTGGGGGCATAGTTCCAAATTGCTTTCCAGAATGGCGGAACCAATTCATAGCTCCATTAATGGTGTATCAATGTGACTGTTTTCCAGCAGCCCTTGCAACATCTGTCACTTTCCTCTGTTTTGGCCAATTTTGCCAATTTGATAGGCATATAGTGGAACCTCAGAGTTCATTCAATTTGCACTATTAGTAATTTGGAGCTTAAAAAAAATATAGATACATAGATAGATACATAGATAGATAGATAGATTGGATTTCTTCCCTAGAGAACTATCTGTTCACATTCTTTGAGCATTTATCAAATAGGGAATGACTCTATATTCTTACAAATTTGAATTAGTTCCATATATATATATATATATAGTATATATATATATATATATATATAGTATATATATATAGCATATATATATATATATTATATATATATATATATACACACACACATATATACATACAGCAAATTAGACCCTTAATGAAGAAAATTGATGTAAAGATTTTTTCCACTTAGATTTTTTCTAGTTAACAGTTTCCCTTCTAATCTTAACTGCATTAAAATTTGTTTGTGAAAAAAAACCCCTTAATTTTATGTAATTAAAATTGTCCATTTTATCTTCTATTATCCTCTCATGTCTTGTTTTTCTATATCTCTTCCATTCCAATGTCCCAACTTTCAAGCAAGAAAAGAGATGAAATGCTGACTGAGTATTCCAGGTGTTTCAGTTTTCAACAACGGATATAAAAGTCGATGGGATCCTAAGAGGCAGAGGTGGAGTGAGCAGTAATGCTCTCATAGTCACCTCCAAACAACTATAAAATAACACCCCAAAACAAATTCTAGAAGAATAGAACCAGCAAAAGAAGGGGGCAAAAAATCCTTTTAGCCCAAGAAACTTAGAAGATTGGCAAAAAAAGTCTGTCTCACTCTGGGTGAAAGGGGAACATAGTCCAGGACAGGAAGTATTCAAGCAAGCCAGCAGTCAACCGCACTTCAAGCAACCAGTAGGAGATCCTCTGCCCCATTGTGATGGAGCAGGCAAATGCTTCAGTGTAACCAGAGGAATAGGCAAACTCCAACTCCAAGAACCACAATGCTTCTGCATGGTCTTGGGCAAACAGACTACAGCAGCCAGAGCATCATATCCAGGGAATGAAGAAACACCCCATGAGGCTTAGCATACATCAGACATTATCACTGCGTTCCTGGATCAGCACAAGGTTAGCTTTCATACCCCTACAGTATCCAGCAGCACCACCTTCACCTCCTCAGTATAGCACCAGACACAAGGGTCTCCCATGGGCTTCAGGGCAAAATAAGTGTAGTAAATAGATAGGACCTGTAGGCTGTGGCACAAGAAGCCTGAGACAGTGCTGCTTCCATCCTGGGATCAATGCTCAAATTTAAAAGGAAAAAGACCAAAAAAAGATGAGGAAAAACAAAAAAGGAATCTGACCACAGAAGGTTATTATGGTGACAAGAAAGATCAAGACACAAACTCTGAAGGCAACAACAATGTTAAAACTTCTATGGGAAAGACTCCAAAGAAAACTGGGAAGTGGTCTTAAGCCCAGAAAGAACTCAGGGAAGAGCTCAAAAAGGAGTTTAAAAATCAGAGAAGAGAGGAAGAAGAAAAATTGGGAAAATAAATGAGAATGATGCAGGAGAATTATGAAAAGAGAGGGAACAACTTAGAGAAAGAAAACAACTGCTTAAAAAGTGAATTAGGCAAATGGAAAAGGGGATACAAAATTCACCAAAGAAAGCAACTCTTCAGAAAGTACAATTGGCCAAATGCAAAAGGATATACAAAAGATACCTGAAGAAAATAACTCCTTAAAAGTTAATATTGGGCAAGTGAAAGCTAATGACTCTATGAGTCACCAAGAATCAATCAAACATATTCAAAAGAATGAAAAAATAAAAGAAATTGTAAAATAACTAATTGGAAAAACAATTTACTTAGAAAATAGATTCAAGAGAGACAATGTCAGAATCACTGGGCTACCTAAAAGCCATAATCGAAAGGAGGACTTGGACTGCATCTTTCAAGAAATATCGAGGAAAAGTGGCCTGCTATCCTGGAACCAGAGGGCAAAATAGATATTTAAAGAATCCACTGATCACCTCAGAAAGAGATCCCAAAACAAAAACTCCAAGGAGTATTATAGTCAAATTACAGAACTATCTGGTCAAGGAAAAAGTGCCGCAAGTGGTCAGAAAGAAACAATTCAGATATTAGGGAGCCACAATCAGGGTTACAAAGGACTTGGGAACTGTAACATTAAAAGATCAGAGGTCATGGAACATGACATTCTGGAGGGCAAAGGAGCTAGGACTTCAAGCAAGAGTCAAGTACCTGGCAATAATAATCATGATACATCAAAGGAAAAAAATGGCCATTCAATGAAATAGAAGACTTTCAAGTTTTCATAAGAAGACCAGAATTGAACCAAAAATTTAATCTCCATTATCAAGACACAAGAGAAGCCTAAAAAAGTAAAAAAAAGGAAAAGAAAACATAAGATATTCAATGGAGCTCAATGGTTTATATCCCTATATGGGAAAATGATACTTATAATTCTTAAAAATTGTCCCACTAATGGGGGAATATACATAATAATGTATATATAGGAATACAAAGGAATATACATAGACGAGGATACAAGTATAAGGTGAATTTGAAGGAATGACATAAAAATAATTAAGAGATGAGAAAGAGGAGTACACTGGGTGCAGAAGGAAGGGAGAGGTGGAATGGGATAAATTATTTCACATGAAGAAGCATGAAAAACCTGGCAGAGGGAAAGATGGTAAAGTGGTTGATGGGCATTGCTTGAACTTTACTCTCCTCAATATTGATTCAAAGAAGTCAGTTGAAGGTCGAAATCTTACATGACAAGAAAGTAGGAAGGGAGGAGATTGAGTAAAGGGAGCAGGGGAAGACTGACAGGAGACAGGGCAGATCAGGGGAGGCAGTAGAGAGAAATGTATATACACCAAGTGGTATAATATCCAAATTCTTAAAGGATAAGTTAAGTGAATTACAAGTTCATGACCAAACAAAAGATAGAGAACATTCTGAAATGTAAAACAGATAATTTTGATTATATTAATTTAAAAGCTTTTGCACAAACAAAACCAATGCAACCAAGAATAGAAGGAAAGCAGAAAGCCAGGAAACAGTTTCCATAGCATCTCTGAAAAAGGCCTCATTTCTTAAATATATTGAGGACCAAATCAAATGTAAAAGAATACAAGCTATTCCTCAATTAATAAATGGCCAAAGGATTTGGACAGGCATTTTTCAGATGAAGAAATCAAAGTTATCTACAGGCATGTGCAGAAGTGCTCTAAATCACTTTTGATTAGAGAATGTAAATTAAAACAATTCTGAGGTACCACCTCACACCTATCAGACTGGCTAATATGACAAAAAAAGAAAATTATAAATTTTGGAGAGGATGTGGGAAAATTGGAACACTAATGCACTGTTGATAGAGTTGTAAACTGATCCAATATTCTGAAGAACAATTTGGTTTCTTCTGCTCTAGAATTTGTTTAGAGTCATTTTCACAGGTATTTTAAGGGCTATAGGGGGAGAATTAGAGCAAGTTCATCCTTCTACTCCACCATCTTGGTTCCACCTCCCTGAAGAACAATTTGGAACTATCCCAAAGGGCTATAATACTGTGCATACCCTTTGATCTCCCAATACCACTATTAAGTCTATAACTCAAAGAGATCATAAAAAGGGAAAAAGGACCTACATATGCAAACATATTTATAGTAGCTTTTTTGTGATGACAAAGAGTTAGAAATCAAGGGGATGCTCATCAACTGGGGAATGGCTGAGCAAAGTATGGTATATGAATGTAATGGGATACTATTGTGCAATAAGAAATGATGAACAGTTTTCAGAAAAACCTGAAAACACTTGTACAAACTGATGCAAAATGTAATGAGCAGAACCAGGAAAACATAGTAGCAGCAACATTTTATCAGCTATGAATGACTCAGTTCTTCTTAGCAACATAATAATCCAAAACAAATAAAAAGGATGCAGAAAGGAAAACGCTGTCCATATACAGATAAAGAACTGAGGAATTCTCAATGCAGATCAAAGCATACTTTTTTTCTCTTTTCACTTTTTTTCACTTTATTCTTTTTTGTGTTTTTTTCTTTCACAACTATGACCAACAAGGAAATATGTTTTACATGATAGCACATGTATAACCTCTGTAAAATTGCCTACCATTTTCAGATAGGGGAGAGTAGGGAGGAAGAGAGAAAAATTTGGAACTGAAAATCTTGTAAAAATGAGTGATAAAAATTGTCTTGACAAATAATTGGGGTGAAATACTATTATAAAAGAAAAAGAATAAAAAAGTCAGTGAGGGGAACTTTCCAGGTTTCTTCAGAAACCCTCATTAATCAGCAAAAGTGGCAGTAGGCAGGATGTTAATGAAATTGATGAAGTTCCCACTATATCCTGGATAAAAATCCTAGAAAACAGTGTTTTTTCTAGTTGTACACATCAAGTCCCCATATAACTTCATGTTAGTCCTTCACTCCTTGCTCTTGCCCACTAGTATTGACATACTACCACACTACTAGGGAGGCAGGGTTCTATAATAAAGAGTCTATTCTCTCTGGAGTTAGAGCACTTGGGTTCCGTACTTATCTCTGATGCTTTTAACTATGCTACCTTGGGCAAGTAACAACTGCCCTGGGTTTTGGTTTTCATACCTGCGAAGTAAGTGTCTTAAACTAGAAGGTTCCTTCTAGCTCTGAAATCACATGGAACTACCCTAACGTTATAACTGGTATACAAGTTCATAGCAAAGTAAAAAGTTGGTGACCTTAAACCAACTGAACTATGTATCTATAGATATGCCTATCCCCACGCTAAGCACTGGATTGGTCTTGGGCCTTTTATTCATTCATTTAGTCACCCCAGAAAGTAATTATTAAGCACCTGCTGTATCCTAGCCATTGTGCTAGGCACTCCAGTTATAAAGTGAAAAACAAGGGGCTAGCGTTCTACTGGAGGGAACCACACACAGATAAGTAAATATGAAGTAAATACAGAGAAAGCTTTTTTGTGAGACTAGAAGCAGAAAAACCAATTAAGAGGCCACTGCATATATCCAGTGAGAGATAAGAATAGAGTGATATCCCATGTGAATACAGAGAAGACAATGGATGCAAGAGATGTTGCAGAAGTAAAATTGATGAGACTTGGAATCAGGGTAGAGTGAGTGGGGTTCAGAGACTCCAATTTATGGGGCGGTGATCCAGGCACGTCATTTCCATATGAAACATGTGTCATGACCAATGACACAGTCATTTCCATAAACCAAGAAGAAGATAGTAACTCCACAATAAGTACAAGAAAAATCTTAGAAAATGAAATGGATTTGACCACAGAGTCTCCAAAATTGACTAGAAGAAAGGAAGCAAAAAATAAATATGGGATTAGAGGCCACAAGGGAGAAAAACTGGAAAGAGAATAAAAAGCTTGAAATAGGAGGAGGAAACATGAACCATGTAGTAGCGAGCTCCCTAAAAAACAGAATAAAGCAAACAGAAATTTATGACTTGTAAAAAAACAAATAAATTAGTTAAGATTAAAAAACGAGAAGAATGCATGAGATATTTACAATAGAAAGTGGAACAGGAATAATAAAGTTTAGAAGAATCATTTAAGAATCATCAACCTTTTAGAAAAAACATGGTTTAAAAAATGGATGCCGCTTTCAAATAATATAACAAATGCCTTATAAAATTGCTTACCTCTATTAGAACTAGAGGTTGAAGAGAAAGTATAGAGTCTACCAGTCACCTCTAGAAAGAAATTTTAAAGTGAAAGTCAATTTCCAACCTCTCTCAGTCTTGATTTCTTTATTTGTAAAATAAGGGGGTAGGTGAACTCTAAGATCCCTTCCATGGGTAATGTTCCATGATTCTCTACGTATTTCTCAGAGACTGACGAAAAGTCTAAATGGGTATTTGTGTAAGCTGCTAACTCAATGACTGTTTGTTGAATGAAGGAATGACCAAAGGAGAAAACAAAGGAATTAATGAATGAATAAATGAAATCTCTCTGGGACCCCAAACAATTTGAATACAAGAAAGGATACTGGGTTCCATATTGAAAATTTTCCTTCTCTGCAAAAATACTTCTAGGTCTCTAAGACAACCCAGATGAGTCCATTAGCCTCTCATTCAGTGTTCAGCCTTCTGAAAAGAAAATGATACAGTTTGCACACCTCAGTTTCTGCCAAGGAGTCTCTATTTACTTTCGTGCCAGAAACTTGTGACTTAAAACAGCTGCAGAAAGGAGTGGAAAATAACACCTATAAATAGACTCAGCCTCAGAGCACAATGTGCATTGATTTTTACTAGAGGTGCATGCTTGAAGAGTATCATGGACATTGTGCACCCCATGGATCATGGAAGCAAAGTAGCTGCTGCTTGGAGACCACTCATTGCCCTAGGGGTAGCCATCTATCATCCCTATAAACCCTTAGTAAGTCCTTCTTGTGAAGACTCATATACAGATGCACATGAAAAACAAGTGTATATGTGTGTGAGAGAGAGAGAGAAAGAGAGAGAGACAGAGACAGAGAGAGACAGAGAGAGAGAGAGAGTGAGTGAGAGAGAATCTTTATATATTTATGTATGGTACTTATTTGTCAGTCTATAAACATTTATTTTAGTACCTCCCATGTACCAGGCACTGTGTTAAGTGCTGGGAATACAAAAGAAAAGGCAAAAAGACAATTTCTAGTTTTCCCAAGTGGTAGAAAAAGTACACTTAAATAAATAAAAAGAAATTAAATGGATATGCCTAGGAAAGGTATTATTCACATTTATTAAGGACTAGGCTGCTAAAGTTAGCAGAAATACAAAAACCAGCAGAAGGAGTTATCTTGCAGGGAGAGTGTAGCATATTGAGCATGTTAGGAGAGTAGGAAGAGATGTTAGTAAAAAGACTTCTGAGAAGCATCAGTCAGAATGGTAGGAGGAATCTGAGGACTGAAGGCAAGGAGAGATGGGATAGCTAGGTAGAAATGAACAGTGTGTAGTCAGAAATGTAAAATTAGAACTCCAGAAATTGGAGAGATTGATTTGGAAAATCTCATCTTTCTTCATAAGGGAAGGGATGGGGAGGGTTCATTCTCATGACTTTTCTTTGGGGCCAAGTTTGGTCCTTATGATTTCACAGCATTAAGTTTTTTTCACTTTGGAGGAGAGTGGTAATTCTCCTTTATAATTACATTAGTGTAATCATTGTGGATTTTGCTTTCCTCGTTCAGCCTCTTTCACACTGCATCAGTTCATATAAATTTTTCCAGTGTTCTCTAAATTCATCATATTTAGCATTCTTACCTTGGAGTGATATTCCTTTACATTTATGTACTACATACAGTGTATTCATCCATTCCCTCATTTTTGGAAATTTCTTTGTCTCCAGGTCTTTGACAGTACAAAAAGTACTGCTATAAATATTTTATTATTTATGGTGTCTTTCTTTTTATATTATTAAACACCCTATGGTATATACCCAACAGTGGGTTATTTAGGTCAAAGTTCATGGATATTTAAGTCACTTTTTTAGAAAAAAGTATAATTCCAAATTGTCTTCCACAAATTTTGGATTTATTCACAACTTCATGAATAGTGCATTAGTGTGTCTTTATTTCCAAGATTTCTCCCGGCGTTTATTATTCCCATATTTTGCTACCTTTGCCATTTACTGTAGGTGAAACTTCTGAGTTATTTCAATTTGGATTTCACTTATTAGTAGTGATTTGGAGAGAGATTCTACAGAGTGGATAATTCAAATGTCTTGTTTTGGGAGCTATTTATTCTTATCCTTTGATCACCTATTCAATGGGGAATAGCTTTTGTTCTTATATATTTACTTTACTTCTCCTATACATCTTTGATATTAGACCTTGATCACAGATATTTGTTGTACCATTTTTCCCCCAATGAAACATTCTCTTTCTTTATCCTAGCCATATTGGTTTTGTTTGTGGAAAGGCTTTTCAGTGTCATGTAATGAGAATAATTAATTGTAATTTATGTTTTAAATGTCAAATTTTAGAAATTCGTGACATCATACTATCAGAAATGTCCAGTAAATAATAGATAAAAAAACACATACATAACTTGTCTACTTTGGATAGCTGGTGAGTTTTTAAAAACTGAAAATATAAAAGTAAAATATTAAAATAGCCCAGGTACTAATCAGATATTTAGTAAGCACTTATTGAATGCCTATTACATGTCACTATGCTAAGCAGTGGGGATAAAAAAAAAAGAGCTAAAAAAGCAATCCCTGCTCTGAGGGAACTCATAATCTAATGATATAGATTATGAGGCATGAAGCAAATTAAACAAAAATACAAATTTTTTCCTTTCCCCAAAATTGACTATTTCATGGAAAGGTCACTTTTGGTGACTCTTTTCCCCACATGGTTGTCAGATTACAATAGTCAGTGGTTACATATTTTATGTGAACTTACATTTGTATATGTTTTTCCCTATAGACTGTAAATCTCTTGAGTGCAGTGACTATTTGATTTTTGTCTTTACTAGAATACCCTGGTCTGGGAGAGGGAGTTTTCTCTCCTGGGAGTTCCCTATTTCAATGAAATTGTAGGTCCAGTCTTTAACCTAGGCTTAGAACATTGCCTACACACAACAAGTGCTAAATAAATGCTTAATAATTGGGTAACTGATATATTACTAAATTGCTGTGACCAACTGATGATTAATGCTCTAAAATTAACTTGCCCCTCTGGTCACAGACAAAAAGTTTACTGTTGGGTCTGTATACAAAACTTGCCAAAACTTCATGGCTTAGTCTTTAAGCACTCAGGGTCACCTCTACCCCAGTCTTCATGATCAATACATTTTACTTGTATAGATATCGTGTTTTCTTTTTTAAATTGCTTTTGTTTCTTTTCTTTCAGATTGCCCTTTACTTCCTTCTGTGTGTTTGCATTCTCAGTCATTTGTTCTTTCTTGTTTCTCAGGAGAGATTTGCCTCTGAGGATTCAAGTTTTCCAATGCTGCTAATTAATTTTGCTGTATAGGTCATCAATTTTGCTTTTATGATTCTTATTTTTCTGTTGAACCATTTGGATACACTTGGTGTAGTTCCATGCCCTCTTAGGAATTCACAGGGTCCTGGGCCTCATCATGGGCTTTGTTTTCTTTTGTCTTTCCAGACTTATTCTGACATATATAGACTTGTCCAGATCACATGATCTGGAGTTATTAATATGTTTCCTGTTGATTTATCTACTTCAAAATCTTTAACTGAGTTTTCTTCCTCTTGAGAGCCTTGGAAATTTCACTCTTTTTTCCTTATATCCCCCTTTTGCTCACTTTCCCACTCCTCCACTTTCAATGGTTCTTTTCTTTTGGGCTAGATAGTAAAACTAACTCCTCACTGGGGAATTCACTTTTTACTGGCTGCAGTTTCTGTCCCAAATAACTTCTGGGGGCCAGGAGAGACAGAACTGGCCTCCACTGGATGCCATTCCCTTTCCCTTAAGACCTGATAGACCCCCTCACACATACTAGTTCCCTGTCCTATTTCCCTTTGCTCCTCAGTTTTTTGAATAAGCACTGATGCAGCACAATATACTACCACAAGGCAGTTCCAGGAGGGAATGTTTTCTGTGGCACAGGGTTGGTAAAATGGCAGAATTGAGTTGCACTGCAAGCCCATGGGTCAGCTTGGGTAGCTTGGGAAGAGGATAGTGATGGGTAAGAGTGTGTGTTTAGGAGGAGGGATGGGGAGGCTGAGTTGGCATATTAGGGACTAGGAATTAACCTTCTCTGCTGTTGGTTCATCAGTCATCATCTCATTAGGTTTCTTGGGGTCTTAGACCATGAAGACAGCTGAAATTACTTTACCTCTTGTGAGTAATTTACAGTTTAGAGAGGTCATGAGGTTTAGAGAAAATGTCTAGTTAGCTCTCCATTTTGTGACCTGGAGGTTGTGTCATCTCCACATGACAGTGAAACATACGTCTTTGATGGGGGAGCTATCATTATAATAAGGAGAAAAACATTATATTTATATTATAACAGGATGGCAAGTTACCTTTTTCCAGCACAGATGTTAACAGTTCATTTTATATAGTGCTTTAAAGTTTCAAAAATAACTTCTGACATTCAGTACCTGGGTGACCTTGAATAATTATTTACATTTCTGGAGCTTCATTTGTAAAGAAAGGAGGTTGGACTAGAATCTAGGGAAATAAATTAAGGATTTGTTCTGTGAAGTTTGGATTCAATCAAAGGGCCACACTTGAGGATCTATAAGGCCTCATGTAGCCTTGAGGTCATAGGTTCCCCACCCCTGGACTAGATAGTTCCAGCACCCCTTCAAGATCTGTCATCCTTAAAATGCAATATAAATATCAATTACCACCACCACCACCACCACCACTACTACTACTGCTACTACTACTACTACTACTACTACTACTACTATGGAGAATAAATTATTCGGATGATGATGTCCCTGAAGCAAGAAGCAAAGACAGTAGAAGTGAGAATGGGAGTGAGGCATACTGTTAGATTGGCAACTTAACCTTTGTTTTCCTCAGTTTCTTCAACTGTGAAATGAGGATAAAGCATGGTGCCTGACATTACCATTTCTAATCATGGGATCGCAAAGTCTTGAGATCTACTCTAATAGCAGAGACCCTGATCATAGATACTGGCTAAATCACAAAATCACATAGGACTTTTGAAAGGGCATTGTGTTCAAGCTGTACCTAAATGGACTTACTTATCTCTTCAAAATCTCTCAGCAGTCACTGTTTCCCATAGAAAGAATCCATTCCCTCTTTTCAAAGCCCTTTCTACTTGTAGACAGTTCTAATAGTTAGGAACTTTCTTTCTTCTATCTAGCTGAAATGTGCCTCCCTGCTATGAACCTGTTGCTCCTCATTCTGCTCTCTAGGGCCAACTAGAATGAATCATTCTTATACACAATAGTTCTTTTTTTTAAAAAAAGTTAATTTATTTTTAGTTTTCAACATTATTTCCATAAGTTTTAAATTTTTTTGCCCTCCCTCTGCCATCCCCAAGACAGCCTGCAATCTGATATAAGCTTTACATATATATTCCTATTAAATATATTTTCACATTAGTCATACATGAGAGTTCTTTAAATATTTGAAGATGACTATCATATTCCTGCTGTCCTATCTACATTCCTTCCCCAAGTCTTTTCTCATTCATTTCAGATATCTCCAATTTCTTCAAGTGAGTGACATTCATGCCATTATCTTTAAGCCTTCATCACTTTGATTACCCATTTTTGGACATGTTCCATCCTATTGTCTTTCCTTAACTGAGGCACCACAAACCAAATCCAGAACTCTGGACAGATCAGAGCACAGTAAGAACCATTCCTTTCTTCTTCCTAGATGATGCGATGCTTTTCAGGCCAGTCAAAGATCACATTAGCTTTTTGAGTGGCTGCTTATATCCATTAATGGATAACAAACTCATAATCCACTAAAATCTCCAGATCTTTTCCAGGCAAACTAGTATTTAGCCATACCTCCTTCATCTTGTACTTACATAGTAATTTTCCTGAAATGAAACCATTAGACTTTACATCAGTCCATCATATCAGAGGCTACCTATTATTTTAATCTATTGAAGTCTTTTTAGATCCTGACATCACCATTCATCTGTTGTCCATCCCTCCTAGCTTTGTCTCATCTGAAAATTTGATAAGTTCTCTCACACACTCTTATTGTGTGAGAAATGGGACAGAGGACACTCTTCAGGGACATCCCCAGGATGGAGAATCAAAGATTTCAAGATAGTCAGATTTTAGTAGAGAAGTTGGAACTATAGGTCTAGAGATACAAATCTGAGAATCTTCAGCAAAATTAGAAAGTAGTTTTCTGTGTATATATCACAGTCTCTCTACCCTACCCCCCACCTCTCCAGCACTGAATAGGGATGAGCAGAAGAAAACAGAGCAACATGACAGCAGACAGATGAACAGGCAACAGTCACTCTAAAAGAAAAGGCTCATTTCATCTCAGGCTACCATCCAGCCCAGAAGAAAAAGGATTTAAATTTAAAAAAAAATCAAAGTTTTAAAATTTAAATTTCGTTTTACATTCAGCTGATATATATATATATATATGTATATATATATATATATATATATGTATGTATGTATATGTATGTATACATATATATATATATATGCATGTATTTGTAACTCAAACAAGCAAAACAATCTTACCACAAAGTCATTCTAAATTATTTTAAAACTCAAAGATATCATGCTACAAGAATTAAAAATTCAAATTATATGACATTTGAAACAATGAGATCATATAACCTAGTAAAGGAAAAAAAATAATTTGTAAATAGGTCACAATAGGTCATGGATTATGTTAGAGACCCAATCTTATAGGGTTGCCAGGAGACTGAGCTGTAGTATAACTTAATAGTTTACGTTTTTCCTCTCTAACTGACAGAAAGGTTATTTAATTTTTGTTTAAGAAATACATCCTTTATTTATAACTAAAAGAGTTAAAAATTCAAAAACACATAGGCTTGTTTTGCTAAAGGTAATTCTGTGTGTCTGCTATTGAAGAAACATAGCCAGAATACATACACTTGTGTTTTGGTTTAAATGTCTAGGGTTTGGGGCTGATTTTTGCTCCCCTTATATTGCACAAGAATAGATCTCCTAAATATAATTTATTGAGTTGGAGATGGTGGCCTCCAATTGACTTCACAAGTATTTGTTTCATTTCACTTGGGGAAACAAAATAACCAGACTTTGTTTTCTGATGTAGTTGAAAAAAAAAAACCTGAAATAGATTTTTTTGAAAAATTCTTTACAAAGTAAGTGAATACTTTCTAAAAATGAAGCTTATGTCTAAGGTTTGAAGAGTTTGCAGTAAGGTTATTTAAGAGCGTAAGAATTTATATTTTATAGAGCATAAAGGATTAAACTGAATATCCCTGATAAATGCATTAAGTTGTCAAAATTATTTTATTTCAATTAAATTCACCTAGTAAGAGTGAGAAGCCTGACAAGTTCTGGAATATGCAGCTTTAAAGAATATGGTACAGTGAAAAGAACACTGGATTTTGAGTCAGAAGACTTGAGTTATTTTTCAGTTATGCCTGACTCTTCATGAACCCATCTAGGGTTTTCTTGGTAAAGATACTGGAGTTGTGTGCCATTTCCTTCTCCGGGTCATTATACAGATGAAGAAATGGAGGCAAACAGGGTTATATGAATTGTCCAGGGTCACACAGCTAGTAAGTGTCTAAGGCCGGATTTCAAACTCAGGAAAAGGCCTATCACTCTACCCACTGTGCTACCTAGCTGCCACCTAGGTCAGAAGACTTAGGTTTAAATCTTTGCTCAGCTGCATGTTATCTGTTAACTGCTAACAAACAAAGTCAGTAGAAATACCACTAAAGAAGATGCATTACCATTTCCTTTGTCACTGAAATCAAAGGACTCTTGGGAATTTACATCTTTTCTGCAGTTGAAACAAACATTTTCTTCCCCAATAGAGAACATGAAAGCATAAATTGTCTTGCTTTTATATGTCTATCTGTAGGACTTAACACAGTACTTTGTATGTAGTAAGTGCTTAACAAGTGCTTTTTCATTCATTTCATTTCAATTCATTCATTCATTCACATATATCCCTGTAATTCTGGGAAAATGACTTAACTTTTCTGGAACAAATGACCCCTAAAACTCCTTCCAGGTGTTCAATACCATGAAACATATAGGTAGCCAGCCTAGGATCATAGGATCATAGATTTAGAGCTGAAAGGAACTTTAGAGATCATCTTTTTCCAAATTCTCAGCTTACATATGAAGAAACTGAAGCCCAGAGAGGTTAAGGGGCTTGTCCAAGTCTCACCAAAGTAACTGGTGAAAGTAGGATTCAAATCCAAGTGTTTTGACTCCAAAACATTCTCTTGCTACTGTCCCAAGCTTCCTCTGATATTCTCTGGGGTGACATTTGTAGGAATACTCTGATAAATGGATCAATAGGCTGAAATTGCTAACATAGATCTAAATGAGCTCACCTGTCAGCTAAATTTTAAACATGTTCTTAAAATGTCCTGATCAATCTTTTGACTCTCCCCCATGCCTGGAATACTCTACCTTCTCAAGTCCATCTATTGACTTCTCTGACTTCCTTTAAGTCTCAAGTAGAAGTCCCTTCTTTTACAGGAAACCTTCCTCAGTCCCTCTTCACTCTAGTGCCTTCACTGTTAATTATTTCCTATTTTTCCTATACTACTTGGTGCATATATGTTTACTATTCATATTACTTCATTGTCTATGGTACCTTTTAGCAAGATGTAGTTTCCTTCCTTGTCTCTTTTAACTACATCTAGCTTTGTTTTTTCTTGTCTGAGATCAGGAATGCTAACTCTGCTTTTTTTACTTCAGCTGAAACATAATGAATTCTGATCCAGTCTCACCTTTACTCTGTGTGTGTCTTTCTGTTTTAAATGTGTTTCTTAAAAACAACATAGGGTAGAATTCTGTTTTTTAATCCACTCTATCTGCTTCAATTTTATGAAAGAGTTCATCCCATTGGCATTCACTGTTATACTTGCTAACCACATGTCTTCCTCCATCCTATTTTTTAGCTGTTTATACTTCCTTTCATCTTGTCCCTCCTCCCCAGTGCTTTGCTTCAGTAACACCAAGGACCCCAGCATACACAAGAGGACCCTGCTGTACAGGTTCTTAGATCTGCTGTTCTAAAAGGAAAGCAACTTTTGAGGGGGTCAACTTTAAATCAAGCACATGTATCACTCACTTGGTTCAGGGGAAAAAGTCAGCACCCTGAACTTCAGAGAGACTACAAACAGAGAAATAAAGATCAACAGATAGGGCTTCCAACTATCTGACCATAAGCAATACCTCACAGATCCACAGACAGATCCAGATCTATGTATCTGACCACACACACATAGTGTATTTATACACATACTGAAAGAGGGAAGCACCAACATCATGAGTTTTCAAAGCCAGTGTGCTCCTTAGTGGCTTCCCAGAGTCTCATCTGGCCAAACAAACACTTCCAATGAGTAAGTCCAAAACAAAACCTCACTTCAGAGTATATATACACTTTTTCAGAGCCAGAGGACATCACACCCCTTGAGAACCAGTGCCTCATTACAGATTAACAAAAGGTGTAGGACTCCCCTAATCAAGTTTCCCTTAATGGACAGGTCCACTAATGGATGTAGAAGATCTTTAATTCTCTAATAAACATTACAGCTTCTGACCACTGCCTCCCTCAATCTGTCCTCCCTTCTATCACTCCTTCCCACCTTTTCTTTTCATCCACCTCTCCTACTTCCCAACAGGTTAAGATAGAGTCCTCTACCCAGCCGGGTGTATATGTTATTTCCTATTTCCAGCCAAATCTGATAAGAGTATGTTTCAAACCACAGGTTCCCAAGGTGGGCAGTATCACTCCCTGGTGGGTGCTGGAATGATGGAGGCAGGCAGTAATAGCCTTGGGTGCAATTGGGTGGGGTGAATAAAAATAAGGAGGGGGTAGAAGCATAAGGAAAGATAAAATGGGAAAATTTTGACAAGCTTCATACGTCTTTTATCTGTTATGTAACAGAGTTAAAGTCATAGAGATTGGATTATTTTCCAAATAAAGACACAAAATGCAAGTTGTAATCAATCAGTGGTCAACTCCACCAACAGGTCTTAACAAGCAAGGGTTGATAGATAAGAGTGTCACACATTGTTTTGAAGTCCAGCATACATCGATAGGAATGTGTGTGTTTACAATTCAGTACTATACAGTTACATGACACAATACTGTATCATCAAAATTTCAATGCAGTTAAAGTCCCACAAATTTACAGTAACATTAAATTTAAGATGCATTATTTAAAAAAAAAATATATATATATATGAAATAATGAAAAGTAAAAAAACCATTAAAGGGTTAAATAAACCATTTCTAGGGGGGCACTAAGTAATTTTTTTAAAAGGGGGCAATAGGTGAAATAACTATGGGAACCTCTGGTTCAAACAATGCTCTTTCTTTCCCTCTATTGTAACAGTTATTTCATGCCCCTTCATGTGATATAATTTACCCCAGTCTGCCTCTCCCTTTCCTCTTCCCCCAGTAAAATATTTCTTTCACCCCTTAATAATTTTTTTTGTCATTACATCAAAGTCAACCCATACCCTGACCCTCTCTCTAAGCATTCACCTTCAAAATGCCATAATAGAGAGACAATCCTTAAAAGTGACAAATTCCCATGTTGGAATGTAAACAGTTTAACCTTACTGAATACCATGCTGGGTTTTTTCCCTTTCTTGTTTACCTATACTTCTCTTTAATATTTTATTTGAAGATCATATCTTCTGTTCAGCTCTGGTCTTTTTCATCAGGAAAGTTTGAAAGTCCCCTATTTCATTGAATATCCATCTCATACCTTTAAGATTATGCTCAGATTTGCTGGGTAGTTAATTCTTGGTTGTAATTCAAGCTCCTTTGCCCTCTGGAATACCATATTCCAAGTCCTCTAATCTTTTAATGTGGAAACTGCTAAATCCTGTGTAATACTGATTGTAGCTCCTTGGTATTTGAATGATGTTTTTGACTGCATGCAGTATTTTCTCCTAAACCTGTAAGTTTTGAAATTTGGCTACCATATTCCTAGGAGTTTTCCTTTTGGGATCTCTTTCAGGAAGTGTTTGGCAGATCCTTTCAATGTCTATTTTGCCTTTTGCTTCTAGGACATCAGGCCAGTTTTCCTTGATAATTTCTTGAAAGATGATGTCTATACTCTTTTTTTGATGGTGGCTTTCATAGTTCTTGAATTATCTTTCCTGGATCTATTTTCCAGATCAGATGTTTTTCCAATGAGGTATTTAACATTTTCTTCTACTTTTAGTTTTTTTTATTTAATTTGACTGATTTTTGATGTTTTATGTTTTATTTACTTGTCCAATTCTAATTTTTAAGGAATCAGTTTCTTTAGTTAGCTTTGGTACCTCCTTTTCCATTTGGAGAGTTCCACTCTTAAAGGAGTTGTTTTCTTCAGTGGACTCCCCCTCCCACCCAATTTGGACAATTTTATTTTTTAAGGAGTTGTTCTCTTCAGTCAATTTTTGTGCATTCTTTTCCAAGCTGTTGACTGTTTTTCATAATTTTCTCGCATAACTTTGATTTCTTTTCCCATTTTTTCTTTTACCTTTCTTACTTGATTTTAAAATTCTTTTTTGATCTCTTCTAAGAGATCTTTTTGGGCTTGAGACTAATTTATATTACCCTTTGAGGCTTCACATGCAGGCATTTTGACATTGTTGTCCTCTTCTGAGTTTGTGTTTCCACCTTCCCTGTCAGCATAGTAGCTTTCTATGCTCAGGGCTCTTTTTTGTCTTTTGCTAATTTTTAAAAGTTGAACTCTGCTCCTGCAGTACAGGGGACAGGGTCTCAAGTTTCTTGCACTAGGGGTCAGGGCTCTGATCACTGGCTTTCTGCACTGGGGCTTCTGGGACTGGTGGCTTGCCCACTGCTCTAGGGATGCCTGGCTAAGTTGTGTCTATTATGCCCTGGGTCCCAAGGCTGGTAGTTTGCTTCCATGCTGGGAGTGGGGACCTCACAGCTGGTCTGCTGTCTACTAGCCTGTTGAGCTTGGACCAAGGGGCATTGGGCGCTAATCTGTTTTGTGGCTAAGAGCCTTCCTCTGGCTTGTCCAGTCACCTTTTTTGCTGGGCAGCACTCCCTTTTTACTTAAGAGAGATAGACCTTTCCTGAACTTCTTCTAAGTTATCTTGGGCTAGAAAAATGTTTCACTCTGTCACTTTGTGGATTCTGTTGCTCCAGAATTCTTTTAGAAGCTTGACTTAACATTGTTTCTGAGAGAAACTGAGAAGAGCTCAGACAACTTCCTGGCTTCTCTCTCCCATCTTGGCTCTGCCTCTCCTTTTGCCTCTTTTTGTATCCCCAATGCTTAGCATAGTGCCTGGCACATAATAAGCTCAAGAAATATTGATTGACTGACTAGTTAAATGACTCATGTCTAATCCCAACACTCCCTATCAAGTGCCCTTCTATCATTTTCCATTAACTTACATCATTCTTAAATATATTTGAAAGAATGTACATTCATTCTCTGTGTTGGGTCAGAAACATTAAGTGACATTTTAAAGTCTTTTAAGCTCATCCCTACGTTTGGTCTTGAAATGAAGTTCTGTCACAAGACTACTCTATAGAGGGCATTATGGTACTTCAGGTGAAACAAACACAGTTGATGGAAAGAATATTCCTTTACATAGTGTTTATCTGAGAGCCCATAAGAGTTTCCAAAGAACTTTACACAGCTTGCCAAGAAAGATTTCTATTTTGCAAAATCCTCATTACAAAAATTCTATTTAAATATCATGGCAATATTCCTTAAATGAAATGTACAGTATTATCCAGAAAGTTGAAATATAAAATGATTTAGAATGGAACCCACAGGGCATATTCCATCAACTTCATGCCTGAGGGCTTATGGAACTTCCCACAAATGCCTCTACTAACAACAAATAATGTTAAAAGCTTCAGAATTCTGCTTTTCTTGAGGTCTTACCCATACAACTTTTTGGAATGATAAAAAAAAAAAAACAGTTGTACTCACATTTCCTCCACTTCCATGGCTTGAAAATAGGTTAAAATTTTTTCCAACAAATTCCGAAAAGAATTTGTCCTGAATTATACATGGAAATTGAGTTATGTACTAGGTACATTTTTTTTTTTGAAAGGGCTTTCAATTATTCTCATCAAATGGTATTTATTGAGCTCTCATCACCCACTGCAGATACTACCAAAAAGTTGAGATGGGCACTGAGTTGGACTTAGACACTTTCAACAAAGAACTCTTTAATAATAGTTGATTCTTCACTTTCAGTTCCTTTTATATATATATTCAGCTACTCACCGACCTTTACACCAGAAGGAAGAGACAGAGAATAATAAAATTTGGCAACAACAGTGAAGGAGTTTAAGGTTATGGTTCATGACTTATAACCACAAAAGCTGACATTTATGCAATGCTTTGATTGATTCTCCCCATAACCCTACTACCTTTGTTAGTATTGTTTAGTTGTGCCCAACTCTTTGGGACCCTCTTTGGAGTTTTCTTGGCAAAGATACTGGAGTGGTTTGCCATTTCCTGCTCCAGCTCATTTTACAGATGAGGAATTGAGGCAGAGTTAGGTAACTTGCCCAAGGTCACACAACTAGTAGAGGTCAAATTTCAACTCAGGAAAAGATGAGTCTTCCTGATTTCAGGAAGTGTCTATAATAAGTGTCTAAGAGTCAGCATTTAGGTTTCCCTCTTCTTGACTTTAAGCCCTACCAGGTGTCTATTGTGCTCTCTAACTTCCTCAACTATTCTCATGCTGTTGCATATACCTGAAGTGTTTCCCTCTTCTTCCTCTGTTGAATTCCTAACAATCCTTTGGTTGTTTGCTTGTTATCCTTTGTTCTTGAAGAGGACCAAAATGACATCACTATGTTGGAGTCAAGGTTGGTTGGTTGGATGGTTGTTGTCCTTCATCTTCGAAGAGGACCAAAATGCCATCACCATTGTAAAGTGAAATTTCAGTGTGTCCAACTGTTGCTGATCAGACCAATAAGAGCTCGGAATGCTCTACCACAGATTGGCACAGATAGCTCATTTGAATATTTGGGGTGAGTACCCCAAATTTGCTCATCCTGTGTTTACTTCGTGCTGTCTCAATTCTTTGCTCAAAGAGCACAGCATTTTTTCTTATATGAGCACTCCATGCTGAGTGGTCCTGTGCCAGTGTATCCCATGTTGCCCAGTGAAATCCAGAGTTCTTGAGAGAGACCTTGAGAGGGTCCTTGTATCATTTCTTCTGGCCACCATATGATTGCTTGCCCCATGCAAGCTCTCCATAAAATAGTCTTTTTAGCAAGTGTACATTTGGTATTCAAACAACATGGTAAGCCCATCAGAGTTGGAGTCTCTGAAGCATAGTTTGAATACTTTGCAGTTCAACTCAAACAAGGAATTCAGTGTCTGGTACCTTATCCTGCCAGGTGATCCTCAGAATCTTTCTAAGACAGTTCAAATGGAAACGATTCGGTTTCCTGGCATGGCACTGGTAGACTGTCCATGTTTCACAGCCATACAACAATGAGGTCAGCACAACAGCTCTGTAGACCTTCAATTTGGTAGTCAGTCTAATACCTCTTCTCTCACAAATTTTTTTTCAGAATCTCCCAAACACTGAGCTAGCTCTGGCAATGCGTGCATCAACCTCATTGTCAATGTGTACATCCCTGGAAAGTATACTACAAAGGTAAGTGAACTTACCCACAGCATTCAAAACTTCTCCCATTTGTTGTAACTGATGGTGCCATGTATGGATGGTGTGGTGGTAACTGATGGAGCACCTGTGTTTTTTCGGTGTTAATTATTAGGCCAAAATTAGCACAGGCAGCAGAGAATTGATCCATGCTTTGTTGCATCTCAGCTTCAGAGGCTGCATTGAGTACACAATCATCTGTAAACAGAAAATCATGCACCAACACTCCCTCCACTTTGGTTTTGTCTTGTAGCCTTCTCAAATAGAAGAACTTACCATCAATCAGTACATTAGTTGGCCGTGATGCTGTGTTTATCCTCATTGAAAGCATTTGTCAACATGACTGAAAACATCATGTTAAAAAGCATGAGAGCAAGCACACAGCCCTGTTTCACTCCATTTGTGACTGGGAAGACACTGAGAGCTTTGTCCATTATCCAGAACCCAGGTAAACATGTCATCATAAAATTAACATATAATATTGATGAACTTCTCTGGGAAACCAAATTTTGACATAATTTTCCATAAGCCCTCATGACTAACAGTGTCAAAGGCCTTGGTCAGATCTACAAATGTTGTGTACAGACCTCTGTTCTGCTCCTGGCATTTCTCCTGGAGTTGTCAGGCAGCAAACACCGTATCAACTGTTCCTTGGCCCTTTCTGAAGCCCTACTGGCTCTCAGGTATATGACCATCTTCCAGGTGAAGGATCAGCCTATTAAGAATGACAAGTAAGAATTTTGCCAGCAATGACTAAGAGAGAGATCCCCCTGTGATTGTAGCAGGGCAATCTATTCCCTTTACCCTCATAGAGATGGACAATGGAGGCATCCTTGAACTCTTGGGGGATAACCTCCTCTTGCCATATAACCTGGAAAATTTCAGTCAGCTTTTATATGAGCAATGGTCCCCCTACCTTGTAAATCTCAGCACCAGGTGCTTTGCCACGTGAAAGGAGCCTAATGGCCCTCAAAACTTCTTCTTCAGTTGGAAGTTCAGCTGAGGAGGGATTGACTGAGGTAAACGGTCAATGGCCTCAGTATTGATTGATGATGGTCTGTTGAGAACACCATGGAAGTGTTCAGCCCATCTCTCCAAGAACATGTCCCTATCACTAATCAATGTGGCTCCATCAGCACTGAGTAGTTGTGATGCACCATAGGTTTTTGGTGCAAAAATAGCTTTCATGGAATCATAAAAGCACTTTGGATTGTTACTCTCGCATAAAACTGAATTTCATCTGCCTTCCTTCTAAGCCAGGAATCCTGCATCTCTCTAAACTTTGCTTGTAGTTTGCTTTTGATGGAATTAAATGCTGACTTCTTAGAGGTAGATGAACTATCCTGTTGGTAAATCCTGGGGAGTTTTCATTTTTCATTTTCTGAATTTCCCCATCATTTTCATCAAACCAGTCTTAGTGTTTGCAAGTGTTCTGACCCAGATGAACAAACTCAGTGCTGTATACCAAATCTCTGAAAGCTGCCCACTCCTTTTCTGCTCCACTGTTGCCAATTGTGTGTTGGCTCAAATTTCCCTCCAAGTCAGCAGTAAACTGTTCATGCTCAGAGAAGAGCTCTAATTTGTTGACATTAATTCTTCTGGCAGTCATTTTGCCTTTCTGGTCAGCATTTTTGATGAATGCAAATATTTAGCTTGGAAAGGATAAGTCTATGATCAGTCCAGCTCTCTGCACTCTGCACCACACATTGCCTTTGTCACCCTCACATCTTATCTGTCTCTTCTCCTTAAAAATCACATAATGTATTAGATGCTAGTGTTTGCTGTGAGCGTGCATCCATGAAGTTTTATTGTGTTTAGGTAAATGGAAGACAGTATTGCCATCATCAGTTGTCTTGACTCTGTCCTGCCACTAGACTACGATGACCCTGGAAGAGAGAGTGAGGCTGATGACTTCATGCAACTCTGTCTCACTTAAATCCAATTTATGCACAAATCAAAAGACATCACCTAAACCATTTCCCTATTGTGCCTCAAAGTCCTGTGGCTACAGGCAAGTGATGAAGCAGCAGGTGTGGATACACTGGGATCTGAGTCACAACCTTGCACACAGGTGGCCCAGGCCATAGGGTTCTTTCTCACTGGAAGCAGCAGTGGAACTTGGCAGCCCCCTGGGTGTCTGAGCAGCCCTTTAAGGATTGCACTACTCACCTCCTGGTGTGAAGAAGGGGGATAGAAAAGATGCCCCAAACATTGCCTGCTTACACAACCCTGGCCTGATTACTGTGGAAAGCGGGGAATCCCACCATGTGGTCGAAACACAAAAAAATGTATAAAAACATCTGCAAAGATGATTCCACTCACCATTGGCACATGGAACGTGTGCACACTAATAGACAACACAAATTCCAGTGGACCTGAAAGAAGAACTGCTCTTGTTGCAAGAGAACTCAACAGGCATCACATCCAAATAGCGCCCCTGAGTGAAACAAGGTTGGCAAATGAAGACCAGCTTACTGAAATTGGAGCTGTACACAACTTTCTCTGGACTGGGCACAGTGAAGGGGAGTGCGGTGAAGCTGGTTTAGGTTTTGCAATCAAAACCAATCTAATCAGCTAGCTGTCATGGCTACCAAAAGGAGTGAATGACAGGCTCATGACAATGCGATTGCCACTTGCAGGAAAACACCATGCCACCATCACCAGTGCCTATGCTCCCACCATGACAAACCCTGATGAAGTTAAAGACAAATTTCATGAAGACCTAGAGACCGTTATTGTCAGTGTGCCAAAAGAAGATAAGCTTATAACTCTGGGTGACTTTAAAGCTAGAGTAGGCTCAAACTACCAGACTTGGTAGGGAGTCCTAGGGAGGAATGGAGTTGGAAACAGCAATAGCAATGATCATTTATTGTTGAAGACTTGTGCATCATATGACCTTCTCATTACCAACACTGTCTTCTGGAGTCAAGGTATAGTGGGTCTGACTGTGGCTTATCAGATCAATATGAGATTGGAATACTCTACCACAGGTTGGGCACAAATAGTCCATATGAACATTTGGGGTAGAGTTGTCTCTAAATGTATGCATCTCACATTTCTTTTGAGCTATTTCAATTCTGGTTCACTCATAGAGCACAGTACCTTCTTTTATGCAGACCAGCCTTGCTGTGTAGTCCTTTGCCAGCACCTCCCATGTCATGCAACTGATTCTAAATCCTTCAGAAAGACCTTGAGAATGTCCTTATATTGCTTCTTCTGACCACCATGAGAACTCCTGCTTTGTGTGAGTTTTCCACAGAATAGTCTTTTAGGCAAATATACATTTGGCAGTCAAGCAACATGGCCCATCAGAGTTGTGTTGTCTTAGAGTCTTGCCACTTGGAAGTTTGGTTTGACAGAGGACCTCAGTGTCCCGTACCTTATCTTGTCAGGTGATCTTCAGACTCTTCCTAAGACAATTCAAAAGGATATGATTCAGTTTCCAGGCAAATGTCTGGTTGCCCATCTCAAAGGTTGCCTCTTCCATGAAGGCTTCTTTGATCCCTCTTGTTGATGTAACTTTTTGCTTCAGACTATGTTTTTCAGCTCAAATGAACTTATTTTGCATTATTTTATATTATAGTTATTTATGTTTGCAACTTCTACCCTTAGTGCTCTATAAGCTCCATGAAGACAGAGACTTTTTCTTGTTTCTCCTGGTATCTCTCACACTATTCTGTCCACACTCCTCAGCTAATAACTATTTACTCAAGAATGAACAAATAAATATAAGATATAAGTAAAAATGCAACATTCAGAGAAAACAATTGCTTCCTGGGGCAGAATTAGAGAAAGTTTCATAGAGAAGATTAAATTTATGATAGGGTTTGGACAAATGGAGCAGGGAGAGTATAGAATATCTCAGACAGAGGAAACCATGAGCAAAGGCAAGGAAGCACAGAGCAAGAAGAGGATAGATAGAGCTGGAAAATGTGAGTAGAATTTATTGTGTTTGTTAAAAAGAGTGGGAGACATCATAGAAATATGTAGAATATGAGGTCCTTGTTTTTGATGTTGCTGGATGGTTGCTTGGACATTCTATGCCCCTGGGGTCATCCAAATATATCTGAGAATGATTCAGATTTTATGAGAATGGTCTCATCCCAGTTCTCATCCTAATGCTTCCAAATGCTTTCAAGGAAAATAGGGACAAAAAAAGCAAATAATTGCCAAAGGCCTGGTAAAGCTAGGAGGAACGATCTTTTGGTGCCTGAATTCATGTGTAAGGAGAAAAACAAGATGGTTTTTTAGGAAGGACTTCAAAAAGTTGGAGAATATCCAGAGAAAGAAATATAGGATGGTGAATATGAGAACTGACTAGGGAATAAGGCCTTCTATTGTAGGCATAATATTGACAAAATACATCCAAAGAAGGTGATAAGGATGATGAGGAGTATGGGAACCAAGTCACATGAGGATTGATTGGAAGAACATGTTTTTTCACTTATATATTCTAAATTCTTTGAGGGTTGAGGTGGACTCTTGTTTATCTTTGTATCTACATCACTCAAGAGAGCACCTTAAAAATATTTAATACAAGGTTGTTGAACTGAATTATTGAATGAAGAAAATAAAATCAAATGTCTTCAATTATATGAAGACATCTTCAATTTTTTCCTTCTTCATGATTTAAGGAAAGCAGAAATAAGACCTAGAGATCAAAGTTATGGGGAAGCATCTTTTCAATTTCTGAAGCAACTATCTTCTAGTTAATGTTGCTTAATCAAGGACTAACCTTGAAAGGCAATGGACTCCATTTCACTGGAAATCTTCAACTAGAGGCTAAATGAAAGTTTCCCAGGGAGGTTGTAGAGGGAATTCCCACTTCAGGATGGATTGGATTATATTTCTAACCTCTGAGATTTCTATGAGATAGATGCTTGTAAATAACTGCTACAAAGTACAGATGTGTAATTTCCTACAATATGTAGTATTACTAGTTCCCTCTGATTTAAAATGTAGACATCTAAATATGGCATTAAGATAGCTAGCTAAAATTTCTAGTTTTTATATTAAATAGAACATGTAGTAATCCATGAAATAGGCTGCATAAAATGTGGAGAAATCTTTGGACAAGAAATACTCTAGAGTATCTTCTAACTATTGGGATTCTATTTCATAAATGATATGGGGCTTTATTTTACATAAAATTCTTTTTAACATGTGCTCTATACATTGTCAAACTACTTTGAGTTTTCAATTAATTTTCAATTTTATACTCCCAAGAGCACTTAGCACAATGCTGAGTAGGGAGAAAACTAAATACCCATTGAATTGAAATAAGAAAAAGAGAGAGCTCAAGTAAATAAAAATGTAATTTCTAGTAACCTAAAATAATGTTTCGGATGAAAATCCTAAACTTCTTCCAATTTATTTGAAATTAGCATTAGTGGCAGTGCTTAACCAAATCACGGTCAGCACTAGAAAAGTTCATGTATAAAGTTATTATTTGGAACTTAGAAAGCATTAAATGGTTTAGTGAAAAGAATATTCTTCCTAAATTACAAACTCTTGCTTCCTATTCTACAAAACAAAATGTATCATGAACTTTCATATCACCCCATCCCACACTGCCATAGTCCTTAACATCACCTCCCATTTCCTCCTCCTTGGTTTCCCTCTTTTGCATCTCTTCTCCTCTATAGAATCATTCCTTTGCTTAGACCTTTGAACCCATCTCTAGTCCCTTTCTTTGGAAGTTTAGCCCTTTAATTAGTTCCTATAATCTTCTCATTTTTTCCTTCGACTTGCTCCTTTTTTTGCTACCTACAGGTCTTACTGCTTTGTTAAAAAATATCCTTTTGGGCTCAGATTGAATTCAGCTCTAACTCTGTCAAGTTGAGATTCTATCTGGCCCGCTTATCAATACAAGCATCACAAATGGCAAGGCTCCTTAAGAGTCAACTCAATATGGCAAACCTTTAATAAACTTTGTTTTACTTTGACTAGAAGTCTTGAGTCGAATTCATTTGGTAGGACCAGGCTTGTTGGTATTTTGGGGCCCCGAGCACCCCAAACCTCAATATGGTTCCCCAGACCACAACATATGGTTCCCTGACTGGGAAGCACTGTTAATCTTAAATTCTTCTCCAGTCAAGACTGGAAGGTATGTAAGCCTCCCCCTCTCCTTATTCCCTTCTCCCTCTCCAAGTACCTTGGAAGTATTGTTTTTTCGGGCTTCTTAGGTCAGGTCCTGGTAGGGCAGACAGCTAAGAGGCTATTGGTAGGGTAGACAGTTAAAAGGCTCTCTGGTACAAGTTCTTGGTCCAGTGATTATGTTGGAAGCCATGGACCTGGGTGCACTTCCTGAAGCATGGAGGACAGACAGAGGCCTTATTTGGAAGTATATGCCATATTCTTTCAATTCTCTTGATGTACTTTTTTGTGGTGGTTCTGCCTTGGTTTGTTCTGTTTGTTTTTTTGAGGCTTACTCCCAGATCTTCCTTTATGGAAGAAGGGACTTCCAGCACCCACACTTATAAGGGGTCACTCCTTGGCACTTCCCCAAACTGGCCTTTGGGTTGTCTCTTAGGTAATTAGGAAAAATTTAGTTTCTCTAAAGAACTTAAAAAGAAAAAGCTTGTGTTCTTCTTGCTTCAATATTGCCTAGAGGGCCATGAAGCATGGCCAATCTTTGGGACTTTAAAAATGAGTACTCTCTTGCAGTTAGAATTATACTACTGCCGAAAAGGGAAGTGGATAGAAATTTCCTAAATAATGGCCTTTGTTGAGCTCTGTCAGAACCCTGTTCTCAGGAAAGATTTTAAGATACTTGTTGCTAGAACTGCCCCTAAAAGTGGCAATGGGGGTCAACGGGACCTTCTTATGGCCTCCAGGGCTTTGGCCCCCTCCACTCCCAGGCCCCAGCCAGGGGTCTTGCTGAGATGCCTCCCTCTTCAGCCCCTCCCCCTGAGGTAACACCCACTCAGGCTTCAGGTCCCATCCCCATAGCAGTCTCTGGGGCATCTCCCCCTCTGACTCCTTCCTCTCTTCAGGTGCCAGCTGACTTTTCCCATTGCCAGATGAATCCCCCAGCCTTGCAGCCTAATTCAGTTCAGCTAGCATTCTCCAGTCTCTCCCTCACAAGAAGTGGGACTTTCTATCTCTCTTCCCAAGCCCCTTCTAGACTTTTTCCGCTGAGGGAAGTGCCTGCCTCTCATGGGACAATTAGAGCGCATGTCCCATTCTCCATCTCAGGCCTCATTCAGGTCAAAGGCAGATTGAGGAGATACTCGAAATGTCCCACTAGGTTTACGGAGGGTTTTAGGGACATATCCCTACAATTCAAGTTTCCTTAGGGTGATCTGCATGTCCTCTTCTATATCTGTGGTACCACTGAGGAGAAAAGAAGGATCTGGGAACAAGCCCAGAAGTTTGGGGCTCATTTGGCTAGCAACGACCCCACAAAATACCCCCCAGGAGCAGCTAGTGCTCCCACTAGTGACCCAGCATGGGATTATCAGAAGAGGGAGGACAGGGGAAAGGGAAACCACATGGTAATTTGCCTACTAGAAGACCTGAGATCTGCAGCTCAAAAGCAAGTACATTTTCAGAAAATTAGGAAAACTACTCAGGGAGAAAAGGAAAAATCCTGTCCTTTTTAAAGACCAGCTTGTGTAAGTTATTAAAAAGTAGACAAATTTGGATTTCTGACTCTGTAGAAGGGGCAGCAGTTCTTAGTATGTATTTTATTAATCAGTTATCTCCAGATATTAGGAAGAAACTGCAGAAATTGGCAATGGGACCCCAAATACCTCAGGCCTAATTACTGGAGAGGGCTTTTGGAGTCTTTAAAACAGAGACCTAGTTGCAGCAATGGAAAGAAAACGTGCTCAATTCTTGGCTGTTGCCATGGCCAGGAAAAGACCCAGGGAATACCCCTCCAGGGCACCCCCTTGGAGGAAGCCTGGCTACTTGGGCAGTGGGAAATCCTGCTTTCAATGCCACAAGGAGGGTCACTGGTCCAAAGAGTGCCCCTCCAGGGCGCCCCCTGAGAGGGAGCCCCAGGAACTGATGCCTGTGGAGCCATGCCCATGTGACCAGGAGGGACAGTGGAGGAAGGATTGTCCTTCAGATTGAAAAAATGGTCAAGCCATTCCCCCAGTACCCTGTCCTCTAGTGTTCTCAAGACTCAGAACAGGAAAAGATGGGTACTGGCAGCACTCCCACTTTCTCCACCTCTCATGCCAAGTCCTGGGCAAAAATCGAGGCTGAAGGCAAGGTTACCCACTTTAACATGGCTAAGTTCTCTGCTTTAACCTGTTACTCTGGCCCTACCCACCCATTAACCCATCAGGTCATGGGCATAGAAGGGGATATTAAGGGATGTCTCTAGACATACCTCCTCCCCAGTCCAGTTGAGGATCTGTTGTTAAACATTTCTTCCTTACAATCTCCTCTTGCCCTATCCCCTTGTTCAGAAGAGACCTGATGATGAAATTGGGGAGTCAGTTTTCTCTAGCTAAACCTCCCATCTCCCTTTTCCCTCAGTTCATCAGATATCCCCATGTTCACTTGAAAGTGTGGGAGACAGTCAGGCCAATTGTTTGGGATCTGGGAACTCCTAGTCTAGCTACTTCTGCCACCCTAGCTACTGTTTGCATCCCAGACCCTAAAGTGTTCCTTCATGGCAGTCAATTAAGCCCAAGGCCTGAGATTGCTACACAAGGCACTGATTCATTCCCTGTAGAATGGGACACCAAGCAGGATAAAGCTTCTGAGACTAAACTGACCACTACTCCAACATTAGTTCTACCAAATCTAGGAAAACCTTTCACTCTGTATGTTGAAAGGAGAGGAGAGCCTTTGGGAGTCTTAAACCATTCCTTAGCACCAGACCCCAGGCCAGTTGATATTTATATTTACTCAAAATTGGCTTTCCATGTTCTACATGCCCCTGGAGCAATTTGGAGAGAAAGGGAATATCTGACAGCAAAAAACTCCCCTATCAAACATGCCCTTCTTGCAATAGCCATCTTTAATTTTCTCCAGGGAAGTTCTGTTTCATGTCAGGAAAATTGTCTTTTCTTTATACTCCTTTTGTGCCTGTTTGGTCCGTATTTGCCTAACCTCCTTGCCAGGTTGTCTTTTCTAGAGTACAAGCCATCAACTTCCTGATGACAACTCAGACTATGTAGCCCTTCAACAGGACCCATGAAGGCAGGGACAGCTCTATGCTCATTCCCATCAGGAAGCAGTTTCAGAAGCTGAGATAAAGAATTTGGGTCTTATTTGTTTGAGGGGGACATGATGGGGTTCAGCCTATGGGAACCTCCTTTGATTCTCCCCACTTAATCTGGTCTTTCATACTCAAATCTGTTGCTCTTGGCCTAGCCTGGCCCTGGATTGTTTGTTACCTCTAAATTGCCCCACTGGCACCCCCACGCAAACCTTGCATTGCCTGACAGCTCCCAATTGCCTCCAGCTGTTTTATACCCTTGATTACATCACAGTCTCAACAAGATCTTCCTTAAGACCCCCCCTCCCAGACTACTAGACCACCTCTCGACCTTTCCCACGGACTTTCTGTATAATATGTTCTATCCGCCTCCACAAAGGCTCTCAGTTTGACTGGAAAAAATCCTTTTGACCCTACTATTGTATCAAGCTAATGTCCTAAAAATCTTCCCATTTTTTTTTTTTTTTACAACCAAATGCTCAGAAAATGCTGGCTATACGCAGTGCCTCCACTTTCTCCCCTCCTGTTCACTCTTCAGTTCTGTTTAATCTAGGTTCTGACCTCACTATTCAAATGATATTGCCCTCTCAAAACTTACCAATGATCTCTCAAATATTAAATCCGGGCTTTTCTTAATTCTCACACCTCTTGACCTAACTGCAGTATTGGACCTTGACAGCTACTCTTTCCTCCTGGATATTCTTTCTTTCCTGAGTGTTTTTTTAAGTTTGCTCTCTCTTGGTTTTTCTTTTACATATATCAATGCTCTCTCTGTCATCTAGATCCCATGTCCAACATTAGGACATCCCTCAAGACTCTGTCCTTGTCTCTCTTGTCTCCATATACTCTGTCTCGGTGATCACATCAATTCCTATGAGTTCAACTATAATCTTTATGGAGATAGATCTCAGATTGAATGACAATGAACTCTAGTTCCATGTTATCAAGCCAACAACTGGATGTTGGCATCTCAAACTCAACCAGTCCATAATAAGACTCATTATCATACCTTGTTGATAAGCCCACTCCTCTGAACTTTCCAGTTTTGTTGAGGGTGCCACCATTCTAGTAGTCCAGGGTTGTAACATCAGCAACATCCTTGACTCTTCACATTCCTTTCCCACCTTCCCCTATTTCACCACTTTGCAAGTTGTATATATTCTCCCTCCACAGCTTCTCTTGCTTCTATCTCCTTTTTATCCACAGAGATGATGAGGTTTAGGGGTGCTGAGGACCCCGAAATACCGACAGTCTGCGTCGTACTCCAATGAATTCGACTCAAGCCTTCTTAAAGCCAAAAAAACCAAAGTTTATTAAAGATTTACCAAGTTGGGTTGGCTCTTAAGGAGCCTAAGCATTTGGACCACTTGTATCCACAAGCCAGCCAGCCAGAATCTCAGCTAGACAGAGTCTGAGCTGGATTGAATCTGAGCGCCTTCATGTAGGTGAGATGGAACTTAAATACAGAAAAGACTATAGAAGGGATCTAGGGGTGGTTTGCTAGTCCAGAGGGATGAGAGGAGGGGTTTAGAGACGCTCCTGAGGAGAAGTCCAAGGAAGGAATCCAGGGAGGGTCAAAGGCTGAAACAGCTGGAGGCAATCAGGAGATATCAGACAATGGAGGGCTTGGGTGGGAAGCAGGTGGGGAAAGAGATCTTGATAAGGGCAGTATGGGAATGAATACAGATCTTGATGGGAGTGGTCAGCACCCTGGAGAATGGGGTTTTGATGGGATCAAGGATGGGGGATGCTACAGAGACCTGAGCAGAATGTTAATGAAAAACCCATGAGCTTCCAAACACTGCTGGAACAAATGGGAAGATTAGATTTGAGTAAGAAAGGCCAGATTAAGTGGGAAGATTCAAGGGGAGCACAAGGAGGCTCCCAGAGCTCTCAGCTCTTATCTGTACTATAAATAACTGGATCCCTGGTTTAGATTCTCTTGCTATAATCCATCCTCCCCATAGCTAATTAACTAACTCTCTCTCTCTCTCTCTCTCTCTCTCTCTCTCTCTCTCGATATATATATATATATTATATATACATATTACATATTCTGATCATGCCACTGCCATGTTCAAGTACCCTCAATGGCCCTCTTTTGCCTCTTGAACAAGATTCTTAACTTGAGGTCCATGAACTTATTATAAAATACTTTGATAACTGTATTTAAGTATCTTTGTAATTTTTTGAATTTTATTTTATACACTTAAAATATTATTCTGAGAAGGGCTTTACCATCAACTCTACCAGACTGACAATGGGGGCCAAGATTAAAAAAAAATAATTCCTGCTCTAGGATAAAATACCAACCTACCAGTTTGGCATTTAGAATCCTTCATAATCTAGATCCAGCTACATTTCCAGCCTTGTTTTATGTTACTGTTCTATTCACTTTTCCCTTCAGTCAAATGGGCTTCCTTACTATTCTTAGATCTCTGCATTGTATTTCTTGCCTTTGTTTCTTGAACAGACTATAAATCTTCTAATGCTTTGCTACCTTGGTCAAGTCATTTAACCTCTTTGGGCACATATTAAATAACTACAGAGTAGATACGGGATGACCATAAAGTGGAAGACTTTAGCGTTCAGGAAAATCAGAAAGGCCTCAAGAAGAAACAAATGCTTGAGATGAATCTTGAAGGAGGAAAAGAATTCTAAGAGGTAGAAATAATGAAGGAGATCATTCTACCATTCTAGGCATGGGGGTAAAGTGGGAAGATGGAGCCAAGGAAAAGGCAGGCAGAAATGGTATCCCAATTTCTTGTCAGGTCACCATTCCCCACGTTTATTGTTTCCTCCATTAGCTTCTTGAAAGCAAGGACTGTTTGCTCATTCATATTTTATATTTTTATGTGCCTAGAATAGTGGTAACCCCATCTTCAGTGCCTAATAAATGCTTTTCATATGTTTATCCATTCATTCAGAGCAGGGGTTCTTAATCTGGGATTGGTCAACTTGTTTTTTTCCTAGTATTTTTATAATTATAATCCAATATAATTGGTTTTTGTGATCCTTTATATTTTACTTTATGCACATTAAAACATTCTTATAAGAAGAAGTTCTTGGGTTTCACCAGATTGCCAAAGAGTTCTGTGATACAAAAGAGAAAAGGATAGGAACTCATGATCAAGAGATTTGAGAAGTATAGATTGTGAAGCTGTAGAATGGTTGTTTGACTTGTTTGAATATATTTTAATGTCTCTCTGTGCTTTACTTTGAGAGAATGAAAGATTCCTAGATAGAAGAAATAATATAGGACGAGAAACAAAAAAGGAAAAAAAATCCCAAAAGAGTGATAAGAAATCAACACCAATTGGAAGAGAAGAATGTAACAGAATTGAGAAAAGGAAGAAGACTCTGTACCACTAAATACAATGCAAGAAACTATGCTTACATATGTAATTATGAAGAATTTTCTTTGCTACAAATTAAATTGATGTGATGTTATGTTTAACTTCATCAAGTTGGGGAAAATTTTTACAAAATGCATATTCCTCAAGTAAAGAAAAATTTTTTAAGGTAAGGTGGTGCCTTCTTTCAGAATTCCCATGGATTTAAAAGGAAGAAAGCATGGGAGATATGCATGGAATTACATCAAACCTTCCATACCATGTTCTTTGATTTCTCTCAAAGCTTTTAGGTTATTTAGAAAAGTTAAATCATAGCTGGTCTGATCAAACAGCAAAGAATTAAAAGAAAGGTGTCCTTACCCTCTTATATTTAGGTCATTGAAGAAACCAATAGTCATGTGCTCTGTTCCCCTTGATCCATGGAGTGGTGTTGGGGTCAGATCCACCAAGGATCTTTGACCAAGAGTCTCTGGTAATATGGACTGAAGTATAACGGGTGCACTGTATAATAGTGCCAGGCCAATTGTTAGTAACATTTCAGTTTATAGGAACTAAAAGCAAAAAATTGGTTGTTTGGAGCATGGAAGGTCAATTACACAAAGAACAAACATAAAATATCATACAAATGAGCCTCTGAAGCAGGAAGTATGTCTGGATAAAAGAATAGACTGTCAATACAGCCATGATAAGTTCCTAAATGGTAAAAAGAAACACAAACCAAAGAAGTTGAGTGCCTAGACAAGTTTGAGCTTGGACAAAAGAGCTTATACAGAACAGGTCATACTAATCCCTCTCTCCTTGTTTCTCTGAATGAACTTCAGCTTTGGATAGCTCCCAGCTGTTGAAGGCATTTACTACATAAGATCATCTGACCTTCTGACCATCTAAAGATGCCTGTCTGGGTAAAGCCATCTGCCCCTCTGGTGCATTCTTATGACTTTTAGGTTTTAGAATTTTTAAAATTCTTTTCATTTACCCAGCAACTGAACTCTCCAATAATATGTTGTCTTCCCCACCTCCCCCACAAATGTGAACTTGACCATAGATTGTCCATCTGTAAGTTGACATCCATCCCCAGTACTGAGCATAACACTTAGAACTTAATAGGAATAGGAATTCAATAGATGTTTTTTTCACTAATTCAGAATGTCTGGTTTATGGCTTCCCTCACCCTACTGATACTTCGTGAAACAAACACCACCTTAAGGATTTGACAAAGGCAGAAAAAATCAGCAATAAGGAGGGATTTTGGGAAGGGGCTCAAAATATCCGGATGTTTAGTGATCAATAATGATATTGAATATTTCACATTTAAAATTTTTTTTTTTGTAAAATATGCTTTTTTACTCTTACAATTCTGGATATGGGTTGTATTTAGAAGTTCGTAGACGTTTCTTTTTTTTTTAATTTGCTAATAATAATCTTTAATAATTAAAATAATTAAAATTTTAATAATTAAAAACATCTTTAAGGTAACATTCTTTTTTTTTTAATTTTTATTTTATTTATTTATAAATATTCTACAATCACTTCCAGAAGTTTCTTATAGATTCTAGATGTCAAAGTCAAATAGCTAAATTGTTACTGTTACAGAAAAAGGAACAACTATATCTGAGATCACAAGGATAGTGTGAGTGTTCCATAGACCTATGGAGACTAAGAAATATATCACAGAAAAGAATTCTTAAAGCAGATGCCACACACCTACATAGATATACTTGAACATGTATGTATATACAATATACACCCATTTCCAATATCTGATTTCTTTGTCATGGGCACTCCCTTTACTGATGAATATCCCAATTCCACTACACATTGGTATATATTTTATTCATAAGTTCCAGTAGCCAAAAAGTTTTATTACCAGGTGGCCAACCCTCCAGTGGTGAGAGAGACTCTTCAAACTTAGCTATGTTGGAACTTGGATAATAAGCACCTAACACTATATGAGTTTATATACTCACAAAATTTGTAGCTTAATAAAATTCCAAAAAAATCTTAGTGAAACCCTAATATAATTTTCAATAGTCTGGACTTGCTGTTGTATCATCATTAATAAGTATTTCTCTATGTAATCTCTCATTCTTGCTCTTGTCTCTCTCTCTCTCTACCCACCTTCTCTCTGTCTCTCCGCGTGTGTGTGGGGGTGTGTGTGTGTGTGTGTGTGTGTGTGTGAGGATAGTCTCAGTAATAAAACTGATACTAATCTGTTTTATTAAGATTTTTTTTTAGTGAAAAAATTAACTCACACTGCCAAATATGGTTACGGACATGTGTAAATTTGTATAAGGCCTATAAAAAGGAACAAAGTATGTAAGAGACAATATCTTCATTATGTTTTATATATCTAGGTTGTCTAATATTGGTGCATGTGTTTGTGCCAAATTATAACATTATTTCTGTTGTGAAGGAAGATTTGGTCATATAATTGATTTAGCCAAGTAAATATTTTCTTGGCAGTGCTCAGTATCATTACAAAATGCCCATTAACGCAATGACTATAATTATAGCATTCAATTAAAATTCTCAAGTGATTATTAGTCCCTATGTGGTAGTGGCTGGTGCTTTATAGAAGGATCAAGGATGACGCCATTGCCTGATATGCTATCTAAATTGTGACTTGGAATTTCAGATCCTAATTCACATAGAGAGGGTTCCATCTTTGGAGACCCCTAAAAAATATTCTAGTAATGTCTTAGTTCCCACCCAGGGTTTCATACTAGTTAATATAACATCTTAACTTTAGGCTTGCATTTTTCTGGTAGAGCAGAAGAAAATTAGCTCTGGATTTGGAGGACCTTGGTTCACATACTGCCTCAGATGTGTTCTACCCATGTGATCTTGGGCAAGTTATTCAACTTCCTTGAGCCCTGGCTCCTTTTTTTGTAAATGAGGGCACTGGACTAGATGGTGAGGAAGTTGAGGGGGGAAAGTATTTATAAGGCCATCAGGGAGTAATTTGACAGTAAAAAATGTGGTGGTGAAATACATGGAGTATGGGCATAAAAAAGGAAAAATAAATGAGCTGCCACTGGGATTTGTTGTGGATCAGCAAGACTGGAGATGATTGGGAATATAAAAAATTAGACTAGCTCTTTTGGAATGCTAAATTGCCCAGTATTATCCTAATAGGGGAATTTAACCATGCAGACAATTGCTGAGCTAGAAATATGGTTGAAAACACAGCATTAAAAAAGACTCTGAAGTTACATAGAAGATAGCTTTGTGATCTGCAGAACACAGTCCTACCAAAGAGCAGCTGGAAAATGTCTGCTCGGATTCCATCCTGTTCATTCTAAGAGGCTTCAAATGCATGTGTCTCAGTTTTACCTTGCTTCCATTGGGTCACATTAGCCATTTTATAACCCCAAAGAGCCACAGAATCTTGCTAGAGGAAGGATCAGAAATCCCCGTGCATGTCCTAGCCATGTGGTCATCTGGGATTTGTTTGAACAGTTAGAGTAAAGGAGACCTCCCTACCTCTCAAGGTAGCCCAACCTACTTCTAGAGAGCTCTTATTGTAAAGGTTTGCCTTTGGCAAACCTGCCTCTCTTACTTTTGCCCTCAGAGAGGAAAAAATGATTCTATCATTTATATTAATAATAATTAACATTTACATAGTACTTTAAAGGTTTGCTAAGAACCTTACATATATTACCTCCTTTTGTCCTCCCAGGAACACTGGAAGGGGGTGGGGAAGGTGCCATTATTACTAACTCCATTTTAAAGATAAGGAATCTGAGGTGAACAGAGGCTATGTGACAGACCTCCAAAAATATGAAGGTAGCCATTATGTTCCCCCTAAATTTTCTCTTCCCCACATTAAAAGCACCAAGTTCCTTTAACTGATCCTTAACCATCTTAGTTGCCTTCTTGGGATGTACTCTAGTTTGTCAATATCTTTCCTAAAAAGTGATTTCCTGAACTACCAAAAAACCAGTTCTGAACATCAGCTTCCTCACTTGATGGAGGTACTATTGAACAGGGCTGGGGAGCCTGTGACCTCGAGGCCACACGTAGCCTTCTAGGTCTTCAAGGGCAGCCCTTTGAACCCAAGCTTTACAAAATAAATCCCATTAATAAAAGGATTTGTTTTGTAAAACTTGGACTCAGTCAAAAGGCAGCACCCAAGGACCTAGAAGGCCACGTGTGGCCTTGAGTCTGCAGGTTCTCCACCCCTGGAAGGACTTGCATTAATAGACAGAACTGATAGCGCTCTTGACTCCGCCTTTTGGAGTTCCTCTTAGCATTCTAACCTAGTCATGCACTTTCACTTAATTCAACTGAAATTACAATGGAATATATGTCTTCTATCATGATTATACATTCTATGTTCCAGCCAAATTGTGCTTCTTGCTGTTCCTTATAATGCTTCATCTCCCATTTCTGCCATGAGCTACTGGTTGTTCCCCACATCTGGAACGCACTTCCTCCTCACCTCTATCTTGTAGAGTTCCTATTCCCTCCAAAGTTGACCTTAAGGATCACTTCCTCCATAGGACCTTTACCAGCTCACTAATGTGCTAATTAACGCCTTTGCTTCCAAAATCCCCCTATAGTGATCTATTTGTTTTGTATATACACCTTTGTATCTACATGTGGTGTCTCCTTATTGAATGTAAGCTCGAAGGAAGGGGCTATTTTTTTTTTGCCTTTGCATCCCCAGCACAGTGCCTGACACAGAGAAGTTGTCATTAAATTGACTGATTGATCAAAAAAACTTAGACTTTTTTTAAGCTTTTGCATCCTGCAGCAATTTACAATCTAAAATGAAAACATTAAGGCAAGAACTACAATAGTAGATAATAGGAATTAAAACAACAGAATAACAGGAATGTAAATCTAACAGCTTATTGGAAAACAACCTCTTTCTGGGCACATATGGCAACTTGGGGAAAAAATTTCCCTTCCCACAGTTGTGATTTGTCCTCGTGTAGCAATGAAGTCATTGAGTCACATCATTAGAGCTTGAGAGTACTTTAGAGATCATCCAATACAATTCTCTCATTATACAGAAGATGAAAATGCAGCTCAGAAAGAGAAAGTTAATTACCTAGAAGGGATGTGAATTTGTGTCAAGCCATTCACGCTCCTATATCCTGTACTTTGTGACACGCTTTGGAGACCATTCATGACAATGAAATAGCCCTCCCTTTGAACAAATCCAACTGGAAAGGTTCTAGTAGTAAGCTTATCATCTTTAACCAGAAGGGAGAGAAGAAATTTGCAGTTGGTGAAATTTGTCCCCAGAACTTCTGGCTGAGATGGCTGCCTGAATGGAGGCAAAATGCTGATCTCTTTGACATGTACTTTAGGGAAACTCTAAAAATAGTGTCAGACCAAATTATGATCAAGAAATCCAATGAGAAACAACAGTAAGCAAACTCTTCCACTCTGAAACTGCATATAAAAATGAAGCAGAAGCCCAGAGGCAAGAAGAAAGATTTGGGAGGAGGGGAATAAAAGTCAGTACCAGTGCATATAACAATACCAGAAACTTCCCAACGTCAGAGACAGATCAGAGACACAAGTCACCTGTGAGTCTCTGAACCAAGAGGCAGTAAGAGCAGACGTTTCTTGTGAGAAGTCCTCAGGGTAGTCAGAAATCTATAGCATGGATATCAGAAGCCAACAAGATCAGCAACCATCTGTCTAATCTAAAATCAAGATAATCCAGGAGTAGTAGCTGCAAGAGAGGTCATTGGCACTCAGTCCTTAAATGCCATAGAGAAACTGAGGTTCTAGTACTCTGAACCTATGGGGCCCCCCAAACCTACCTGTGTTCCTAGTGTAGACGCATTCTGGGAGGTAGAGGTAAGTTCAGGAACCTAGGAGACATAGGTTGAGACCACACAAGACTGATAACCCTACCCAGAGGTACAATGGGCAATGGAGAATGGCTCTGGAACAAAGTCCCAATTTAGGAACAAAGTTTGGAAATATGAGTAAACAGAAAAAGCAACAGCTACTATAATGAGTTCCTGTAGATTGAAAGATAACTCCAGTTCTGCAGACAGCAGCACCATTGTTTCAGTCTTCTTGATGTACTCTACATCTGAGTACAGAACCTGGAGGAATGTAGATCTAATGCACAATTTCCTGATGCCTTCTGAATTGTCTTGGGTCATTGACTGGCGTAACTAAGTCTTTCACAGTTGATCATCTTTACAATATTATGCACAATGTACTTCTAGCTCTGCTCACTTTACTTGCCTTGACTTTATATGTCTTCCCAGGTTTTTCTGAAACCATCCTTCCTGTCATTTCTTATAACACAATAATATTCTGTCACAATAATATACTTGTTTATCCATTTCCCAACTGATATATATCTCCTCAATTTTTAATTCTTTGAAACTTGCTATAAAAATGTCCCCAGTTTCTTGTTTCCCTTCTCATTTTGACTGCATTAGTTTTGTTTGTGTAAAACCTTTTTAATTTAATGTAACCAAAATTATCTCTTTTACTTTATGTAATTCTATCTCTTATTTGGTCAAAAATTCTTCTCTAATCCATAGATCTGACAGATACATTTTTTCCCCTATGCTCTCTTAATTTACTTACAATATTATCCTTTATATCCAAATCATTTATTCATTATAATCTTACCTTGGTATATGATATGAGATGTTGATCTATGCCTAATTTCTGCCAAACCACTTTCCAGTTTTCCCAGCAATTTTTGTGAAATGTTACCCCAAAAGCTTGGATCTTTGGGTTTCTCAGATGCTGAATTACTAAAGTCATTGACTACTACACATCATACACCTAATCTATTCCACTCATCCACCACTCTATTTCTTAACCAATACCAGATTGTTGGATAATTACCATTTTGTAATATAGTTTGAAATCTGAAACTGCCATTCACCAAGTGGTCAACTATCTTTTCATAATTTTCTCCCCTTGCTTTCATTTCTTTACCTAATTTTTTCCTTTGCTGCTCTTATTTGATTTTTAAAATAATTTTTTAAAAACATCTTCTAGAAACTCTTGTTGTTTGGATTCAGTCAAAGGGCTGCACTTGAGCTCCTGGAGGCCCACATGTGGCCCCAAGGCCACAGGTTCCCCACTCCTTAGTGACTAAGCAATAAGTCTATCCCTTCTTTGCTCTTATATGTGTCTCTCATTCCAGTATAACTTTAAACTCCTCCTCTCTTATTTTATAGACCTCAGCTCAATTTGGGCTTTATCTTTCTTGATGCCATTATTATAAGATAATGCCATAATATTGCATTCATACTTGATTACAATCCACTCTTTTTTTGCTTTCATCTTTTGTATATGCACTTTAAATATCTAAGTTCATCCAAGAGCTCCCTGTATGTCACAATGATTTCATCAGAGGCCTTGTAAGCACCTTTTCAAATGAGGAAGGAACATAGAAAGTGAAAAGGTCTAATTGCAGCATGAATAAGAAAGACTTATGAAGACCATAGAAAATATTTTAAAGAATAAGCTTACATGTAGCCACATACATTTTTATGCATAAGTATGAATATATATGTATATTTCTGCCTAGAATTTTATAATTTAATTTGAAGGTTCAACATCTGATATGTCTCCCATCAGAATTGTGCACCACCATGTGGAAAATAATCTGCTTCCCAACAAACTTTAGGATGTAACAAATATTTAATGACACCCTACCTAGGAACAATAAGTACATTTGAGTCACTCTTGGACTCCTGTGGAAAGGGATGATGAAAATTTGATGAAAGGGATTAATAAATTATAACCTAGCTATTAAAACGTGAATCACTAAAGACTCCTGACACCCCTTTACTTTCCCTAATTAGAATTTGAAAATAAATAAACAAATAAATAAACTCACTGCTTCAATGCTGGCTTCTTCCTCTGTACATGTTGTAAAACTAATAAAGCCTGACATTGATGCTGCTTGGGTTCACATGCCTTCATTTACAAATTAAAGTAGCTCTGAGGGACAACAGCTAGATACAATACAAATGATTTAGAGAGCAGACATAAAATGCCCAGACTTTATGACTATGTCAATAAGATGCCAAGATGAGTGGGAGAGAATGTCAGTTCAATTTACTGTAAGGTACTTTTGATAACCAAATGAATCCCACCATTTGGTTTCATCTTTTGCCTCAAATAGCACCAAAAGATTCAAACCAATTATTCTTTCTGACCCAAGTCCAATTTGTGTGTGTGTGTGTGTGTGTGTGTGTGTGTGTGTGTGTGGTGGGGGTGAGTTATTGGGACCCATCACAAAGGGGATGGATAACCAGAAAAGGTCATGGGTTGATTACATAAAGTGAGAGTCACAGATTATCATAAAAGTAAATCTACTTGAAGATCTATGGCAAAGGTGGTAAAGTAGAAAAAGCACTTGGCTGAGTTTTCCCAACATTCCCCTCTACATAACTTTAAAATGATTCCTCAAATCAAATTCTAAAGTGGCATAGCCTACAAAAGGTTAGAGAGAGAGAGACATTCTTCCACTCAAGATATCATAGGAAGTTGAAAAAAGAGATCTGTGACATGGGGGATGGAAGCTGGTTTCGAGTCTAAATGAATGAAACACCAGATGTAGGACTAGGTGGTAGGAACAAGAGCGTCAGTAGCTTTGGAGGCTCTCAAGTCAGAGGTGGTAAGAGAAAATGCAACTGATCAGAAAGAGCTTACCAGATACCCCTCTGTTAGTACTGTTAGAATCTGTTAGAATCAGAATCTATTTGGCAATTCCATTGCCTATACCCACTTCTGGGTGATAACTCAAGGGTAGAGAGGAGGACTTTCAGTCAAAAGGGAGCTGAAAGTCCTGAGGGATAGTATCACTTCTGGTTCCAAGGGATAAGGGACCCTGAGGAACAATACTGTTTCTGGTCCCAAGGGATGAGAGGTCCTGAGAAACAGTCTCAATTGCAATCCTAAAAGATCAGGAGCACTTCCTGGGTAAGGAGCAAAGTGTAAACCAAGAGAGCAGGGACCACACCTCTCCCCAGATCACACTACTTTGGAAGCACTAAAAACTTTGGAACCCCCAGAACTAGCTCTGGAAATAGCACTGGCCTCAAGCTTGAGACAGGGTTCCCCCGCCTTCCACCCCAAGAACAGAGCCCAACATTGACAGAAAGTTTCAGATCAAGAAATAGGGTGGAAAAAAGGAGCAAACAACAAAAAGAGAACCTGATCATAAAAAGTTACTCTGGTGAGAGAGATGATTAAGATGCAAATTCAGGAGAAGATAGTTAAATAAAAACAGCTATAAGCAAAGTCTCAGAGAAAACTGAATCAGGAGCTTACATGCTACTGAATGTTTATGGAATTGAAATTCACTGTTCAAGTCTTGTTTTGCTTCTGTTTTCCTCCATCAAGAAAAGTGATCCTCAGGCTGCAAAGGATGGAACAAAATGAGAGAATTGAAACCAATACATGAAAGAAAATAGCAAGGCAAGACATAGCTACTTTAAATGAGTCCAGGTAATCTGACCTGGATTATAAACAGTCAAGACTAGTGTAAAGGACTTGCTGATGCTTCACTGTTATTAGTGATTTGGGAAGATTTGTGTGGCTGGAAGAAGTTGCACAGGAAAAATATTTTCATTTTCTTAAAGTAGAATAAAGCAAATTTTGTAAGTAAGTGGTTTAATAGATATTTTATTGTCACTTACTAAGGGAGAACATGATCCCTGTGAACCAATATGGATTCATCATTAACAAATGACATGAAAGATAACCTCATTTTGTGAATTGACACTGTGTTGTGTAGATCACCATAGGTAGTATTATGGAGTTCAATATTTCTCTTCTGACCTTCATGAGTCCTCACCTCATCAAAGATTCTATACAGATAAGATCTTAGCTAATCCAGGTCACTTTTCATATTCCAGTCCATTCTTTATCCATGTTGTAATCTTGATAGGATAATCAGTGACTGAGGTAGATTACATTTTACCATCTTCTCAGGTGGCAACCAAGCTATTTTTATATACCATGCATTTTGTCTAGTTTAATTTTTGCATTTAGTTGGTTTTGCCAAAGTTTGTTTTGAACCTAATCAACTTAGGTAACCTTCTGTACCTTTTTCAGCTTTCCTTAATGTCACAGATGTAATAATAATACTTGGTTTTTACCAAAATATTTGATAAAATCTATAATGATATTTTTATGGATGAGATGGAAAAACATGTCTAGGATAGAGTTGGCTGAATTTTGAACCAGTGCAACAATTGAATTCAAAGAATGTTGATTAATGAGTTGATGTCACTTAGGGGAGGGGACTCTAATGGTGACTCACAAGGCTCTAGTCTTGAACTGTTCAATACTTTTTCAATGGCCAAATTTGTGGATGAAACTAAGAAGGACAGCTCATGCTTTGGATGACAACTAGCTTTTGGAATAGCCACTAGGTGGTGCAGTGGATAGAGAATTGGATTTGGAATCAGGATGACCCTGAGTTCAAATTTGGTTTTAGTCACTTACTATTGTGTGATGCTGGGCAAACCACTTAATTACTCCAGTTTCATTTGTAAAATGGATATAAAAATAGTTCCTACCTTAAAGGTTTTTTGTGAGCATCAGTTAAGATACTATTTACAAAGTCTTTTGCATATCTTAATGTGCTATATAAAGGCTATTATTATGACAGAATTAGAGTATTAATATGTTTCAATAGGCTTGAAAAAGTGAACTGAATATAATAAAAATATTGATGAGACTAAATAGCAGATTTGAAATACAGATGCGAAAATCAACTGCCCAATTACGCAATGGTCAAATTGTAGATGGATAGTAGTTCTTGTGACAAGTGTCATAATGAAGCAAATCTCCTGTCTTGACAAGACATGATGAACCACAGACATAAGTCTTCATATATTGCCAATACAGTAATCTGTTTTGCTCAGATGTTCAGATTTATTACAAAGGAGGGTTCAGTTGGGTGGCAAGTGTAAAAGAGTCACTAGGCAGTGATTGTGGGGAGAAAAGACCTAAGGGGTTTTGCAGACAGCACACTTGGTATGAGTTAACAGAGTGCTATGCAGGGGACAATTAGGAAACTGATTTGGTTGGAGAGGATAATGTACAGTGAGGAAAAATGGAATGTAAAATTGGGAAGATAGATTACAGCTATGTTATGGGAGACCTTGTAAGTGGGGCTGTAGAGTTCAAACTCAAAATATCTGGCAATATAATAAGGAAATGACATATTGTAAGTTTCAGGAAGGTTACATTGGAAAAATTCCATAAACTCTAATGGAAAGGGGGAAATCTGAATCCAACTATTGAAGAATCTATTGAAATAATTCAGATTAAAGAAGCTCTCTCCTACAGGGGTGACAGTGAAAATTAAAGGAGGGGAGAAATCAAACTCCATTTGAAATAAAGAAATAACCAGACCTTGTGACAGACTGGATATGGGGAATGAAGGAGTGTAAATAGAGAAAGAAAAAGACAACCAGGTTTTAAGCCTGGGAGGCTGGAACTATTTCACTGAAAACAGTTCCTATCACTGCTCTCTTGTCTTGCAACAAATGTACTTTATTCTTAAGCTAAAGTAGTTAAAACTCTTTATAGTGAATTCCTACTAAGTACAATATAGAAATTTATTTTTTATGCATTTTTTCTCTCTAAAGAAAACAATGTTTTTTAATGAAATTGACATATAATCATGTATTCCCCTAATCTTGACTTTTGCATACTATAGTTCTTTACATTTTAATTAAGTGCTCAGCTGATAGGTGACTCTAGATTTGACAGACTCTTCATTATTAAATGACCTTTTCTCAGCATTCCACAAAATCTACTTGGTATATATCTTAGCTTTCACAAAAAGAAAAAATGATCCAAGCACTGCTTGTACCTGTACAGAATGCTCCTTCCTATCATTTTAGGGAAAAATTCTCAGATATACAAGGAAACCTTGCTCCTATGTGCAGTGTGAAGACTTACCTTCGATGAGAAATTTCGGGTCCTTGGAGTGATGAGCATCCCTTAACCTCAGCTACAATGTCGTGGTAAAATTTATGTGAGGATGAATCCAAAGAACTCTCATAAAGTTATAGACATATTAAAATGAGAACATTTGATCATTCCCCCAGATGTTCTGATTACAGAAGGACCACATATGTGCATATATTCAAGGATATTTTTAGATTACTACAAGATCCAAAACACTATCAGGCATCAACTGCTTTTTCACTCTGAATTTTGTAGTCCCTGCTGGGTGAGCCTCATTTCATGTCCCATGCCAAAGCAATGGCTGGCTAATGAGCCATCCTGGCACAGGGGATATTTTCTAAAGCAACAGCACATCAATGAAGAATTTCAAGAAAAGTTTTGCTTTGCTTCTCCTTTGAAAGTTTTAAATGATCTTTCTTCTAAGCCTGTGTAATCACAGAAAAAGAAACGTTTCCTTTTATCCAAACTTTGCGTCATTCAGATACTTTCTAGCAGATTTATGCTACCACTACCCCAACACATACACACACACACACACACACACACACACACACACACACACATACACAAACACAATTCTCTAGACACATTCTTCAATATGTGCAGATACATATAGGTGGATACATACATATACAGGAAGTTAGGAGGGCTTGCTAAAAACTGGATGGTATAATTTAGATCCAAAAAGATCTATTGGCTGGAATATTGGGCTTAGCTAAACTAACATGATGAAATTTAATATAGATGAAAATAGACTTACACGTGGGTTGGAACCTGCCCATTTTTCCTCTTCCTTTCAGGTCTAGCTTTTTCTTCTAGACACTCAGGCCACAATAATCCTAATTTAGCAGTTTAATTAGATTAGATGAAAGGCTAATAAAAGTTACAAGCAATAGATTCAGGCATCATAGATTGAAACATTGCATTCACTTTTCAGTTCCAATTCTTAAGACAAGCAGGGAAAAATCAGGTTGAGGGTATACCTTCAGATTCCCAAGCTGACTCCCATCCCATGGGAGAATTCATGAAATTCATTAGATGAAAATGCACCTGTCATTTTCTTTCACTCTGATGCATTCTAGAAAATCACCATTGATGATATTTGCGAGAGAACTAAGCGAGCAATCTTTCAGGGGATGATCAATATCCCTGTGACACTGAGTAAGTACCAGGCAAGATTTCCCCATGAAGGTTTTTCCTACTTCCATTAGATACTGAAAGATGAAGATTGTCCACTCCAGGGTCTGGTTTATGTCCCAATCTATCCCTGCAATCTCTATACTGGAAAGGAGTGCTTGAGTCTTTAAGTCAAACCACCACTAGCACCCTGATGGAGACAGCCCAGGGACCCAAACCCAAGATCCTTGGTAATAGTGATGCTTCATCCTGGGAAGCAATCTTTGTGGAGAATTCATCCTGGCAACTGTTGCCCCAGGTGCCACAGCCACAGGTACTGAAGAATGAGAAAATAGAGCTCTTGCTTCAAAGTCCTTGGCATTGTCAAATGAATCAATATCAGAAATGATATGATTTTATCCGATTAAAAGACATTGAAGAAGAGGTATTAGCTTCACATTAAAGACCATGAGACTTGCCCATCTGATTCGAAGTTGGAGCTTTCTATAGGCGTTTTCTCTCCCATTAGAATCTAAACTTCCAGAGAGCAGGGACTATTTTATTCTTCTATTTCTGACCTCAGTACTTGGCACAGTTCTTTACAAATAGTAAGTGCTTAATAAATGCTTCATTCATTCATTCTTTTGTTTCTCAAATGCTCAAGAATCTAATATGTTTGGAATGCCACTTGACTGTCACAAATTTACACTGACAATGGCAAAGGGACAAACACGGTTATCTCTTTTTGCCTTCCTGATCCAGCTATGAGTCTTACATCACAATCACATTGCAAGGGCACCTTTCTAATATCATGGGGAAAAATGCCTAGAACCACAGAATTTCGGTGTTAGAAGGAATCTTTGCAGGCAGGTAGTTCAACCCATATGTAGTAGAAGAATCACCATTACAAAGTGTCCAAAGAGAGGTCCTAAGCTTTTGCTTGGGGATATCCACTACTGTTATCTAAGCTACATTTCTCCATCTTTTCCACAAAGATAACATGGAATGATTTATCATATGCTTTGTTAAAATTTAGATAAATAACCTACCAGCATTCTCTTGATCTGATAGTTTAACAACACTGTCAAAAAGAAAAGAAAAGGAAATAAGGATAGTTTTAGCCAGGTTTTTAGCACACATGGCCTTTAATTCCCTGAAGGGACCATCTTTTCAGTTATACAGAGAACTTCTGTTGTTATAATTTAAGTAAAACCAATGGAAACTTATAATTTGAATTAATCAAGAGCAGCTATTTTTTCTCATATTTCTCTTGGGGGAGTGTCTCACTTTTCTCAGCTCAGTTTCCTGTTAGCAATTCCCACCCTCAATCCTATCTTTTCTGTTCCAAAGATCTCTGAGTCTTCAAATCCTTTCAAGAAGGAACTTTGGAGGGATAGCAGAGCGTAGTAGATAGAAATCTAGCCTTGGAGTCAGGAAAAACTGGGCATTATGTCCTGCCATGGACACATATTATCTCTAGCTGTATGCCTATGGGCAAGTCAGTTTAGTCATTCAATTAACATTTATTAAATTTCTGTCATGGACTGGGCACATTAAGCACTGGGAAAACAAAGAGACAAATAAACAAACAATGACAAAAAACCCCAAACAAACCCCAATCCTTTTTCTCAAGGAGCTCACAGTTGAAGGATATGGGGGTGGGGGAGAGGAGTAAGAAGCACTATAAACATCTATGTACAAACTAGATGCATATAGGTTAAATTGGGGGCAATGGAAAAAGTACAAGATTAAGAGCCTGGGTTCAAATTCTGGCTCTTATTATTAGTTATTACTGTGGCATCTTGGTTAAGTCATTCCAGTACACTAAGACTCAGTTTCCTCATATGTAAAATGAGGAATTTGAGCTCAGTGATCTAAAATGTCCTTTTGCAGTCTAAATCTATGATTTTATGTTCTTAAGGTCAATGCTTCCCTGGGAATTCCTTGTGGGAATTCCTTAATCCTTACAGATTAGTCACCAATCTACACTGGTGGTAGGAATTTGAGCATCAATTCTCCACATCTATGAAATGGCCCAAAAGCTGATCTCCCCTCATTTTCCCCCTTACCAAAAAAAAAAACCCCTTAGATTGAACTTTAATTCCCTGAAAGGATCGTCTTTTCAGTAATACAGAGAACTTCTGCTGTTATAATTCAAATAAAATGCATGGGAAACAAGAAACAATTTTCAGCTTCTCTATGTTCTGAAGTAGATGACTGATCACCGCAGGATGGGGTATAGAAATGGTGCTTTCATTCAGCCCATGGTATTTAATCAGTTTTGTAGAAAGAGACCAGTGAATCTTGTTTTGGCTGATTCATTCTTTTAAGACATAGTCCATCCAAATCTGTATTGCCTAGAGGCTGTTTTCTGCTTGAAGTATTTTCTTTTCTCTCTGTCCCTTTATTGTAATTAAAAAAAACTGTGTTCTCCCCACTTTGTGTGTAATATTAATCCATGACAATTCATGGTTCCCACCCTCTCCACTAGGAGTTATAGTGGATTATTTAATTGGCTTCCAGGGAACTTCTATGGAGGACACTTGCACATCTATGAAAAATGATCTCTGGTTCACGTGATCACATGACTGAAATGCAATCTGAGAATCCAGGATCGTCCACAACCCTCCAACCTCCACCCCACTTTCAATCGCCATTAGCCTTTGCTTACTGGGTAATCCCTCTGAGGCAACAGGAGGGATTGAACTATTTTCAACATTGGAGGAGCTTGGAACACAAGCTATTTTGACCTGCTGCATCTCCCTCTGCCTCTTTGTCCTCATCCACTCTGCTGGTTCTGTAGGCCAAAAACTTCAGAGTGGCTTGCCAGGAAGAGGGAACCCATCCAGGGGCAGGTGGTGAGAGCTGGGAGGCCATGTGATCCACGCAGAGTGTTCTGTGTCATGTAGCAGAACTGTCTCTAGGCTCAGCTGTCTGCTCCATTTGAGAAGGATTCACGGGGTTTCTGTGAGTGAGACTGTTCGGGGAAAAGCGTTTTCATAATTCAGGCTGTAAATAAAGCATGTATTTGCAAATCAGCATCATCATGAAAATCATATGACCAAATAGCCGTATTAGATTGGGAAATAAGATCACAGGTTCGGAGCCGAAAGGGACTTTGGAGGTTGTCTAGCACAAGTCCACCGTTTTATAGGAAAGGAAAATGAGGTCAAGGGAAATGACCTACCCAGGGTCTCACAGGGTGTAAATAGAAAGGAAGACATACCTTTGGAAGGCAGAAATTTGGTGTTGTATTCGGATACCATACATTAACACAGTATAGTCCTTTGATACCAGCTTTATAGCCTCTAGAATGTAAGGTCCTTGTGAGTAGAGAGTATTTCATTCCTTGTACTTTGTCCTCCTTGCCTAGCACAGCGCCTGGCACATTTGTTGTTGTTGAGAAGCTAGGTGGCACAGTGGTTAGAGTGACTCATATTTGTGAGTTCAAATCCGGCCTTAGACACTTCCTAGTCGTAAGATCCTGGGCAAGTCATTTAAACCTGTTAGCCTCAGTTTCCTCATCTATGAAATGAGCTGGAGAAGGAAAAGGCAAACCATTCCAGTATTTTTTGCCAAGAAAACCCCACAAGGGGTCACAAAGTCAGACATGACTGAACAACAGTCTGTTGACTGACTGGTAGAGAAGGTGTTATCATGGATTATCAAGAAGGGGGGAGTCTAGAAGTCATATGGGACATTTGTTTACTAGAAGTCATGCAAGAATAGATCAGGAAATCCAGGGTTATCATAGGAATACCGATCTACACCTGGAAGGCTCCCTCAAGAGTTTTGTTGTCATTGTTCAGTCATGTCCGACTCTTCATGACCCCATTTGGGGTTTTCTTGGCAGATATACTGTAGTGATTTGCCGTTTCCTTGCCCACTTTACAGAAGAGGAAACTGAGGGAAACAGGATTAAGTGGCTTGCCCAGGGTCACAAAGCTAGGAAGTGCCTGTAGCCACATTTGAACTCAATTCTATCCATTGTGTCCCTTAGCTGTCTCAAAGGTTATGGGAGATCAAAACATGCAGAAGGTCAGGAAGCCAGGAGAAGCTTCAAGATAATGAAATTATGGAAAAGGCTTGTTACTCAGACTAACATTTTAGAGAAAAGGTAAGCCTCAGAATTTTTAAGATACCCTCCCCTAGCTTCCATTAAGATATCTAAACTAAATGTCCATAGCTTCCTGTTTGGGGTTGAGTTGTTTATTTATTTAGAATGTACTTTAATCTTCCTGGCCTGAAATATCACTTCCAAGCTCATGCTGTACTATTAAAAAATGCACGATGTCTGGGTCACTCGTGAAACAGGCCACAGCTGAGCGAGGAGGGGGTACAGCCATTTCAAAGTAGCCTGCGTTAAGATGAGACTTTTCCTGAGACAAGCTGTCATCATCATGACTACCATTTATGTAGCACATATTTTGCAAAGCACTTCACGGTATCCTTGGAGCCTCGTAATAACCTTGGAGATAGGTACTGTTATTGTCCCCGTTTTGCAGATAAAGAAATGGAGGTTAAGAGAAGTTAAATGAATTGCCCAAGGTCCCACAAACAAGGCATGATCTAAAGCCAGGTGCTTCAGATTCCAAAGCCAGCACTCCATTCACTCAGCCATGCTTTCACGTCTTCAATCCCAACAAATGGCCCACATCTCATTCGTGTGAATCCTCCACCCTTCCTAATTTCCTCTGCTTTGGACTTTTTTTTTTTTGCTTTTAGACTTATTTCATAATGTGAACCCTTAGCCTTAACCTCAATTGGCTTTTTGTTTACACTTTTGGATCTCTCTTTTGGTTTGGACCAAACCTTTCCCACTTCCTTGCCCTTAGGCAAATTCTCTTGTTAACTGCATGCCAATGGACCAGTGCTCATCTCCCTCCCTAGTTCTCAAAATAAGTTTTGCTAGTGTAGTTTTCCATCTGGAAAAGACTTTTATCTCTCAGGATATTTCATCTGTAGTTCGGCAAACATAAAAAAATAAAAGCACAAATGAGAACAATCTTGAAGTGATTACTGGCTCAGACACAACCCACTGCCACATGATGATACACTGCATTTCTACAGGACTCATTTAAGTATTACAAAGCTTTTTGTACACACCAACCATATAAGGGAAACAGTGCAAATTTGATTATTCTCTTTTGCAGATGGGGAAAGTGAGGCTAGGAAATGTAAAATGACTTGCCCATGGTCACCTAGCCAGTGTCAGAATTGGGATTCGAACCCAGATTTCCTAATTCCCAAGGTCTGTGCTGTTTCTACTATATATATAGATATATAGATATATATCTATATATATCTACATATATCCCTCTTAAAGGAGATAATGTCACAGATGTATCACAGCTCAAGAACTCTTCTTACATTTGAAACTGCTTCCACCTTATGGTCATTGGATTATAGATATGTTCAAAGATTTAACGCTGAATCACATTCCTCTCCTCCACCAGATAGCCAAGATGCTTAGCTTGACCCCTGGTTACCAGTGGTTCCCTTGAGCATCCAGGCATGACTTCATTGAGAAGGGACCCTCACTCCAAGATCCTTCACCTATGATGATTCAGATCTCCATCATTTGTTTCTGCTGTTTAGTTATTTCAGTCTTGTTATGTCATGTTATGTTCAGTCTAAACTCTTAGTTTAGAGGGAAGGCAATAGTACTTTGAGGGATTTGGAAAGTCTTCCTGTACAAGGTAGGATTTTAGATGGGACTTAAAGGAAACCCATTCGAGGTTTCCTTGGCAAAAAGATATTGGAGTGGTTTGCCATTTCCTTCTCCAGCTCATTTTACAAATGAGAAAACTGAGGAAAACAGGGTTAAATGATTAGCCCAGGGTTACACAGCTGTCATCTGAGGCTGTATTTGAACTCGAAAGGATGAGTGTTCCTGACTCCAGGCACTCTATCCACTGCGCCACCTAGCTTCCCTCTAGCAAACATTAGCTCTCAGTGGCTGAGTAGTAGAAAAGCAATTGCTAAAGTAATTCATGTCATTACCTTAGTAACTGGTAATCTCTTCTCCACATTTCCTCCTCTTTGCTCACATAGATGCAACTCTTGTTCAGCCTTTCATTGCGCTTCAACCTGGACAACTATAATAGCTTTCTAATGTGTCTCCTTGGCTCTCTAATCTGTTATTCTCTGTGATGTTTATTCTAAAGCACAGGACTCATCATGTCCTCCTCACCATCCCCATCCCATGAACTCTACTGACTCCCTATTACCCCCAAGATCAAATAAAAAGCCCTCTGTTTGGCAGTAAAAGTTGCCCATTTCTATTGTAACGTGGCCTCTTTCTAACTTTCTTACATCTTCCTTCCCTCTACATACTCAACAATTTAGTTTACACTGGCTGACTTGCATTTCCTCAAATACAACACCCCATCTCCTGTCTCTGTGCCTTTTCGCTGGCCGATACCCATGCCTGGAATGATCTATCTCTTCCTTTTAGTTTAGTTTAATATTCACTTCAAATCACATCTTCTGCAGGAGACCTTTCTTGACCCTCACCTCCATCCATTAGCCTTCTCCTTTCAGTTTACTTTCATATATAGATCAATATATATAGTTATTTACATGTTATCTCCTCCATTAGAACATTTGACCTCTGAGGGAAATTACTGTGGGGTTTTTTTTTTTGCCTTCTTTGTATCCCCAGAACTTATCATTGCATTTGGCAAATTGTAGGTGCTTAAAAAATGCTTATCAGTTCACTAGTGAATGAACATACTATGCCCTTTAGGAATATTTAGTAGGGAGACTCTTGCTTTGGCTCCAAAAAAATTATTTTCTAATTGTATAACTTTAGGTAGCGAACAGTAGGGTAGTGAATTAGTCATTGTCCACTAGGTGACTGGGAGGTCTTTCTAAAGATCACACCCCCATTAGGATAGCCATCTACCTAGTAACTAGTATCTAGTAAACTGGTGGCTAGTAAACCTGGCTTTGCCTGAGCCCTTAAGTACAATTTTGTAAAACTTGAGTTGGGCCTCATCTTGTGGCTCAGGATGGAGATGGGATAGAAGGATTTTAGGAGGGTCTTTCCATTTTGAATCCCCCAAGCACTACACATTCTGTTTGGGAAGAATCCTACCCATGGCTGCTAGGATTACTTCTGTCAGTTTGGTGGACATGCAGACCTTAGAGTCTGAAAAGTCAGGCCTGCTGACTCAAGTCAAATGCCCAGATGCACTGCAGGAATAGGATCATCAGTGCCACCAGACTTGTGCTTCAGCTGACCAGTCTGGCTGCCTTGTTAAAGAAAGCGAAAGGGTCCAACTGGAGCCCAAACTACTGAGTCACTGACACCCGGGGGGCATCATGTGGACACGTGCAAAGAGCATCCTGACAGCAGCCTAGCAGAGGGTATTTTTAGGCATCACCCACAGCCAAACCAACCACTTGATGCTGCTGCTGTATCATATCATCCCTTTCCTCAAAACCAGGTCTCTCTGTTGCTAATTCCACCATGGCCAAATCAGCTGGCCAGCTGCTACCTTAATGAAAACCACAGTATCTTTTTCACCTGCTGTGAAATTGGATTAGTAGCAGCACCAGTGACTAAATCGAGAATGACTGTGGGGTGAGAGACAGAAAAGTGTTAGGAGCTTGTAGAAAGCCTTGGTTTTCAAGGGTCACTTGGTAGTGGGGATCCATGAAACTGTGTGTCAGAATTTCAGTATGCAGATACATGTATTCACACTAAAATATATGAATTTTGGAGCTTGTCCTCAGGTGTTCAGTTACTCCAAAGTGTTTGATAGTTTGTGCTGTGGTACTGTCAGCCCACTCACGAATTTCCAGGTTGGCAGTAGTGATTTCTCCCTCCCTCCCCAAGTTCATTCACAACTTCCTTTTTGACATTTATCTTTTGGAACAACTCATTTTCCTAGCAAAGCAACATGTCTGGGGTTTTCTAGGTAGAAAACATTAGAATCCTAGATAGAGAGCTGAGAGAAATGGTAAAAAAAAAAAAAAGATGTCATGCAACCCCTTTATTTTATAGAGGAGGAAACTAAGGAAACACAACTGCCCAGGTAGTCAGTGGCAAAGTTGAGCCTGAACCACAGCTCTTCAGATTCCTTGAGCAGGTCTGCTACCTCATTGCTCACCTTGTTAAGGCGGATAGAGTGCTGGGCTTAGAGTCAGGAAGATCTGAGTTCAAATGTGACCTCATACAATAACTAGCTATGTGACCTGGGCAAATCATTTAACCCTTGTCTACCTCAGTTTCCTCAACTATAAAATGAAGATAATGATAGCAGCCACCTCCCTAGGTTGTGAGAATAAGACAAGTTAATATTGTAAGGTTCTTTACAAATCTTAAAACTCTACAAATTATTGTTCTTATGTGAAAAGTACTTTGTAAATTTTAAAGCGTTATATTGATGCTGGCTTACTATCATTAATAACAATGTCATCATGGTTCTTTACCTTTTTAATTTTTTCTAGTATTCTGTGACACATAACTCCAAAGTGACATTATGAAATAATTGACATTCAGAGTCAAGGAAAGGAGATCAGAGGATTTGAGAGTGGAAAGGACCATAGAGATAATTTAGCATATAAACCCTTTATTTTTCAGAAGGGAAAACTGAGGCCCAGGGAAATAACTTGCCCAGGGTCAGACAAGCCAGTAAGTGGCAAAATTGAGATTAGAGCCCAGGATCTCTGACTCCAAATTTAGTGCTCTTTCTCCTCCATCAATAGTCATTCAATAAACATTTATTAAGTGCCTACTATGTGCCAGCTCCTGTTCTAAGCACTGGGGATAGAAAAAAGAGCCAAAAAAGCAATCCATGCCCTCATATCTAATAGAGGAGATAAGAAACAAATATGGACAAGCATGCTATAGATTATAGGAAAAATGAGAAACTAACAGAGGGAAGGCAGTAGTATTTTGAGGGGTTTGGAAAGTCTTCCTGTACAAGATGAGACTTAAAGGAAAACAGGGAAGCTTGTAGATGAAGAGAAGGGAGAACATTCCAGGTATGAAGGACAGTCAGAGAACATGCCTGGGACCAAGAGATTGAGTGTCTGGTTTGTGGAATGGCAAAGTTAGTGTCACTGGACCAAAGAGTATGTGGTGGGGAGTAAGGTATAAGGTTGGAAAAGTAGGAGGGATAGGTTATGAAGGGCTTTGAAAGCCAAACAGAACAGTTTGCATTTGATCCTTGAGGCAATAGGGAGCCCCAGCAGTTTACTGAGTTAAGATGATTGACATAGTCAGACCTGTGCTTTAGGAAAATCACTCTGGGGACTGAATATTGAGTGGGTTGGAAAGGGGAAAGTCTCCCCAGCAGATTGTTGCAATAGTCTAGGTATGAGATAATGAGGGTCTGAAATAGAATGGTGGCAGTGTCTAAAGAGAGAACAAGACATATTCAAGTGATGTTGCAAAGGTGAAATGTACTACAGGTCTTGGAAACATATTGGATATGGTAGGGAAGGTGAGAAATATGAGCAGTTGAGCTGAGGGAATGGGAGGATGGTGGAAACCTCTACAGTAATAGGGAAGGTGGTGGAGGGGGTTAAGAGGAAAGATAATGAGATCAGTTTGGGATATCTTGAGTTTAAGATGTCTATTAGACATTCAGTTCGAGATATCTGAAAGGCATTTGGAGATGTGAGATCAGAGGCAAGCAAAGAGGTGAGGGCAAGAAAGGTAGACTTAAGAATCATGAGTACAGAGATGGTAATTAAATTTATGGTAGCTGATGAGATCATCAAGTAAAGTATATAAAGGAATAAGAAAAAAAGGCTCCAGGATAGAATCCCTGTGCCATATTGACTCCTTTCAGTCTTTGGTGATTGAACTGCCATGATTCTTATCCACTAATCATCCAGGACACACTAGGGATAGACTATTGGTGTTGATTGTACCATATTTATATAGAGCTCCAATGCTCTCCTCTGAAATTTTCTTGTGATCTGTCCCAGAGAGCTATGCATAAAGAGTCAGGTCAAAGTACAGGAGTGGGCCAGGGCAAGGAGGTTTTCCTCCTCTGAACCCAATATGGAAACTCCTTGTGTTTGGTTCCTTAAATACTCATAAGATGATGCTTGGCTTTAATTTAGTCTCCTAAGTAAGAATACGCTGTTCTCCACATAAGAAAGTATTACTTGTTTCATCATCTATAGGACATTGAGTTGTTTTTTTTTCTTCTTCAACAAATGTAAGGAAGCAGCAAAGTATAGCAGAAAAAGCACTGAATTTGGAGTCTAGGGTTTGAATCCAAGCTTTCCCTCTTACTATCTGTATGACCTCAGGCCAGTTACTTTAACTCTCTAAGTCTCAGTTTCTTCATTTGTAGAATGAAAAGGTTCTTCTGAGCTCCTTCCAGTTATATATCCATGATCCTCTAATTTTATGCATAGCTGATACTTTCTAATCCTCTGCTCCCATGGAATCCCTTCTTTTTACAAAGAATTATAATTAAGTAAAACAAACCAATACATTGGCTGTCTTTGACAACATATACCTATTGTCTACCAACTCTCTGTTTTGAAAAGAGACCCTGGTTTTCCTATGAGTTCTGTAGAGGTCAATATTGGTCATTGCACTGACAATATTGTTCTGGTCCTTCAGTGTTGCTTTCCTTTACATTACTATAGTAATTGTATAAAATGTTCTTTTTTTTGCTTGTTACTTGCCCTGTACAAGTTTATATTATGATATTTGTCATTTGTTAAGGTATAACAATATCTCTTTATATTTAAATACCACACTTCATCTAACCGTTACCTAATTCATGAGCCACCATTTCATTTCCAGTTTGTGACCACAAGCATGCTGCTAGAAATATTTTGGTAGATATGGAGTTTGTTCCTTTGTTTTTGACTTGACCATTGGGAGGTATTGCTAAGTCAAAGGTATGGCCAGCTTGCTGACTTTTCTACTGTAGTTCCAGGCATGAACTTTTTAGTTTTTTTCTCCAAATGGGAAAAGATTTTGGCTGCTTCACTCACATTCTTTTACTTAGCTTCCTTGCTGAACAGTGTAATCATATGAAAAACAGTTGGCTAGATTGGGAGATACAGTCCATGACCACCTAATGGAATGAAAATATAACTCATGTTATTTTTAAATAGATACTAAGACCCCTTCTGAGCTTTCAAAGAGTTGATAAAGGACCTTAAGGGAAGGGGCATCTACTTTAATGAATAAGTTAAAATGACGTAATAAAAATACCCATTTATGTAACATTCCTTTTAGGGTACTTAAAGCCATTTATTTGTTCATAATCTTGCTTACATTAGGAACACTTTTATTTACTTCCTGGTTACCATCATCTCATCTTTCATTGTTTCATGAAAAGGTAGCCCTTCTCCTTTCCATAGCTAACATCTCTACAACTACGTCATCCCATTTTCTCCCACAAATTGACCCCTCTACCATCCCTACTCTCTCTCTAGACCCCTGTCTAATGACTCCTTCTCTACTGCCTACAAGCAAGCCCATGTTTCCTCTGCCAAATCTGCCTTTCTGAGCAAGTTATTCCAAAGAGCCCTTGAGCACTGGTTTTCTACTACAACTTGCAAGTTATCATTTCCTGCATGCCAGACACCAACAGTAATGCCAGCTTTGATTCTGGGTAGGACCATGTTGAAAATAAGTTCCTCAAAGTCTGTGACTGTTTTTGTTTTTATAGTCTGATTCTTGATACCCAGAGCATAGTAGGCACTTAATAAATATTAACTGGATGAGCTCCCTGTAGTCATTAATCAGGACACAGGAAATAGGCTACAAGTACTAATGTGTAATAGTGAAGAATTTAATCAGCATCTAATTCCTTTCCTATTTTGTGGCTCCAGGATGTTGAGCCATAAAGGGAACAAAGCCCTAAAGGCATTCTGTTATTTCTTATACTCATTTTTAAGCCAAGTTGAGGACATTCAGTCATACTGATTTCAATCCTAGTGTCAAGGGGGTAGGGCTTTTCCAGTATATTTCTCATCAGAGGACAAATAGTTTGCAATGGACTGAACTCTAGGCTTGTCAGAGTAAGTTATATATGCTACAACAGAAAATTGATTAAGACAAATTCATTCTGAGAAAATTTTTTCGTGTAAAGTACTAGTCAGTTCACTGGAGTCAGATCTCCAGTTTGAAAAAGAGGGGTCAATATTTTGATGAATTCAATGGAAAAGCTAACTACAGTCAACAGATGAGTAAAAGAATTGTGTTCATGTGAGAAAGTTCAATAGAATGAAAACACAGAACAAAAAAAGATGGCGAGTGAGGATAACAAGAGATGAAGGCCTGATGGGACTACTCTCTGTTCTCTGACATGTGCATGTATCTTCTTAGTTTATCTTTGCTTATGCTGTTCCCTTTGCCTAGAATGTCTTCTTTTTCCATCTTGCCTAATTAATCACTATCTATCGTTTAAAGAAAAACTCAAATGATACCTTCTCCATTAGGTATTTCAGGGTCTCTCTTGGTGGTGATAATTTCTTCCCTTGTACTTCATGCTACAATTTATTTCATGCTTTTCCAATTAGTAATCATGTAATATTGCATATTGTAATTATCTATATTTGTTTTTTAGTCTCTTACTGGAATCTAAGCTCCATGAGGACAGGGATTGTGACTTCTCTATACATTTTATCTCTCCCAGGACTTGGCACAGTGTGGATCACACAATAAAGGCTTAATAAATACTTGCTGAATTAAATCAAATTAAATAAATGGCCAAGAATGAAAACTTTTTTAAAAAAAAGTTATATTATGAAATTAGTGTGAAGCTATGAGATGATTATGAAAATTCTTAAGGCTTCATCCTAAAGAAACAGTTTTCAAAAAGTGTAGTCTGAAGAGAGAAAAGGTGATATAAAGACAAAAATCAAATTATCCTTGCCCTTGGGGAGGTTATTTTTAGAAGGGATAAAGTACTTTAAAACTGGAGGAATCAGGACAAGATACAGAAAGGAAAAGACATGAACTGAAGGGAGCTAAGGATCCTTAGAGGTGAGAATGAGAAGGGAGTTGTCCTTCGGCATGGGGGAGGGCCGATGAGAAGAGGCACTGAGATGGGAAAAGTAATGTTAATTTGGGAGAACTAGTATTTTAATACATCTGGATCACACATTGTATGAAGGATTACTAGTAAGTATGGTAAAATAAGTATGGAAAGGTAGTGGGGAACTGTATTTCAAAAGACCTCAAATGCTAGACTACAGAAATGTGTTTTGAGCGATGCGGTGACACAAATAGATCTGTACCTTACAAACATTATTTTGACAATTGTGTGGAGGTCATATTAGAGAAGAGACAGAAGCAGAAAGATGACTGGGAGGATATTACACTGGTGTATTTGAGAAGTGATGAGGGCCTGAAGAATATATGGGACTGCAGAGAAAGGGAAAGATTTGAAAGATGTCATATAGAAAGATGTTATAGGTGGAAACTCAAGAAAGAGTAGGGGTCAACAGTGTCAAGAGCTTCATAGAGTTTAAAAAAAAAACTTAAGTGCAGCAAAAACCATTGGATTTAGCCATTCAAAGATCAATGGGCAGCTACATGGAGCAGTGAATAGAGTGCCAGTTAGGAAGACTTATCTTCCCTTGTTCAAACCTGGCCTCAGATAGTTCCTTGCTGAGGGACTTTGGGCAAATAATTTAATCCTATTTGCCTAAGTTTTCTCATATGTAAAATGAACTGGAGTAGGAAATGGCAATGCACTCCTGTATCTTTGCCAAGAAAACCTCAAATGAAGTCAATGTAGAGTCAGACATGGCTGAAAATGACCTAACAAAGACAACAGACTTGGAGAAAGTAAGTTCAGTGAAGTAATGGTATTAAAGGTAGATCACAAGGCATTGAGATGTGAATGTGAGTTGAGGAAATAGAGATAAAGGAATGTGACTAGAATTTTAGCTGTGAATGGGAGAAGAGATAAAGAATGACAACTTGAGGAGATAGCAGAGTCAAGTGAAAGGAATTTGCTTGTTTGTTTGTTTTCTTAAGGATGGAAGGCAGAAGAGCCAAGGTAGTAGAGAGAAGCCAGGAAGTTGCCCAAGCTCCCCAGTTTCCCATGGAAACAATGTTAAATCAAGTTTCTAAAAGAATTCTGAAGTGACAGAAACCACAAAAAGATGGAGTGAAACAATTTGCCGCCCAAGGACTTCAGGAAAGCTCGGTCTCACTTGGGTAGAAGGGAATTGCTGCCCAGCTCAGGTGGTGTTGGGATAAACCAGAGGGAGGCTCTCAGTTACAGCACAGATGAACAACTGAGGCTCCATAATCCTGACTCATCCAACTACTGGCACAGCAGACCAGCTGTGAGGTTTCCACCCCCAGTGCAAACTACTAGCCTCAGAACTCAGGGCACAAGAGGCCTAACCAGGCCAGGCCACTCTGGCACCAACTCCAGAGGCCCCAGTGTAGAAATTCAGTGATCAGGCCCCTGGCCCCCAGTACAAGAAGCTTGGGACAGTGTCCCTTGTACTTCAGGAGCAGAGTTCAACTCTTAAAAATTACCAAAAAGCAAAAAAGAGCCCTGATCATAGAAAGCTACTACACTGAAGGGAAGATTTAATATAAACTCAGAAGAGGACAACAATGTCAAAATACCTTCATGTGAAACCTTAAAGGGGACTATGAATTGGTCTCAAGCCCAGAAAGTCCTCTTGGAAGAGTATGAAAAGAAATTTAAAAATCAAGTAAGAGAGATAGAGGAAAAAGTAGGAAAAGAAATGAGAGTTATGTAAGAGAATTATGAAAAAAGAGTCAACAGATTAGCCAAGAAAGCACAAAAATTGGCTGAAAAAAAGCCAACTTCTTAAACAATAGAATTGGACAAATTGGGGAAAAAATCCATTGAAAAAAACAACTATTTTAAAGCAGAATTAGCCAAATGGAAAAGGAGGTACAAAAACTAATTGAAGAAAATAATTCCTTAAAAGCTAGAATTGGGCAAGTAGAATCTGTGCCTCTATGAGATATGAAGATTCAGTCAAAAAAAATCAAAAGAATGAAAAAATTGAAGAAAATGTAAAATACCTCACTGAAAAACAGCAACTTACATGTAAAATAAATACAGGAGAGATAATTGAAGAACTATTGGACTATTTGAAAGCCGCAATAAAAAAAAAGAGCATAGACAGCATTTTCCAAAAAATTATCAAAGAAAACATCCCTGATATTCTAGAAGCAAAGGGCAAAATAGTCATTGAAAGGATCTGCCCAACACTTCCTGAGATCCCTCAAGGAAAATTCCCAAGAATATTATAGCCAAATTCCAGAACTATCAGGTCCAGTAAAAAATATTATAAGCAGTCAGAAAGAAATAATTCCACTATCAAGGAATCACAGTACTACACAGAACTTAGCAGATTCTACATTAAAAGACTGAAAGACTCAGAATATGATATTCTGGGAGGTAAAAAAGTTTGGATTACAACCAAGAAACTACTTCCCAGAAAAACTGAGCATAATCTTCCAGGAGAAAAGATTGATATTCAATGAAATAGGGGACTTTCAAATTTTTCCTGATGAAAAGGACAAAATTGAACAGAAGTTTAATCTTCAAATACATGACTCAAGAAAAACATAAAAAGGTAAACAGGAGAGAAAAAATCCCATGGCATTCAATAAAGTTAAACTGCTTACATCCTGACATGAGAAGATGATACTTGTTATTCTTAAGAACTGTATCTCTACTAGGGCAGTTAGAAGGAGTAAACTTAAAGAAAGGATGTGGCTATAAGTTGACTTTGGTGTAATGATAAAAAAATTAAAGGGTGAAAAAATGGATTGTACTTGGAGAAGAGGAAAGGGGGAAACAGAATAGGGTAAATTATATCACATGACGAGGCATGAAAGATCTATTATATCAGAGGGGAAAAAAGGGAGGGGTGAGTATTGTTTTAATCTTACTCTCATTCACTTGGCTCAAAGAAGGAATAACATACACACTCAGCTGGGTATAGAAATTTATCTCAGGGAAGAAGGAGGAGAAAAGGAATAGAAAAGAGAAGAGGTGCTGATAGAAGTGAGGGCAGACTCGGGGAGGTGGTGCTCAGAAGCAAAACACTGGTGAGCAGGGAAAGGATAAAAGGAAAGAGAAAAGCATAAACAAGGGTAAAATAGCATGGACTAAATACATAGTAGTCATAATTGTGAATGTGAATGGGATGAACTCTCTCATAGAATGGAAGCAGATAGCAGAGTATATTAAAAAACAGAATCCTGCAATATGTTGTTCACAAGAAATACATTTGAAGCAGACAAATTCACCCAGTGGAGAGGCAAAAGACTGGAGCAGAATATATTATGCTTCAGCCGAATTAAAAAAAAAAAGGAGGGGTAACAAGCCTGAACCTAGACAAAGCAAAAGCAAAAACAGATCTAATTAAAACAGCCATGAAGGAAACTACATCTTGCTAAAAGGTACCATAAAAAATGAAGTAATATCAATACTAAACATATTTTCACCAAGTAGTATAGAATCCAAATTCTTAGAGAGGTTAAGTGAGTATAGGAAGAAACAGACAGCAAGACTACACTAGTGGGGGACCTCAATCTCCCCCTCTTAGAACTAAATAAATCTAAAAACAATCTAAACACAATCTAAACAAAAATAAATAAGAAAGAAGTTATGGAGGTGCATAGAATTTTGGAAAAGTTGGATATGATAGACCTCTGGAGAAGACCAAATGGGGATAGAAAAGAATATACCTTCTTTTCAGTGGTACATGGCATCTTCACAAAAAACCTCACAATCAAATGCAGAGAGGTAGAAATTTTAAATGCATCCTTTTCAGATCATGATGCAATAAAAATTGCATTCAATAAAGGGTTATGGAAAGATAGATTAAACTTAATTGGAAACTAAATAATCTAATCCTAAACAATGAGTAGGTCAAACAACAAATCATAGAATAACTCAATAATTTCACTAAAAAGAATGACAATAATGATACAACATAACAAGATTTATGGGATGTTGCCAAAATAGTACTTAGGGGAAATTTTAATGTCTAATTGCTTATATGAATAAAATAAAGAGCAGATCAATGAATCAGACATGCAATTGCAAACATTAGAAAAAGAACAAATTAAAAATCTCCAATTAAATATCAAATTAGAAATTCTGAAAATCAAAGAAGAGATTAGCAAAATTGAAAGTAAGAAAACTGTTGAATTAATGAATAAAACTAAGAGGTGGTTTTATGGGGGAAAACATTAAGACAGATAAATCTTTAGTTAATTTGATTAGAAAAAGAAAGAGGAAAACCAAATTAACAATACCAAAAATGAAAAGGTGAAATCACCATTAATGAGGACGAAATTAAAGCAGTAATTAGGAGCTATTTTTGAACAACTGTATGCTAATTAATCTGACAATCTAAGTAAATTAGATGAATATTTACAAAAATGTAAATTGTTCAGATTAATAGAAAGAAGAAATAAAATATTTAAATAATCCTATTTTAGAAAAAGATATTGAACAAGCCATCAGTGAACATCAAGAATAAATCTCCAGGGTCAGATGAATTTACAATTGAATTCTACTCAACATTTAAAGAACAATTAATTCCAATACTATATAAACTATCTGGAAAAATAGGTAAAAAAGGAGTTTTACCAAATTCCTTTTATGACATGAATATGGTGCTGATACCTAAATCAGGAAAAGTCAAAAGAGACAAAGAAATTATAGTCTAATTTCTATAATGAATATTGATGCAAAAATTCTAAATAAAATATTATCAGAGAGATTACAACAATTTCTAACAAGAAAATACACTCTGTCCAAGTGAGATTTATACCAGGAATGCAGGGCTGATTCAATATTAGCAATCTATTAGCATGATTGACTACATAGATAACAAAACCAACAGAAATCATGTAATTATCTCAATAGATGCAGAAAAAGCTTTTGAAAAAATACAGCACTCATTCCTATTAAAACTACTAGAAAGTATAGGAATAAAGGGAGCTTTCCTTAAGATGGCAAGTAGTACCTATCTAAAACTATCAGTAAGCATTATCTGTAAAGGGGATATGGTAGAAGCTTTCCCAGTAAGATGAGGTGTGAAATAAGGATGCCTACTATCACCCCTATTATTCAATATTGTACTAGAAATGATTGCTTTAGCAATAAGAGAAGAAAAGGAAATTGAAGGAATGATAATAGGCAAAGAAGAAACTATCACTCTTTGCCAATATGATCATATACTTAGAGAATCCTAGAGAATCAACTAAAAAACTTCTTGAACTAATTAACAACTTTAGCAACATTTCAGGATATAAAATAAACTAACATAAATCATTGACATTTCTGTATATTACCAACAAAGTCCAGCAGCAAGAGATAGAGAAATCCTCAAAAAAATAATTGTAGACAATACAAAATATTTGAGAGTCTACTTGCCAAGACAAACCTAGGAACTATATGAACACAATAACAAAAACTTTTCATAAAAGTAGAGTGAGATCTAAACAATTGGAAAAATATCAGTTATTCAAGGGTAAGCCAAGATAATATAAAAATAACAATTCTACCTAAATTAATTTATTTATTCAGGGCCATACCAAGCAAAATATCAAAAATTATTTTAGAGCTAAAATAATAACAAATTCATCAAGAAAAAACAAAAGGTAAAGGATATCAAGGGAATTAATGAAAAAAATGCAAAGAAAGTGGCCTAGCTATACTACATATAAAACCATATTATAAAGCAATTATAATCAAAACTATTTGTTATTGTCTAAGAAATAGAATGGTGGGTCAGTGGAATAAATTAGGTACACAAAACATAGTAGTAAATAACTATAGTAATTACTTTTAATCTTCTGAGGCAAGAACTCACTATTTCATAAAAAAAAGAAAACCTACTGGGAAAAAGCACATAATAGAAACTGGGCAAAGACCAACATCTTACATTGTAAACCAAGATAAGGTCAAAATGGATATATGATTTTGACATAAAGGGTGATACTATAAGCAAATTATGAGAGAAAAGAATAGTTTACCTGTCAGATGTATGAAGAACGGAAGGATTTATGACCAAACAAGAGATAGAAAGCATTACTAAGCATAAAATGGACAGTTTTGTTTGCATTAAACTAAAAAGGTTTTGTACAAAAAACTCCAATGCAAACAAAATGGGAAGGAAAACAGAAAGATGGGAAACAATTTTTAACAGTCAGTGTTTCTGATAAAAGCCTCATTTCTCAGAAATATAGAGAACTGAGTCAAATTTCTAAGAATATAAGTCATCCCCCAAATGATAAAAGATAAAGGGTGTTTTCAGGTGAAGAAATTAAAGCTATCTATAGTCATGTAAAAATGCTCTAAATCACTATAGATTAGAGAAGTGCAAATTAAAACACCATTGAGGTACCAATTCATACCTATCAGATTGGCTGATATGACAGAAAAGGAAAATGATAAATGCTGGGGAAAATGTGAGAAAATTGGGGCATCAATGCATTGCTGGTGAAGTAGTGAATTTATCTAACCATTCTGAAGAGCAATTTGGAACTATGCCCAAAGGGAAATCAAACTGTGCATACTCTTTGACCTAGCAGTACCACAACTGGGTCTTATATCCCAAAGTGATCATAAAAAGGGAAACGGACCAACATGTACAAAATATTTAATATATTTAGCATTTTAATTTAATATTTATAGCATGTTTTTGTGGTGGCAACAAATTAGAAATTTAGGGGATGGCCATCAACTGGGGAATAGTTGAACAGTTTTTGGCACATGAATGTAATGGAATACTATTGTGCTATAAGAAATGAAGAGCAGGTAGACTTCAGAAAAACCTGCAAAGAACTACAAGAACTGATGTTGGGTGAAGTGAGAAGGACCAGGAGAACATTATACATGGTAAGAGCAACATTTTGTGAGGCTCAGCTGTGACTGACATCTCAGCAATACAATAATCTAAAATAGCTCCAAAAGGCTCATGATGGAAAATGCTATTCACATCCAGAGAAAAACTATGGAGTCCAAATGCAGATCAAAACATACTATTTTTACTTTTTCTGTAGTTTTTCCTTTTTTTCTATTTCTTTTTTCACAACATACCTAATGTGGAAATGTTTGAGTTTTTTTTAAAGGATGGAAGACAAGGATGTGTTTGTAGACAAAACAAAAGAAACCAACAGGTACAGAAATACTGAAGATGAAATAAAGAGAATAAATAAAGGACAAGCTTTTGGAGCAGAGGCGAGGTGATGGAATTGACAGCCCAAGTAGAGACATTAGTCTTGGCCGGGTCTGCATCTTACTAGAGACGAGTAAAGGAGAAAAGAATGGAAAGTGACTTAGAGAGGTTTGGAGGAATGGAATAAAGAAGAAAGAGACTTCATGTTGGATGACCTGTCCTATATTTTTGTAGGCATTGTGTTTAATGTTCCTTTTGACTCTGCATTTTTCATTCTGAATCACTTCATACAAGTCTTTCCATGATTCTCTGAATTTTTCGTATTTGCCATTCCTAATGGTACAGTGATATTCTTTTATATTTTATACCATAGTTTATTCAGGCATTTCTCAATCATTAGGCATATATTTTATTTCCAGCTTTTCGTGACAAATGTGACTATGAACATTTTTTGTACATATGGGTCTTCTTTTGCTGCCAATAACCTTCATGGAATATAGTCCCAGCAGTGTAATATCTAAACACTTCTCTTGCACAATTCTAAATTATCTCTCAGAGAAATTGATCTAATACACAAATCAAAATGTCTATTTCCCTACAGTCCTTCCAACAATGACTTTCCCCTTCTTTTATATCTTTTCTAGCTTGAGAATTGTGAAATAGAACCTCAGGGTTATTTTATTTTATTTCTGTGATTATTAATGATTTTATCCTTAATAATTTCGTGATAAAATCATAATTTTAATGATTAGTTATTATTTTGGACTTTTTCAGTTGATTATTCTAATTTTGCATTTCTAACAGTTACATATGCTCTTTAACCACTTTATTAGGAAATGGCATTAAATCTTGCAACCTTGTGTCAATTCCCTGCTAATGTTATGTGTCAAGTGTTTATTGGAACTATATAATACAAGTATTAACCAATTTGTCATTTTGTTTCTGAGTCTAGCTGCATTTTTATTTACTTCAAAACATTTATATTTCATATAATTAAGACTGTACCATTGTCTTTTATTAATTCAACTCAACTTTATATGGATACAAATTTTACCCCTTCCATAAATGTGCATTCCCTTTTTTTTCTAGTCTGAGAGATTTATTGTGTTATAAGGTATACAATGTTAATCTAAACTTATTTTTTGCCTAACTGCTTTCCTGTTGTCTCAGCAATTCTCAAATTATAAAAGGTACCTTCCTCAATGGTTTATTCTCTTGGTTTTATTGAATACTTGTTATGGGCATCTGTTTCTAGTATTTGATTACCTAGACTATTCCAACAACTGCATTTCTATTTTTTAGTCACAATTAGATAGTTTTGATAATTATTCTCTTGTAGAATAGTTAGATCTGGCAACACCAATCTATTCCTTCCTACTTATTTTCATCATATCTCTTCATAATCTTGACATCTTATTCCTCCAAATGAATTTTGTTGTTATTTTGTCTGTTTCTCTGATGTACTTCTTTTGTAAACACTGGACCTGGAATTAGTAAGACTTGATTTCAAAAGCAACCTTAGTCATGTACTAGCTGTGTGGCTTTGGGCAAATCACTTAACCTCTGCTTGTTTAAGTCTCTTTAACTGTAATAATAGAGATGGTAACAGCACATACCTAGCAGAGCTGTTCTGCGGATCAAACAAGATAATATTTATAAAGCATTTAGCACAGTTTTTGGAATGTAGTAGGTACTCTATAAATGCTTATTCCTTTCTCCTCTGTTTTAGAATCAAAGCCATGGGGGTAATTTGCAATGAATTGCCATTCTTGTTGATGTGTGTGTGTGTGTGTGTGTGTGTGTGTGTGTGTGAATGTGTATTTGTAGTTCATATATACACCTATCTCCAATTATCTAGGTCTTTAATTGCTGTAAAATTGTTATATGGTTCCATTTACTAAACTTCTACCTATGTCCTGACAGGTTAATTCCCAAATAGTGTACTTTGCTTTTATCCTAAGTGGAATTTATATTCTATCTCTGCTGGATTTGGCTAGTAAGATATTAAAAGTCTGATAATTTTTGTGGATTTATTTTATATCCTACTATTTTACTGAAGCTATTGTCTTTTTTTTTAGTGATTCTCTGTAGTTCGCTAAGTAAATCATGATATCATCTGCCAAAAATTATAATTTTCCCTTCACTTTGACTATGCCTATGTTAAATTTCTTGTTTAATCTTATTGCTGTAACTAGTATTTCTAACACTATGTCAAATAAAAGTAGAGAGAATGAGCATCCTTGCTTTACTGCTGATCTTATTGGGAAAATTTCCCAGTAAGAAAATGTTATTCTATTACAAATAATGCTAGCACTTAGTTTTAATGAGACATTTTGATCATATTAAATATTCTTTTGTTGCGTTCTATTTTTTTTTAGTGTGCTTATTTTAGAGGCTCAGTCTGTATCTATTGATGTCAGGTGATTTTAAAATTATTTATGCTATTGATATTTATTGCATGTATAGTTTCTCCAATTTTGAACCATTGCTTTCTTAGTATGAATCCAATCTGGTCATAATAAATATCTTAAAATATATTTTTACTATAGCCCTTTTTTTGCTGATATTATATTTAATATGTTTGCATCAGTATCATTTAGTAATATTTTGCCTATCATTTTCTTTCTCTGCTTTATCTCTCCTAAGTATCAGTATTAAATTTATGTTGCAAGAGGAATTTGGTAAGGTATTCTTTTTTATTTTCTATTTTTGCAACTAATTTATGTAACCTAGGCTATTTTTCATTTTTAACATTCATTTTTTAAAAATTTGAGCTGCAAATTCTCTTTCCTCTCAGTTCCTCTCATCCTTTGAGAAGGCAAACAATATGATATCCATTATATATATGAAATAGTCAAAATATATTTCTATATAAAAAAGTGAAAACATTATGTTTCAAATTGCACTCAAAATTTATCAATTCTCTTTCTGGAGGTGAATAGTATTTTTCATCATCAGTCCTTTGGAATTGTCATGCATCAAAGTACTGACTAGAGTACACAGACTAGTGTTTGTAGTTTAAATGGTTTTTTAGATTTAACTTGCAAATCCATCTAGGTTTTCCTCAAACTTTATTTCATCTCTTGGGAGTTAATTTATTGCTTGCTTAATATCTCTTTCTGAAGTTAGATTGTTTAGATCCTCTACATCATGTTCTGTTTATATGGACATTTATATTTTTAATAAATAACCATAAATATAGTTTACATATTCTTTTTTGTCTCATAATGTACATAACTTCCTGATAATTTCCTTGATTTCTTTTCTGTCCACTGGAATTCCTCATTCCTATTTTTTGTTTAATAATTTGAGTTTCTTCTCTTTTTAAAACTAAATTTGTAATAAATCTACCTATTCTACTGGTCATTTAAAAACAACTCAATCACCTTTTCATTTTCATCTTTATTTATTACTAATTTTTATTATTGCTACTTTTATAAATGGTGGATTACTAGCTTATTCATTTTCAAGGGGCTTAAAATTACATATGCAATATATTTTTCTCCTGTTTAATTAAAGTGTTCAGATATGTGAATTTCTTCAAAGGACTGCTTTAGAAACATCTGATAAATTTTGATATGTTACATCATTGTAATTCCCTTCAATATAATTATTTATTGTTTCACATATTTATCTTTTTGCTCATTCATTCTTAGGATGAAATTTTTTCTACATTTAAACTTGTCTTTTCTAAAATTTTCTTATTAAGAACTTTAATTTTTATCTGTAAAGGATACATTTAATGTTTTAGTCTTTCTGAATTTATTTATGAGTTCTTTATAGCTAAGCATTTTTTTAAATTGCTGCATTATATATATATCTACCATCACCATTCAAAAATTACCAAAGATATCTCATATCTATTGTTTAGAAATAAATTACTTCTTTTTTTATCTTTCCGTTAGATATTTCAAAGTCAGAAAGGGATGAATTAAAGTCCTCCATTATTATGTTAATATCTAGGTCTCATAATTCATTTACCTTTTCTATAAATACTTGGGTGCTAGTACCATTCAGTGCACATATAATTAACATTATTGTTTCATTGTCTAAGTTTTCTTTAAGTACCAGTTAGGTTCATATTTGTCTCTCTTAGCTATATTTACTATGGCTTTGTTGGAAACAAAGTATTGTTGGTAGTTCTGATATTTTTAATCATGTGAGGTTCTGATTTTTTATTCATATGAAGTAGTTTTGATTTTTTTTATTCATACAAGGCATAATAAATTCTACTCCACTCCCCATTTTAACTCTTTTTTCAAGATAGCAACTTGTCCCAACTCAAGTATCTACATTCCCATTTGCCCTGATGGAAATAATTTTCTATAATAATAAGAATGTCATCTAGTTTTAAAAATCCCAAGACATTTTATGAAATTCTGGTTAAGTGAGACTCCCTTCATTGATAGAGAGTAAAATTATTTAATATTTTATGTCTGAATCAGGATGGTGGTGGTATAAGTGCCTCTGATGGAAAAGATATTCTTATTTTATTTTATTTTTTTTTTGAGAGAGGTCACATATATTTCCAGGGAGAATTCTGGAGAGAAACAGAACAGATTTTGGAAGGAGGACATGAAGATGCAACCCCTAAATATATCCTCTGGGTTTCAGTTGGCCTCCTTACAGATTCTGGGAAATTTCCCCTTGAGTGAAACTGGCGATTCTTCCTCTTGACTGAGTTGGAATTTCTCTCTCCCAGTGGAAAAGTTCATTCACCATGCCTATTTTCTGGTTTATCCTTATGTAAATAACTTCTCTGTTTTTTCACTGCCATTTTTAAAATGAGTTTATTCACTATACACTATTTGTAATGGTTTTTTGTGTAATTAGAATTTGGTGAGATGGGGCCAAATTTTTTTATGTAAGTTGCTTTCTTTCCCATTTAAGGGATAGTGACCAAAAAAGAAACTTGAGCCTAAAAATAATTTTCCTTAGACTAACAACATTTAGGGTGGTGTTTTGTTGTTTAGTTGTGTCCAACTTTTCATGATCCTATGAACCACAGCACACCAATACTGTCTATGGGAGTTTCTTAGCAAAGATACTGGAGTGGTTCGCCATTTCCTTCTCCAGTAGATTCAGAGAAACAGGTTAAGTGACTCACCCAGGGTCTCACAGCTAGTAAGTGTCCAGGGCTTGGTTTTAACTCTTGTCCTCTTGATTCCAGGTCCAGTGTGCTATCCACTGAGCCTTGTAGCTGCTTCTTAGGCTACTGTAGATAGATATAATTAAGATTCCAGTATCCCTTCTCTCAGGAGAACAGAGCAATCAGTCTAGTGACCCTAGTCTCCTGCTCCTCTCCAGACAATAACCACAGTCTCCCTTAGAAAGAGATATGCAATATTATAGAAATATAATAATATTTCCTATAATATGAACTTATAATGATGAAGATGAGAATACTAGTAAAAAGACCATTTGGTCTGAACTCCATTGAAAAATATGAGGAAAACAGGTTGGAGCACATGTTAATCATCATGCTATGTAATTTTTAAATTTTTTCCACAGTGATTTACGTATACATATATGTATATATATATATATACATATATATATATATGTATATATATATATATACATATGAAATCTCTTTTGAGCTTTACAATATCTGATATTAATCCCTTCAAGGTCACCAATAACCTCAAAATTTCTGAAGCCAATGGTCTTTATTCCAACCTTATTTTTCTATTATCTTCATCTGGATGGTTCCCTATTCTCTGACATATGAAATTCAACACGTCCCAACATTTTATTGGCCTTAAAGTACAAAAATTGTTTATAACATTTTGTTTATGTAGCCCAGTTACTATGGAGTGAATAAATTTATTGACTTATTTCCTCAATGAAATACAAACCCATTTCTCTAACGGTGATGTTGTGTTATTATGGCACATTGTTATTGTAAAGCTATTTTAGAGACATCTCCATTCCAATGTTCATATGGATTGTTTGCGCTCAATATATGATGGAGCCTTCTGGGCTCATAATGGTCCGATAAGTCACAGGTGGATGCACTGTACCTTAATCCAGACATAGTGATGTCATTTTGTCCTCTTCAAGAATGAAAGGTAACAATCGAAGCTATACTGAACAGAGGTTAATAAACATTGCTTGCTGAATGGGACATTCTGCCTTCTTAATCTTCTTTATTGTTCGGGGTTTCAAATGACTAAACATCTAATCCTTATACCTATCACTATAATATATATTTTACCCAATACCGTTCCATTAGATAACACTATTATCTCGAGTTACGTACATTCTTTTCAATATTCCTCTGTTAGTACAGCAGGGAAAGCAGAATAGCAGGAGCACTGATGAGGACAGCAGTCTCTTACCATGCATTCAGGAAATTCATTTAAGTAGGGAAAGAGTAGCAGAGTCACTTCTGCTTGATATTAGAAACTGAGCTTCACAGAACAGTGTTTTTAAATCCATAGTGCAAGGAAAGAAGGAAAGATACAGGTAAGACCTTTTTATCAGCAAATGAGCCAATAAGTCTGGGGGTTGATTGTTTCTGAGTACCTTTCTCTTTGGGTCTTATAGGTTCTGCGTTATGAATATTCTTCTTGGGCAGGAGGGTGCTTTAAGCACTTTAAGCCCTAGAGTGCTCTGTACCAAAGAGTATTGAGATCTTCCGAGTCCATGCTTTAGAGTCAGCTATAGATGCATCCAAGAATTAGCTACAAAGTCTCCTAGTAAAATGGAATAGCCCAGCTGTCTCCTTTTGGATACTAATATAAGTCCCTTGTTTTCCTTCATTCATGTATAATTTATTAATATGTTTAGTGAATTAGTGAAGTAAGTCTCCAGTTTTCTACCATTTTGCTTTGATTCTATTTCACATCTTTGATGAGGATCACGTACTTTGACCTTCCCAGGTGGTTAGATTTCCTGCACCATCATCTTTTCCATATCAATAAGACAATGTCCATTTTATATGCCCAAAACGATAAATCTTTAAATATTTATATCGAATCTCATAGTTGTGAGGGAGATCATTCCTGTTTAAGCTATTTTAGAAACTGGGAGTAAGAGAATAAGTCATTGTGGGAGAAAGTAGTGTGATTAAAACCAATGGCTCCAACTCTTAGAAGAACATGGATAAATTTCTACTCTCAATAAAAAAGTTCACTATTGTAAATATTGAGTAAGATGCCACAGCTAAGATGCCCATGTAGGAAGTAGGGAGTGAGAATATTCATTTAGAGCAGGTTTAGTCATTGAAATCTGATGAACTTGAGGGTCTACCAAGCTTCCTTATTCTTTAAAAACCTAACTATAATCTTTATTTTAACACATAATAAAGAATTAGATAAATTGATTTATATGAGACATTATGAACTATAAAAAGCTGGGGTTAACAAAACAGTAGCATATGCATTTGCTATCTGAAACACAGTTTCTATGTCTTATCAAGTCTTATTAGTTTTTTAAAATCAAAGCTATTTTTAAGTAAAAAATAATTTTCCAATTATTCTACCTACTAATAGAATTTTCCCTTGAAACAAAGAACTACTTGTTCTTAGTAATGATAACTTACATTTATAGCAACTCTGGCACTTACTATCCATATGATATTGGGCAAAACACTTTACCTTTCTCAGCTTTGGTCTCCTTATCTGTAGAATGAGAGAGTTGGATTATATCACCTCCAGGATTCTAATTCTAAATCAGTGTTCCTAAAACCTATACAGCACTTTCATGACATGAAACTCATGTCATGACAACTCATTGGGGCATGTAGCTCAAATATTATTATTTCTGATTTAAAATGGAGGAAACTGAGGCTGTCAGAGGTTAAATGTCTTGTTCAGGATCATACAACTCATTAGCATTGACATTAAAATTCACATTCAATTCTTGATGCCAAACTCAGCACTCTTTCCACTTGAACAAATTGTCTCAGTCAGTCTTAGAAGAAATCCATGGTCCTGGACTGATACTGAGGATTTTGCTGCTGTTGTTGTATCATTAGTGCTCTTCCCACTATTCTGAGACAATTTAGCTCCGTGACAGGCAGTGAGGATGCACGAATGTATGGAACCTGGGACCTATCTTCAAGGCATATATAACTTCATGGTAGTGCGGACAAAGGAGACTAAAAATACTTTTACACAAATAACTCTGATAAAAGAGTATGAAAACTGAAAAGAAGTCCATCCAAATTGTTGTGAGAAATTTAAGCAAAAAGTCAGTATTTTCAGCTGGTGTTGGGGGATGAGGAGTGGAGAAAGGGAACGTTTCATGTAAGATGTCCCACCTGATGGGAATCTCAATGGAAGGCAGGGATTCCAACAGCTGGAGATAAAAAGTAGTGTAGCTGGAGGTAACTGCAGGTATGGAAGGGGTAGTGTCAGAAAAGCTATAGGAATGGAAAAGGGCAGGATGAGGTAGAGGAGGGTGTAAAGTCATTGTAAAATGCTTCTCTTGTTAGGAGAAAAAAATCGGAAATTTATTTCTTAAATTCAAATTCAATTTAAAATTTAAACAAAAAAAAAAACCACCCCAAAGCTCAGAGTACCCTTATGTATGGGACTTCCTCCAGCTCTACCCATTGCATTGTCAAAACTGAAACAGACGGAGCAGAAGGAGTGCATTCAGTTCTGAAACGGGAGCCAGAACAACAATCAGGAGATCCAGGCAATCTGCTCTGTTCCTCAGAAGGAGGATTTGCAAATAGTGGGGATGTGGGGTTTTTTCTCTTTCTCTGCCTCTCTCCCTCCCTCCCTCTCTTTCTCTGCTCACACTCTTTCTCAGTCTCTTTTATCCCTCTCTTTTTTCTCAGCTCTCTCGTTCTGTCTCTCTCCTTCTCTCTGTCTCTGTCTGTCTCTCTGTCTCTCTCTGTCTCTGTCTCTCTGTCTCTCTCTGTCTCTGTCTCTCTCTCTCTCTCTCTCTTTCTCTCTCTCCCTCCCTCCCATCCTCTCTCCTATCCTCGTATTTCTCCTTCCGCCCACTATCTTTACAAAAGAAAAGAATTATTCAATGACCTAAGGTTGAGAAAACCAAGTGGGAATTATAATTCGGCATAATTCCCTCTGCACTGAAAGTTGCCAAGTAGAGAAGTTTAAATTCTATTCTATATAAGCTAATCTGTGTAGGGGAAAGAGCATTATATTTGGTATCAGAAATTTAGTGACCTGTTCTTTCGCATACCACATGTCTGATCTTAGACAAATCACTGAACTTCTCCTGGACTCAGTTTCCCCAGGTATAAAATGAAACCATTGGATTAAATGACTTCTGAGGTTCCTTTTAACGTTAAACACTGGATTTTATGATCCCTGAGTCATGCGTGTAGCAAGTAGCAGAGCAAGGATTTGATCTGTGGATTTTTGATAGAGATTTGAATTTGATGTGTATATGATGTAGAGATTTGTGCAATAAAACAATTTGAAATGCTGAAACAGGGGTTCTTAACTGGGGATGCATAGGGCTCATGGAAAGGTTTGGGGGTTGTAGGTTCATGAATTTGACTGGGAAAATTACATCTTTATTTTTACTCACCTCTAATTGAAATAGCATTTCCTTCAATTATAAATTTTTAAAAATTCTTCTGGAAGGGGCCCCTAGGCTTCACCAGGTTGCTGAAGGACTCCATGACACATAAAAGGTTAAGAATCTACTCTAAAACAATAGGTTATTCAGAATAGTGGAGTTTTGTTGGATAGGAGAATATTTAACCTTTAAAATATTAAGCCTTGTAATGTGTCCAAGAGAGGATGACCAGGATGATGAAGGAACTAGAGACCAAGTTACACAAGGACTGATTAAATGAATTAATTGATTCATTTCTGAAGATTTATTAAGCTTCAACTATAAGCCGGGCACTAAGCACGATGCTGAAAATCCAAAGCCATAAGTGAAACAATCCTGTCCTCTAGGTGGTTGATGCAACATGTAAATCATCAGATATGTATTGATTTTGCTGTGGACACAATATTAAGGAAGGTGTGGTTAGGAAGGGCTTTGTGGAGAAAGTGATGCTTGAACTGAGTATTAAAAGAAACTGAAAGATAAAAAGGAAGGAATACCTTCCAGGCATAGGGAATGGAAAGTTGAAAGAAGTGGAAATGTTTATCCTAAAGAAAACCAGATTTTGAAGAGGAGGTGAGAGATCAAATATTTGAAAGGGAGTTATGTTGGAGGTAGGTTAGACCCATTCTACTGGACTCCAGAGAGGCATGAAATACCCAGCAAATGACTGACTAGAGAAAAAAATATGTTAATTCATTAAGAGGGGAAAATCCCCTTCTTAATAATTAGAGTTATTAAAAAATGGAAAGGCTGCCTTTTGGGGTAGTGAGTTCCTCATCCTTACAGGTCTTTAAACAGAGGCTGGATGATCAATTGTCAGGCATCATACGCCAAGTCAGGTTTGACCTGTGAGAACTATTCCAAGTCTGTAATTCTATGACTATGCGTGATGGCAAAAGTTGCCAGAGTTTCGCTTGTTTCCCTGACCTGCTTTCATGTCTATGTAATTAAAGGTAGTCTCATTGGCAAGAATTTGTAAGTTGATAGCACAGAACACTCTGTATCCAGAGCTGGAAAACCTACCAGTTGGTTAGCTTTACAGTTCTAACATGTGTTTGTTTGTTTGTTTTAAAGAAAGAGGAAGCTGACCTTAGACAACTCAACTCAACCCTATGAACATTCATCAAGAGCCTAGTACATTTATCAAGTGACCAGGCATAATGCTAGGCAATAGAGATCAAAATATATAAACACACACACATACACATGCACAAACACAACAGTCCTTGCCCTCAAAGACCCTATGATCTGCTAGAAGGGGAACGACAAGTTCACAAAAAATTAAGACACATGGTAGAATCTTATGACATAAAGGAGAATATGATGCAGGCAAAGGAGAGATGTAAAGTCTTATAAGAAAATTAAGAGAGAGAGTGATCCCTTCAGCATGAGGACCAGGGAAGGGTTCATAAAGAAGATAACCTTTGAATTGTACTTTGAAAGAGGGGGCAACCTCAACAACGATAGAAGCAATGACATTTTTGGAAATCATCTGACACTGGGCATCATTATGTTGTCAGAATCAGAGCAAATCCAAAGTGCTTCATGTGGAGCGAAGTATAATATTCTGGCACCTGGTAAGAGTGTCAGGGAAGGGACCCCTTTGTCCTAGGCCTAGCAAAAGTGGGATCTGTGTATGGATTTTCAATGGTTTGTAGTTCTGAAGCATTGCAGCTGCCTTTGGTGTATGATTAAGCTGTGTTCATTGTAGAAAGAACAATTGGTGTAGGGCCTAGGGGAGACATGGGGGAGACAGAAAGAGACAGAGAGAAACAGAGAGACACAGAGATAGGGACAGAGAGACAGAGACACAGAGAGAGGGAGACAGAGACAGTGACAAACAGACAGAGACACAGAAAGGCTAAGAAAAAGAAATAGAGACAGACACACAGACACACGCATGTGCTTTTGGAAATGTCATGTTGAATATAATGACTGAAGTTATTCCAGTTTATCTCCCCTCCCCCATGAATGACATGTAGAACAAAGGGCTCTTCAACTCAACTTCCTCCCCCATAGGAATGGGATGCCAGTAAGTGCTGACAGAAGGGCTCGTCCATTCTCAGGTGCCAGAAAACAATTTTCATTACTTGATCATAAGCTCAGTGTTTTCTTCAAGTATGAAAGCATGTTACAAACAAAAAATTACAAAGAAGAAGCACTGTAAAAGCCGTCATCACATAAACGTATGAGCAAAACAGAGGGGCTGTTGACATAGTACGCTCTACTGGTATCCTAGCAATATCTAAAGGAAAGCAAAGATGATTCCTCCCACCTCCCATTGCCTCTCTCCACTTTATTAGGTGGACCTTGGAATCAAAGTTTAATTTATTGGAGTATATGGGAATCAAAGTTTAATTTATTGGAGTATATGGGAATCACAGTTTAATTTATTGGAGTATATGGGCAAGAGAAATACAGGATAGTCAGGCATGGATGAGCATGATCCTGATCACTGGAGGGTATACCCACACCAGATCTATTAGAGGATATATATGTAAGAAGACAAGACAAAGGACTCTCAGTGAATTAACTGCATATCCCAGGGCTTCCCAAATACATTTCTTTGTAATAGTCCTGTCTTATGTCTCTTGCAAAACTAATTAACTAGACTTGAGAAACAACATAGAGGATACCACTGAGGCTACGTATGCCTAGAAATGAATGTGAGATGTTCATGAGGGTTAGTGAGACAGTAGATGTGCATCCAGAGTAGTATAGTAATACCACCAAAGTATTAATAGGAGATCTCCAGAATAGTGGGTGGATGCTCCATGGAGAATCAATGAAGAAGAGGGTCTCCTCTGACAAGCATCCATCCCCTTGAGTCTCTGTCAGACAATCATCGGGACGTGTCAATGATAGGCAGCTCTATACTCCACCCCTTAGATGCCTACACTCTAATTTTATTAGGTCCACAAAGGGAGCTCATCAAATTCATCAGGGATTCCCATCTCAGTTCACCCTCCCCACAACACATGCTAATTTGGCATTAAACAACTAAACTACTCACTGACATGAACCCTCTCTTTCAGTTAGTTTGGCCAACTTACTACCGCATGAACATGCCTACTTCATTCTCTCTCTCTCTAAGCCTTTAATCATGCTATTCCTTGTACCTGGAATATTGACCCTTCCACATCTCCACATTCTCAACTTCAATCCATCTGGTAAAGCTGTTCTTAAGCCCCTATGATGCGGACCAGGATATTGATGGGGAACTAGAGAAAGTCAAATCATACAAGGAGGTTTGGCTCAGACTTGGGGCGGTTGGCATTCATTTTCCTCTTAGGTAGATTGATCTAGTACTAGTCATGGGCCTTTTTGGATAAGAGGAATACAAAAGTCATTTTTGAAACTCTGATGGCTAGCAGCTAACATCCTAGGAAACCTCCTTGCTGACTGATTTTTAATCATTTAAACAGAGCTATTTATTTTTAGGCAGCTAGTGGCTCAGTGGATAGAATGTTGGACCTAGACTCAGGAAGAATCGAGTTCAGATACAGCCTTAGATACTCGTTGTGTAACCTTGGGCAAGTCATAAACTTATCTTAGCTTCTTTATCTGTAAATAGAAATGATAGTAACACTTTTCTTCTAGGGTTGTTATGAGGATCAGATGGAATAATAACTGTAAAAGGTTTAGCACAATGTCTGGCACATAGTAAGTGCTCAAAAATGTCAGATATTATTATTTATTATTAATTTTCATTATTTTACCCACTGGACAACTTATGTGCTGCCTTGAGAATTGTGTCTACCTGATGGTATGATTTTAGTAAAAGCAATATATATATATATATATATATATACATATATAGTCATCTTTTTTTATTTTACTATATCATGAAAATGCTTATTTTATTCTATAAATTAAAAAATAAAAGATTATAAATGAAAAAAAAGAAAACATACATAAAACTCAAACAAATGATCTCATTGGTAAGAGTTGTCCTGAGATGATTTCTAAGATCCATTCATCCTCTAGTGAGCTAGGAGCTTCAGTAACCAAAAGACTTACTGAAGATACTTCCCCACATACATACCTGTAGAATTAATCAGTCAGTCAACAGGCATTGTATAAGTCCTAGCATTGTCCTAAATGCTGTGGATACAGACGAAGTCAACCTCACCTTCCACGAAAGAAGACCCTCCTCTCGAGGAGCTCACATCAGGGAGACAACATGAAAACAACTATGTACAAACAAGTCATACAAGGTACCCTCAAGACTCTTAGTACAGAAATAAGTTACTAAACTGTATACAGAATTGTTGCTGTTTGTTATTCATTCTTGAAGAGGACCATGACATCAGGGAGGTGATGCCATGACATGCAAATGAATTGGATTTAAGTGTTGGAGGGCAGTGCTAAGTCACCAGTCTCTAGATAAAAGAGATAGAAAATACTCACACTAATGGAAACAGAAAGGTTTCTTACTGAAGGTAAGATTTTATGTGGTATTTGAAGGAAGACAGAGAAACGAGAAGGCAGAGATGAGGAGGGAGAGTGTTTCAGGGATGGAAGACAGACAGAAAAATCCATGGTTACAGAAAAAAGAGACCCTTGGCCCTCTGCTGAGCAAAGGAAAGTCTATGTCCTTTGGCAGATGAGCGTCACTTTTTCCTATTTGTTCCAATCCACATCTCTTTTTTTTTCTTCTCTGAACTTCTGTAATAATGGTTGTCTTGACCACTTATTTTTGGCACTTAACTTTACTGTATCTTGTTCTGTTGTTTAAATAGTTTCTGTTCTTAGGCTTGCCTCCCCAACTAGAGTAAAGGATTCTTAAAAGCAAGAATTGCACAGTCACTGGAGATAGGAATCTGTTTATCCTTCATAGCATTTTGCACAGAGCTATGCCTGGAGTAGGCCCTTACATATTTGTTAAATGAATACTGAAATCAACTCAGGCTTCCCTTCTCAGGCTAAAACATTCCAGTTCTTTGAGTCATAGGATCATGGAATATATGAGCTGAAAGAGACTTCAGGGATCAGTCAGTCCGGCCCCCTGATTTCACAGATGAGCTAACAGATGCCCAAAGAGGGAAGGTAACTTGTCCAAGGCTACATGGTAAGGTAATAGCTAAGTCAGAACTTGACCTGATATGACATTAACTGTCTTGACATTGTCCTTAACATAATACAGAAATGAGCACTGATTATACCAGGAGTCAGGAGACCTACCTAGTTTCCTATTTGAGTCCTTAATTTTTCATGTTTCTTCATTTGTTAAATAAAGGATTTAGATCAGATGATTGCTAAGACCCCTCCTAGTTCAGGCAATGTATGTGTCTATTGATCTGTAAATATTTTCTCAAATACAAATCATCCTGGAGCTCCCTCAATATTCTTTTAACCATCTCATTTATTCATTTTCCATCTTCCTTATGCTAAGGAGTCCATATCTAGAATGAGGATTTGGGTATACTTACCTGGGTGTAAGGATAGGGAGAAGGAAGGAGGGCTACCTCTCTGTTTTGTTCTATTACCTGAATGTAGGTCCTTCAATTCCAAATTCAGTGCTTTTTCCAATATGCCTCATTCCTAGGGGGTTGTCTGCCCATGGAGCTAAGGATATGAAAATCCCTAATTTTGAATAACAGAGGCAAATTTTGCATAACTCTATTCTAACAGATGTTAATATCAACAATACATTGTCATTTTTTTTATACAAACTCACATTTTTATAATCATTTAAAGCTTACAAAGGGCAGCTAGATGGCACAGGGGGTAGAGCACTTGGCTTAAAGGTGGGAAAACTTATCTTCCTGAGTTCCAGTCTAGCTTTAAGTGTGGCCCTGGGCAAGTCATTTAACCCTGTTTGCCTCAGTTTTTTCATCTGTAAAATGAGCCAGAGAAGAAAATGGCAAGCCACTCCAGTATCTTTGCCAAGAAAACCCCAAATAGGGTCACAAAGAGCTGGACATGACTGAAATGACTGAACAACAAGAAAAGTTTACAAAACTCTTGTCTTGCAATGACTGAAAAAGGTCAGGTTGTAGAAGTGTCAGAATCCCCATTTTTTACAAAGGAACAAACTGAGGTCTAGAGGCGTTAAATGATTTGTTCAGTCATATAATGTATTAATTCACCAAAACTTTCACATCATTGGTTTTTATTGTGTTTTAGCTGAAAATGTTTAACTGCATTAGACAGGATATATTTACATCCCACAGACTTTCAGTGAGATGTCTCACAAGGCAGTGAGCTTTGATCTACATGCATCTTTAAGTGGAGACTGGATGATCACTTGTTAGATTTCTGTTTGAAAGTATTCCTAAAGACAGGACTAAATGCTTCAAATTCTGAGATTCCATAATTATGTGACCTGGGTTCATTTCAACTCTACCATTTACCAGCCACATTATCTTGGAGAAGTCACTTACATTCTCTGGGCTTCTGCTTTCTCATCTATAAATGAGAATAATAAGTACCTGCCTCATATATGGCAGCTAGATGGTTTAGTGGATAGAGAGCTGGACCTTGGAGATGGGAAGACCAGAGTTCAAATTCGGTTTCAGATACTCACTAGCTGTGTGACCCTGGTCAAGTCACTTGATCCTGTTCACTTTAATCGACTAGAGAAGGAAATGGCAAACCACTCCAGGATCTTTACCAAGAAAACCCCCTATGGAGTCATGAAGAGCCAGACATAATGGAACAAGTAAATCTCTATATGGTTGGGAGGGTCCTTATGAGAATAAAAAGAACAAATGTTTATAAAGTGGTATGTAAAACTGTATGCAAATGTTAGCTATTGTTATTTTTATTCCAAAGATTAGATTCGTTCATTCCTTATAAATACCTGTTGAGAGACATGTAAAACCTATGGGAAATATCTTCTTCGGAAAACTGAGCCCCCAAAGAAGGGGAGTTCCAGGGCCCATCTCAGCCATCATCCTATCTTGTAGATCCCAGAGGACAGGATGAAACTCCTACTGACTTCTCTAGTTTGGTAACATAAGCTGCCATTTCCAGTCCAATGCTTGGAAGAGAAAAAACTTCCTCACTTCCACCTCACTGACCTATTTCCTGACTCAGATTGAGAAGGTGCCCATTCTCCATGTCTTTATCCTTCATCTGCTGCAGGGAGCTGGCTTCCTGGTGAGGTTGACAGTAAGCAGGGCAGCCTTTGTCAGAACAGTTCACAGCAAATAGAAGTTGATCACAGAGACAATTCTGATTGTGAAAAGTCTAACACTTTAGTTAATAATTTCTGAACTGGTACTATTTAATCTATTTCCTTATTTTAATTTAATTAAGGATAAACCTTTAAATTCTTTTGATTGTAAAGCTTCAAGGATTGAAATCCTTGGGACTTCTATATAACTTTCAGATAATTATAGTCACTTGGATTTTTATCTGTTCCATCATTTTTTAGTCATCTCTGACTCTTCATGATCTTTTTTTGGAGTTTTCTTGGCAAAGATACTGGAATGGTTTGCCATTTCTTTCTCCAGATCATTTTCTAGATGAGGAAACTGAGGCAAATAGGGTTAAGTGACTTGCCCAGAGTAACACAGCTTGTATATGCATTTGAACTTAGGTCTTCCTGACTTCAGGCCTACCACTCTATCCAGTGTGCCACCTAGCTACTCAGATTTTCATCTACTTTTTATTTTAGGTCTGAACTATGATTTCATGAGTTCTGCCTTTACTAATGGAACTTGAAAACTGTACTGCAGTTTACAATCTTAGAGTATTGCCTGGGGCATTAAGTGGTTAAGGGACTTGTCCAGGATCAAATGGCCTATATGTATCAGAGGCAAGACTTGAACTCTGTTCCTCTTTACCTAAAACCAGCTCTTGTTCGAACGGGGTTCATTGGTCTCTCCTATTTGCCCTTAATCTGGGCCTTTCGATGGCATGGCTTCCCTCATAGTAACAGCTATTACTAATAGTATTATATAGTATTATAGCACTGCAGACTTAGTAATATAGAGTATTGTATACTTGGAACTAGAAGCGACCTTAGAGATGACAAAATACAAACCATCACTTTAAGAAATGAGGAAATTGAAGCCCAGAAGTTGTGACTTGTCCAACGTCACACTGGTTGTAACATAAGTCAAGATTCAAATTCATATTCTCTATGACTATAATGAGTACCCTTCACACTGTCCCATGCTGCCTCCATGATACTAGTAAAGAAAGAACAGATTGGTTTGATTTTCTAATAAAAATCAGATTTTCATAGAACTGGTTTCCTAACTAATCTCTTTCTGCTTCTTGTCACAAACCATTTTTCTTAAATGGTTCATCACTTTTCTCTTGTGAACAACATTAAAACACAATTGGACAGAATACTGTCTTTGAAAGGAGTGGTGTCATGGTTTCTTAACCCCAAATATCCCTAAATAACATTTCTTTCAAACCACTCTTCTCACAGCCTCTAGATCTATTTTCCTACCATATACATCTGATATGTCACTTGCCTGATCAAAAATCTTTAGAAGCTCACCATGGTCCAACATTTGAATTTGATGTTCAAATATACCCACAAGTCTGCTCAAGGGGGTAACAGATCCACCCTTTCCTATGTCCTATATACTTGAGCCAAAATGCCTACTTTGCTATTCCCAAAATTTGTCTTTTCCTTTCCTGTCTTGCTGTCTTTGTTCTCTTTGTTTTTTTCTCTTTCTGTAAACCTTCCCTCTCCCATGCCCATGTCTGTATCATCGAAAATCCTATCATTTCTGTAAAGCCTGGGCTCACACATCATCTCCATAATGCCTCATTTGAACTCTTCAACCAGATATGATCATTCCTTTTTGTATGCTCCTGGTGCTTTGTATTTCTTCAGGTTCTTGCATATTGGGTACTTAAAAATGTGTTATATTAACAGTCAGGTACTGGTATATTTTATGTTGCAACTGTACTTTAAATTATTTGTGAGGATAGGGAGCTGTCAACTCAATCAATCTTTTTATTACTGTCACCCTAATTGAAGTGACAGGATGCTTTGGCCTGATACTTTCAGAATGAGAGATTATATTAGAAAAACAAGCCTCAAACCCCTCAAGGGGCACCTTTAGAACTCTGTGGGGGACAAGTAGCAGCTGCCTTCTGGTGACCCAACCTGCCATGCCAATGTAAGTTTAGATAGCCCCAGAGCAAGTGCAGTAAGTCATTGACATGAAGAACACTAACGAAACTACAAAATTTGGAACACATAGAATGCTGGGATGTTAAATTTAGAGATTATTTAACTCATCTAGTTTTATCTCACTTCACAGAGAACAAAACTGAAACCCCTAGAGAAGATCATACAATTAATTAATGATAGAGCCAAGATCTTGTACACTACTGTGCTCTTTTCATCACAATCACAGTTTTGCGTTTTCTAAGTATCTCAATGTTCAGACATGCTAGATAACCCCATTGTTAAAAGTACCCAACAGGCAACTTCTCAACAAACCTCTTGCTCTTGTTTTTTCTGCCATATTTACACATGACCAATTGTACATGAGTCATCCCTATCTTGAATAAGTACAATAATTTTCCCTGTCATTAAGATGTATTTCTCTATGCTTATCTAGGAGAATAAGCAGCAGAGGTAAGAAACCCTGTATGGGAAACTGATGATAAAGTGTCAGTATGCAAAGCCAAGGACCCAGCCAAGAAAGGATCAAGAACTCATATCAATTCCACAGAAGTCAAAGATAGAAACTAAGGTCCAACTGGTACCAAAATAGTCACAGCAGCACTTTTTTTCTGGTGATAAAGAATAGGAAACAAAGAACTGCCTAGTAATTGGAGAATTTCTGAATAAACTGTAGTATATGAATGTGAAAGAATTTTATTATACAATTAGAAAAGTCAATTATCAGATATTCAGAGAAATAAATAATATTTGCATAAACTAATAAAGGTAGAGATAGGACCTGGACCTATCACTTTATCAGGATAGGGAAATTTTTGATAAGGAAATTTCCTCTTCTATTGAGAGTTGGTACCTGTTATGCAATTTATAGTCTTAGAAAATTGCCTGAAACACTTAAGAGGTGAAAGAATATGCCCAGGGTCAAACAGACAGTATGCATGGAGAGGCTTTAAATTCAGGGCTTCCTAGCTTTAATGTTTGTTATATTAATGAGAGTTAAAGATCTTCCCCACGCATTAATGGGTCTTCCCATTAAGGGAAGCTTGACTAGGGGTGTAGGAAGACCCATACCTTTTGTAATTTCTAATGAGGCACTGGTTCTCAAGGGTTGTGATGCCCTCTGGCTCTAAAATGTATATGTATACTCTGAAGTGAGGTTTTGTTTTGGAGCTTACTCAGTAGAAGTGTTTATTTGGCTAGATGAGACTCTGGGAACCACTAAGGAGCTCCCCTGCCTTTGAAAACCCAGACGTTGGTGCTTCTCTCTCTGGCAACTATGTATGCATGCAATGATCAGACAGTTGGATCTGTCTCTTGATCTGTGACATATGTATTGCTTATGGTCAGACAGTTGGAAGCCCTGTCTGCTGGTCTTTATTTCCTCTGTTTGTATTTTCTCTGAGTTCAGGGTGCTGACTTTCCCCCTTGAACTAAGTGAATGATACGTGTGCTTGATTAAAGTAGATTGTTGACCGCTTAAAAGTTGCTTACCTTTTAGAAAAACAGATCTAAGAACCTATACAGCAGGCCCTCCTGTGTATGCTGGGGTCCTTGCTGTTACACTCAGCTTAGTAGCTTGGTTAGTATTTACTACACAAGTCAAACCAAAGGAACAATGTATACAATGACTACAACAGTGTGAAAATCACCAAAAGAAAGTCAAACTCTGAACGACTTAAAAATCAGTAATTGTCTCAAGGAATAAATAATAAACACACCTCTCTCCTTTTATTTTGTTTTTTGCTTGTTTTTTTAAAATTCATTTATTTATTTTTAGCTTTCAACATTCATTTTCATAAGTTTCAAATTTTCTACCTCTCTCCTTTTAGCTGAGAGGCAGAAATTAGTAGGGTAGAATGTTATATCTACTTTCAGATGTGGCTACAGTATCTAACGTTTTTTGACTTACCTCTTTTTCTTTGTTATAAAGGATGGTGCACAGGGCTTCGAGTCAGGAAGACCTGGGATTAAATCTTGCCTCGCACACTCACTAGCTGTATGACCCAGAGCAAGTCTCTTAACATCTGTTTGCCATAATCTACTGAATAAAGAAATGATAACCCACACCAGTTTCTATGCTAAGGCAAGACCATAGGACAGCACTGCTGTGCTATAGTCCACAGGGTTACAAAGAATCACACATGCCTAAACAACAACAAGCTTCTTGAGATCAAGGAGTATCTCCCTTTTGTATCTACATTTCCAGTGCCAAGCTCAGCATAGTGATTGTTGCATGGTAAGCACTTAACATTTTTATTCATTCATTTAAAGGGAGGTAGGATATTTCCAGAAATGACAATATGTGAAAACAAGACAAACTGGACATTGAAGGCTTAGGATCTTGTGAGTGGAATGCGACAAGAGCTAGAGCTGAATACTGAGGTGGTTTGCTATTTTAGCCTCAGCAAAGGCATCTTGGCTTTTTTCTTGACCCTGGACTTTGATGACTCTGGAGGAGAGGATGAGGCTGATGACTTTGTACAGTTTTGCAATTTCCATGCAAGTTATCACTCTTGTGATGTCACTGGTCACTCTTCCAGAGTGAAGGACAAACAGTAACTGACTCAGCAACATTTATTTCCTTCTCCACTCAATCAGAGATAGTTCTAATCAGGAATGACCTAACTAGTGGCCAGTTTCAGATGATAACCAAAAACAATCATTGAGGGCAGCAGTGAGTATGGAAATGGGGAAAAGATATAGCTCCATAACAGAGGCATTTTAAGAACAGTTAGGTGGCACGGTACATAAAGATCTGGACCTGGAGTCAAGAACATTCAAGTTCAAATCTAGTTTCAGATACTTGCTATGTGTCCCTGGACAAGTCACTGAACCCTCTTTGCCTCAGTTTCCTCATCCATAAAATGAGCTGAAGGAAATGGTAAACCACTCCAGTATCTTTGTCAAGAAAACCCCAAATAGGGTCACAAAGAAATAGACATGACTGAAAATTTTCTCTTTATAGATTAGCATTTTTAATTGTTTTTCTTCCACTGACCAATATTTTTTATCCTATCTGTTTCTCAAATGAGGCCAGATTTAGGAGGCTGTATGCTGTACTAGAAATGCTGCTGGATACTTTTTGTGGTAGTAAGCAATTGGAAATAAAGTGATTACCCCTCGTATGAAGAATGTCACAATAATCCTGCCTCCGGAACTTACTACCTGTTCAATCTTAAGCAAATTTGTACCTCAGTTTCCTCATCTGTTGGACTAGGTCAGTGCTTCTTAAATTGTAGGCTATGACCCCTTATGGGATCACAAAAAATTTGGCAAAAGAAAAAGGTTTCTGAACACACAACAACCAAAAATTAATTAAAAATCAAACACATAAGGAATTCAAGGTGTTTTTGGCAACTCTTGGCAGTGCAACTTGCAACTTCACTGCAGCCTTGCTTCTGAACACAAAGCATATACACTCTGGACTGTGTATGCCCTCAGACCACACAAGCCCAAAGAATGCTGCAGATATATGGGTAGAAAAAGTTTAAGAAGCCCTGAACTAGATGGCCTCAGTACTAAATCTATGATTCTTTGGTCAATGAATGTCATGGAATATTATTTGGCCATAAGAAACAATGTAGGTGAGGTATTCATGAATGCATGGGAAAGCTTAGAAATTGACACAGAGTTGAATCAAAAGAATAACATACACAATGGATACAACGAAGCAAATAGAAAAACGCACCAAAATTAATTTGAACTTTGAATAAATTTAATGAATCATCTTAGTCCCAGAGAAGAGATAAAGAAATAAATCTCCCTTCTCTCAGTAGAGGTATGGAAGGCTATGGATATGGGATGCTTCATAAAAGGTTGGATATGTGCAACATGTTGGTTAGTTTTGTTTATCTTTCTAGAATTCAATGTTGGGGGTGACTCTATGTCTTCAAATGACTGTGATGTAAAAGACAAAGTGTATCAATAATAAAAATATTTTTGCTATTTTTAAAAATTAAATTAAATTAAGCAGAGTCTGGGCTCATAAGGCTTAGCATCAGGAGAACACATTCATATGTTGGCTCTATTAATTGTTAGTTATGACCATGAGCAAGTCATTTCATCTTTCTAAGCCATAGTTTCCTCATCTGTAAAAGGGGAGGTAATACTTTGTCATAGGTTTGGTATGAGGAAAGCCTATGTCATCTGTATTCTTAATGAGCCCATTCTGATTTCTAAGTGACTTAGAACACACTTGGAACTGAAATTAGAGACATCTAATACCTCTAAGTAACAGAGATATTTCCTTGTTGGGATATTCACCAGTAAAGATACTATCTTTTTTGCTTATTTGTTTCATTAGCTTTTGCTACCTTTCTGGGTTGTCATGTCTAGAGCACTGAATTTGGAGTCAGAGAGTCTAAGTTCTCATTCTGTACTTTACTAGCTGTGTGACCGTGAGAAAATCAATTTATTTGTCTGAGTCTCAGTTCCCTAATCTGTAAAAGTTAATAATACTACTTGTATTTACCTCAGAGCAGTTTTGAGCTTCAAATAAGAAAACAGATGTAGAACAGTTGACAAACTTTAATATACTATATAAGGACCAGTTTTTATAGTTTCTTATTACTCCCCTTCATGCAGTCTGCATTTCAACCAAAATGGCCTCCTATGTTCTCCAAACTTGAAATTCCATTTCCTGTCTGTATATGTTCATATATGTGGCCCATCATGCCTAGAAAATACCCTTTCCTCCCTACCTCTTAGATTTCTCCTCTTTCTTCAAGGTTCAATTCAAGTACCACCTGCTCTCTGAAGTGTTCCATGATCTCCCTAGGTGTTACTACTTTCTTCCCTCATAAGTTACCTTGTAAATGTTTACTTAGCAGTGTACATTTCATATCATCTAGTAGATGCAAACTCCAGTAAAAATTGAATGCTAGGAATTAAAATGGCAAAGCTTGGATCCAGAAGAGATATGAGAAGGATGTCTTTCTTCCCTTTCCCTCCCAATTTTCTTTTAAGAGGTCAGGGACAATTAATATGTAACATACTCATAATGTCAGATTTTTAAAATTAATGGATGGGTTTTGCTAAGTTAAATTGTTTTCTCTTTTTTTTATCCTTTATTATAAAGCAGAGCTCTTTGGGATAGACAAGTGCATTTGAAAATATAGGAATTACAAAAAATTAAATTATCAATAAAACTTTAAAAAAATGCAAAATTGAAGGCAGACTCTTTCATATTTGTTTTAGTGTTTCCATAGCAGGCACTTAATAAAAACTTATTAAGTTAAATGGAATTTTCATGAACTACTTCGGAATTTAGTCACTTGTGCATCCAGAGGACTGCTTTATCTACTTCATAGTCCTCTTGGGGAGTGGGTGGATATTTCTACGCAAGGGTCACTCTTTTTTATATACATATGTTCTTCTATGCCAGTTTATAGGTAGGGGCATGGTAGGAGCAGACAGTAGGAATGGCAAATATCCACATACCACTTGAAGTCTTACAAAGAACTTCCTCCATAACAACACTCTTGTGCTTGAGGTGATTAAGCTAAAAGCACTTTGAAAATCCTTATTCAATACTTCAGGCATCTATCTGGGTTTTCCACACTGTGGTTTGTCCAGTCACCAACACAGATAACAACCCCCTTCTGCCTTGGTAACTACCTGCTGTGAGTTGGGTAATTAAAAAAAAAACCACAGCATCATCTGGACCAGCAGTGTGAATCGGAACATAGATTTTTCAACCTGGCCAATGTACTGATTTGGTTTGTTTCACAATTTTTATAAGGCAAGGCTTCCAGGTGAAAGGGGGGAGTTACTAGAAAGTTATAAAGAAGGAAGAAAGGAAGGAAGGAAGGAAGAGAAGACTGATAAAAAACAGCATAAGAAAAAAGTTCAGAAGGGGAGACAAATAGAGCAATTGTGTTACTACCATGTTATGTAATATTGTCAAATGAAAAGTTCTATGTTTGGGTCTTCATTCTGATTAAAGAGGCAAAATTCAGGAAGATCAAGTTAAAAAGAGTTTATTAACACAGCCTGGATTCAAAGAGAATACTGCTTTTAAGGGAAAGAGTAAGAATCTTCTATGTAAGGGCAAAGGCATTTTGATTGGATTGGCTCACCCAGTCATGAAGAGGTGGGCTTAGCACCACCTTAGCTCCCCTCTAAGTATTTTGATTGGCCATGTTTCAGATGAGGAGATGGAGTGGGCATGGATGGCAGCTGCTGCCACATGTTCCTTCTGAGGATTAGTACTCAGGTAGATCACATATGGATTGCCCTTCCTTTCCCTAATCAAGTAAAGTTAAAATATGGGGTCACTTCAGAATAACTCTGTATCAGTGACTGATTTTACACACTATGCATGTTAAAAATAAACTGTATAAATAAGGTAATGATTTCCACATTGAACACTCTTTAAATTGGATATTGGAATAACTGATGATAAGTTAATGACTTAAAATGTAAAAAAAATTAGGATATTTGAAAATGTTGAATTTTATGACTTTAGGAAGAATCTTGTAAAAATCTGTCCCCTAATCTCTAAAGCAACTTTTCTATTACTCGTTCTTCTAGAGATGGCATCATGTTCCAAGGCCATCTTTCACCCTTTTCCTACATCTCTTCACATGAATGTAATATACTCCTTGAGGGCAAAAACTATATGTCTGGTTTGTCTTTATTTCCTTTTGTCTCCCAACTAGTATTTATTTAGGAAAACAACATGGAAATAACCATGTACAACAGGATATATACATGATAAACTGAGGATTGGCTAAGCACTAAAATTAATGAAGAGTGCATGCAGAAGGTAGAACTTTAGCTGAGACTTAAAGGAACACAGGGAAGATGGGAGGCAGACATGAGGAGGAATAGCATTCCAGGCATGGGGGACAGAAAGAGAAAATTCCTGGAGTCAAGAGATGGAGAGAGAGGAAAATGTCATGGGATCAGAAATATATGGTTGGGAATAAAATGTAAGAAGACTGCAAGGGTAGAAGGGGGCCAGTTTATGAAAGATTTTTAAGAGCCAAACAGAAGATTTTTTTATTTCATTCTTGAGGCAATAGGAAACCAATGGAGATTACTGAATGGGGATTGACTTTGTCAGACCTGCACTTTAGGAAGATCACTTTGACAGCTGAAAATTCATTGGAGTAGAGAAAGACTTGAGATAGGAAGACCAATCAGTAGGATATTAAATTTTTTCAGGTATAACGATAACCTGTAACAGATGGTGTCAGTGTCAGAAGGAATATATGTGAGAGATAAAGGTAAAATCAATAGATTTTCGATTAGGTTAGATGGGATATGAAAAATAAGAGTGTGAGGCATCAAGGATGACATTTGGGTTGGGAGTCTGGCAGATTGGGAAGATGGTGATCACCTCAGCAGTAATAGTGAAATTTGGAAGACAGGCAGTTTAGGAGTGAAAGGTGGGTTCAGTTTTGTACATGTTGAGTGTTCAAGATGTCTGTAAGATACCCAGTTCAAGATGTCTAATAGGCACCTGGAAATGTGAAACTGAAGGTCAGGTGAGGCGATAGGGCTGGACAAGGAGATTTGGGCCTTGCATCCAGTAAGATGAGATTAGATAGTTGTTTGTCCTTGAATAATAAATATGTAGTCTATTTCCAGGCACACGGTGGAAGCTTTTCCATACTGTCATGGTTTCCTTAGTGCTTCTGCTTTATTGACATCGTTTTGGATAGATACTAGCGTATTTAAGCACATTAAGCTCTTAATACGTTCAAGGTACATTTGTCCTGGACACAGATACAAGCAAAAGAAATAGTTTTTATTTCTATTTCCAAGGATCTTACCTCCTAAAGGAGGTAGATGTCACATAAAGGGTAGCTGAGTGTGGGACCGATAACCAAGGAGTCAGTGAATAAGGAGAATGAAGAGTTGGTCCTAGAAGTGGAATGAGTATGGTCTGAGCATCTCATTAAATGGTGGTCTCATCTAGAGGCTCAGGAGTCAAGGGTAATGTGTATGAAATGATAAAGCATCAGAGGAGGGTTTTCATAGAAGCTTTATAAGTGTCTAGGTGCTAAGAGAATGGATTTTCAGCTGCAAAATGTCCTCAGTGGTCAAGCACTAAACTGTCTTCACTGTCTCATGGTGATAGGGATGCCTTAACTAGCTACTAGGGAATGTCCCAGCTACTGAGTTGCTATCTCTACCTCCTTGGCCTGGATAGCTGGCAAGAGGAAACCTTCCTTCTCGTGTTTCTAGTGTATCTGAAACCGGAAATATGGTGACACTGGGCCTTCTTTCATCACTTGGGGATTTCAGCTCTGGGACAAACAACAGGCAGAACACCCAAATCACAATGAAACCTGAAAAACCACAGGAACAAAAGCGTTTCTTCAATGTTGGCAATGTCTGGGCTGGTTCCCAAATCAGTGTCCCCATTTCTTTCTTGCCTGAATTGAGTCCAAGGCAGCTCTTGCTGCACAGATGAGCCATTAGCTTAGATTTCAGACTCTTGTAAAAGCCACTTATTCTATAGCGTCATGAAAAAGGCAAAAGATTTTCAATACTTAATCAGGGCTGGGGAACCTCTAGATGACCCTCTAGGTCCTCAAGTGTGGCCCTGTGACTAAATCCAAGCTTCATAGAATAAGTTCTCTTAATAAAAGAATTTATTCAGTGAACTTGGGTGACCTAGAAGCCCCATGTGTGTAGCAGGTTCCCCTGCTCTATCATATGATCATAGAGTTTAGAAATGGAAGGGACCTTAGAGGCCATTGAGCTAAAATGCTTTATTTTACAGATGAGAAAACTAAAGGTAAGAGAGGTCAGTTGACTTACCCAAGGCCACATGGCTACTATCTTGACTGCATGAACTCAAGTCTTCTGACTCCAAGTTCTAACCATTGTACTACACTACTTCTACTTTCTAGTCATGTGATTATAGGTAAGTCACTGACTTTTCTAAGACTGTTTCCTCTAATGTAAAATGTTGATAGTAATATCTCTTTCCAAGGTTGTGTCAAGGAAAGTCCCATTTGTAAATGTGAGTATTTATTATTAGTGAGGAGAAAAAGGACTGAAATCTCTGGCTATGCCTCTTACTATCTGTGTTACCTTAGAGAAACCAATTGACCTCTCTAAACCTCAGTTTCCTCCTCTGTAAAAGGAAGGTGAGAGATCAGATGATCTCTAAAGTCCCATCTGGCTCTAAATATAATTCAATGAAGACATATTTCTATAAAGAGTAAGTGAGCAGGGAGAAGTAGATAAAGGGTATCTTCGTACCCTCCAACTTTCTGCTTTTAGTGGCTGTCACCATCCTGTTCATTATACCTACGTCTTTAGATCATCTCTCTCTCTTTATCCAGGACTTAACTTGCCTCTCAAGTCCATTAAAATTTCCCAATCTCTGTTAGCTGTTCCTCTCAGAAAGGAGATAAACTCAACAATATTAATGTGTTAATTACCAACAATAGCTTGTTGTATTACTAGAGGGGCATTTATATCTTCATAGGATTAGTATTTTAATGTCTTAACCAAAGGAATAAGTAGCTAACGTCTGGAATGTCTGACCTAAATGACAGACCATCATTTTAAGAGAAGCCTTCTCTAGGTTCTTTAAAACTAGCCTCATGAGTGAGTAATGCCTCACTCACACTACCTTTATGGGAGACAAAAATCTCCCAAATTCCTTTTGAGACAATGAAAACCTAAGTGGTTTGAAACCCTTCTTGCTCTGACTCAGAGGAAGGAAGCTCTTTCTAAATCAGCCTGAAAGCTGGAGAAACTGTCCACACTTTCTAACAAAGATATGCATTCCCTTTCAGATCACTGCAAAGACAATTATTAGTGCTCAATAGCAAAGACTATCCCTTTTTAAACTCCTTATCTTTTAAATCTGCTTGTGCTTCTTTCATCACAGAATGGAGTTAATGGGAACTTCAAAACCACATTTTTCCAGGAACATTTTTTTTTTGCTTGCTTGGAAGGGTCTTCCCAGTGTTGTCTGTATTGTCCAGATGCATGCTTCTTGCAAATAGAGAGTTTCATTCATTTTATTTGTGATCCTGGCACTTAGCACAATGCTTGGCACATAGTAAGCATTTAATAAAAACTCATTAATGGATTGATTGCATGTCTAATATACAATGTGTTGGTTGCATGTCTCCCTTGCTTTTAATGTTGATAATATTTGTTCAGGTGTAGCCAACTCTGTGACCTGTTTGAGGGATTTTCTTGGCAAAAAGATAGGCGTGGTTTGCCATTTCTGTCTCCAGTTTATTTTACAGATGAAAAAATTGAGGCAAACAGAGTTAAATGACTTGCCCAGGGTCATATAGATAGTAAGAGTCTGAGGCCAGATTTGAACTCAAGTCTTTCTGACTCCAGGCCTGGGATGCTGTCCACTGCATTACCTCGCTGACCATTGATAATATGAGATTGTCCATAGCTTGGTTTGGCAAGACTTCATACCAGATAATGAAGACAGATAATGACTGATTTTTAACTCAGTGTGACTCTGTTATAGCCTTATTAAAAGGACTACCATGAATTCAGGTAAGGTGGTGCATATAAATGTTGGTATAGTTGTTGGCTTGCCTCTTTAGTGACAAAAACTACTTGCCCTCTTTGGGCTGTAGTCTTCCTGTTTGTAAAATGAAGGAATAGCACTAGACAGTCTCTCTGAGGCTCCATCTAGCTCTGTGTTCTGTGAGCTTTAAACTAGATTACTTGTGTAGTTTTTGTCTCTCCCAAAGGGATCTTTGAACAGAAAGTTTGGCTCATTTCAAAAAAACTTTTTAAAAAAATACCTACTTAGTACCAGGTGCCATACATGGCACTGATGACAAAGAGACAAAACAAAAATAAACAAAAAATGGCTATTTTCTTCCACTGAAGGGTATAACATGCATAGATCCCAAAATACAGTCATTTGAGCAAAGAGCTGCTAATAAATGGGGAGTTTGGGGTGGACTTTACAGAGGAATGGGCACCTTAGCCAAGCTTGAAGAAAGACAAGAAATATGAAAGTGGGGGTAGGGGAAGCGAGGAGGGGCTTTCCAGATATTGAAGATGGCTTGTGTACAGAGGCAGAGGATGGAAAGATAGGATTAGGAAATAGCTAGGAAGCCAATGTGACTAGAACAGCAGCAAACTTCACTTAGGGGAGCAATAGTATAACATTTAATGATAATAGCTGGCAGTTACATGGAAGGCTTTAGAGTTTGCGACATGTTTTAGACAATGATTTCATTTGAGTCTCATAACTATTCTCAGTAAGGCACATGTTACAAGTATTCACTTTGCACATGAGAAAACTGAAGCTGAGAGAGATTTACTGATATTGTCAGAGTGAGATTTGAATGCAAGTCTTTCTGCCTCCAAATCCAACACTCTATCCATGATGCCATGCCTAAAATTTAAGGAAAGTTTGTAAACCAGATTTATCTGTTTATCTATCCTGTTGGTTGTTTGATTTTCAGTTTAAAAACACTCACCTCTCTCTGACGCAGGGAAAACTTAATATTTAACACATATACATATATGCATATATGCACATACACATATATATGTGTATTCATATATGTGTGTATATATTGATATATATGCATATGTGTATGTTCGTCCTTTGTTGCCAAGGAAGACCATACCATCAGAGAAATAATGACATGACTTGCACTTGATTTTGTTTTGAGTGAGTGAGGGCTGCGCAGGTCACCAGCCTCACTTTTTCTCCAGAGCCACCTGAATCCAGTGACCAGATATTCATCAGGATGACTGGAGATGACCCAGGGTAAGGCAGTTGGGGTTAAGTGACTTGTCCAAGGTGATACAACTAGTGAGTGTCAAGTGTGTGAGGTGAGATTTAAATTCAGGTCCTTCTGACTCCTGCCCTGGTGCTCTATCCACTGCACCACCTAGCTGCCCCATATATGCATATATATGTATATGGAAGGAGAGAGTAGCTGTCCTAGAATATCACCAGCCCCAAATGTTAGAGAATAATAAAGACATCAACTCATATAATTATAAATCCCTTTCTTTTAAGTACAGGACCATAGGCACCTTGGGAAGAAAGATAAATCATTTTTAAAAGGGGGTATGTGTCAGTGTGACTCTTGTTAGAGAACACATTTCCATGCTGTGCTTCCCCAAGACAGAATGACAGACTCTCAGTGACGTAGGACAGCAAGTGTCTCCATCCCAAACGCTTCGTAACTAGCAAATGCAGGTCTTCACAGTGACATGCAAACACATCTCTGATTGGATGCCCTGGATCCTAGCAGGCGGCCACTAAGAATGGGCATCTCGGGCAGATTGTCAAGTGTCTTTTTCTTCACTAATCTGTGGGTCTGGACTCACAAAAGCACTTCCACAACTGACCGGCACAACCTCTCTCATTCTTTCTATCTTCTGGGGGTTGGGGGGGGGGGAAGCTAGACCTGATAAAAGTACAAGTAAACAACAAAAAAAAAATAACAAGGATATGGTACTTCTTCGCATGTGAGCATGAAGTGACGTTGGCAGCCCCCACAAATAGCAAGCCAGTTAAAAATAGCCTTTGTCTAAATGTGGAAAGTGTGTAAATATAGTAGCAGTTTCAACTTACTATTGAGCTTCATAAGCTCCAAGTAACAGAAGCTTATTATAGAGCATGTGCGTCAGAGGAGGGAGAAAAGGGGAGAAAAGAAGTGAGGACCCACTCGGTCATTAGTACAGTACCTACAATGAGACGTAAATCAATCCTCCCCCACTCTGCTTTTTCTTTCTGGCTTTTTTCTGTTGTTGTTGTTTGGCTTGGAAAGTGGACAAGGGTGTCTTTGAAATGCAGATGTCTGTGTGCTCCCACAGAGCTGAAATGTGGACAGGAAAAAGAAAAGGAAAAAAATAGAGTGGAATCTACAGGGGAAAGAGACATAAACCGAACTAAGAGGGATAAAATGGGGTGACATGGGGCCAGGAAATGATGGAGCGAATCTGTGGCAATAAAAGAAGAGACAGAGAGAATCACTTAGCTTATGGAAAGTTTTCTTGCAAGAAAAATTTTGGAGGAATAGGGAAATAGGTTTGTTTTTCCTTTAATTTTACTTAGTGTTCAAAGTGCTAAGTGGAAAAAAAAATAGCAAAGTTGAAAAATAACCTGAAGGCAATAAAGAATGCTTTGCTATAACAATAAATGGAGCAGAAAATAAAAGACTTGACTTATGGCCCCTGCACTTCTATTGCTGTGTTATCTTAAATAAATCACTTAACCTCTCTGAGCTGGTCTCCTCACTTATAAAGTAAGGTGGTTGCATAGGGCCCCTTCCTTCCAGCTCCAGAAGTCCATGATTCTGAGATTCTTCTGTGCAGTACAACAGAGCATTAAAGGCTAAAAAAATATGTAGACTCCAAAGGAAATTATAATTTGCTTATGGAGACTGCCCTAGAGATAAATCTATTTGAAAAAAAAAACTTAAGCTAGAAAGAAACTTTTCCAATATGTCCTTGGTTCCTACTCATAGGATCATAGACGTGAAATGGATCCTGGAGCCCAATGTGCCCATTTTACAGATGAGGAGACTGAGACAGAGAAGTTAACAAGAACTGACCTCAGGGTCTGAAACAGAATGTGAACTCAGATTTTCTGGAGTCCAAGTCCAGCACTCTGGCCACTAACTAGCTGCCTTCTTGACCTTTTCCTCTGATCTTTTCCATGACCTTGTCCCAGCGATTCTCCTTTCTTCCTAATGTTCCTTTAGTCTTCTTTACTGCTTTGACTTTGTCTCAATTTCCCACTTCCTATTCTCCCTTCCACTCTCATACATTTAAATAATTGTGTTTAGTCATTTCAGCTCTCTCTGATTTTTTGTGACCCTATTTGAGGTTTTCGTAGGAAAGATACTGGAGTGGTTTGCCATTTCCTTCTGCAGGTAATTTTACAGAGGAAGAAACTGAAGCAAACAGGGTTAAGTGACTTCCTCAGGGTCACACAGGTAGGAAGTGTCTGAGGCCAGATTTGAACTCAGGATGATGAGTCTTTCCTGACTCCAGACCCAGAGCTCTATCCACTGTGCCATCTAGTTGTCCTTTAAATAACTGTCCAAACATTTAAATAATTCTCCACCTCCTTAATACTTGTGCCCTTAAATCTGTCACCTCTCCTCTATTTTCACTGCCATCATTCTGAAAAAAGCCCTCATTATCACCTCCATGAACTATTACAATTGCTTTCTAATAAGTTTTCCCATTCTCTATCCATCCTTCATTCTGGTGCCAGACTGATGTTTCCTATTCATTGATCTTGTCATGCCACCCCTCTGCTCAAAGTCCAGGATTGGTTCCCTTTTATCTTCCAAGTAAAGCTCAAATTCCCTATAATCTGACAGCGGCCCTTCAGTATCTGACCTGTCTTCTCAGTTCATCTCATACTATTCCCTTTCACAAACTCTTTGCTCCAGGCAAAATGGAGTCAAAATATAAGGGATAAGGTCCCTTATATACACGTTGTATTTTCTTACCTTTATGTTGTTATTTACCATGTTTCTTTTGTGCTATATGCCTATACCTGCATATCCCTGCCCATTCTTTAAAGTCCAAATCAAATGTTATCTCTTTAATGACAGCCTTTCCTGATTCCTACAGTTGGCACTGACCACTCCTTCCATTCCCTTGGACCTCACAAAATGATATTGATCTTTAAACCTCTGAAAGGATGTCATGGAAAGTCAGGATTGGATCGAAAGTCAGGACCTTTGGTCCTGGTGGTCAGAACCAGGAGGAATGAGTGGAAGTTTCAATGAGTCAAATTTAGGTTTGATGTTAAAAAAAATACTAACCATTTAAGCTGTCTGTAAGTGGGATGAGCTGTTTTAAGTAATAGTACATTTCCCTCCCCTCTCCCTTTGGAGAACTCTAAGCTAAAGCTGAGCTGTGTGTTGTTGTGTGAATATTTTGGGGGGGCATGATATAGATTAGATGGCCACTGATGTCCCTTCCAGCTCTGGACTCCTGTGATTCTCTGGGTCTGTACTTACCATGCATGATTGTGTATGTGTGGTTTTCAGCACCCCTCCCCATCATTCCTACCCCCCACTAAACTATAAACTTCACTAAGGCTGAGATTGTATCTTATCAAAATTTTGTATAATCATCAATGACTAAGATAGAGCTTTGCACACAGTAGGTTCTTTTTTATTTTATTTTTTATTATTATTTTATTTGTTTTCAGTGTTCTACAATCACTTCCATATATCTTAGATTTTTCCCCTCCCTTTCCCCCTTCCCCCTACCTCCCCACTCCCTCCCTGAGATGGCATACAGTTTTATATAGGTTCTACACATACATTCCTATTAAATACATTATCACCTTAATCATGTTGCACAGAAGACTTAAAATGAATGGAAGAAATCATAAAACCACAGTAAGTTCTTAATAAATATTTGTTAAATCTCTTAAAAAACTGGCCTCTTCTCATTGATTAGATGGAAAAAACTAGATACGTGTGGGTGTTCACTCACAGAATGATTTCTTGGCTAAGGAAAAAAGAAAGAGCCATTCTTGTTAAAAATGGGCCAGACATTCTATTTTTTTTAAATTATTTTTTCTGTTGCCTTCATCGCATAGGACCCACAACATGGTATGTCCCCAAAAAGTAAAAGCTAAAGGAAGGAAAGGTAAATTTCATTATAAGTCAAATCACAGTGGAGGTACTTCTCCACAAGTATGGCAAATTAAAATTAAGTTCACTGTTAAAAATAAACATCTTGAACCTTTGTTCCCTCATGTCCCCTAATCTGTATATGGTCCTGCCTACAGCCCAGGCTTTTCTGTTACTATTTACAAGTCCAGCAATCAGCTTAATGAGGTTCATTAAATGAGCACCCAAAATTAGTGCAGAACAGGCTGTGCTCAGTAGCACCCAGCAGTAGCCATGAACTCCCAATCCCGGAAGCTTGTTCAAAGTGTAGCACAATAACTTCAGTTGCTCCTTGCACAGTTAAGGAAGTCCTAGACGATAGGATTGCCACCTGTCTAGGATTAATGGCTTGAAATCCCTTCTCATTACTAGAGTCTTTTTCAGTACAAGGTGATTTTCTTCCTCAAAATTCAAAAGAAAAGCCTTAAACAAACCCTGGGTTGAATGACCATCAATCCTGGCAAGTGGTTGTACTCTCATTGTGAAACTGAGAAAGAAGGAAAGAAAAGGAAAAGGAAAGAAGGAAAACTGATATGCTGATAGCTCCTCCCGTTATCTTCAGAGTAATTCTACCTTTTCTATGCCAATGGAGCATTGTATTTGGGTTTGGCAATGGATGCCACTCCTGTTGAAGGATGCCCATGTTCTCGAAAACAAAGGCCTTAGGAAAAATTATTCCAACTGTCCACTTTCCCATCTGCTTCTTTCTCAGAACTTGTATTTCTTGCTTCAAGAAAAACCAAATGAGAAAAATTAAATAAATAACTCAAATGCCAGAGTCAACCTCTCCACATGCCTATACCAGATTTAGATGGCTCTCCATGTGGCAAGGCATTTTTCATAGACATGCTCAATGTGTAAAGATTCTAAAAAAAAATTTTTTTCCAGTGGGGGTGAGAACTTTTCATTGGGAAGAAATAAATCAAGTACCTATATTTTCTTCAGTGTGCAAATTACATCCATAATTCATAACATCTCTTGGGTACTTACTGTGTGCCAGGGAGAAAGATGAAAACAATCCCTGCTTACAAGGTACTTACATTCTAGTTGGGGAGACAACATGTGAATAGCTTGGTTCATACAGGATATCTGCTTGGTTTCTGTCCTTCACTTTCGAAAAGGACCAAAAGAACATCCCTGTGTTGGAGTCAAGATACAGTGTGTCCAACTGGCTAATCAGACCAGTATGAGCCTTCCAGGCTCTACTGAAAGATATCCTCAGAGTAGATGGAAGGTAATTTCAGGAGGTGTTAGAAACTTGAATGTAGCTTAGGGAATTTCAGTGATTTGCCCAGGGTCACACAGCTAGTAACCATCAGTGGTGAAACTTGAAGTCAGCCCCAAATCCAATCCACTATCCACTATGCCAGGCTGCTTCTTAATGAGATTGTACTTTCAGGAAATAAGGGCTTCTCTCTAGTGTAGAATTCATTACATGGGAATTTAGTGAAATTAGAAAATAGAAAAGTAGAATGTAGATTTGACATAAACTTGAAAGCTTTCTATAAATGTAAGGTATCTTTTTATTTTAATTTTGTGATTGCTTAAAGCTTTCTTAGAAACTTAATGCAAAATCCTGGGGATATTAAAAAAAAGATTCCTTTTAAGAACTTGACTAGCTCTTCCTTCCCACTGCTTCCCTACCTCTATAGATCAAAAAGAAGATGCCCAGACGGGCATGAACAAACAATGACCTGTTGGATTCTGACCAGCCTCTCTCTTACATTCCTGTTAGTTTTTTCCATCCACAACCTAAGCCAAATCTTGCTTTTCATCTTAGATCTCTCTGCTCAATGTTTATTTCAATGTGCCCTATTTCTAGCAACCATGCAACCTATAGACTTCCACATGAAACAGTCTCAGTCTTTACCCAGTTGCATGACTAACATGGAATTAATGGGGTTTTGCCTGACAATCAGGACACAGAGATCCAGGATAAGGGAATATGTTTTCTCTCTAGAAGGGCACCCTTTTTCCCCAAGGAGGAACTGTTGTCTCAATGCCTTACTTCTTTGACTTCTATCAGTGTGTTTAGTCACTGCTGAGTTCCTGTCTCCATGGTGTGCAGTTATATCGTCCTCCACATGTCATCTATTCCCCCAGCATACCCTGGCTCAACAGTATTTTCCTCAAAGAATTTTTAGTTATACCTCCAATCTGATATGCCTCTACTTTAGTTTGAGTTTCTGTTTCAGTTTCTGGGGCAAATTATAAAATTATAAGATTATAAAATCCTATAATTAGAGATGAAAGGGGTCCAAGGAATCACATCTATAAAGATAAAAAAATTAAAACCTAGAACAATAGATCTCAAACTTTTTAGTCTCAAGACCTCTTTATACTCTTAAAAAATATTGAGTCTCCCAAAGAGCTTTTGCTTATGAGTTATACCTATCAACACTACTGTTACAGATTAAAGCTGATAAAAGTTTTAAAATATTAATTAGCTAAAAATAGTAAGACACTTGTTACACGTTAACATAAATGGCATATTTTATGAAAAAAACTACATTTTCCTGAACAAAAAAGTACCATTGTTTTATATATTTTTGAAAATTTCTTTAATGTATGACAGTAGAAAACAGCTGGATTCTCATATCTGCTTTTGCATTCAAAATGTTGTGATATGTTTTAGTAGAAATACATGAAGAAAATATAGAAGAAATACCTGAATAAAATCCAGTCTCACACATATATGCAGTTAGAAAAGGGAACATTTTTTATGAGGCAAATAATGTCTTAGTATTATTGTGAAAATAATTTTGACCTCTTATATCTACTGAAATGGTCCAAGGGACTCCCTTCATGGATCACATTTTTGAGAATCAGTTTCTTAGAGGAGTGAAATTACTTACTCAAGGACATATAGGAAGTTGGTAATAGAGCTGAGATTTGAATTCATGCCCACAGATTTCAAATCTAACATTTGTTTTTCCACCTGCCTTATATATATATTGTTTGGATTCAGTCAGAGGGCCACATTTGAGGACCTAGAGGCCCTCAAGGCAGCAGTTTCCTCACATCTGTTCTAGAGTCATGACATTATTATTTTTATAAGAATTCTTAAGTCATTCATGGTTGCTCATTTTTACAATATGCTTGCTATTATATGTCTTCCCTTGCTCCTAATACAGTGTTCTACTCATAGTAGTCAATAATTGACTTTATAATTTGTGAAATGTGTATGTGTTCCTAGAAGACCAAATTGATAGAATTTCACTGGAAACTCCTGGGAATATGTAGCAAATTAGGTCTTCAATCCACAGTTGCCCGCATTTTTTTTTCCTATTTTGTGCTTATCTTTATTATGTGTGCATGTGCTTATGTGCATGTGTGTGAGTATATACACACACACACACACACATATCTATATCTATATCTATATCTATATATATATATATATAATGTATAATAACAGGATTCCAAAACTGGAAGGACATACATTTGGGGGCCATGTAATGCAAATCATGACCCCCAAAATATTCACACTAAAGCACCCAATTCAGTTTTAGCTTAGAGTTTTCCAAAGGGAGAGGGGAAGGAAATATGCTATCACTTAAAACAACCCATCCCACTTATAGACAGCTTAGATTGTTAGTAAATATTTTTCCTAATATCAAACCTAAATTTGACTTATTGAAACTTTCACTCATTCCTCCTGCAATGAGGCCACCAGGGCCAAAGGTGATAAATCCAATCCTGACTGTTCATGACAGCCTCTCAAAGGTCATTTTGTGAGGTCCAATGGGTAGAAAGAGGGGTCAGTGCCAACTGTAGGAATCAGGAAAGGCTGTCATTAAAGAGGTAACGTTTAATTTGGATTTTAAAGAAATATCTATATCTATATCTATATATCTATATCTATATATCTATATCTATATATATATATATATATATATATATAGAGAGAGAGAGAGAGAGAGAGAGAGAGAGAGAGGGATACACACATACATAGTATATTATATGTTTACACCTTGGTGTAACATAATATAGTTATACCTTGGTGAGGATGAGATACTATTGCTTTCCTTCAAAAATTCTTCATGATCTAGTTCCAATCTATTTTTCCAATTTTCTATTACATTCTCTCCCCCCCTGCTGCATACCACCATCTATATTCTTTATTCCAGTCAAACTGCAGTTCTGGCTTTTTTTCCCTAGGTAAGTGTTCCTTCTGTCATGTCCATCCTTTTGGGAATGCCCACCATGCCTGGAATATTCTCTTTCCACTCCTCCACTCCTAGGAAACCCAGCTTGTGTCATCTCCTACATGAGCCCTTTTCTCATCATCCTTAATTGTTAGGGCCTCATCTTTAAATTACCTTATACTTAACTTTGCATAGATTTTGCACTTCCTCACCTATATGGATGTTGTGTCACCTCCAACAGAGTGTAAGGTCTGGGAGGGTAGGGACAGTTCCATTTTTATCCCTCTTCTCAGGCCTAACACAGAGCTTGGAACATAGTATATGTTTAATGGGGGCTTGTTGAATTGAATTAAAAAGCCCCTGATCCATGAGAAAAATGAACAAAGGGTTCCTTGTATAGGAAGACACAAGTTTGCTGTACTTACATTTGGTTTTTAATGAGGGCGACAGTGAACATGGAAGGTAACAATTGAAGCCACCCACTTTCATTCTGAACCTTGTCTTCTAGTTATCTGTACCCATGGACAGCCTAGCATAGCTTAAAGAGAGCAAGGCAGCTCTTTTTGTGGTGGCAAGAATTGAAAATTGAGGGGATGCCCATCAACTGAGAAATGGTTGGCTAGCTATGGTATATGAATGTAATGGAATACTATTGTGCTATAACGAATGATGAGTAGGCAGACTTCAGAAAAACCTGGGAAGAGTTATGTGAACTGATGCTGAGTGAAGTGAGCAGAACCAGGAGAACATTGTACACAATATGTTGTGTGATGATCAGTTATGAATAACTTAGCTCTCCTCGGCAATACAGTGATCCTAGACAATTCCAAAGGACTCATGATGGAAAACACCATCCACATCCAGAGAAAGAACTAATGTAATATGAATGCAGACCAAAGTATACTATTTTCATTTTATTTTTTTCGTTTTTTTCTTTTGATCTGTTTCTTCTCTCAAAACATGACTAATATGGAAATATGTTTACAAGATTGCACATATATAACATATCAAATTGCTTACTGTTTTGGGGAGGGTATGAAGGAGGGAGGAAGAAAATTCAGAATTCAAAATTAAAAAAATTAGTTGTAAAAATTATCTTTGCATATAATTGGGAAAAATAAAATACCACTTAAAAAAACAACAACAAATATAAGTCTCTCTAGCCAAAAAATAAAATAAAGAGAGCAAGTCAAGGAATCAGTAAAACCTTGATTCAAGTCCCACTTCTCACATACTCTAGCTGTTTCACTTTATTCAAGTCACTTCACCTCTTACCGCCCAAGGCAACTCTCTAAGTCTGTAAGTGACAAAGCAGGTACATATCTGCAATGGTAAGGAAAGTCCCTTACCTGGAGTTCTCTTAATATTTATAAAGTACTTAGCACCATCCCTGGTATATAACAGGCACCATATAAAAGCTTATTCCCTTCCCCTCTACACGTCTCTTGGTAGATCCTACTCTATTGGTAGACCTGTAGGGAAAAAATTAGACATCAGAGCAGTTTGATATCTTTAGAATTTATGAAACAGCATTTATTGACTACTTACTGTGTACCATGTACTGTACCTAAGTTTTAGAGATACAAATAGAAAAGAGACAGTCCCTGATCTCAAGCAGCACACATTCTAATTGGGGCCAACAGCACATGGAGGTTTCAGCTGTAGGACAGATAGAAATCCTTAGAAGCCATAAGTGTGTTGCAGTGGTACAGATGGCAAGGCCCAGGGGTCCCCAGGCATATTTTCCAGGTTTTGTGTAAAGATGATGTTTCTAGAAACTGGAGGATTTCCTGCATATATTGCATATGGTTTTCTGGGTTTGTGGTATAATGGGAGGTAATTTCTAGAACATGTGCAGAGTACCTTGGATGGTACTCGGAATTTGTTCCTGGGAGAGCCCTGATGACATGTAATGAAAGGGTCTGAGAGAGACCATGTATGCACAGACATTCTGTAACTGGTTCTGGTCTGCTAACCATGGGAGGTTTAAAGAGTACCTCTTCAAGGCATTTCCCTTATAGGTCATGATAGTTTCTCCCAGAAGCAGACTACCAGTCTCTCCATATGAGGAGACATGTCTAAGATCCTTTACATATGCACCAGACCTCCATTACATTGAAGATATCAGAAAAATCATCTAAACATGCCATGATGAACATGTTAGGAAATTTAGTAGATGAATTTTTTGGAAGTATTGCAATGCAGCGAATGTGTGAAATAAGCAGATCAGCATCTATGACTAGTTATACAAAATAGCGGTAATTTATAAAATGGTTTTCACTTCTCTTTTGACTTAATTATATCCCTTCTTCCCTATATTTTAATATCATTATTAATAGGTCCCAGATAAGCTGCTAGACATGGAGTCCAGGAGAACTAGTGAGATTGTGAAGAAGTTAGACTGTCTCAAAATATGTGTGTTTGTCCTTCGTTGCTGAAGAAGACCATGGTATCAGAGAAATAATGACATGACTTGCACTTGATTTTGTTTTGAGTGAGGGATGGTTGTGCAGGTCACCAGCCTCACTTCTCCTCCAGAGCCATCTGAATCCAGTGACCAGAATGACTGGAGATGACCCAGGATGAGGCAATTGGGGTTAAATGACTTGCCCAAGGTCACACACCTAGTGAGTGTCAAGTGTCTGAGGTGAGATTTGACTTCCTTCTGACTTCTGCTCTATCCATTGCATCACCCAGCTGCCCCTGTCTCAAAATAAGCACCAGGTCAAGGACACGTAGACTGAGATGGAAGCAAGGGCTAAAGGACTGGGCAAGGGTGAGGCAGACAACTCCTGTTGGCCAAAATAATAGGTAGAGAGGTGAAAGAGAAAAAGACTTCAGGAAAATCTGGAACAGGGGCACAAACACAGGAAGCCAAGGTAGGAAACTGGAATAAAAGGCAAGAAATCCCACATCTAGAAGACAATGTCAAGACCAAAGGAGGACCAGAAAAAAGAGGGACTCAATGTTGAACCTGTGAATTAGTAAAGTATATTTTTTACATTTTGCAAGAGTCAATCAAAACAAGAGATAGATCTGGCATGTGAATCTTCTCTTTTCCCTCGCTCCCACCTCTCATTGCCCTATTTTGGCAAATATATGTATATGTGTGTGTGTATGTATGTATGTACATATGCATGTATGCATGCAATATATGTATGTGTATTTGTGATGACACATGGGAGAAGGGCAGACTGCATGTTATATTCAATGAAGCAATCAATCAATTAATAACCAAGGAAAGTTTAAACACCGACTGTGTACCAGACCATGCAATAAAGGCTACTGATACAAAGATTTAAGCAATCTCTCCTCTTAAAGAGATTATATTGTAACTGGGTAGTAAATGCACACATGAATATTTATGTCCTTAAGTAAATAAATACAAATAAATGCAGTTAATAGTTAAACGCAAGGTAGTTAGGGTAGGTAACATCAGTTGTGAGGCTCAGAAAATTCTTAAAGGAGGTTCTTGAGTTGTCTTGAAGGAAGAGAGGGGTTTCTATGAGGTGGAGGTGAGGAGGATGATTAGTGCAGGGGTGGGAAACCTGTAGCCTTGAGGTCATATGTGACCTCTAGGTCCTCAAGTGCGGCCCTTTGACTGAATCCAAACTTCACACAACAAACCCTCTTAATGAAAGGATTTGTTCCGTAAAACTTGGACTCAGTCAAAAGGCCACACCCGAGGACCTAGAAGTCCACATATGACCTAGGTTCTCCATTCTAGACTAATGTATAAAAGAAGATATGAAGTGTCATCTGTGAAGACCAAGAGAGGAGGCCAGTTTGTTTGGATTACGGAGTAATGGAGGGAAAATAATATACTATAAGACTGGAAAGATAGATTGAGTTATAGACATGCAATGATCTGAGACAGTTCCAAAAGACTCAAGATGGAAAAGGCTGTCCACATCCAGAGAAAAAAACTATGGTGTCTGAATGCATACTGAATGCATACTATTTTGGGTTTTTCTTTTCTTTCTCACAATTTTTCCCTTTGGTTCTAATTCTTCTTAACAATATGACTAATGTGGAAATGTATTCAATATGATTGTATATGTGTAGCCTATATCAGATTGCATGCTATGCTGGGGAGGGGAAAGAGAAAAGAGAGAGAGAAAATTTTAAACTCAAAATCTTATAAAAGTGAATGTTGAAAACTAAAAATAAATAAGTAAATATTTTTTTAAAAGACAGATTGAGCTGGATTGTGAAAGAATTTAAAACTAAGTAGAAAAGTTCATATTTATTGATTACATCAATCACTTTGGTAACTGTATGGAATATTGACAAGAGAGTGGAGAGATTTGAGCCAAGGAGAAAAATTAGGCAATAATCTAGGCAGGAGGTTATGAGAGCCTGAAACAAGGCAGTGGCTGTTCTAATAGAGAACAGGGATCAGATATGAGTGGTATTATAATAGTAGCAATAGCAAGGTTAAACAACTTTAGATGGGATACGTGGGCTGAAGAACAGTGAGGAGTGAAGGATGATGCTGAGGTTACAAATCTAATGGACCAGAAAAATTGTGGTGCCTTCAACAGAAAGGGAAGTTGAGAAAATGGGTGGGTTTGGGAAGAAATATAAGAAATTCTGTTTTGGATATTTTGAATTTAAGATGTTCTCAGAGCGCCCAGTTTGAAATGTCCGTGAAATAGTTGGTGATGTGTGTCTAAAGTTCCTTGGAGGAATTGGGGTTAGATATATAGATCTATGAGTCATCTGCACAGAAATGATCATTAACCCATTTGGAGATGAGGAGGAGGAGAAGAGATGGAAAGGAAAGGAGGGAGGTAGGAAGAGAGATAGACAGAAAGAGAGAGAGATAAAGAAGAAAGAAACAAAAGAGAGGAAAGAACCCATTCTTATGTTATGTGATATAGGGATACAAAGAATGGAGAAAATATTCTCTGCCCTCAAGGACTTTGCATTCTAATGGGATAGATAGTATGTAAATAATTAAGTACATATACATATACACACATATGTGGGGATGGGGGGAGCATATGGAAAGTGATCTCCAAAGAAAAGACATTAGTGACTAGGGAGGGTAGCAAAAGTCTCTTCTAGAAGTTGGGATTTGAGTTAGATCTTAAAGGAATCACATATCAGCCCCCCTGTCTAGAAGACCTCAGGATTCCAGTTTTCCTCTGAAGGGTACAAAGATCCTGTCCTTTTCCTCAATACCTCCTTGCCACCCTAGCAGATCCAGAAATTTTCTTGCCCTCCCTAATGATAAAATAACTAACATTTACATAGCACTTTAAGATGTGCAGTACACTAAACACACACATGCACACACACACATATATATATGTGTATATACATATACACATTCATATGTGTATGTATAAATGTTAACTGACTTGTCCAGGGTCATGAAATTACTTCGTGTCAGAGGTAGAATTTGAACTCAGGTTTCCCTGATTCCACATCCAGCACTCTATCTACTCTGACACTAGGATGGGTGATGCCAGCTGGGGGTGGGGTTGGTTCATTCCTAATTATATAAGCCAAGAGCAGCGTTAGGAACACAGTGAGAAGTGGGCTAAAATCCAGAACTGGAGTGTAGGACCAGTTACTATCTTACTTACCACTTGGAGCATCGCCTCCCTCGAGCAGGGGAGCACTGGGTTGTTTCTGGGCTAGTCCAACCTTGCTCTCCGTCATCCAAACAACTTCCCTACGTTCCCATTTGCCTGGATTCCTGTTTCAAAGTGCTATGTAGCTTCTGTGTTCACAATAAATCTGTTTGGAAATCTGCCCTAAGAATGTTACCATGGTAATTATTTTGGTACTGCATGCTAGAAAAAGATGAGGCACCTGCTGGCCATACCGCTGAAACTTGTCTTTTGGAAAAATCAGCAGATGGCATTTGTCAGAATTCTCTATTTTTTGATTAATCTGGGAAAAGGAAAAGAGTGTGGCAGTGTTGATATCCTTTTAACCCGTACCGCATTACATCAGTTGCTAGGAAGAGGTGTGAAACAGCTGGGTACAATTCCCAGAGTTTCGGAGAAAACCCCAGCCTCATGGTGGGCCACTTAAGGCCTCAGGGAGGAACAAAGACGTTCAGTGATTGGGGCTCTGGCACATGGAAGAGACAGAGCACTACCTCATGGCTATCTCTTTAAAAGGGGAGTTGAAACCACAGAGTAAGTCCTAGAGATGCTTTATCATTCTTCCCTCATGCTAGGTCTCAAGTCTTGTAGCTGTCACCAGCTTTTATTATTAACATTTTTATATATCACTTCAAGTTTAACATAGCTCTTCCCTTATACCATCCCTTCAAGAAGAACCAGAACTAGGGTGTTGTACTCAGGCTTTGTCCCCTGAATGCCAAATTTAGTGGGTATTAAATTTAGGAGATGCTGACGTGACTCAAAGTCCTTTGGCATTTTAGTTACCAATAACAATGAGTTGAACTAGAAAGATGGCCATGTATGGAGAGGGGTCTGCCCTATGGAAGCCTCCTCAGAAGTGGGCAGCATTCTGGGGTCTCTGCCTTCAGCCTCTCTTTTCCTTTCCACCTCTGCTCAACAGACTGTGTTTTATGTTATGGGCATTGTTTGTGATATTTGCCTTAGAGTTAAAAGTCTACTCGGGAGATGGTTAGGCAATGAGAGGATTTTTAATCTTATTTTATAGATGAGGTAATAGGATTAAATTGATTCGTCCAAACTCATAGAAACAATAAATAGACACCTTGATGTCTACTTAACGTAGCATAGGCTCAGAAGTTAGTCTAGAAATGTGAGACTGAGAAAAGACAAGGCTGGATTGTTCAATGTATTTGCATGTTGTTCATATTTTTATCAAAGCAAGGAAAATAATTAACTATTTTCTATGCATAAATCATGAAATGCTGCAGTTGGAGAAATACAAAAGGAAAATTCCCGAGTATATATTGGATACTTTGTATCCTGCTTTAATCAACTATTATTTAGCTAACAACTTAGTGTTTTCTTTCTTAAACATTTTATTGATGCATTTTAGCAGTATAATTATTTCACAGTAAACATCCCCTCAAATTATCCACCACTACAAAAAAACAAAAAAAAACCAAGAACAGTTAAGCAAAACATTTCCTTAATGTTTGCGCTGAGCACAGTACCTTGGCACATGGCAGGTGCTTAATAAATGTTTATTGATTGATGACCGATACAGCGAAAGTTGACAAGATATATAATACTACAAATTGTAGTCTGCCACCTCCCAATAGAGTGGAATAAAGTGTGTTCTAACATTAGCCATCTAGAACCAACACTGTTCATTATCCATGTCTGTGTTCTATCTGGAGTTTTGTTTGCTTGTGTTTTTGTCTTTACTCATTGTACATATTGTTTACCTGGTTCTGCTTTTTTTCCCCACTTTTTTTCAGTTCATTCAAGTCTTCATGTGATTCTCTAAGTTCCTCAAATTTATCCTTCCTTTTTTTCCTCATGATTTCATTTGTGTAAGGAATTCATAGTGAGAAAATTCCTGCTGCCAATGCAGATGATACTTTACTCATCAATTTATATTCTGAGAGAGTTGCCTGAGGCCCTGAGAGATTAAGAAAATCATCCAGTGTGAAATAGTATGAGTTTGATGTGGGACTTGAATCTGGGTCTTCTTAACTCTGAGGTCAGATTTCTATCCACTAGGTAATGCTACATATCCTTGTCATTCCTGAAAGTTCAATAACATTTCATTATATCTGAAGCAGGGATGACTGGAGGACTTCCTACAGAACTAGACAAGTTTTAATCTCTTTGGTCTAATGTGACATTTGATCTGAATCCCACTTCCTCCCCCTATGCCCAGTTAAAGAAGAGAACAACAGTTCCATATTAGTCTTCTGGTTCCTGTGACTGGGGGACAGTTTGACTGCGCCAAAGAAAGAAGTCCCCACGATGGGCTGTGAGAGGTGTGAAAAAGCTCCTCTTCTCTTTCAGGCCACTTGGAACATACCTAGTGTCTTCTCTTCCTTGGACTCTGACCCAAAACAAGTGAAAAACATAGAGGCCCTGAACACAATGCAGTAAGAAAATGTCCTTATTTCGACAAGCCTGAGATTGGACCTTAAGTCCTTGACTGCATCTTCAGATTCATCATTCTTCTCTTTGTGGGAAAACAGGAAGCATGTTTTATTTCCACACTTCAGTGTGGGGTTGTGACCTAGCATGGGCAAGTTAGAAGTCAGAGACTAATGCACAGGCCCAAGGAGTTGTGTGAGGAAGGGCCTCTCAGAGAGGAGAACATGGAATCACATGACCAGGGGATGGTATCATGGGAAATCCAAAGTTCAGAATTCTATAAAGGTCCTGTCTCATCCTGACCTGGTCATAGTCCTTCCGGTGGCCATGCTGGAAGCTACCCGTTCCTTCAGGGGAAGGAATGTAGGCCTTCCCTCCTTTGAACTCCATTTTTAATAAATTTTTCATGATACCTTTTTTGTGTGTCAAGTTCATCTCTAACATCTTCAATATAGGTGCCTGAATAGTGACTCTGAAAGGCAGAACTTTGCAGCCTTGGTGGCTGTCTGGTGAATTTGAAAGTTCCTAGATTCCTAAATCTGCAATGGCACCACAGAAGCAGGGAATCAATGCAACTGCATCACTTGTTAGAGAAACAGATGACCTAGAAGAAATCTTTAATTCAAAGCACTGAAGATTCATGCCTGACTTACTAAGGGATCTGGATTTGTGAGTCTCACAGATAGCACAGATGTGAGGTGAAAGTTAAATATCCTTTCAGTAGCCCTATAAAGATGTTTTTACTTCCCAGGAAACTATGCTAGAGTTACTATTGTATGTTTTAAGTATTTGTTAATATGTTCATTTGAAGTTTTTGTGACCCTTCCTGCACTTGGCTTACTCTTGATCCTTCATCTGTCCATCTCTCCCTATACGTTTGCCTCGAAAAACTTCTTCACTGGTTTCTTACCAGCTTTTGATGCCATAGATCAGAGCCTAGTGGTCACCTTTACTTCAAGAAGTAAAACTCAAGAAATATATCTTTTTGGCTGATAAGAACTCAATAGGCTTTAATAATTTTCCCACAGCCCTCAAAATGGTATTTAATGTATGTCTTTGTAATGATGTATAAACTTTAAAACTCTTAAAAGATTTACATGCAAATAAGTTGGACCATAAAATCCTACACTATTGTCACCTCTGACTTTATTCTATTCTCTCAGTACATTCAACTGAGTGATATTTCTCTATCTGTAACTCAGAACTGTCTATACTCCTTCACATTTTACCTGAGAGATGATTTCTTCACAAATGGATAATTGTTTTTTACACAAATGTCCTTTTTCTTCCTCTTTCAGATAGCAGATTATTCACACACCAAAGAGATAGTACCTCAGCATTGTAATTATGTAACTTTTATGTGTCTTGGTAAGTTAACTCCCAAATGCTTTCTGCATTTTAAGATGTTTTAAATGGAATTTCTCCTATTATTTCTTCTAAAGTTTTGGAGGCAATATGCAGAAATATTGATTATTTTATATCTACTACATTACTGAAGCTTTTAATCATTTCAAATAGTTTCTTCTTTGATTCCTCATGGTTTTCTAAGAAAACCATCAAACCATTTGAAGAAAAGGATAATTTTGGTTCCATTTTATAAATGCTATCTATCTGCCATTTCTTATGATATGCTGAATAGTGGGGGGAAAGGAAACTTTCGCTTCAGCTGAATTCATTGAAAAAGGTTCCAGTTTGTGGCCATTGTGCATAATACAAGTTCTCAGTTTTAGATATATGCTTTTGATTAACACATAAATGAAGACTACCCTTTGTCAAATGGTATAATCATGTAGTTTTTGCTGATTTATTTTTGATTTATTTGAAAAGCAGTGTGGTATAGTGAGAAGAGAACTGGTCTCAGAGTCAGGAAGACCTTACTTCAAATCCCACAAACTAAGTGATTTTGGGAAAGTCATTGAAACTCTCAGTGCTCTGAGCAACACCTTAACGTTTTAAGTTTCAGAGCAGTAGCTGATTTGAATTAGCAAAGGAAATTTTTGGATAGATTTTTCTATACTAATGAATCACAGTTCAAGTCTAAAACAAAAATATGACTATTCTAATGGTTGTCCTAATGCTGAAGCATCTGTGCCTCTCTAGTATAAATCCAACTCAGTCAAAATTAGTTTTTCTGATATGTTGCTTTAATCTCATTGATAAGATCATTTCATTTGTTTTTTGGGTTTGTTTTGTATTAAAGTTCACTAGTAATATTGGAATATAATTCTCTTTCTCAGTTTATCTCTCCCTGGTTTGGGAAAAAAAAAAACATTTGTAACTCAAAAGCAGTTTGATAAAGTTTATCTTCTACTGAGAAAATTTTATTCAGTAGAAATATTAGAGCTCTTTAAATGTTTAATAATATTCAATTGCCAATACATCTGGACTTTCATTTTTCATTTGGTAGATCCTTTATGATTTGTTCAACTTGACTTTATGAGATTGGGTTGCTTATGCTAATCTATTCCCAGTTTTGGTAATTTAGATATTTATCATTTTTATACCTGTTCATCAGTTGTCCTTAAATTCTCAGACATGCAGGAATATATGTTAATAAATAGCAATTTTTGATAATTCTTTTTTCTTTATTTATTTGATATTCATCTTTTTTATTTTTTAAGCTTGAAATTTGACTTTTGTTTTTCTTTCCTTTATTGAATTGCCTCTTTAATACTTTTTGTTAATTTTTTAAAAGTTTTGTTTAATTTAATATTTCATGAAGACAAATATTGCTAAGCAGAGTTGTTAATTCTCTATTTCTATTCTGTTAAAACTTTTCAGAGACAGACATTTTTTCTTCAGAGGACTTCTGTAGCTACATTCTATAAATTTTATATATGTTGTACCATTATCATTAAATTATCTTAATGTTTTAATGACTTGTTTAGCCAACTCATTATATAAGATATTATTCATCACTATTTAGTTTTGTAATTTGTTAATATTTTTTATTGGTGTCTATTATTGTAATATAACATGCAGAGAATGCATTTCTACACATATTTATGATTTACTGCATGCTAAATTTTTGTAAGAGTATTATATAATTCTAAGAAAAATATATTCTCTAATATTCCTATTCAGAGATCCTCAAAGGTCTTTTAACAAAATTAAGTCTTTCAAATTGGTAATGAGTCCACATCACTATATCTCAAAATATAATCAATTTCATTTTTTATAATGTTATTAGGTACTCACCCTGTCCAGGGTCTCATTCAATTCTCATGAATTCATGAAGCATTTTTATTGTTTATAAGCCTTTGACCTCTTTAATATTTTATTCATGAGTCATGTTCTCCAACACTTTTTGTTATCTTTCCTTAGCTTGTCTTTGCACTGAAGTCAGTGTCAAAATGTATGTTGTTTAAATTTGATTGATCTTCTTTATTTCTACATATAATTTTGCCCTTTCTCAATCTCTACAACCAATGCCAGCAAATAAACCAATATTAGTTTTATGGTAGTCTTTTTTCAAGTTATTGTAATATGATCTGTCTAAATGACTAAATGATGTTCTTAATGATTTTGAATAAGTAATGAAAAGAACTCCTCTAACTCCTTTATTTACCTCTCTATGGATAACATACAAACCCTTATTGAATATACCTATAGAAGAATGATATCGTTTAAGAAATGTATTTCCTCTAAAACTAATGCATGTCCCCACACTGTCCACTGGATAGAATCTGACATTTACAGTATCAACAGCTAAGGGGATGTTTATTGATGACCTAAAAGCAATGTGATTCTTAGCAACATTTGCCTACTTTTCCACAAATTTGCCAGTGTGACTACAGAAGTTAAATGAGGCTACATCAGATTATTTTGTATTTCTCCTTGTTTTTTTCAGGTACCATGACCAAAATATTCTTAACAGAATTCATAACAGAGTGGTCAGCCTACTGTCAATGAGCCTCTCTGTAGTTAGTGAGGCTAGTCATTGAAAAAAAAGATGAAGATGGTTTCTTTTAAGTTGAGTAGAACCTGACTTGTCAAGGTCACTTCCACATTGTTTTTACACATGGGAAAAGGAGTTTGCCTAAAGTAAGAATCCATAAAACCTTATATAGAAACATGGCAGAGAATTATAAGTAGTCTTGAGTTATAAAACATTGAGAAGTAGATAACAGGAAGCTTGATGACAGACCCAACTAAGAAAAACCATCCCAAGAATATTTAAGGATGAAATACAAAGAACACAACAAACATAAAAAATGGAAAACATTTCTAAAGATTTTTATAAAATTGTTTTTCATCAAGGACAATGCAGGTATCATAAGTAGATTCTAGTATTATAGTCCTGGACATTTTGCCAGAACAAGTGGAAATTTTAAGGAAGAAAAAGAAGAAAGGAAAAACAAACAGACTCAACAAGTATGCACGAAAAATTCCATGATGGAAGTAGAATGATTTTTAAGATGCTGAGGTTCAATTGTCAATGTGTTTGAATGAGGAGAGAACACTTGAAGCATGGAAAAAGAGAGAACTTTTTTTTTAAAGCAAATTCAACTGAGATAATATCAATAATTACCATTCCCTACTCCCACTTTCATAACTACAACTCTTTTTATTAGAATAATGGGCAATGAAGGCATCCTTAATAAGGGCATTAGAATAGAAGGGACAGGATTTAACAAGTGACATTCCACATTAGAAACATCTTTACCACTACACAACTGACTAAAAGATATAGAGAATACAAGATATTAGTGTGTTTATTATTTGTTGATTATAAAAATGGTATTTGGTTTTATAGAGCAAAACAACATCCTAAAGAATAATCTCCACATTTCACAATTATAAAAAATACTTTAAAATGTAAAAGCACTGAAAACATTATTCTATAATACTGTTTATTAATATCAAGTGTGATGTAAAACAGAAACATATGCTCAACAGAAATTATCATGTAAGTGTAAAGGCAGGTGTATTAAGTGCTGGAGTATCAATTGAAATAAACAAGACAGTCTCTACTTTCAAGTTTAGGTTGCAATGGAAGAAGATAATAAATAAAGGGGAGATGAATAACTGGGAGAGAGGGTGCCCAGGCAGGGGAAAAGTGGCTGATGAAGACTTAGTGAGAAATCAGGATAGTGAGTGAAAACAAGGGTGAAGTTTATGGTTGAGAGTCATGACTGAATAGCTATATAGTTTATAGGGGACCCAAAGAATAGAAATTTAGTATCATATAAACCATATTGGATAGGCATGGAGCATGAACAAATCTTAACACAATATTGAGAGGACATCAAGCATGGAGAGAGAGAGAGAGAGAGAGAGAGAGAGAGAGAGAGAGAGAGAGAGAGAGAGAGAGAAGGAGGAAGAGGTTGTAATGGAGAGAGGTGAGAAAGGAGAGTTATCCAAGTATATAGGCAACAGCCTATGAAAAGACAAGGAAGTAGATGGTGGAATGTTAATTATGATAATAGAAAGTAAGCCAGTTTGGCTAGAGAAGAGAGTTCATAAAGAAAAATAATATTGGATAAGTCTGAAAGGACAAGTTGGAGACAGATTTTAAAGGACTTTAAATGACAAACAGAACAACCTGTATCTTGTCTTAGAGGCTATGGGTGATCAGTGAAGATTTTTCAGCAGGGGATTGATATGGTCAGATCTATTCTTAAGAAAATTAGTTTAGCACCTATATGGATTGTGAATTAGAAAGGAGAGAGATAGGAATTAAGAAGATTAAATAAGAATACAATGAAGTAGTCTAGGAAAGACATTATGAGGCTTTGAAGTAGACTGATGGCTTCATTAATGGACAGAAAAGGAAAGATGTGAAGAATGCCTTGTAGATAAAATTGACATGTTGCAACTGATTGGATATATAGGGTGAAACAGAATAAAAAGCTAAATATGATTTTGATGTTGTGAATCTGGATAACCGCAAAGATGGTGGCATCCTTGGTAGAAATATAGAAGTTAGAAAAAGAGGTAGAGTTGAAAGGAAAGATAAAGAGTTCCATTTTGGACATGTTGACTTTGATATGCCTTTGGGACATCCCAGGTAGAGATATCTAGCAGACAGGTGGTGATGTCAGTGTGGAGATCAGGGTGGAAATATGGGTTAGATATGTAGATTTGTGAGTCATCTCCTTAAATATGACAGTTGAACCCATGGGAAATGATAAAATCATTGAGACAAAGAATGCATGGAGAGAAATGAAGAGGGTCCAGAATAGAATCTTGGTCTACACTCACAAATGTAAAGCAAGAATAGTAATTCAGCAAAAACAATCTAAGAAGGAAAAATCAGACAAGTGAGGATTGTGGTGGGAGAGGAGGAGAACCAGGAGACACCCATATCACAGAAACCTAAAGGGAATAGAATGTCTAGAAGGAGCGAGGGGCCAAAACCATTAAACCCAACAGAACTTAAAAGACGAGGACTTAGAAAAGGCAATTGGACAATGCAGTGAAGACATCATATCATGTGGTACCCTTGAAGAGAGTAGTTTCAGTGAAAAGGTGGTTCTAGAAATCATAATGTAAGAGATTGAAGTTGAGGAAGTGGAGACAATGAATGTAGGCAACTTTTTCTAGAAAATTAGCATGGAAAGACAGGAGAGCTATAGCACCATAGCTTAAGGGGAAGTCCAGGTGAAGGAAAATTTTGTTTAGACTACAGGGGATCCAGACATGCTTTCAAACAATGTGGAAGAAGATAGCAAATTTTCTTAAAATGGGGACTAGGAAGAGCAAGGGGATGGTAGAACTAGCAGACTAACCTAGTTGATACTCTACAGGCAGGTCTATCAAGGGTGGACGTGGAGAGGTTGGCTTTGGTAGGGAGAAGCACCTCTTCATCCTGAAACAAGGACAAAGAGAAGAAAATGGGGGAGGGGATAAGGTATCAAAAGGGGAGAAGGGATACTCGACAGATGTTCTCACTTTTAGTTTTATAATATAAAGTGAGCTGGTGAACTTGAATTGAAGATAGCAGAGAAAGGGAACAGATACTGTAGTGAATGTACAGGGAATATGTCACAGAAAAATTAAAGGATTGTCATGTAACAATGGTAACAAATTTTCAGTGGACATATTCAGCACGGTTGTATAATTACATAGTATCTATAACGTGGGTAGAAGCAGAGAAGGTGTATCATGAGAATAATCCAGATTTAGCATTTGGAAAAAGATAAGAGATCATATATCCACAGAAGTGTTAGATAATTGAAGAATGAGTACAGAATGCAACATTTATTCTTATCTTGTTAGATTCAATAGGGACAAAACTAGCAGCTTTGGTCCCTGGGGCAAGTGACAAGACATGAGCAAAGGGAAAATACTACAAATCATGTCAAGATCTTTTCCTTGAATCAACCTTGTAAATCATAATGTGAAAGCAATACAAGCAGCAGTTAAGACAAATCCAATCAAGTGGGATACAGAACCTGTTACTATTGTGCTGCTGAAGGAGGACAAGTATTAAATTTTGGGGTCCTCTAAATTTTGATGATCTGGAAAAATTTCCCATTACCCTGACCTAATTACAACTCTGAGATTTAACCCATGTTCTCTTTTAGATCTCAGTTCAGCCCTCCACCATATTAATTATACTTCCAAATTTTGTCTGATTACCATATTTTCTGAACATGCCACTTATGTCAACCAAAGCATTTATAAAAATGTTGAACAGAACAGTGTCAAGAATAGGAAAGAATATTGAATTTGGAGTCAAAAGACATGATTTCATATTCCACTTGTCATTGGGCAAATCACTCCATCACTCCATGTTTGTTTTTGTTCATCGGTAAAATATGAGGAAAAAGTATATAACCTTCCAAGGTCCTAAATTCAGATGGATCTGAGAAGTCCTATAGATTTCTACTGTGGAAGGAGAGAACCTCAATGAGTGTTTATCTAGCCTCTGCTTAAATAGCTACAGGGATGGGAGATTTACTACTTCACAAAAGTAGCCCACTTCACTTCTGGAAAGCTCTTTTCCAGTATAGTATAATAGAAATGTGAGTCAGGCAGATATAGGTCAGTTCTTATGACACCATTCTGAGTAGGACTGGACCATGACAAAATATTAACTTGGATGAGTATATCTTTGGACAACTCAATCTTCTACTTTTCCATTCCTTTTATAGCTCCTTGCTCCCCATTTACCCCCAAATTTCAGATTTCCTTTCATCTGAGGAAATGGGTGGCATGGTGAGTGTGTGTGTGTATGGATGTATATCTGTATATCTGTGTGTATATATATATACATATATATATATATATATATGTATATATACACACACACACACACACACACACACACACACACACACACACAGAGAGAGAGAGAGAGAGAGAGAGAGAGAGAGAGAGAAGCTGCTAGCTGGTCTTGGAATGAGGAAGACAAACTGAAATCCTGCCTCAAACACTAGCTATATGACCGTAGGCAAATCATTTAAACTCTCTTAGATGACAATTTCCTCACGGGTTTTATGAGAATCAAAGAAGACAATAAATATAGAACATTTCATAAATCTTAAATCATAATTAAACATTAGCTACTAGTATTGTTACTTTCATGTTCTTTCCTCTCAAAATCCACTCCCAGGAAAAAATCTGATATCCATCATTTCCCATTTTACACTATAATATAATTTAAGTATGGCCTCTACCAGCAACAGACTTTTTTTTTCAAATTGTGTCATGAAAACCTTTGTCTATCCTTAAAATTTTAAATATCAGTGAGTTTCTAAGAAGATAACCTGATAGACAAAATGGTTAATGCCAGAACTACCAAAATCACAAAACCTAGACAGCATTATCCTTGCCTCTGAGACCATTTACATAATTTCATTTCTTATGAAATTGTCTCTTAGTACCTTATAGTTACATATTTTCTTTACCCAAAGACCTTAAAATATCCTTTGTGCCTAAATTCATTTCCAAAATAGATTAAATATAAAAACGAAATTTTAGATAAGAAATTCTACCTAATCTATCTGAACCTTGTAAGATCCGTACAGACTTTTAAAACTTAGTTCCATGGCAATGATACTACCATTCCACTAAAGAAAAATAAAGTGATAAAGTCATTTCTTCTTTTCCCTCACAGAGAAACCAGAGCCTAGGAGTGTTGACAGTTAAAATCCTTTTTCTAATCCCAACTATTTCATTATGAGTCCACTCGGTGCCAAAGAGCAAGGAGATACTTCCTGAGAAAATACCATCCACATAGTCATGATCCCAGGGTTCAATGTCCTGATATGAATGCTGTGTCACAAGCTGAGGGTATGCTCTTTCTTACATCAGAGGCTAGCCTTTTTTTCTTTTTTCTTCTCTTCTTTTTCTTTTCTTTTCCTTTCTTTTTTTTAAAATAAGCAATATGTCATCCGAGAATTCCTAGAGGGAGTTCCTTTAATATTTGCATTTAAAAATATTTCTTTCAGCACCCTAAAAACAAAGTGGATAATTATCAATTAGAGAATGGCTGAAGCAAACATTATGATTTATACGTGGGATGGAGTTTTCTTGTGTGGTAAGACACCATGAATATGGGAACATCATTTTTTCCTTCATTTTCAAAGGGGAACAGTAATATCAGAGGGTAATGTTTTGACTCCTGTGTGAACTGGATTTAAGTGAAGTGGAGTTGCGCAGGTTTTAGTTTCACTTTCTCTTTTACAGTCTTTGAAGTCCAGTGGCAAGATAAAAAATGATAGTGACCTGGGATGCAGTGAATGACCTTGGTGTCTTTGATATCTGACCAAAGCTAAGTCTCTAAGCTCTCCACAGTACCTGATTCAGCCCCCTTCATGGTCTTTGAAATAAACAAATCTCTTCCACCAGGGAAAGTCTTCACATGCTTGGGGTAGTCACCCCCCCTATTCACCAGACTCCTACCCTCAACCTAGTTTAGCCCATCTGCCAAGACCAGGGTGGGGAACCTCAGAATCTTAAGTCCTCAGTTGATTCACTCAAAGGGTCACACTTGAGAACCTAGTGGACCACATATGACCTCGAGGCCACAGGTTCCCCACCCCTGACCAAGATGGTTTTCCAGAGTATGGCCACTGCAAATACTGCAGTTTCTTGGAGTCACTGGTGAGACATAAGTGCTAGGTAGACACCAAAGATGGATAGGCAACCCTAACACCAGAGGTGCCCTCCTCCTTGAATGCCCCATACACACTCTGATGATGAGCTATATTATCTGATACAGAGCAAAATAAGCAGGAACAGAAGAACTATGTACAATAACTATAACAATGGAAATTTAATAGATCATTAAGAGAAAACTGAACTCTGGTAACTGAAAAACCAGCAATGATTCCAAAGAAGGCCCCTAAGAATTGGGATCCTTGAAGAAAGAATTAAAAAGTAACTGGAAACTAAATAACCTATTTGGAAATAACTGAGTTGTTCAAAGAACAAATTATAACAATAAAAATACAAATAAAACAAAAAATGAAAAAATTCGTCAGAGAAAACAATAGTAAACTTATAGGATGTTCTTAGCAGCAATTCTTAGAGGAGGTTTTATAGCTCTAAATGATTGCATCAATGAGTGAGAAAAAGAAGAATTATTGTATTTGATATGCAATTTAAAATTTTGAGCAAAAATAAATTTAAAAACCAACAAAGTCAACTAAGTGGAAATTCTGAAAATTAAAGAGAGATAAAATTAGAAGCAAAACAAAAATTGAACTGATAAATACAAGGGCTTAAAAAAAACTAATAAAGTTGATAAATAGGTTGTATGATTTTTTTTAAAAGAGAGGACCAAATAGATTGTATTAAAAATGAAAAAAGAGAATTCATAATAATGTGAAGAAAGTAAAGGAAATCATCAGAAACTATTTTGCTCAAATATATTCCAGCAAAAAGAATAATTTAAAGAAAATGGATAAATACTTACAAACAAATAAAATAGGTAAGTACCATGGGTGGCAGTAGCCACAGTGAGGGAATAACAGGGCTGAATAAGAAATTTCATGTGATTTTATCATGTTCAGATAAAGAATATCAAGTTGGACAACTTTACTCTGTGACAGATGCCAGCAAAAATGAAACAGGAGGTGGAGAAGGCACTGGTATCTTAACAAGTGAGCATTATGAGGAGAATGGAGAGAAGGAGCAGTACACGCACAAAATTTACCACTTCTTGAGTTTGTAAGGATAATTGTTCCTGAGGGCTCTTTGGTACTTCATGAAAAATCCTTTGCACATCCCTTCTGCAGAACAATTGAGATAAATGAACATATGAAAGACAACTTCTTCATTAAAATTGAAAGCTGGAACAAACCAAACTTGGAAAAAACAGGAAATGTACACAATTAGGTTCTAACACTTGGAAGATGGTTAGAATTGTCCTCATCAATATTGCAGACTGAAGTCAAGTAGAACTTTCAGATTGCAAACAAGTTGAAGACCCAGCATTATTGCAATCACTCAAGACCAAATGAGGAACTTCAGAACCCATTTGGAAGCAAGAGCTGGCAAATAATCAAGATTGTCCTCGAATGTGTGCCTGCAAGCTGGCAACCATCAGATTCAAGTGATGGGGTCTGTAGAGTAAAACAGAAAACATTATTAGGAAAGGAAGAAAGGAAGGAAGGAAGGAAGGAAAACTAATGTCCATTACCAGTTCTTTTGTTGGATTGACAAATGGATTAACCAATGGAAGACAGCTGAAGAATGGGAAATAAGTCTCAGAAAGAGCTAGAAGCCATGCATAAGGAATGTTCTATCCAAGGTGCTTCAATTGCTGAAGTCTATATGAATCTTCCCTTGGGTCAGAGGCCATATCAAACTGTTTATGTAATCAAGGTCATGTGAAACTTTGCTGCCTGTGATGAATGAGGAGGGATCTAACCAGTAAATTAGCAGTGTTAACATTTTTTAGATATGTGCATGTGACAATGTCTACACATATATGTCTAGCTAAATATATGTCTATATGTTTATATCTGTAGCTGTATAAAAACAGTTGTAGAACTATAGATAATGATGCCTATATTTTTGCATACATGTATGTACAGACACACCTCTACTTAGGGGATTAACATGAATTTTCCAGAGTACTGAACCCACAGTAAAAAATATAAAAGAAAGTATTTTATTACATGCATGAAGCAGATTTTAATATTATTAGAGTAACGTCATCGATAGATGAATTTAATACAATATAATGCTAGATGATACGTTCCATAGATGTCAAACAATGAATCAACATATATCTTAATGTAT